>CM077795.1:25038636-25638636 GCA_039737535.1 Lagodon rhomboides
TAATTTTATTTGTACAAAACCTTCACGAACGTATTTTGTGTAATCTCATGTTTACTTTTTAGTTACTTCTGTCTGTACTGCATAATGTGCCTGTTTTAATGTTTCAAATCACATTTCTATTTTTTTTATGTAACCAAAACCTGCATGAAAAACATCAGTAAAATATCAGCTTGTATAGTTTCAAAATTAACCCTCTGAACATAGTTTGTTGATCGTCTTCTTAAGAGTGATATCAGGTTCATATGTAGTAACAATTTTAAAGAAGCATTTATGAAAATTCTTTGTTCAAAACCTACAAATAAATAAATAAACACATAAATGAATAGGTAACTTATTTTTGTTTAAAGAAAAGCTTCCTTTAACTGTCAGAATGTCACCAAAATCATGTGTTTTTCTACTAAATTTAATTTAAATCAATCAGATTTTCAAGATATTGTGGGAACAGAAACACACAGGGAGAACAATGAAGGCAGTCAGATAACCTCCATTTTATCATGGAGCTGATGGGTAATATCACCAGAAATAGCACAATTCTGTAATGATTTGAAGTTTGTGACACGTTGGCTCTTTCATGAAGGAAAACACTCCAAGACAATATTTCAGGAGAATGTGTTACTTTCAGATTTATTACACAACTTTTTTTGAACATTCCACAACAATCATGCAGGAGTAAAATGGGAATAATACAAAGCTTTACAGGCTCCGACCAATCACACTTTAGGAATTACTGGGCTTCACGTCTTCAAAATGTGAGGTAATATTTTTGGAAATCATCGTCTACAGACGACAGACCGTGTTGACTGAATGCTGAAGATGGTGAGAGAGAAAAAACAATCACACAAAAAAACTAAGCAGAAATAACTTAAAATATCATATTCCTGTGCCTTGTGTCAGCACTGATTTACCTTACAAATAAAAATGACAGGAATATCAATAAATTAATCATGATAGTGAATTTGTTTTAGGTAATCTACTTTTCATAATCATCCCTTGGTCCCTTGTCCCTTCTGCGATGTCCTCCTTGGAGGGTCAGCATCCAGAATGTCAGTGCCTTCCATCAAGTAACAAAAGTCATGACAGAAATATTTCTGTCACATATATGATTTTACACCTTGTCCATACATTTAAAATAGTATTTCAGACAACAACTTAAAGCAACGCAGAAAAAAAAGATGTTCACAAATGTTCTCTGTCGTCACACATAACAGACTGCAAATACTGGATTAATTGCACTCTTTAAGGTTTTTAATTTTTGACCTCTAAAAGGGGAAATCAATGAGAGATTGCACGGATTTATACGAGTTCAGTGGCAGAGAGGCTTGTCACTGTTCCTCTGTCGAAGCCTCATGGGAGCTGAAGCTGTTGAAGGTTGACAAAGTAATCAAGCATGTAAAAAAGCCAAAATGTTTCATGTTTTCACATCAAACATTTACCTGAAACACAGGTGTTACTGGTGACGTTAATGCTCTTTTCAAGTGTCTGAATAATCCATGATAGTGTGACAGCAAGGACCCTGGAACTGACTCAGCTAAATGGAACTGAGCCATCATTCATTGTGTCATTTACACCTGTGCTTTAGTTGGGCTACCCAGCTAACAGTGCATCCTTCCAGCATTTCTATCCCATCAGGCTCCACCTCATCATGTGCAACTAAATCCTACAAATAAGATCGCAACACCAACAACATTAAAGATATGTGGCAGGCGATCCTTAGCACTGCAGGATTGGCCCCATCCGATGTGAGGCCACGTTCCCAGATGACCTTGAAACATTTTATGCTCGCTCTGATCTCAGAGAGTCAGCTGTACGGTCTACTCTGCCTCCAGAGGACTGCCCATTGTCATTATCCACAGCGGGTATGAGAAAAAAACAGCTGAGAGTGAATGTGAGTAAAGCTGCTGGGCCTGATAACATGCAACTGATAACAAATATAAACTACAAAAAAACAACAAAAAAACCCACAAAATTCTGAATATGAGACAGCCAGGAATCATGTCAGCCACGACCTTTAGTTAAATATCAAACATGGCTACATGAGAATTATACAAAAAGAGAACTACTTTCAAAATAGAATAACAGATGAATATAAATACAATAAAATGTAAGGAAATAAGTTTACATCAGAGCAATTTACAATGCATTCAAAAAACCTGCTTAATATGACAATTTAAAGGTTGTTTTTCTTTTACTAATCCAAACAATCATACTATCTTTATGGGATCATGGTCTCCAAGTGCTTCTTCATTTATGTTTTACACAGTCATTTTCATGCTAAGATTAATTTGTGAGATGTTGAAGTCTT
The DNA here is from genome assembly GCA_039737535.1 of Lagodon rhomboides. Classification (NCBI taxonomy): domain Eukaryota; kingdom Metazoa; phylum Chordata; class Actinopteri; order Spariformes; family Sparidae; genus Lagodon; species Lagodon rhomboides. The sequence continues at coordinate 25,040,939 of CM077795.1, forward strand.
TTTGAAAGTCAAATAGCATAAACGCTTACAGGTTAGATAACATTATATTCTTTGGTAAAGGAGGGTGAAAAGGATGTTTGTACTGTATGTGACATTTCAGTAAACTTTGTTAACACCACACACATCAACAAAACAAGTGACAGAAGGCGTTCTACACAAGTATAAAAATACAACAGTAATAAAAAGTCATAGTATCAAAGTTTTCACAGTACAATACGTACAACAGATTATTGCACCAAATTCTAAATGTTTTAAGTTTTGTCATGAGAGAGTGACGCAATGAAGCAATACTGTCTCCTCACTATCAGGATTTGAAATGCCTGTATATAAATATAATACCAAAAACTGAATGTTCATTGGCGCAAGTTTTAAAGGAACAGTTCAATCCAAAAAGAAAAATTCAGTCAGCCAGGTGAATTTTCATAGTCAACAAAATATTTCTGGAGCTTCAGAGCAAAACATTTATCATTTAAAAAAAACACATAATGGCTCCATGTAGCTTGTCGGGTGTAATCCAGAAGCCCTGAGAGCCAAAATGTATGTGAAAAACAATATTTATACCCTTGACTCGCAGTCAAGGCTTCCAGTAACTTGTATTACGCTGGACAAGCTGTAAGGAGCCATTTTATGTGGAGTTTTTTGTTTTGCTTTGAAGCTCAAGAAACGTTTTGTGGAAACTTCATCTCACTTTCCATCAGCAGGAAGTGGAGTAGATATTGACTGAATTTTAATTTTGGCTGAACTGTTCCCTCATGATTTATACTTAAATTGCATCTCTCTATTCTGTTTTATGCCTGTTTGCACTAAATTATTTCACAACTGCATTTCATGAAAACACCAGATTCCCCAACAGTCAGATTCAAGTTCTCTAAGGGCTGTGGCAATGTACCTTAAACAACATAATAAATAGCAACATCAAAAACAGACATGATCTGACCTCGCCATCTTTAAAATCAAAACTGTAAAGTCTGATGAGTCGTAACCTTACTTTACATGTAGAAGTGTTTAATGGCCTGTTCACTGCTTCCCTCTGCTTCTAATGAATCTCCTACAGCTTTGGCTGTTTGCTCTGGAGGAACAGCACCACCTGCAGCTTCCCCAACAAATATAACCTGCTGGCTCACAGTGCAGTAACACAGAATAGAGGCCAGCAGTTGCCGACAGTCTTGTCAGTGATGGTCTCGTCTGTTTATGACTCAGCTTTAAAATGCAAATCAAAAAAAGCATCTCAAGTACTTTCTTTTCCTTTAAGCAAGAATACAAATAAGATATTTGAGGCTTTGGTCGGGAAACGTTCACACAAATATGACATCAAAAAATAATGCTTTTGTGTAACTACAATATTAAGTGCCAGATCAAGCAAAGTCAGTGCATTCAGAAACACATTCATATAACAGATAAGATTGCATTTTGAATTTTTACTGGGACAAATGTAACTTAAGAAAAATATATCGAATTCAGCTTGGTATCTATTTTTATATTCAATTTTACACCAAATAATGCAATTAGTGTTTTTGATAAATAACAGAAAAGATGTACACCATCTACAACGTGACAAGAACATGTTAGAAGAACCATTGTTCTGACTTCTTTAGGCCAGATTTTGTTGCCGTGTCATATCTGATGAAAACCGTACATATAAACTTTTTATAAATAATGCCAAGAAACACATTAGGATGGAAAGGTTACGGGCTGGGTGTCGCAATTCAATTCATGAACCAAACACTATGTCTCTGTACCAACGAGAACCGAAAACTGTCAGATATCTTTTAGTCTTGTTTAGTCTTGATACTGATTTCCTAATATCAATCAAAATGTCAATAATTTAAGACTTTAAGCAAACCTCTTTTTCAGCTGCTTTGTGTTGAGACAAAATTAAACACTGATGCTTCAAGATCTGTAGAGTTTTTTGTAAAGCAGAAAAAAATAGGGGTTTGTTTGAGAACAAAGCCAGTTATAACATGTAAAATCTTGATATCTGGTGAAGACTTTAGGCAAGCTGACAGACTGGTGGTCGGGGTTTTAAACTGTCTAGCAGTCGAGATCAAAATACCTCAGATTTAACTGTAAGGAGGGGCAGAGCATACGAACACAGTTCATCTAAACGTTTACAGGAGATTAAGGAGCAAACGAGACAAAATTGTCCACGTTAGCTCATTTTTAGCTGGTTAGAAAAGCAGGAGGTGAACTGTGTTGCTGGGAATGTTTGTGCATTCTTTACGTTTTATACTTTTAGGTAAAAAAAAAGAGAAAAAACATTAGATCAGACTTGGATGACAGTGTTATTCCTCACAACAATCTGTATGTTGACTTTGTTGCTTTGATGACATTTGCATGCAGATAATATGTAGACATTTTGCAAGGTGACATTTAGAGAGTGAACTATATGTTATATTAGCAGGAGTCATGTTTTATTAGTGTTGATTCGGGTGCAGAGTGGAAAAAGTTGGATTAATTGGGTTTCTGAGGATTATCTGTACATCTGTCTTTGAAGTGCCACTGAGCAAGGCACTTGACCCCCAACTGTTCCTCTGAATCTTCTTTAAAGTGAAACACTCGAAATAAAGAGATTCGATCTGGAGTCTAACGAATGTGACACATTAAAAAAAGGTGCTACATATAGCATTTTGTTTTTTAAATGAAAGACTATTTACAGCAAACCATCCTGTTGCAAAGGCAATGTTGCTACTAGTCAGAGTTTCCCTCCTTTCTTGCTTTGCTTGTGTTTGTTTAAAGAGCAAGAATGAGAGCGAATATCCAACGACATTAGATAATAAGGAATTCAAACTGTAGTGTGATGAACATAAAAGTAAAATGTGTGACTATCAATCTTCTCATGATGGTCTCCTTTGTTAACAGTAATAAAACATTTTAAAATGAATGTTTCCATCATTCAGCTGTGTTAAAATGCTTCATAAAGCACACTCACTAAAATACCTCTACAGTTAGTAACATGAAACCCCTTGCTCATGTGGTATTACTTTTTTCCCGCTAAAATAACAGACACAGCAGCGTGTAGTGAAAGCTTCCACACACCATAGATCTGCAGCAGTTGCACTGAAAAACTAACAGTATTATATCAGGTGGCAGGCACACGGATGACACCAACACGAATAATAGAAAATCTCCTCCTTGCAGCCTCACAGCAGACTGGTAAAGATTACAATCACCACCAGTATCTGGCAGGAATCCTGCGCTCATGTGTCTCTTTCTGCAGCTGATGGAGGGTGAGTAGAAACAGACAGAGCTTTCACTCATTAGCTGTCTTCTCTTTGCAGGAAGGTTCACAGAGGATTTCCTTGTGTGGTAGAGGATAGGGGAAAGCCGCTCCGCTGCAGGTGCTACCATAAGCCAGTTTGTTGAGGCGGGAGAGGCCTTTGATGCTGCCGGGAGGCCGACCAGGACTGACCTTGTACCCCGCCGCTCTGGTTGTACCCAGCGGCCTTCCCGGGCTCGTCTTGAATCCGGCAGCTCTGGTGGTGCCGAGGGGTCGCCCTGTGCTGGTTCTGTATCCGGCTAGCTTGGTGGTTCCCAAAGGCCTACCGCGTCTACCTGTCTTCCCCACAGCCTTGCTCTTCTTCTTGCCGTCTTCCGCCGCTTGATCAGTGCTTTTAATGCCGGGTATTTTTCCAGGCGAGCGGGGGTCACCCCCGAGCACTTCCTGTCTCTGGCACACCATGGGCTTGTGGCTCTGGGTGGGCAAAGCCATGGGAGCCAGCGTCATCTGGAGGGAGGGGGGAGGAGGGTAGAACTTGTTGGACTGGGAGGTGCACAGTTCAAAGTGGGAGGCGGGGTGGTGTCCGTCCTCTGCTAGGCACGACGGCCTGCTATTCATGCAGAAGTCACTGCTGGTCACCTGGCGCATCATCTTCTGCTGGGAGTCAGAAATAAGTTGCAACTCTGTTAATATCACACAGATAAAATACTTCTTTGTAGAGCCATCTCTTCAGCTACACAATATAAATAAAACATATCAATATTTTGATCTGCATTAAGAAACCTGGATGCCCTTGTTTGGGGCTAAGTTAAAACCTAGTCTAAAGGATGCCATGGGCTCGTCTGATCACAGATGGTTGCCATAGAAAAAATTAGGTAAGCGGCTGTGTGCTCACTTGATGTCCAAGGGAAGTATTTTTCTCTAAAAATCTGAAAAGTATTTAATTGAAAACACATCCGATAAAGCATTAATCACTTTTGAGGGGCTCGTCTGAATAAGTCTTGTGCTTCTTCTTTTCCTCATTGTGATGCACTAATCAATAATTGGCTCATTACTGTCACCCTCAGGCCAGAAGCCCTAAAACAACCGATGTATTTTTTTTTTTAATCCACAATTGGTAATAATGAGTCTATCAAAAAAAAAAGAATGAAAAAATCAAACAAAACGGGCAGATTTATGCTCAGTTTGCTCAATCAAGCTTTTCTATGGGAGCTATTTGGGGCACGCTCCATTTTCAGCCACTAGATGTCGCACTACAGCACCAGCATCTCAGACCAAAACAAATGTGCCTGAGCAATTTGTTTTGGGAAACAGTCAAGGTGTGATTGAACATAAGTTTGTTTTTCGTTCATTCAAACTTATTTTCCTTTTTCTTTTATTCTTTGGATTAATTTCACTAAGAATGAGCTGCTCGTCAATTAGAGGGTTTTTTTCTGAATCGGGTTTCATTCCTTGTCACTCTGCCTTGCAGTGGATTTTGGGAACGAGTCAACTGTGTCAGTATATGATGTTTTCCCTGTCCTTGTTTTGTTCTGTCAGTGTGCCTGGATGTTAATGCTGAGGATGCTTTGATCTTCTGTGTTCTGCTGGGTTCTCCAGGCCTGGGTATCTGAACCCATAAATTATGCCGGCTTTGTTTTGTTGGTTTGTTTTACACTCTGAGTCCTCCCAAGCAAAAAATAAAAGAGGTTAAATGTCAGTGAGTTAAAATTACCTTGTTTTAACTCATTGACCTGATTTTGAATACACCGACCCAATTGTGTACATAAATAATACATAAGTGGGTTCTACTCAGTAAAGCCTGTGTTAGAGGAAAAGTTCACCCGAATTTCAAATTTCTGTCTTTATTTACTCGGCCCCATGCCGGTTAAAAGTCGAATGAAACTTTGTAGTCCGCAAAACATTTCTGGAGCTTCACAGTAATACAGTATTGCAGCATTCTCTGAAAAAAACATAAGTATATAGAGACTGGTAATAAACAACAACAAAAAAACAACTACAGAAAGAAAAAACATGAAATGCCTCCTTGTAATCCAAGTCTCTGGAAGCCCAGAAATCCCAAATTAATTTGAAAAGATTTACACCCTTTTTACTTCCGCCGAGGAAGTCATGTTTTAACCCGTGCTGGTTGTTTGGTTTGTGAGCATCTAAGTCTCCAAAGCCCTGTGATTGACCCAAATTGATATGAAATGTTTACACACACAATGGAAAGTTGAGCTCGGGCGCTCACTTCAGACAGGGTGCACGCTACCGCATCTGGCTTAACAGCTGCAGTGACGGCTTTTAACTAGAATGGCACTTATACCGTTTTCGGACTAGGGCGGTTCAGGTGCTGGTTTTGGAGCCAGTGCCTACTCTGGAACCAGTTTCCCGGCCAGGAAAACTTGTTTTAGAGCTGCACCAAGACTTTGCTGGTCTAGAACAAAGTACTGCTCACACCGGGGGCCGGGGGGAAGGTTATCATGACCAAGGACCAACTAAAACCACTTATGACCACCATTTTAAACAATCAGAGTGAGCGTGTTCTGACTTATCCACTGTCAAACAAACAAAAGATTTAAACTATCTTCACTAATCGAAGCAACAGTGGGCTGGGGACCAGTCCCTGTTTGGATCCCAGTGTAGGCACGCAAAGTCCGGAGCAAAGAGTCAGTGTAGTCATATTTACTAAGAGTTCCACATAAAGTCACTCTACGGTGGCGCTCATGCCCGTGGAAAAAGAAACCGGTTCTTTAAGGCTCACAGGTTAAACCAACTTTGAACCAGCACTAGCACCAGCCCAGAACCAGCACTTAGTTCACTTTGGTCGAAAAGGGGTATTAGTAAAGTGCATACCTACAGCAATGCCCAACACTTTACTGCATCAAGCCCAATCCAATATCAAACTCGAGAGCCTTGTATAACTCTAAATCCTAAACCACCCAAAACTATTCGTAATGATCCGTGCATTATTCCCTGAGAAACTGAAGAAAGAATGTTTATGTTAACCTCCCAATGTTAAAGGAAGCGAGAGAAAAATCTATTCCTTTACCAGGACCTGCACCAAAAGTTGTTTGGGTGATTCTGGGCTGAGACGGATCCTGCACCCAAGTTTCATGGAAATAGATCGAGTAGTTTTTGTGTAAACCCGGTCACAAACCAACCAACAAACAAACAGGTTAAAATATAACCTCCATGGTTGAGGTAAAAAAATCAATTTGAGATTACTTTGGGCATGTTTTACTTTATAAAAACAAGTCCCCAACTTCTTCAGTTATTTTTAGGAGAAAGCTGCAACACTTGTTTTACTGTGAAGCTTCAGAAATGTTTTGCGAAACCACGAAACGTCACCTGACTTTCCACCAATGTCGGGGTGAGTGGCTAATGAGTCAATTATCATTTTTGGGTGAACTCATCCTTCAGAGACCACGAGAACAAAACATACACCTTAACGACGCGGCGCTGAAAGACGCTGCATCTCTACCTGGTGGTCTGCAGCTGACCTCTGACCTCCTGGTGCAGGGGGGCAGTGAGAGGACTTCTTTCTCTTACATCATCACACACAGGATAGCCTCCTGATCACAATTAGCTCACAATCTGACTGTTCACACTTGCAATTGGCTCCTTAATTGCAGCAATGTTGCACTGATAATTAATATTTACTACAAACACATGAGGAGGCACAAAAAGACAGACTGCTGCTGCTGCTGGTGGTGAGATCTTCTTCTGCAGAGGACACAGGCTGCAGGGAGGTGTGGACTTTACTATCACATACACTCCACTGTCTGTAGTAATATTCATTCACAAAAAATATGCACATGGATTCCTCATCTTTTGCATCCAGACGACAAAACCCTCCTACTCTCCGTGTCACTTTGCATCTGTGTAACGTTACAGCACAAACAGCCGAATTCAGCCTCGTTTTTGGCCTCGTTTTGTAGAAAAAAGGGGTTTAAAAGCTTTGACGAAAAGGGCGGAAAAGTCCGACAATAGCCGATTTGACGTCTTGTGTATTAGGCCAATGTAATGAATCAAACGAACACAGCCTCCTGTCACCAACATCAGCTCTTAAAGGTTACTGTACCTCGATTGTTCGCAGATCTCGGAGCAGAAAGGGTTAAGGAGAAAAATGATCTTTCATCCCTCAAAGCGAGAGTCGATCCATTTTTTTTTCTCCCCCACGATTATTTTCGCCCCACAGGTCAGTCGGCTGGACGGACTTGGATCAGCACGTCGGTTTGTTTATAGACGAGATGTGAAATGCTTCACACAGACAGGTTTTTTTTTTATATCCCAGCTCCAGCGGTTTGGATGAGAAACGCAGCCATTTTCCATTAAAAATTAATAAGACGGGAGCGCAGTCTGAGCATGCGCAGTGCAGCGAACAGTGGGGAGGGAGGACGTGAAGAGGCTTTTCCTCCTTCCCCTCCTGAACTACATCCAAACATTTAACGTTTTCACTTTAAATTTAAAAAAGAAGATTGTTTATTTACATCAAATAATTCTTTTAATTTATTTTTCAATGTTATAGTCCCGAAATTGAGTCTTAATCCAGTTTCAGTGCAGGCAGCACGGCCCACTCCTGATGAATAATATACAAACGAAAGCTTGCTGAATAATTTAAGCATTCAGTAAGAGAACACAGAATCTATTAGAGCCGTTAATGCAAACAGCTGGACAAAAAAACAAGTTCATTTCCTTAGCAACACCTTGTTTTATTGTGAGGAAAAGTAAAAACATCTGGGATCTCTTTGTAAATGACTGGTATGTTTCTTGTACATATAACGGGGAAATATGACAACAACAAAAAATAACATTAAAGAGAACAGGTCTTATATTTAAAGATATTACAAATGGCTCAGTGACACCAGAGGTCTACACAGCATCAGGTCTGATGCTTTTGGTATTTATGGTCTGTCGATATAGAAAATCAACTGAAACTAAGGAAAAAAAAAAAACATTCACTAAACTTAGGCCATCGAAGGAAACATTATTAAAAAATATAGACTAAAATATTCTTCAACCACTTTGATGCAACAGTAGAGATGACAGGAGACTGGTGAGAGATGGAAACGCCTCCAGAGAGCCTTGCTTCCTCCTCTACAACACTTTGTATCGGCCTTTGCTCGTCGGCTGGTAGGAATTTTGCTAAAAAAAGAAAAGGGGGGAAAAAAGACAATAAGTGACATAGATATTTGCTGAACACACACACCTGCTCTACATGTCTAGTATCAGACAAACTCTCAAACAGACTCCTCTTTATCTTGATATCAGCGTGACATCCATCACTGTGATTGATACTTACTAATCTGATGAGCTCTTCTTTGATTAACCGTGTAATCTCTGTTTTGGCTTTCTGCACAGCCAGTTCATTTGCACCTGGACAACAACACATCAGTGTTCAGTATTAGACCTCAGGGATACAAGAAAGAGTGGGAGATGCATTCTGGAAAGTAAAACTGAAAAATAATTTCCCTGGCACATACTTTCAATAGCCAGGTAGATCTTGCGTTCTCCCTCCTTGGGCTCTTTGCCTGGAGGGAAATAGGTTCCTCTGATGGTGATGGCGGCTTCAGAGTATTCACCGATCCTCTGCAGAGCCTCTTTAGAAGTCACCTTCCATCTGGCCGTCTGAAGAAGAACAGAAAAAGAAAAAAGGAAAATAGTAGCATGACACCAAAGTCTTAAGATAACAAAAGCATTTAAACGCACACTCAGCACAGTGACTTGCTACTAAAATAAGTCTTTCAACATTTTAAAAACGTCCTGAAATCAAAATGATAGAATCAGTTTTTATGTTGAGCGATGTAATCTAAAGTTTAAACAGTTTTGATAGTTTCTCATGTTTGTATGATGTCTGGTGACAGTTGTGAGGCTGTTGTTTGTGTAGCCTCCACTGTCCAACAAATCACAGCGACACATTCATGATGAACAGACCAGATCTGGGTTTTTTCCTTTTTTATCGTTTTCAGCGTCAACCCCATAATAAAAAATCTGTGGAACTCAGGGGGATTGTTTCTTTACTTGTAAAGTGACGGAAGATATTCATTTTCAATATAATGAGGGTTGTTTTTAAAAAATTAAAATAAACAAAAATAATACATTACAACAACTTAAAACGATCTCAAGCAGGTTGAAATAAATATTTAGTTTAGTTCCTTAGCAGAAAATCTGATGTTTGACACATTGTCACAGTGCAACGCAAACTTTGATCTCAACACTGACAGCGACAAGACTGTTCCACGATGCACAAGAGGGTGAGATGTGTTAACATTTTGAGTTTATCAGGCAGCAACTCTACTCATGTAACATCTGCAGAGTTGTCGTCAAAGTTTGTGTGGGCCTGCTGATGAAGCAGAGTAGTTGAGTTTATGAGGCCCTCAACACTTAATAAAAAATAAAAGGCAAGGAATGTTCAATGTTATTTTCCTCATTCAATAAAGGGTGGAATCTAGGAACAAAGATAAAGATAAAGATATCTGGGACAGTCAAAGATATTTGTTAAAGTCAATGTGCTCCATAAAAATTAAACATCAGATTTAAACCACACTTGTATATAAATTATATTATATATAATATTATCTGTCGCTCCTGGACACCTAAGAAGGCAAGCTGAACATGACTGGGCAAGACTTCAGCTTGTGGTACCAGCTGAACCTCTCATGGCACAGGAAAAATACAAAAACAAGGATGGAAACTAAAGCAGCTCTGCACTGTGCGCTGCTGACCTGAGGGAAGTCGTTGATCTCCAGCTCCTCTTCGTATCTCTTGACGGTCTCAGCCTGTTCAGCCGCCTGCCGCTCCTCCTCCAGCTTCTCCACGGGGGTGTAGTTCAGCTTGGCGTTGATCTTCTCCGCCAGCTGCTCGGCGATGGTCTTGGCTGACACCGAGGGTGTCATGATGGTGCCTCCACGCAGGATGGCGTTGGTGGCCTGCTGCATCACGTCCTGTACAGGAAGAGAAAAACAAGTTTGATTTTAGTTGGAGAGAAAAGAATCCTCACACAAAACAGGAAACACACACTTACCAACGAATACAGAAACATAAAAACAAAACAAGAAATAAAGAGCATAAGATAATAGAAGAAAAGAGACATTGACAGGGTTTGGATATTTTGAGTTCAAGTGAAATAAATAAGGAACTTAAGGTCTCTGTGAATTAAGTCTATACTGACTTGGACCAAGAACCTGATGGTAGCCCAATCTTACCAGTGTTACTACACATTGTGATGAAAGATTTTACTAAGTGGTGCAGTTCAAGTGTTACAAACACATTTACAAAGCCAAAATGTGAGAAACAACACAATGTTTGATTCCATATTTTTTTTAAATTAACTTGTTTTAAACCTTTTTTCAAGCCTTTATTTTGATAGAATAGCTAGAAAAGTCAGACATGAACGGGGAAGAGAGAGAGAAGGGTAGACATGCAGCAAAGGGCCACAGAGTTTGAGTCGAACTTTGAGCCGCTGCTGAGAACTTGATCTCTGATAGAAGGGCATGCTCTGGCAGGTGAGCCATCATCGGTTTATATTATGGCTAATATTGAGGAGTGAACATGTTCAGCACATCCTTCAGATTTTACTTTAAAGAAAACAGCACCAAAGCAGGTGGCTAATCATTGTGATGTCAGGTTATAAATACTGGTCTCAAACTGACATATTGTCAACTTCTCCACTGACCACACCTGCGTAGTTCCGTATGCAATTATTAACAGGTAAAACTTGTTTCCTCTGGCTTTCCACTTTTCGCCGTGAATGCAAACACACCTCCTGCACTGACCCATTTAATCGCAGTTGGATGTACCTGAGCCTCGGCGCCCAGGTTCTTCTGAGCGTTGATCTTGAGCGCCAGCCTCTTGGCCATCTCCAGTTTCTGGATGTTTCCTGCAGACGTGGGTCCGAGGCCTTGCAGCCCTCCAGGAACAGATGCTGTTGAGGTAACAGTTCCTGCAGGACCGGTGGCTGCCCCAGGAGCAGACAGATCCTTCACCCTCTTCTTAGAGTTGAACATGCTCTCGATTTGCTCCTCAATCTGAGAAAGGAAAGATGATTCAGATAGATTGGAGCTCCGATATCATTGACTAGTATAATTTTGAAATTGTAACTGGCAAACTTAAGATACCAAAGAGTAACAATTGAGCATTTTGTTGCCAGTAACAAACTGTGAAATTTAAATGTTCACTCACATCCAGGGCTCCGTCCTCGTCATCAGAGTCCTGCAGTCCAAGAGCAGCTTTCTGCAGCTTCTTCCTCTCATTGGCCAAGGCATGTTCTGTCTCGTCAAACTTGAAGCCTTTTCCTGAGAAGCCGCTGCTGCTCTTAATGGTCTTTCCCTCCTGCATAGAAAAAGGACATGAAGAAAATGTAATTTAATTTCTTTTTCAAGACTTTCTATATTATCAAACCAGGTCAACTTGATAAATGAGACAGCACAGCTTGAACATATTAATGTATGTTTTTTTGAATATTGATGTACTCATTCTTAGCAAATCTTCTTGAGAAATGATGAGTATACGATGAGTGAAATATGAAACAGTGAGTCAGTGCTCTGTAAGTGTAAAGGAAGCCAAACTGGCTGGTTGAAACATCTTAAAAAAAGAAAACTTAAATCAAGGGACAGCTTCATTTTCACCATACATAAATTCTGATAATGACATTTGTAAAAATGTCAGAAATTCCAACAATTTCCTCCCACTGCCAACTCCCACTGCCTCGTGACACAGCTTTGATGCACACACAGTCTTCACTGTTTTAGACACCCTTTCCCCTCATCTTACCGCTTTCTGTTGGTCTTTGAAGGAGGCCCAAAGCTGCTCCAGTTCAGGTGGGACAGGAGAGCTGGACAGCTCCAAGGCTTTGATGATGTCACCAGCATAGCGTACCTGATCCTCAGTGATGAAGGTGTAGGCGTAGCCCTAAAAAAAAAAGGGACAGAACATAGAGAAAGATATAAAACGCCCATAGGCTTAAAAATAAGCATCAAAAACACAACACAAATTCAGTCTGAAGAAGCCGACCTTGTTGCCTGCTCGGCCTGTGCGTCCGGCTCTGTGGACGTAGTCCTCATAGTGGTTAGGACAGTTGTAGTTGACCACCAGGATCAGCTGCTTGACGTCCAGGCCTCTGGCTGCCACAGAGGTGGCCACCATCAGGCGACATGCTCCATTCTTAAAGTCATTGATGATGCTGTCTCTGTCATACTGGTCAATTCCTAAGCGGACAGAAGGAAAGGAATTTATGAAATACCAAATATTAGACAGGATTGTCCAGTGGCATTTCTTCCCTACTCAAGTTGTTTCCAAACACAAGCATACTTCTTATGGCGAGGAAACCAAGCTCAGATATCTATTTTCTCTTAATCAACCATTACCTCAGCAGAAATCTAGCCATCTTACCCAGGTTATCCTTAATTCCTTACACTGAGATTAAAACATTTTACATTGACATTTTGGTGAAGTTCAATCAGAAATTTTATATGCTGGATTGAAAATTGTGAACGGTAAAAACATCCAGCTAAAAAGATGTTAAGAGTGCATCCCAAATGTGACCACTCACCTCCATGTAGGGACATGCAGGGGTACGAGGCTTTCATCAGGTCTTTCAGCAGTGCGTCTGCATGCTCCTGCTTGTCCACAAAGATGATGACTGAGCCCTTCTCCTGGTAGTGACCCAGCAGCTCCAGTAGCTTCAAGAACTTCTTGTCCTCATCAATCACCAGCTACAGAAACAAATGCAAAACAAGGAGAGGGGGAGATGGAGAGAGATGAGGGTCTGATTTGGACTGGGTTATCAATATGAGAATCAATGAGATAGAGATGAAACATAGCTGATTTACCACATGTTGTTCGACATCAGAGCAGACGACACTGCGGCCTCCCACCTGGACCTCAATGGGCTTGGCCAGGATCCTACGAGCCAGCGCCTCCATGGCTCTGGGGAAGGTGGCTGAAAACATGACCGTCTGACGGTCTGGACGCACATTGTCCACAATACGCATCACCTGGGAGAGGGACCAGACGACACCTAGATGTTACTGAATTCTGTCAATTCATTTTTCCTTTTCTTTTTTGAGTATTTTAATACATTTAACATTTATGGGCTTTTAGACTTTATTTGTATTGGACAGCTTGTACAGTCAGACGGGAAAACGGGGAGACAAAGATGATGACATGCAGCAAAGGGCTACAGGCTGGATTCCAACACAGGCCACTACTAAGCCTTGCATTCGTAGAGCACATTCTCTACCTGGTGAGAAACCAAGGAGTTTTTTTTGTATTTGATTTTTCTCTCCTTTACTGGTCAGCATAGAACCAAAGACAACGAAGGAAACCAGCACTTACTAGCGCAGTGTACTTTAATTCCTTAATTTGCACTGGGTTCAAGTATTTATGCCATTATCAGGGTACCAACACCACCTTATACATCAAATTGAAGGACTTTTCAAGGACTGTCCAGGCCCAATTGTGTCAAATGCAAGGACTCAACTCGACTTAGTTTGAGACACACAGAGAACTATTTTTTTTTAAATAATCAAAAGAACTTCAACATCATTCTTGCACAAAGTATGTAAATTCAAACACTTTCAATGACCTCATGTTTATCTATGTCTATTTTTAAATCTTTCAAAGCCTTGGTTTTTAATTCACAAACTTTTAAGGATTTCAAGCACCCATGGGACACCGTCATTATACAACTAGTTTCTACTGACTATGTGAGATAACAGCTTACATGAAGGCTGTTCTACAGGGACTAACATCATTGTTATGTAAATTAAATGTTTGATTGACCAATTCATCTTTGCAAATGTGTCGGATTTATGATAGTGTTTCCAGATAAGTATAAAAATTTGAAAACAAAAACTGTTTGAGTACCCAGGAATGTCAGCAAGAGATACAGAGAAAGAATGGAATATAATGGGACACCCACCTGGGGCTCGAAGCCCATGTCAAACATCCTGTCTGCTTCGTCCAACACCACATATGTAACTCTGCGCAGGTTGGTGACCCGACCTACAGACCGAGTGACAGGAGCAAGAGAAAAACAGTTAACCACAAGTCAAAGTCAGTGCTGCTTTCTTCAAAAAACACTAACTACCAAACACAGACAGCCTTTTTCAGGGTACAACTATTCGACATTACTTGACAACAAAACTTCAGCGCATTCTTCTGAGAACTAGTTTCAACCAGCCAGGGTTTTATCTTTATCAATACTTCAAAATGTTTCTCGTTTTTTTAAAATTGTTTTTGGTTGACTCTGATCTTGCGTACCATCTCAGGGGCATGAGGGACCTGTAAAAGTCACAAAACAGCCTCAAGATACAATACAAGAGATGGAGCCCCATCAAGCATTATCTGACCAAGCGCCTTTTCACCTACAAGGGAAACATATTACAGATTACCTCGCATGTGTGGAAACAACAAATAACCCTTCTATCACAGTACAATGAGTGCTCAGAGTCATTAAAGATTCATACACGTACAATAAAACAGGGTCAGCAAATACAACAACAATATCACAAAAAGATTTCCAAGTATTTCTTCACATTTTTATGCAAATGCTCAGCGCTGTGCGGGGATCGACAATGATATATATTCTCAGGAGCAACATGAGCTCCAAATTAAAGATAATGAGGGAGACACCTCAGATATTATGGATGTGAGATTTGTGAAAAAAATAGAAAATATCCACCTGTGCTTTGAATATTAAGATGCACTTTTATCTCTTCTAGGCAGTTTGAATTTATTCATGAGAATATAGAGTATGCAGTAAAACAATAACATCGTGGAGCCCTGGCTGAGAATTCAAGCTACTCTGATTTAACATCACAAATTACATATCCTGATACAGAATGTTACAATACACTTATCAAAGATTTTTGTCGTCACTGGCAAGTGAACAATGATCAAGTCACAAGTGTTGAGGAACCACAGAGGGAGCAGCACCAGATCCACCTACCTGCACTTGCCCTGATCTTCAGGAAACACGACACTGTCTTGTGGATATGACTGATCCCAAAGGTGGTCAAATAATGTCGACAGTTTAGTAAGTGGTACTGACTTGGATCATTATGTTATTTATCATATTGTAACATTTATCACATGCGAGGCAATGAATAAAAGGTTCACAAGGCATTAAAAATGCTTCACAGCCTATCAGAGTAAAGAAGTGAGAGGGTCCAGGTGTGTGAACTCACCGCTGTTGGCCCCCAACATGTCAATCATTCTTCCCGGTGTGCACACAATGATCTCAGCTCCTCTCTTCAGCTCAGCAATCTGGAAACCAACAACAACAACTGACAGTATTAATGCAACGTTCAAAGTCCAAATGTAAAAGGCTGACGAAAAATAGCAGTTCTTACTTATTTTACAGAACATCTTACAGTTAGTTGTAAATCAATGTTGCCAAGCTCATGTTGCAACCAACTATTACTTCATCAGATTAATCTGCTGGTGTTTTTCTTAATCAATGAATGAATTGTTCCATCTAAACGAGTACTTTGCCAATTAAGCATCGCATTAGTACGTGATTGTGTGACGTTTAATGGAAATAATATATGGTGCCAACCGACAGATCAGTCAGAGATTTGGGTTTGTTATAATTTAAGTGGTTGAAGCAGACACGAGCCACAAGCCTCAAGCAGAGATGAGGAGCGGGCTACATAGGTATGTTAAAGCTCACTTCTTTCCAAGTTTTTTTTTGAAGCGATTTAAAGAACTATAATCAATGAAGGAGAAAGAAACAAGAAAATAAAACAACAACTTCTCTGAGTTTGTGTCAAAAGTGGAGCTGTTCTTTAACGCAGGTAATGTAACTATACATGAGCAGGAGGAGAAAAAGGTGGAACTTGAATAACTTGAAAAATGTTAAATCAAGGGGGGCTTCATTATTATGCTTGTGTGTTTACCTGTTCGCTGATACCCGTGCCTCCATAAACACACACCACCCTGAGTCCAAGCGGCTTGGAGAACTTCTTACACTCTTTGGTGATCTGCAGAGCCAGCTCTCTGGTTGGAGTCATGATTACCGCTGTGGCAGAAGAAGGAAAACATCATGAGAATAGAGTATACGTTTATTTTTGAATATCCTGAGCACTTCTCTTTTCATAATGTGTGAATATTTTACCAAGAACATTAACTGAGGTAAAATCGACTTTTAGGATGGCTGATGAAGAATAGCAATGCTATGGAAGCACAAAACAGCCAGAGGGTTATTAAAATGAGTCCTATTTTAGTCTTCTTTTGACCTATATTGGGACCTTAAACCACATCCTGCAATCCCAGTTCTTAATTTCTGTCTCAAACTACTTCAGTTATTCATTTATTCTATTTGAATATGGTTAATAAAAACAAGAAACATTACTGCCAGAGTGATGGCAGTATGAAATGATTTATTCCTTACAGATTGGTCCCTCAGACTCCTCTAGAGGCCTCTGGTCCATTATGTGTCGGAACATAGGCAGAAGGAAGGCGATGGTTTTCCCGCTCCCGGTCTTAGCGATGCCAATGAGGTCTCGGCCCGACATGATGGCAGGGATTGCCTGGGCCTGGATGGGGGTGGGCTTGTCATAGCCATGCCTACGTGCATTATAGAGAAAGGAATTTACAGAAATATGATGTGATGTTTTATGGTCAGAAAGTATTATGTACAATCTGCATCTGATTTTTATTTATAATGTTTTAACAAAAAAGACATCTCCTAATGCTCCTGCAAATTCATGTCCAGTTGAATTTATTTCATATTTCGAAAAACATGGCCTCCTGCTCATGAACCTAAATCAGTACTCGAGCCATTTACAAACAAACTGACTGCTTCACTATCTTTTTAGGATCATCATCTTTTTTAACTGGCAAGACCACTGATAAATCACTCTCTTGCCCCTCAAAAAGGTCATCGCACCAGCAGCAACCATCAGTCAGACTCACTTCTTCATAGCGCTGAGGATCTTCATAGACACTCCACACTGCACCCAGGTCTTGATGGGTTTGGGACAGCCCTTCCCTTTGACGATAATCCCTTCCAGTTCCAGCCTGAATGCATTCACATCTGTAATGATTAAAACAAGCCAAAATGAAAAAAAAATGTTAAATGGGTAGCCAATGCTTATAAATAAAGATGATCTGAAAAATATAATACATATATAAAATGATTTGCTTGTTTAACCTTTGAAAAGTTGTGAAAACTGGTTTATGTTATTCATTATTATCTTAATTAATTAATAAAAAGGTGTGTGCAGCAGAGTCAATAAATGCTTTATCGTAAAGCTTCCATGTGAAAACAACATTACTGTAGATTACAACAAGCATGTGAGGCACTGCAGTGGATACATTTTTTGTTTTTGTAATGTGATGTATTTAATAGATGCAGCTTTTAATTTGCAGACTGCTGTAGTCTGACTACTTCTGAATGAAATGGGAATTTAAATGATGAAAGTAATAATAGATCATTGAGGATGCCGTACACTGAGATGCATCGAGAATTGTTTTGCATTCAAATCGCTGACAGCTGAATCATAATCGAATCGTGAGGCCAGTGAAGATTCACACGTCTATTTATAGATCACATTAATGCTCAGGAAGGTTGCTCTAATATTCAGGCCTGGTCGCTTCTGTCCTTGATGATTTAATACCATCTCTTATTGAAGCAGATGACTTCTTTTTGTCCTGAATTTTGTTTATTTTAAGGTCGACAAAAACAATGTCAACAGAAAACACTGATTTAATGAATGTATTAAACCAAAATATGGATAAACAACACTTCGACTACATTATTGGCACTGTATAAACAGAACGAATCCTTCACTTTAGTTTCAAGACTGATATTAGTCTTAGCGTTTTTTTATTACTTCACATATTGTTTAGCTTTAAAATTTTTGACTTTGTATCCAATATGATACCTGAGTTTAAATATTTTCTGTCGCATTTCACCCCTTAAACAAAATTGAACAAAATAGCTAAATGTGTCAGTGTAAAGAACTTCTCCAAAACAAAAGTAAAAAAAGGTTTTCTCATTTATATCAGGAAATATTTGATCAAACAATAAGTAAACAAGCCTAAGAGTATGATCAATTAATGACCTTAAACTTCACTTTTGATACTTGACATTTCATACACAGCCCAAATAGCCTGAAAAACTGGCAGACATTTCTCTGTAAACCCAGCAGAAGCTTGAATTTCAATGTGCACAGCTAGATGACATTTGTACAACACATGTGTTATATGCAAGTCCTCTCAATTCTACGTGGCAGTTTTTGTATTAAATACTCAGTGGTGGGAGAAGAGCTAATCAGTTTGATTTACTGACCGTCCTGAGTCATCCTGGTGAGCTCTGGGACCTCCACGTAGAAGTTCTTTCGGTATGGTTCGTACTGGATCTTCCCGTGGTCGACAGGCTCGAGGACCTTCCTCTGTTTGGTCTGGAAGCCCGTCAGAGCCGTCTGCAGATCCACCTCCTCCTCCTCTGATGAGTACTGTCAAACACAGTGTTAACGTTGTGAATAGTTAGAGGTGTGTTCCATCAGTTGTCGCCTGACAAGAGTTTAAATTAGAATCTCTACTTAATGCACGAAACAGCAAGAAAACTGAAATATTGTTTGATAGGTACACATTTAAATTGGAGACAGGAGTCATGTTGCTTTGGTAAAGGATAACGTTTAGCTGATGACAAAACAACAAAACATTGTTAGGGGTTAAAAACAAAAAACTCACTTCCATAGCATCCTGGTCGTTCTCCATCAGCTCACCCTTCTTCTTGTGAGTGTGGGGTCCTTTTTTGGTTTTAACAACTGTCACCACTTTGGTTACTGTCATCGCTCCTTTCTGTTGAAGATCAAAAAAACAAAACACATGCATGTGTTGACAACTGACAGTAAAGAAAGAAAATGTCCTACAGCCAATGCAAGGGTGTTGACGGTGTGGTTTAGTGTGGATAACACAGAGCTTGCATATGTTAAGATGTAGGACTACTACAGCCTGGCAGTCCAAAACTAGAATAGTACATTTTAATTGATTGTATTTAAAAGTATAATCCTCAGGAGGTTCTGACACTTTTGGCTTTTAAAAAACACTGTTTAATGCATATTTTTGAGTTTGGGTTAGCTTTGGGTTAAAATCTGATTGTCCATGTTTTAATTACAGTAAAATTAATTTCGCAAATCGATTTTGGATATCAAATCGTTTTAAACACATGGTATCAAAAATACTTTGTGCATTGTGTACAGTAAATTAGGGCGACAGGATGTGGTTGTCAGTGTTGCTGTGGTTCCTTCCAGTTTCTTATAGAGGTCAACTATAGTCCTCATTAATTAAAGTCCCTTTAATGATTAGCTGCTACTTGTGGCTGCATGTAAAATCGTCCTTTAACACCATTCGAAAACAAGGATTTTCATAACTATGACAACACTGAACATCAGAGGACTGGTCTCTGGGCTTAAGTGATGCCGTAATTTCCCCTAACACTCACCTTATCATTTCCTCTCATGCCACCCATGTTGAACTTCTTCACCTCCTGTTTCACCTCCTCCATGTAGGCGTCCAGAGGATCCACATCGTCCTCCTCGGCCTGCTGCTCCATTGGGGTCTCCTTCTCCTTCTCATCCTCCTCTTTCTTCTCCTCCTTTATCTCCTTCTCTTTCATGTCCCCCTTTCCTTCCAACTCCTCATCATCATCGGCCTCCATTGGAGCTGAAGTATCCTCGTCATCGTCTGCAATGAAGCGTCAAATACAATGTAAGGCTAATGTTTGTGCTGATAAGTTTATAGTATTAATTAATTAATTAAGTACTTACAAATACCTAACATTTGCTGATAAACAACAGTAAAACAATAATAATTGATGGTTCAACTGACAATTAAAAAAATATTTAAGAAGTGAAACATTTTGGAGCATTTTTGGGAATCAGGAGAATTTGCCATCTCATTTATTCACCAGGGCGAATTAAACTCAGAATCTTACACTTCCAGAACAAATACTTTACCTACAGGATAAATTTAACTGAGTTCCTACAGCTCACTCCTAGTAGTTTGTTTATAACCTTCCTCACCATCATCATCCTCCAGGCTCCACTTCTTGCCCTGCTTCATCTCCTCCAGTTCTTTCTTGATCTCGCCGATGTTTTCGATGGCCTTCTTCCTCTGCTCTTCCCTCCACTTCTCCACACGCTCCTTCCTCTTCCTCATCTCCTCCTCCAGCTTGTTCTGGTCAAAGTCTTGCTGCATGGCAAAAAAATTAAAGATCGTAAATATTTCAACCATCTACGATATAGTAATTTAAGAGGTTATCAAGAACTGAATACATGGCACTTACATCTTCAACTTTCTCATCCTCTTTCTCCTCTTTAACCTTTTTCTTGTCAGATACAGGATCAACGTTGTCTTTCTCTCTGCTCCTTGACCTGTGGGAAAGATGGCATCAAAGACAATATGATAAAGGGTAGCACGTTAAAATTAATCTTGATTTTGAGAAAATCTGCAAGGCCTTTGACAGAAAACCTACCCATTACAATCATATGCCAGTATGTTATCGAGAAGATTGTTGCCGTTTCGTAAAAAGGGGTAAACTACCTTTATCTGCCACCACTGGTTACTGTACATACAGTATGACTCTGCAGAGCTGTTTTGACACACTTCAGTGTGTCACCTTGTGTCCACATGTACTTCTAAAATATTAAAGCTGCACCAAAAATATGCATTTATTTATAAATTACACTAATTTCAGGTGTTTTGGTCGCCAGAGCTGCACCGTCTGACCGGACATGTTTGAATATATTAGAGCCTCACTTTTCCTCTCTCCTGCTCTTGCTGGGGCTACCAGATCGGGACCTCCTTGCTCGGGTCCTGCTGCCAGACCTCCTCCTCTCTCGGCTCCTGGACCTCCTCCTTTCTCTGCTCCTGGAGCGCCTGGACAGCAAAGGCAAACACATGACATGAAAACACAAAATAACAGAGTGTGACAACACTGATCCTTTTCACTTTATAATTTTAACTGATTTGTCCATTGTGCACAAAACACAGGCCCAATCCACCAAATACTTTTTACTGTAATGAACACAGGCATCTAAAAGTAAAACTTCAAGATGTCTGCTGCAGATTATCATTTATTATGTCACAGGTCCAACAAATAAATATTAATCTAGTTGTGATGTTGCTGCAGCAAAACAGTTCTCTTCCATGCCTCTTCTTCAGTCTAAAACATAGCACTGTACAACTCTGAAAAACTGCATGAGCATGATAAAATCAAAAGCTAACATGGGCAACATGTGGTCCGAGATCTCATCAGCGATTTCACTGTGGCCCTGTAAAGCTGTAAATACAAACAGACCTGAATGCATTTGCAGCCATGACACCATTTATATAAACAGCTGCAGTTTCTCTCTTTATCACTCATTTGTTGTTAAAAAGCTACAGCAGAGAGCACCCACCTGGCTCGTTTTCTGTCTCTGGACCGGGACCTGCGGCGGTCCCGGCTCCGTGACCGCTCTCTCCTGCTTCGGTCTCGGTCCCTCTCGTCTTTCTTGGAGCGTTTGTCCGGGGAGCGACTCTTTGATCGGCTACCTGACCTTCCACGAGACGCCGAGCGCTTCCTGTAGTGTCTGAAGACCAAGCAGAATAATAGTCATCTTAATTAATTGTTACAATTCATATTAATTCAGACTCCACGGCTATATGGGATTGACTGCTGACTGATATGCACTAACATCAGACTGCCGTAGCTAGCATGCTAATCGAAATTAGCCATCGGAATTAAAACGGCTCAAATTTAGCAGCCATAGCAGTTAGTCACCGTCGGTTCAACCAAAGATAAAAACTTTATTGACCTGGTATTTCCGACATACCTCGACTCGCGTCCCATGGCTATTCCACCAAGTTAGGTCTCTTAATAAAACTCAAAGTAGTTCACAGAAAATGACGACTGTAGTGCGGTGAGCGGTTGTTTGTGCCTTTCAACCTGCACGTAAAAAAACTGCGACACTTTAATGCACAAACTCGTACAGTGACCAGCGTAGAGCGCCACCGCGCGGCGGGAGGCCAGAAGACCCACAACAAGAAAGCAACTGGTCCTGAAGCACCAAGAGGAACAGAGACAGAACCACTGACCTCTGTATTTGGATCTGAGGTGGTACT
This sequence comes from Lagodon rhomboides, assembly GCA_039737535.1. Lineage (NCBI taxonomy): Eukaryota > Metazoa > Chordata > Actinopteri > Spariformes > Sparidae > Lagodon > Lagodon rhomboides. The sequence goes on from CM077795.1 coordinate 25,063,251, forward strand.
GGAACTAACTTCAAGTAATCAATTACACTTTATGTATATTGCACCTTTCAAACAAATCCAAATGCAATATAAAGTGCGTTACAAGTGCTTGAAAAAACATGGTATATTAAGAAAACAAAAACAGGTTTAGAGAATAATGCACATCAATTTCAATAAAATGAAAAGTTAGAATAATAAAAGATTAAGAGTAAAAGATAGAAATGCAATAAAGATTTTTTTTAAAGTTAAAATAATATAATAAATATAATATAATATAATATAATATAGAAAAGAATTTGTATGATGTAGTCTGGTGCAAGACCATATAGTGCCTTATAAACCAATAAAAGAATAGCTGTTAGATACTGCTCCCCATGTCTTGTAATACCACTTTATACCCCTGGAGGAGACGGTATGATGGATTAGCTTGGCCTCCACAAGCCTGAGATCCTCCTTCTACCAGCTGTTCTTACATATTGCACCTTTAAAGACAGATGGAAGACTATTTTTCCAATATCGATTTATATCTTTGTATGTAAAATCTATGCAAAATTACACAATGTATTTTTATGATCCAATAATGGTTCACTGTCCTTATAATGTCCAGACGTCTAAATCCTCTTTCAAGGTAACTTTTTATAACTACTGGAATATAGCGAAACTTTTCTTCATTTTGCTGGTGGCACTCATACATCCCCACTTCAAAACTAGTCAAATTAAAATGTAATGTAGCTACGATCTCAAGTATTTAACTATCATGGGAAAGTTTAATGTTGTGCACTGTCTCAGTCAGATAACCCCACAAATAAAATAAATTGAGTAAGTGAGAGTCAAGAAAAAAACAGAGTATGTCACACAAGTAGTATTTATTTGGTATGAAGTTTTCAGTTAATCATTCCGGTGTACGTTTTTAAGCAGAGACTGTTTACATCATGTCAACACTAAAGTTGTTACTGAAGTTCAAATATGTATGATACTGTAGGAGCCATTAAAAACGGGTATTCTGTAAACATTATCAAAAACAATCAAGTACGTCAGACGATTCGTAGGATAAATCACACAGATTCATTTACATGAAAAAAAAACATATTCACACGAATAAATTAATTTGGATGAAATTAAAAGGTACAGAGAGCGGACATGACCACACACAAGTAGAGTTTATATGAAGTATGTATGACTGAAGCAGAGCGGGACACATCACCAGAATTACTCAACACAAATAAACTCTCCCTGCCTCACACTTATTTCCAGTAAAAACCCAAATCATTCCCGTCAATCTCGCTTCCCGTTACGTATTTACACTGTAGGAGGTTTGCTGCGTGTTCACGCTCATAGCCGTGCAAATGAACACACTCCACATTCAAGGATTAAATGCTTCTTCTGACTCCACCACGTAAACTAAAGGAGGAAAACTTGTCCGTAACACAAGTGGACCCTTCTGAACACTGGAGGGCAGATTTGAACAGAAATATGACATAAAGGTCTGCCCATGAGGAAATCTGTCAGAACACAAACACATAAGATTCTTATCCACCAATTAAAGGAGAGTTCAAGTTCTCAAGAGACCAGCTAAGTAATAATATCAGGAACCGATGACTGCTGCTCGATCGATAAAGGTTAGTTCTTCAGTTGATGGATGAAGAATTCAGCTTCTTTTGTTCATGCAAGACGACAATACAAAAAAAAAAAACGTAATAAAGGGGAGACACCACAGTGAAAAGAATTTTCCTTCATGCACAAGTCAAATGTAAAGATTTTAAATGTGTTCATACAGCCTGATTTATAACATTTTATTCCTAAAAACATGGCAAAGTGTTTGCTTTTTTAAATGGCTGTTGACAGTTTTTAGAAAATTTTTCTGTTTTATGAAGTGATAAAAAGATATCTGACATTCCCTCTGTAAAAACCTTTGACTTTTAAAATCAAACAAGAATTTGGAGCCTGGTTGTTTTCAATGTTCAGATTTCTGTGTATGCAAATTGGTGCATTTTTAACTAGATAATGCCTCTTTGCCATTGACAATGCCAAATTTCCTGACACTTGCAATACAAAAAATATTTGTCTTAATGTAAGTAATCGAGTGGGGAAGTTTAATGATGATGTTCATGAATGAATATTTTTTACCCTATTCACCTGTAGTGTCTCCCCTTAAATACTTAAACTATTAACCACTTATAATTTCCCAATAATCACATGCTGGAGGACCACGTGTCTAAATGTTTCTTACACTTCAAGACCTCCAAATAACGAGCTCCGAGTTCGACTCTATGCAGAAAAATGTGTCATTTGTCTTCTATCACTTTATGTCTTGTGTCCAGAACACTTTTGCCATCTCTCTCTTCTGTACTACCCCCATGTCAAGATATTAAAACAGTGATGAAAGCTCTTGATCTCAGCGTATTGTTGAATATATAAAGTAGCCAGCACTTTCTGACACAACAAACAGAAGCATACTGCTGTTTCTCCTCCAACTAGATCGTCAGCGTGTTGAAATGAAGGCTGGCTGCTGTGACGTCTCTGCATTTACTCCCTGAACTCTTCCTTTCACCACAGATAGCTATAAAAGGTGGCTGTGCAGCCATTTAGGATGTCAGTACTGACCTGCACACAGCTGATTTACGTATGGCAGAGCAGAGGGAAGGACCACATGTTACAAGGCGGCAGGTCTCTGAGATTAAACAGAACTCACAAAAAAGAAGAAATAATTAAAGGTCCTCTTGAAACTAATCTCAGAGCAGAGTTTTTCAAAGCAAATGTTTTGTTGGACCTCCATGACGGTTACCATCTCTGACACTACGAAGCCTCCAGGTTGTCAACGCTGTGACGGATCAGCAGAGGGAATGAGATTATTAAGAAGGGACTAAGAAGCCATCTGCTGATGCTCCTACTGTCGAACCCTTTAGCTTAATTCAGTCAGCGACTATCAATCATAACGGATCAAAAACCTCACTACACCTCTTCCCTCCAAGAGTCAGTGTGGCTCATTCAGTTGTCAGATAGTCAGTTCAGTTACTTTGACATGAGAAGGTTGACTTTTTTCAGCAGGCGATCAGACTTTAGATTCAGGTTTTAGCTGTTTAGCAATAGTTACATAATCTCACTTGAAATAAATGTTTCCACTGAAACAATGTGAGTTTTGAAAGAGTTAAATGTCGTGTTTTTGCAACGCTGTATTGGTTTAACTTCTCATTTTGCTGCAGTGATGCAGAAGTGTACTCGAAGACGTGTCAGTAAATCGTGACATCACTGTTGGATGTGGTTACCATACTTGCCAGCCCTCCCAATTTCCACTGCCCTCTCCCTCCTCTTCTTCCAGGGTCCCCACACTAGAAGGTGAAGTATATTACACTGTTACTTGTTCTTTGTTCTTTAAATTAACACACAGTTCTTGAATCTCAAATTTTTCAGAAAACCCACTTTGATTTCGTAATCCTCCCCATTTCTGCGCTCTCATGGTTGGCAAGTACGGTGGTCACACGTGAAACACCCTTAAAATCTTCAATCAGAGAAGCAGCGACGCACTGAATTCAGCCTGATGACAAGTTTCTCTCTGAGGTTTCAGTTCGTGAGAGTTTTTCTGATGTTACGCAAAGCACTGGAGGACACCGGTTTGATTATTCTGTGTGATTTAGCGTGAATCAGCGTCCAATTTTTGAAGAATCAGTCGTGTCAGTTTCAGATGTCAGCCCTTGAGGGACTCCAGTGTTTCCCGTTCACATGTTAAACAGCTTCCAGACCGATAATAAACTGAACTATTGTCCACTCTTTATTACGATATTTACCATTTTCTGTGCACAACCCGACAAATTCAAATATCACTCAGCACGATGAATTCCACTGTACATTTTGCTCACAAACAAACACTTTTCTGTTTCTCAGCTTCAGTGCGGGAAAAAAAAAAGAATGACTTGAAGATCTGTAACAAACTCTGAACGCGCTGCTCACGTGTCGCTCAGCCTTAGTGGAATCCTGAAGCGCTGAATTAATGAGCACTCGTCCAGCTGACCCGCAGATCTTCCCTGGTGACAAGGCAGCGAGGACTCGTTGACAGACTGTCGACGACAAAACAACGCCAGCCGACGTAAATGACCATGTCTCGTTGCTATGGGAGAGACGCAGGGAGGGGACGTTGGAAAAGGGTGGCGAGGTTGAAGAGCTCTTCCTGGTCCATCAGGGAGTCTCTGAACCAACGAGCTGCAGGATCTCGTGCGAGATAATGAAGGTGAAGAAGTAAACGCAGAGGTCGGCGAAGACATCACCCATCCTCCTGTAGGTGTCCATGGAGCGGTTGATGACCTCAGCGGGGATGCCGGACAGCAGCAGGGCAGCAGTCAGCACGGTGGTCTGCGCCTTCTTCTCTACCTGGAGCAACAAGAAGATTTACGATGAATTTATATGTCATTGTGCAAAGATTGAATAAGGACACTGATGTTGTAATTATTTAACCTGAATACACATTAAAAAACTGCACGTAATCAAGTCAGAAAAATAAACTATTCATGACACAAGTTATAAAAATACACCTACCAGAACCGGCCATATGAACCATGTATCTAAACCAGTTTAATCAGTTTAAATTATAAAAACAAAGAGTTCTGGTTTCAGAGGGAGTTTCAGGAACTATTTCTTGGCAGGACCGGGGACTTCCTGGAGCCACCAGGTGATATTTAACATACAAAACAAAGAGAGAGACCGAACAGGCAGCTAGTAGTATTTATGCTAAGCTAAGCTAATCACCCGCTGGCTCTAGCTTCATATTCACCATACAGACACAAGAGCTGTTTCAATCTTCTTATCTGACTCTCAGAAAGGAAGCAAATAAGCACTCTTTTTCCCCTCATTCAAAAATAATTCAAAATAACAATGATACCCACTGTGGGTGTGTCCAGCAGAGACAGAATCAGCAGCCATGGCACGAGGACAGCAGAGGAACAACAATGGGTCATGTATAGATAGGACTGTAATCATGAGAAAACCTTATCGAACCTTTACCAAAGTCTTGCATGTCACTTTCCACGCTGACACCTCCAACATGTCTCTTCACATCCATCACTGAAATGATTCCAGATCACCCTGTCCACATGTGTGTTACACTGAAGTCTGTAGGAGAAAGGGATCATGAAATATCAAGTGCACACTCACCTTTGGAAAGTATTTGGACAACCCCATGTAGGCCAGTTCCAGGGTCAGAAATGGAGCAAATATTGACTAGAATGAAAAAAGAATTTGAGAGTCAAGTTATAACAACATCATGTTTCTGGTGGTCAGACATAATATTATCAAATCTGGGCTAATATCAGCAAACGCTCACTCTCATGAACATGGTTGTTACCGTTTTGTGATGCTTCAATGTTTTTAAATCATGTTGTTGAGGTTGCTGACGTCTTTGTGTTGTCCTGTAACTGTGTTTTATACTTTTAATGTTCATTTTCTTACCCGCGGAAATAAGCTTATAGCTAACTCTGCTCCAGCTAAAAAGCTGTGCACTCAAATAAACAAATAAATAAAACCAGATATTAACAGTGAATGGGACAATACCACACAATGAATGCATGTAAAAATAAAATCACATATTACATTTTCAGGGCTCGCGCAGCTTTCCAAGAGTAATATTCAAGCACTTTCAAGGTACCTAAACCAAAAATATCCACACGCTCAGATTTAAATGCGATCACAAAAGATTATAAACTTAATTTATACCTGCAGCAATCAATCTTTATTATCACCGTGTTTATTCTACCAGCTTTTAATAGTAAATCTTTTACCAACCCTGAATGTCATGATACGTTCATTTTGTGCCATTTCACATGTGAAAGGATCTCTTATTTCCTTGGGTGACTTCAGTGTCTGCACTGTCATCAGTGAACATGTAAAAAGAGTCATGAGTTAATCTCACGTTCATCAGGTCAGCACAGTGTCTACCGCGAGCAGACTCACCAGATACTTGCAGACAAAAACCCTGACGAAAACAGCGAGGAGGATGCTGCCGATGAGCCTGAAGATTCTGAAGGGATCAAACTCCTCTGATTCCGACGCTCCATCCTGGGCCGGCTTCTCATTGGCCAGCTGACCCCGCAGTTTCATAGCATCGTCAAATCGGGACAGGTACTTTTGGAGGCCTCTGCGCGGGGAGCCGCTGATGTCGTCTGACACCCGCTCCCCCCTCGGCCTCTGTCGGATCCCTACGTCATCTTCCAGAGAGCCTCCGTGTGGCTCATAGATGCCTGGAAGAGGGGAGCCCCTCCTCTCTGGGGTGGCGCTTTGAGAGCGGCTGCTGAGCCCCGAAGCCTCTGGCAGGAAGGGAGATGGTCTCGGGGAAGAAGAGGATGACCACGGCTCTGTCCTGTCGAGATCGAGGTGGAAGTGGGGCTCTGTGGGACGCCGGGTCGCTCCAGCTGCAGATTGAAGACAACTTTAGATTTAACTGGTGAGGATCGGTTTCGGCCCAGAATAGACTGCATCAAGGAGAACAGATCCAAAAATCTTTTTCTTTTCATTCAACATTGCAAGATTGGGCATTTTTTGACATCTTCGTTAATTTCTCAGCAAATAAAACATGGATCTTTATGAAAGAAATCAGCTGTATTTAGGTGGCTGGTATCTATGAGTGAGCGGAGGTATGCACTCTACTAAGTGCCATTCTAGTTTATTAAGGAAAATGACAACATTATCGAGTGTTTAGTCAGGTTTTGATAAGCAGTCCACTGGTCTGACACTGCCCTAGTATAACACTACTGACCCCAAACATGTCACCTTTTTTGCTCCATTCATCCTTCTACCCTTTCAAAACCTGGTGCCTACATCATCCACAATGCAACTTAGTCACTGAATGACATCACTGGGGGAAATGTATCAGATTATATGCAGCTTCCTCCAGAGCCACAAAAGGCTTTACACTACTTTATTTACATATACATTACTACTCTCTGTAAAGACCTTAAATGCATGAGATTGTATGAGATTATATCATCTGCGCAGTTACATTCATATCCACTCACAAAAAGCAACTAAAATATGATTTGACCATTTTAGTGCTGAACTCTTAAGTGGAAATATTATTTTAATAATCGTTCCAGACATTAAAATGGAATCTGTTATTTTTAATAAAAACACAGTGCTATTTAGAAAGGAGTTGTGAGTGGACGGAAAACGGTGACACAGACCTGCCATGGGAATTTCAAAATAAATGTATATTTTAACGATGGTTGCGACATGACTCTCTGTTTTCACTTTGCATCGATGCTACTGGATCGTTGATCATTGAATCGATGTATCCTTATATCCGTAGTATTTATAATCGATGCCTGTCCTGCAGATGATCTGCGTGGCTATCTACAATCACGTCATCCTGATTGTCTATACTGTTCTTTTCTATGTTGGCAGAGGGACCCCTCCACTGTAGCTAGCTCTTCATGACGTTTCAACCCTTGCCCCTTGAGGAAAATTTGTGATTAGTGATATCAAACTACGTTGATAAAAAATGAACCTGACTTGGTAATATGCTTCAGTAGAAAACACTGGATCAGTTATCATAGCGTACCGTTGTTTTCAGACTCGTTTTTGGTGTATCCAACGATTCTGTTCATCCTGTCTTCTGAATTCATGAGCAGTTTTCTCCTCCGGATCTCTGCTCTCCGCTGCGCCGCCGACATGGAGCCTGCCTTCTCCTCGTTGCTAGCATCTGCGGACTCCATGTTGGAATAGATTCACGTGAACTACAAATGTAATTCACCGCACATTTAACACACACACGCGCAAAAACAGCGTTTCAGCGGCTCACTGGAGACGACACAAACGTCTCAGCTAACTGAATTAAACGGTAAACACGAGCGAGCTCTGTCCGAGGAGATGGCGCACGGTGATGACGTCAGCGCCGAGCATGACAAAGAGGTTTGGGCTGTTTAAAAGCCCTCAACGCTGACTTGCAGGAAACAGAGGCGTTTACCTGTTTTATGAGGTGTGCATATGTGCTTTAAATAGACCAAACAAAAAATATCTCAATGAACAGCTGCAGGCTGATTTAGAGGGTGACCCGAGGCCACCCATCACCAAAACAATGCACATTCTTCATTATACAACAACATGCTGCCTTTCTCCATTCATTAAATCCAAAATGCAATACTTTTTATGTTCTGAAGAGCAAATAAGCTATTTTGAAGACAGCGCCTTGGACTCAGAAATAATGTGAAATTTTGATGACTGCCAGCATTTAGTTTTTCTTCATTTATTTTAAAACGGATGCAGACTACAAGAATTGAGGTTTGTTGATGATCAGAACTCTACTGCTGGTCAGAGGCCACACCTCGGGCCAGCTGTTACCAGAACAATGCATATTCCACATACATGTTACAAGGTACAACACAGGGTTGTATAAGGCAATGAAAATTTTAAAACACTTTCATTCTACACAAATGTACAGAACATATATACAGTTGTTAATAAAGAAATATACATCAACACGTAGTGCATATTTTGAAACTGCATCAGGGTGAATGTTAAACAGCAGCAACAAGATGGTGGTGATAATGTGGTCAGGAGCTTCATATCAAAAGCTCAACATCTGGGAAACACTGTCCATCAGCTTCGACTGTGTGTGAGCAACAAGCAGGAATGTTAGTCCACCAATGCATATTCAACATGTAAAGTTATAGCCTGTTCGTAAAAAGAAGAAACTGCAGACAAATTTAGAGCTGCAATTATTAAAAATTTTCAATGAATCTACTGTTTATTTTTCTCAAGTGTCTGATAAATCATTTGTTTCATAGAATGTCAGAAAACAGAGAGAAATGTCCACAATGAGTTTCCTACAAACAAAAGATTAACACCCAAAGATATTCAGTGTACTATTGAGTTATTGAGGACTAAGAACACCAGAGACTAAGGTTGCTTTTGAAAAAAATTTAATGATTGTCAATTTAGTTGCAGGCTAATTTCATGTTGATCATCGGACACCTTTAATCCACTTCATTTAACAGTGGATTAAAGGTGTGATTTGTTGGTAAACGGTTCAACCTACTGAGTGTCAGTATTTGATGGACTGCAAATGAGACTAAACAATCAACTGTCTTTCTTCAGAATCCCTTTTTGCACCTTCTAAGTGTATGTTGAACTCGATTGAAATCAGGCCTGTGCATGTACACCCATTTTCACAGTAACTTAGATTCACGAAACAGAGCCGTGTGTATCACGTCTTATTAAATCTGACAGAAAGTGTGTTTATGTGTATGTATTTTTGTGTTGCAACTCAAAGTATTAAATACTTGAATGTGCATGACGATTTTTGCATCTGCTGAGCTCGTCAAGTATCATACTGTCCAAACTCTTTCAGGGGTTGAGACACTGAATCCTAATGCTAACCTGAGAATCGTGCCAAACGCTAATCATTGTCTATTGTCAGCTCCGTCCTTTGAGGCAGTGAAGCCTGAATATGCCAGCCAATTTGCTCAAATTTCAATTGACAATACTCATTTCTCCCTTCATGGATACTTTTTGATGACGCATAATGTGATAAAACTGTAGAATTTTTATTTTACAAGAAAATATCAATGAATGGAGAAAAGTCTGAGAAACAAACTTAACATTATCAAACAGGTTTGATTTCATTTTTGATCCTGCCTCAGTATTTACTGCAACTCAGTGACCCCCAGGTTGGTAGCTCACTTTGAAGCATTTCCATAAGCACTGTGGCACTGTAATAGAAATGATCACAGGACCTGCAGGAGAATTGTGCAGGAGAAATAAGGAATGAAAGTTAAATTAAGTAGAGTTTTTACACTGGGTTGGAAAATGGAGGACCAATCCTGATCTGAGTTAAAAAAAAAATACAGAGACTTACTCATTAAACTCATTATATGTGAACTACAGACAGAGAAACAAGAGGGAGAACTACAAATACATCAAATTAAAGTTGAAGGAGCGATGAACTTTCTATTCAAACAGTGTACTGATAAGACTGGTAAATATCTGATGTCACTGCTCTGTGACCACCTGGCAGAGCTGCAGGGACAGGAACAGATTTATAAGAAGTTTGTCTTGTGCAGAGTTTTCAGCTTTATAGAAAGTAAATTAGTATAAAATGAGAAATAAATAAACTGCACTACTCTGATGGATTCACCTCATCTCAAAGAAGAATATATAGTGTTGGTCACTAGTTACATTAAAACAATGAAGCCAATTCTACTGTCAAAGTTGACTTTGTATTACAATTTTCTTCCTTACAGAACATAACCTGATTAACTCCTGTCCTTCTGATATAAAAACATTACTTATACTGACTGATATTAACTTTATAAAGGAACATCATATTGTTTAAATATTATTGATTATTGCTGACATTTCTTTTTTCTTACTTCATCTGTTTTGCATGTTCTGAGATTTACACCCCTTGTATTAGTAGAAAAAGGGTAAGGAAAATACTGATTATTAACATCAAGAACTGTATTGTTGCATCAGCTTTCAGACATTCGCCAGTGGTTCACAATTTACCAGAGGTGGAGCGAAACCCTCGTTTTGCAAATTGTGGTCAGTCTCGAGTTAAACTGAAGTTGTGAACTTTGTGTTTCAAGTCCTAAACAAGTTATTATGTACGGCTTCACTGTGTTTGAGATATTTTTACAGAGCAACATGTAGTTAAGTTAGAACGATAATAAAGTGAATCGTGAGTTGATTACTCTAATCTTAGGGTTTGCAGAGGATATTTAAGTTATCCTACGTCCAAAGTCCAACTGAAGTGAGGTCATGATGTTTAATATTTAAACACACAACATTCCCTCTCTTGTGGACAGGTGAGGTCACAGGTCACTGGTATTAAAGGTCCCATGTTGTAGAAATCAAGATCTCCTGTCTTTTTTTATTACTATTATAAAGCAGATCTAGGTTCGATATAAAATACTGAGAAAGTATTAAAACACTCAATCCACGGACCCCGTATTCAGAAACTGTGCCCCTTAAATTAGCCGTTTGGACTTCCATGAGTTGTGGTTGCAAAAGCAGCAGCAGGGCTGATGCAGAAACACAGTGTCTGCTCAGGCCTGTGAGAGCTAACCAATCAGAGAAGACTGGGTTTTTTGGTAGTGGGGGTCTTAAAGAGAGAGGCACTCAGACAGACGGGGAAAAAAGGTGCTGCAAAAAGTAAAGTGTGTTTCGAGCTTAAAACTTGTCACATTTTTTAGAAGACACTCTTAATAATAGTATAAACCTGAAAATGAGTATCATATAGCACCTTCAAAGTCGAGGTTGAGTTGTAGGCCTTGACTCAAGTCTCGAGTCCACACCTCTGCTCTGTACTCTGTACAAACACAGGCTATTTTTATTTCCATCAGATTTTTTTTATGAAAGACAATTTTCTGCACGAAGACCAAAACATATTTATCGGTTCCTAAATACATTTTTGCTCATATAATACATAAATTACAAACTGTATGAAATCAGACCAAATCAAAAAACCTTCAATCTGCGCTCAGTCAAGAGAAAAATTGACTGTGTTGGTCCATGTTATGTTTTGTTGTCTTCATTTCCACTGAATAAACACTGTTCAGCCACCAAACACAAAACTACATTTAAAAAGTCCCAAACATTTTATTCTCTTAGCGTCATTTCACCTCAATGTTTATACTAAAATCATCAGCATTTCTTCACCTTTATATAATGCAGTCTTTTCAATATACAAGTATCAATAAGCATGATTAAAAGATCACAATGGCTTTGTTATGTCTGTGTTAAAGAATTTCCCATATCCTATTATATTAAAATATTATATATATAGAGTCTGTATTTGAACAGAGGTTTTAATAATAAAAAGTGAGTTCCCATACAAGGCAATTATAGAATTTAATCAGATTGGGAGTCTCATAAATTATTAGATTATCAGAAAAAAAAAGAAGAAACAAACAGAACAGCAATGTCGTCAGAGGTGTTCTGAATGTCCAGAGACAGAAAAGATGACAGAGTTTCTGAAGGACAGATCAGACCAAACGAAAACGACTTTCCACTGCCGAGTCCACACATTCAAGGCAGCGGCGACGGTGAGGTCGACCCGCCCTCGAACACCTTTAACATTTCTGCCTTTTTTACGACAGACTCTACGGATTTGTTCGACAGACAATTATAATGACCGAGAAATAAAAAGCACACGTTCTGTCCTTCAGGTTCAATATTAAGAGTGTTGTTAGAGCTCAGGTGTTCTGTGTATAAACACTCCTGGTGACACCCAATAACAGTCTTTGAGCGCAAACATACTAAACATCCTCATTACTCTAGTCTTAAACATACATACACACATACTTGTTTTTAGTAAAGACGACTGTGCTTTTGGAACAAAAACACTTCACACATCCTCTTGCCTGGACTGTATCTGAAAGATACCTCTGTAAGATAGCATTGTTCTATGAGAATAAACACTGATTCATTTAATCATTGACATACATCATCATTCATTGTGGAATTCTTGCCTTTTTCTTTTTTTTTTTTCTTTCTCAAAGCGTTGCTTCAGCTGGGTAAAAAGTGCCAAATAAGGATCAGAATCGATTCTAAGTCACTGTCCGTCCTCGCACTGTCCGTCACGTAGTTTGATTTGAGTGACGCATTACATCAGTTCAGCTCAGGGTTTTTTCCTCAGATAGAGATGGTGCATCACAGCTGGAGATTCCTTCAGTCCGCCTCCCACTGCATACACATACATACAGACACACATGCATACACACATACACACACACCAATGCACGTCCCTCACTTCAGTGCTCCCTCAACCCAGCAGTCCCACTGAAGATTATTTGGAGATTTGCTGCTGGATGTGAAGAAGGAACTCATAGTACGACAGGGCCGACTCTGTCCGGTCCTCGATCATGTTCTGCATGAAGCTGATTTTCCGCTGGCTCTCGTCCCTGATGGAGACAAATGAACAAGAATTTTGATGAAATGAATTTTCCCGTGCCCTCTTGCTACTTGATTCTTTACTCTTTTAAGCAGGATATTGCCTGTTGCCCACCTGATGACTTGCAGGGAGGGGAAGAACGGCCTCTGATCCCTCAGCCAACCAATGAAAGCTCTGGTTCTCTGTGACTCGGCAGTGTCCAGCTCTGGCAGCAGATACTGTGAGAGGAGAGAGCGAGAATCACGTTTTCATCACCAGGGTAGACAGAAACTGTGGTTGAACAGTACGCGACTGTTATGTCATCCTCAAGACAATTTGTTGGAAAATCATAGCACACAGCTTCAGGTTTGAGGATGAAGTGGGTGAGTTAAAAATGGCCGCAGCAGGTGGAAACAGTGTGAAATAAGTGTGACTCCTGCAACATGAGGTTTCATACCAGGTTGTCAGGCACGGCAGCGTAGTTGGGAATTCCCAGGACTTGTGTGAGGAAGTTGGGGTTGCAGTTACGTCCAATCCACAGATACATCACCTGTTGGACCAGAATAAGGCATATATTTAAAACAATCACAAATAAACAGGAAGTGTTTTAGTGCTGAGAGAGCTATGACTGCACACTACCCTCCTCACTGGGTGCCTAAAGTATTAAAAACTTGACTTGATTTTTAATGTAATTGTAAAGAGAATGCACACTTGAGTGATTTTACTTGTTTAAAGAATTTTTTCATTTTCTGTTCTGCCATCATTCCCACTCTAATCGAATACTGTAACCCTCAGACACCTTTCTTCAGGTTTCCGCCAGGTTTGGGAAATAAGCTTTGTACTTCCGTTGGCTTGTTATGAGAGCTAAAAGCGCCGTACCGTTCCAGCATCCATGAGGAAAGCGGCCTCCCTGCTGAGCTTCTCCACAGACAGCTGCAGCAGTCTGGGCTGAGGGATGGTCCGTTCATTGATGTTCAACGCACCCTGAGGAGGCAGCAAAGAGAAGATTACTCAGTAACAGGGAGACATTTAAAATAACGTTGCAAAAAACTGGGATGACTGTTCTGGTTCAGCCCAATATTATAATTAAAACACCTAGAATTTAGAGTTTTAGCAGTTTCTTATACCTATTTTTTAATTTTTACTCTGATCATATAATCTTTATGAACAAAACGCTTCTGAGACTACATCCAGGCTTACTACTTTCAGGGATCTAATACGTGAAGGCGCTGAGGGTAAATGTCCTCCTCCTTACCTCATCGGTCAGATCATCGATTCGGTACAGAGCAGGGTGGATCATCAGCATGGAGTAGGCCAGCGGCTGGTACTTCAGCTGACACATGGCAAACACCCGGTCATCCAGCCTGGTGCTGGTGCCTGTCCTGAAGGCTTTCTGCAGGCCACACACACAAACGCACAAAACATGATCAATAAGGGTTCGAGAGAGCGGTTTACAAAACAAGATCCTGAGAGGGAAAACTGCTGAATAATCTGTTTATCGTGTTTTGTGTTTATTTCATGAGTGAAGTAATGAAGTTAAGGTGTTAACCTGTTTGAGCAGGGCAAGGATGAAGAGGGGGAAGAGTCTGAGGCAGGCTGGAGACAGCAGGCCGGGCTGCTGGATGGTCAACACGGACTGCCGGTACGACGCCAGCGAGTCAATGGCAGCGTTGGTCATTGCATCTCTTGCATCACTCAGGCTGGCTGTCACCGAGCGGTCCACAGCTGTAGAGAGAGAGAGACACATCTGCAGGTGTCAGGAGGAGGAATTGAAATCATGTTCTTTATCGCCAATGTGGAGGAGTTTGGCAGCCCACATGTATCTTGCTAATCTTCACAAGTATTCGTCTCATTTTTCTGCAAACAAAAACCATCAAAAAGTAAAGCAAAGAAAAATAGGAGGCTTTTGATTTTCTTGAGCTTGGAGTTTGACAAAATGTGATTTATGCATTCATGATCATCTAAGAAAAAGTTTCGAGATTTTTTCCAACTTAACTATAAGACTTGTAGTATTGTGTGCATTAATGGGCAATCTAGAACAGCTGTGGGCTATTAGTCAGAGCCATTCTGTGCCGTATCATGAAGAAAGCAAAAGATCAGCGTCTGTTCTGTAAGATGTGAGATGAGCCAGGACAGATCTGACTGCTCAGTACGTGATAGTTGCTCGGCAACGACAGCTGTCGCCACTCATCTCCATCTGTCAGTGCTAATAACAGTGAAGTGGATGAATACCCTGCAATGATTTAGTGTCAAGTCAATCAAAAGACTATTAACTGAAACGATGGGGAATAATTTCAGAGTGATGCTTAATAGAAATCCAACTTCATCCATATTACACAGGCACGTACACCAAACTGATGCCTCTCTTTTGGGGAAAATATTTCAGTCTAAAACATTCTTCCTGTGATGTAATCAAATATCCAGGCAATTATTAATGAGGCTTCATAGATAAATAAACGAAACAGCTCTGATACATAGGCAAACATTTTACAACACAAAACTGCCTTTTCAGTTTTTCAAATTCGAAAACTATTTGGGGGGAAGAAAATGAGATTCTACTGCAGGTATTCACAACTTGAATGAAGCAAATAATCTGACGTGACATTCAGTTATTATGAACAAAACCAGAATGTCTCACCTCTCAGCTAGAATGACACCCAATCCACTTCATTTCAGTTGAGCCTAATCCAAATCTTATCGAATATATTTAAATCTACCAGATCAGGACTTTTTTTTGAGCCACATCAACTTGTACTCGAAACAGCCACCTAAATATGCAAGATTCTTCCCATCAAGATCCATGCAGTATTCCCTGAGAAATTTAAGAGAAGGTAAAAATCCTGGATCGACACCAAAAGTTTAATTAGGTCTATTCTGGACTGAGAACCACCGTCCATCCAAGTTTCCTGGAAGTACTTTTTTGTGTGATTTGTCTGACAAATGGACACAGACAAAGGTGACAAACTGAGAAATATTCAATATTGCAAGCATGTATTGTAAGACCCAAGTGGCAGCGCCTTTTCTCAAACAGCTAAGCAACATGTTGACTTTAACTCCCCTGACACTTGATAAAGCTGTTTTGCTTATTTTAACGTCACTTTGATGTTTGGATAATGTAGATATCACTCTGCACAGTAAAGGTCAGAGTCTCATTTTAAGAGTTTAAGATGTGAATGTAGGAGCATCATTTCGTGGCACAACAAATACTTTTTAAACCAATCATGGTCCGGATATACAGCTTACACAGGCCCTATGAATGAGGGAGATGGCGTAGATGTAATTTGAACTGCCTAATTTGACTTTTTTTGGGACATGACATCATATATAACCTTGTATTTTTATATGTCTTAAGACATGTCTGGGGGGGGATCTTCCAAAAAGTGTAAGACAGCGTGGTACGTACCCATGCAAGCCAGCAGTCCAGTGATGGCTTGAACATCAGCTCCGGCAAAGATGTCTGACAGAGAATTGACCACAGGGAGACACAACGTGTGGACACGGATCCTCCTCTCTCCTGTGAGAGAAAAGATGTTATTAAACAAGAGACAGTTTAATTACTTTTTTAAATTTCACAATGGTTTCAGAAAAAAAAAAAAAAAACATCCCTAGCTCTGTGTGTGTACCTTTGCTGGACGTGTAAAGCAGCGCGGCCTGGAAAGAGACGACTTGCATGTCGTCCAGGTTTTCCTCGATGGACATCTGGACCGCAAAGCCAGCGTCTGGGTTGACGTTGGGGAGGGACAACAGATCGGTTGAGCGCACAAAGAAGTTTCCATGGAACGTGTGGATGGACAGACCTGCAGAGATGGAGAGACAAAAATCAATAAAACTGAAATGAAAACACTAAAATACAACATTTATCTGCCAAAAAAGTAAACCAGAATAATGACAGAAATATGCCTGAACTCTTAAAAATTAGAGACAGGAGCTCAAATATACATCAGGAATATTTAAAGGAATTCCGGGGTTGTAGAGGCTGCACTGTCTGTGAGGACAGCATCAAAATTATTGAAATAATATTTGTTTGTGCCAAAAATTTGAATAAAATTTCCATACTTTCAACTTTTAACAACAACAAAGAGTTTTACACAGCAGTTGGCACCATTATCTACAGGAAGACAACAGATAACGTGATTTGAACAAGTCTGCAGAAATTATGATGAGCTGAAAAAAAAAAAGCACAAACTGAAACACATTCATCTAAAAGAGGTGAGAATTCCAGATGTTTAACTTTCACAGTCACATCTGGGAATGTGTTTTCAGACGGACCTTTGGTGCAGCGTATCCTCATGACGGCCTCGAAGCCGATCTTCCTGGTTAAGTATCTCTTCAGATCCTTCTGGAAGCACTCCACCTGAGCGGGGTTGTGCTGGTGGTGGTAGGAGGGGTAGTAGTAAATGCTCCCTGCCGAGTATCTGGATATGCAACCTGGGAGAGAGAAGAGGCAACGATGCGATGCCGATTGTCTCATTTCTGACAGAACAAAAATAGATTCATAGCCACTTCACCACCCTCTCCTCCTGTGCCTGCATCTGGTGTTTTGCCATTACCAATGATAGACACAGTATCTGTGTTGTGTTTTTCACTTATTTTAGAAACTAAATAACTGTGTTTTAGCACTTAGTGTTTTAAATTCGGATGGTCCAACACAATATTCCCAAAGCTGTTATTTCCCAACAGGTTGATTTATTAGGAAACTAAGGCCTCTGGTTGCCGTAAGCCTAAAAAGGAACAAAGTCATCCTAATCATGATATTTTCCAATACACTTTAAATGTATTATTATTTTCACTGTTACTATAACTAAAAGAAACCTTAAACTAACTAGAAATTTGACTCTCCTGACTAAACTTAAATTCGCGATATCAGATCTGTGTATTCTTTATTGAATCCTAGACATGTAAATGAACAAAACTGTCCAATGAACCCTGCCCCTTTGCTCCGCCCGAGACTTACCGAGCGATGCCAGGTCGCAGTACTGAGTGCTGAGCAGGAACAGGTCAACCGCCACCTGCTGGCCAGAGCAGTCCAGAGCCAGCTTCTTGTAGAAGTCTGTCGCGGGGGATAAGTGCTGGATGTCCTGAAGGGAAACACACCAGATGAGACCATGAAGCTCAGGAAAGAAAAAATCTCTCCTGAATCAATAACTTCTCCATGAGTTCCCAAAGTGTGAAAACAAGCAGTCAAAAAATTGTATAATTTATTTGACCTTTGACTGATTTATAATACACTATTCTAATCTATTCAATCCTAAATCCTGAGCAAACAGCTCTCTAATCCTGCTGTATGACGTCTAACGCAACAGCTCGCCATCAAAGCTCTCACCTTGGCAGATGCCCGCTGGTTGGGGTCTTCTCTGGACTGGAGTGCCCCCACACCAAGGTTAGGCAGCTGGGTCTGAAAGACAGTCATGCGCCCTCCGGTGGGCGACAGCAGCTTAAAGGCCGCTTGCAGAGCTGAACCCAACGCCGACTGGGTCTCCATGGTCTTTTCAAATAAACTTGGCAGGCTCTTCAGCAAATCCTGCACAAGCTGAAAAACAAATATATGACCCATTATTGATCCCCAAGGGAAAATGTTTCAATTTCACCTGTAAGGACGTCAGAGTGAGATTTTTTCTTTATTTACAATAGTGCCATATGGTCTAAATACACCATAGTTATTAACGTTTATGTCTTTATAGATAAAGAAATAAAAAAATATTAATGCAATATTCAGGTTCACACTGCCTGAATCGAAGTTCCTACCTCTTTGCATTCATTGAGGTTTACTAGAAGGCTGTCTGGTGTTGGTAAAAAGATATCTGTGGAGCACAAAAAGACATTATTTCAACAAATAAGAGGCTCTGATCTCTTGATATCTAACATATTTATTACATCTACATTTCTGCAGTAAGCTGGCACACAGCTGGTGTCGAGCTGCTGTAGAGGTGAGCGTTTGACCTTTGCTGTCAGCGCCATCTCACCTTCGATGTCGGACACGATGAGCATCTGAGGCTGGGAAAGTCCCTCCTGGAGGTTGTAGAAGTGGATGGTGCTGTCAAAGGTGATGAAGCCTACCTTCGTCCGCGAGTCTCCAGGAAGCCTACGACACAGACACACACACACACAATCAAATAAAGATAGCACTCAGCTTACAAGAACACTTTCTTCTTACATCTATATTTCTATTCTATATTTCATTTAACTTCTTTAACTTCAAATTATTATAATAATCTAACAACAGTTTTTCTAGATTTTGCAACTTCCTATTAAGAAAGTGTGTTTTAAATAATGAAAAACCATCATAAACAATCCTAAATCAAGGACTGAGGAAGTCTACACGTGAAATGTCGACATTTAAACTGAATTTGTGTATTCTCCCTCTGAGCACTATGAAAGCACAACAGGACCAGTACATAAAAGGTCTTCTGTCTTCTCAATGTCTCTAATAACTGAAAATATAATGTTTTACATACGAATTTATGTTTTCCAGCAGCGACTGGCAGAACACATTCAGGTAGCCTGTCTCCACTGCGTTGTGGGATACGTCAAGAACGAAGAGGTAAACAGCAGGCTGTGGTGGCCTCAGCTGGGTTTAAAGGGGGAAAAAAACACGTGTCATGGTCAATAAAAACACACCATTACATTCACACACACAGATTTGTGTAGAAATTGCACACATATTACGATTACATAAATGTATTTTATGAAATAAATGTCTCATTTAGTTTGCTCAGAATACATTTCAACGTCTGGTCAGCTGTTGAAACCTACCATGTATTCCGAAGGAGCGATGAATTCAATGGTGGCGTTCTGGACCTCGGGTCTTTTGTGTGGCTCTCCGTACGATCTGCTGACTGGGTTGTACATAAACTCCTCTGGAACTACACACAGAAAAACATGACATCTATTGAGATTATAGTATTCGACAGTGCACTGCACTACAAATAATTGTATTCAATTTAAATGCATTAATTTATATACTGTTAATTATCATATAATCTTTATATAATCACCAAAATTAAATAAGGTAGAGTAGACTCTTTCTTTTCCTCAATTAACCATGTAAAAAGTCTATCAAGGAAGACCTGACTCAAGAAACAAACAGTGTGAAAACATGAATAGACTGAGACGACCTTCACACTCTACAAAAGAGTATAAACAAAAATGATCTACGAGGCATTATAATAATAATAATGAGTTATCAAGAGTGATAGTTTTCACATTGTTAAAAAATGACTTTAGCAAAAGTAAACAGCTCTTTTCATCAACACAAATGTTTCCTGTCATAATGAAACTGTCTACTCTGAAACTCTAGTGCCCAGTTCAAACAACTTCTCTGGTGTTTACAGAGTTAAACACAAAGGGAAGAATACCTGAGCTTGTCCACACAAGGGTCAAAGGAGTTCAAGTAACTGCAGGCATTTATAAAAAGCTAACATTGGGCTAGAAAGGAACTACATCACAGTAAACATTACCACCACTAAGCTTCCTACTACACTATACTATTCAAACTTTACTATAAACTGATCAATCTATAATTTGGAAAGTTTGACTTAGAATAGTTTGCAACTAGTTTGCAACCTGTAAAGACGGACTGGTGAGTAGATGAGTCTCTGTGTTTGGTGTTATGACGTTAAATATCCCCAACAACCGTTGTGTTCTCATTAAGACACTTGTTAGCAAGCACCTTTTTGAAAAGGTCTTAAGTCGTAGAAGCAAAACATGACTACGTTAAGCCTGTGTTAAACACAGACCTTATTTCAGGCAGCCCACTGAAGCCCATTCAAAAGACCCACTGAGTTTGATACGATGGAACCAGAGGTGCAAAAAAGCGAACTTATTTCCAGGGTTTAAGACTCATTCCTGCATCATAACCAACTCTAATGGCATCTCTTTCAACGTGATCTTATTTCTTTCATCATTCCTCCCCCCTTTCCTACCATCATTGACCCGATAGCACAGGTTACACTTCCACCTCCTCTGGTCCAGGAATGAGACGAATGGGTTGATGTAGGTTCTGCAGGACCGACACCTGACGATGGTGCTGGATGTCACCACAGGTAGTTGCTGCGGCAGAACAAAAACAACCGTTGTGTGAAAAGTGCCACAGGGAAAACTCATTTTCTTGTTTTCATCTAGCTGTGACTAGCACTTCAATAAAGACTTGTTTGCCGCTGTTCAAGTTGTGCAATAACTGTCATTGGTGACCTCGATTAACACGGCAACATCACAAATTCAATCTGACAGATTTTGCCAAGGGGGCTCATTTAGTGACAACCTATTCTGAAAGTGTTGGGCGGATTCTCAAGGTTTAATCAGTAATCAGTAGCTGTGGTATTTTATCTCAGTCTAAGAAAATAATTGAGGATGAGGCTGTAGATGATTTTTAAACTTCAGGACAGCCATGTGCTATGATGTTCCCTTTCATCCTTTCACATAGCTGCCTCAGAGATTCTTCCCCTGTCTGAAGTCTTTCTCATTCACATGCTTAAACCAGTAAGGAACCTGCTTAAGCACAAAACATGGCCAGAAAATGTAGTTTCCCCAGAGAGAAATGTATTTGTGTTTACAGAGTTCCTCTTAATCCCTTGCCACAATTAAGTAAAGGTGATGTTTAACATTTAGCTGACAGTTTTTTAAGTTGATGTCACTGTAAAGACTTCCGTGTGTGCACATCAAATATTGAACTGAGTCATTACCGAGAGGTCTTTGAAGGGGTGGAGCAGCAGCCCCAGGGGCATCTTGGCTTTATTGAGCAGAGACTGGGTCTGGGGGATGCTGGTTAGTGTACTCCGAAAAACCCTGGAGAGACACACAAAAACAGACGTTTATAGTTCTTGAATTGCATGTAGATCATGTTTCCCCAGAATTTTAACAGATACTATCAGAGTATGTTGGCAACCTGGTTAGGTCAACGATGATGGTTCCCCTTTTTGCCAAGCTTCAAATATTTTTGTTTAGGAACAATATAGACGAGCAACATGTGAACGGACAAAAAAAAATGTGTACAGTTGCCCTAAAAGCTAACATTCTGTTCCTCATTTTAAGCAGTGATGCGAATGCAAAAAGTCACAATTTAAGTGTACTTCATAATCTTCTTTACACAAAACTGATGTTACTGTCAAAACTGACAGTAACATCAGTTTTAAATGTTAATAACTTAATCAAATAACAAGACACATGCTGTCAATAGTAGGTCTCTATGGCTTACTCTGGGTGGCAGTTGATCTTCTGCAAGTCCTGCGGGAGGCAGGGTGTCGGGGCAGGGATCGGGCTTGGTGGCAGCAGGTTCCTCTCCTGCAGCAGGTTGACCACTCTCAGGGCCTCTGGGGTGCTGGACTGGAGGCTCATGGCCGCAAGGGACGGGCTCAGCTGGGCCGGCCCTGGGCCACCGGGTGGCTAAGGAAAGGGAAACAACAAGCTATTTAGAGTCTCTATTTACTAAAAAATGTTGCCCATTCAGCATGGACGGTCACTCATGCTTTGATCGACTGGTATAGATATCTGCCAGATAGCCTAAAATGTTTTATATTCCTTCCTGAATCTTTATTTTTTGACCAATTGGTCAACCTAGTCACTACATCTTCATCTGCTGGCATAAACTGTGTGAAAAGTGTGTGTAAAAGTGTTTTTAGTTCTTTGCTGCCCCTAAGGGCAGCTTTGCCCCTAAGGGCAGCTTTGCTTCTAATAATGCTCAGAAGTTAAACCTCAATGGCAACTTAACATTTCCATAGAGCTTTGACAGACGGAGGGGTTTTGCATGTGTACAAGGTGAAAAGCAAATGCGTGACAGAAATGCTAGAGCACATCTTTCCACCACGACCATGACAAGCCAACAAACAGTGTATGCAAAATGCTCTGATGATGCTGAGTTAGCGCAGGACTGGCTCTCCTCTCACCTGCTGGTATGGCTGAGGTGCTTGAGTGTAAGGCTGCGTGGCGGCCTGCATCGCAGGGTGCATTGGAGAGGTGGTGTTGTGAGGGGCTGAGGTGTTCTGGTACCCGGGTGGGAGGGACGGGTAGTGACCCAAATGCCGACCCGGTGGTCCGGGCTGAGGCTGGCCACCTGTGGAGGAAAAGGGGCAGAAATTAGTTCAGTTTGAATGAAGTTACCGCAAAAGAAAACTTATTCTATATTTTTTCTTGCTATTAACAAATCCAACAAAAACACCAAACCAAGGAATGGATTATTCCATTTCTCCAAAATAAGGACTTTAACTTTTAAAAAGACTTTGTAATCTCCTTAAATGGAGCACTGCGATTTTAAGCAAATGTAACAGGGACAGGAGTAAATGTTGAATTAGGTGGGGACTATTTTTAGATGCAGATTAGTACACATTTGGTGGCTGATGAGTATTACAGCAGCAGCACAGTTTTCGTTGGGTTTAATCAAAATAAATAGTGGCAGGGTTTCATGGAAATGAAGGAACCTGTCACCCAACGTAATGGTGTGGCTCATGACTGTGTCTTTAATAGTTAGTGGAGATCAGAGTATGGATACCTGATCTGACCGGCTAGGCTGGGTTACAGACAAAAATTTAGAAAAGATGTCCAGGTTAGGGTCGGGTTTGGTCACATCAAATTACATGGTGCCTTCATGTTCTATTAGTTCATACATAGTGTAAAAAAAAGGCTGAATTAACATTATACTTTCAAGTTCTTTAGTAAAAGAAAATAATGTAAAGATACATTTCAAAATAAAGTGATAAGTGACATTAAGTGATGACAGATAATAAGTGACGGATCTACTGTCTGTGTGTTGGGGTTATGTGTCCTGTTAAATGTAGAGCTTTGTTATTAACGTAACAACATCTTAAACGTAACACAGACTTTGTGTTACTTTCAGGGCGTCATGTGGGACATGCGAGACAGGATAACACAAACTCATGCTGCAGCTTACATGAATTGGCTCGAGTCGGGTTAAGATGCAAAAACGGGTCAGGCTCAGTTATTACTTTCTCGGACACGGACAAAAAAATGTGCCCCCAGCCAAACCCTAGTGGACTTCAATAGAGCTCTATGGCATTGTTGGTTTTGGTCTTTTCTTGTAAGAATTTGTAAATGTTAAACGTGCACTAAAAAAGGGATTAAATAATAAAAGGTAGTGAAATAAAATGTCAGGCAAATACTTTTTAAAAATGCTTTGCCTTTTCCAAAAACTGATGTGAATTCACAGAGGACCGTTTGTAGCTGTCAGCTGTGTAGCTGTCAGACTGTAAATGTGGTGAGTGTGAAAAGAATCTAATATGTGGCAGGAAAAGGCCTTACCCATTTTGTTGTCAACATGATTATAGCTGTTTGGTGCTTGTGGGCCATTGCCAGCCATGGCTCCTGTTTCAAAGCAAACACAGATGTGATGTGAATAATTTTAGTGATACTTTTCACTATTCCTGTCACAGTGTTGCTAACCACAGGTGATGGACATGGAATGATCTGACCTACAGAAAAAGATACAGATATAGACTGGAACAAGGGAGACCAGAAGCACAACAACAACGACGATGATGACGATGATGATGATGATGATGATGATGATGATGATGAGAGTTGATGTATGGTGTTTTAAAGAAATACTTAAGGTCATGTGACTTGGAGGGAATGGATGACAGAGATGCAGACAAACTACCAACAAGAAATGTGCTACCAGGGATGCACTGATGAGGGCTCGAACGAAGGTCATTTCTTTTACATCTGAAGCTGCGTTTCATCTGATTAGATTAGTTAGTGTTTTTCTTATTAAATCGACTTTTCTTAATGCACATGAGTGAACCCAACTGGCAACTAACTCATATGGTATGAAAGTAATGACATGTTATTGCACCACTTTAACTGGATTAAACAGCGACAAAAAAAAGGCACAACGATTGAATGTTGATCTAGGTCAGAATTATAAATGAAGCTTTGACAAACAGCCCCAGCACTGATACTAAAGAAGATACTGAGCTAAAGCAGTTATAGAGATCGAAGCACCTTGGCTAATATCTCTTAACTCATTTTCTTTTTTTCTGTATTGTTCTCTATAAATAACAGTTTGGAGCCCTGTATCTGAGAATTCTGCAGAGCTTCGTATTTGGCATCAGTTTAAGGAATGAAAGAAGACTGTCCTTAGACACAATGAACAACAGCATGGAGAGGACAGGATGGGCACTACAGCACTGATACAACATCTAATAACTACTGACAGATTTGGCCACACCTGGACATTCAATATCTCCCTCCTGGCAGTCGGGCTCAGTGGGGGGCAGAGTGTGGTTAACAACCCCCCCACACTGAGCTGGCATGTGGAGGAAACAACGGAAGGTGATCAGAACAAAAATGGCTGGCTTATAAACAGAACATACAGTTAAAGACCCAAAGTGATTCATGATCATCACTGACAGCGTTCTGATTTTACAATCAGCACAGACCCACAACATATATGTGTGTGTATCAGTAACACACTATACTATACATTGGTAGACGTGCCTAATTTGTGTCTACCAATGTTTCCACAGAATTGTTAACCCAGTTAAAAACCTAGTGCCATTGCTCTGAAATGCTAACTCTACTTGGGTGACTGGTCATGATGTTTATGCTGAGCTCGTACCAGTGGCACCTTTAAGACCACTCAAAATAAATCAAACAATCTAAAATGTAAATAAATACGGAAAGTAGAATAGTGAGTATAAAGACATTTGGATGTGGCACTCGTTGTTATAAGGTTGCCATGCCTGTGGAGAAAGCACAAAAATCAAACGTGCCAAGATTAAGAAAGCAACAAAAACTTACCATCTGTCTTGGGGGGTGGAGGTGTGGCATTGGCCATTGGGGGTCCAGTGGGAGGAGGTGTCGGTTTCATGGTTGGGGGTGGACCTGTAGGTGGGGGGCCATAGGGAGCTCTGCTTGGCTGGTATGCGTGGGGGGCCATGGGAGTCATTGGTGGAGGGGCAGTGCCTGGTGACATCAACAACATTAATTCTACTTTTCTGTCTGGCTAATCAAATCCTTGCAATGAAAATTGCTAAAACTGTTGTCCCATTTTATTTATTAAACAATTCCCACAAAAAAAGCAATAAGTCCTCAAATTTCAAAAGCTGAAACCATTTTAAAATGTTTGTTTGATAAATGACGATTAATTACATATCAAAGTTTTTACTGAATCATATTCTTTCAATCAACTTCTCGCTTCAGCAGTCATTTTTGTTTAGGCAGAGATGTAAAATGATATCAACATTACTGTGTCATGTAAAACAAGAGCACCCTGTGTTGCTGCCACATATCATGTAGATATGAGGCATCATTGATGTGTAACATTATCAGCTCTGACTGGAGGCGACAACAGCTGGTGGCCTGACTGACCCACAGCCAGCTCATGTCAGAACAGTGACAGTGACGTGTTTAACTACATGCGTCTGGACTCAAACATATTCCCTTAAAGGATGAATTTATCAGTAAACGCGGAACATTATGTTAAGGTTGATTATTCTTCCATCACTGACAGAACATGATAAGTGCCAATCATAACGACATAATTATGGATATCATATTCCACTTGTGCCCCTGAAGACCACCCATCGCTTTACATTAGACATTTGATAATAGGGATTAAACTGTATTCAACCACACTATGAAGCAGCAGCTCAGTCGAGCAAAAACAGTCAATAGATTATTTTGGCTGGTGATGAAATAATGTGAGATTTTAGAACTGCTTGTGACACGTGCCGTTTAAGAAAGCAGTCAACAGAGTACACATTTCCACGAAGACCTGATAATTTCTCCAGTTAGCTGCTACTTTCACTGTCACCATTGTACTGGGAAGATACGCCCTGATGGTGCAGCTGGGGGAAAGGTCGCTAAAAATCCAGCAGACTCCTCTTGTGAATGTGAACAGCAATTTTCAAGCCAATCTGACCGTAAAATTTAGAGATATGCTGATGACATACAGATTGAGGCGATCATGTGACCTCTGATTCAATGAAGAAGTACTGCACTGAAGACTAAAAAAAAAATCTAGGTTCATTTACAAAAGGCTATGACGAATCATTCAGACACTGTGACCACAGATTACACAACCAACTTCTATAATGCTTATGTCACTTAACAAAACCGCTTCCTCCAGAGAAATGACTACTTTGATTAAAAGGTTACTGAGATTTGACTGAAAGCAGTCTTTTGTTTTTGACATTGTGATCTGAATACTTCAGTGGAGACGAACCCTAAACTCTCAGAGCAAGAAATTAAAAGGAATACCTGAATCTCTCAAAATGGTATAAAGACAGAACATGTGTGTGAGCATTCTGTAAATATCACCAGTAGAAAGCTATGAATTTAGCAACACAAACTACATCATAAACTGAAACTAAAATTTGGACTCGCCTTAAAAGCCACGTCACACTGCTACTTAAGAATTGCATTAGAAACAATAAAATTCTTATTCGAACTTTGTACCAATTCAGAGTAAACGAGTCTCTGTGCCTGGAAGGGAGCCAGAGGCAGCAGTGAGTTGACATGATCAGTGCCGGAGCAGAGGGCAATGTCCAGCTCCAACATGTCAGCTTTCTAGATATGCGTATCTGCAGAATATGTCAGTAACAGACGACAATGACGGCGAAAAGGTACAAGACACAAGAGTCAGGCTTTTGAAAAGTTATTGGAAGGGCACAGTGGTTTTACAAAATTACAGTGATTTTATGATGAAGACCCAAAATGTAATTGGACAAAGTTCACTGGCCTGATTTCATTGAACCTGAGTCATCTTTTTATTGATCTGACCCAAGGTGTGGGCGCATCAATAGTTTCTCATTTGATACAGCAGAAATTATCCACTCTTCTCTGCAATCATTTGATCCTTTGTTTGAAAAGACATTTATACAATGCATTTGGACTGTACAGTTTGGACTTCAGCAGAGCCTTTGTATTCCTACTCAGGATATGTGCAATAAGTTGACTGGTCAATTAAATGTGGCACCAGTAACACTAATCAGTTATTCTTTAACGTTTATTTTACTAATATACATCTTTAAATTACATATTGGCATAATTTGCACTGAAATGTCATGTTTTCCTTGTCAAATGTTATTTCAAAAAAGATTCCGGTACTATTGTTGAGATTGTTGTACAGTATGTGTGTAGATGTTACAAAGCCACCAGCTACTGTAAAATATACATCTTCCAGACATTGATTAACCTTAGCGATCAAACATGTTCAATTTTGGCTGCTTTGGAGTGTTTTCCTTCTTTTAGATTAGTTGACAACTCATAATTTAAATGTCTAACAAAGGTGATACAGATATTAGAGAGTAAAAATTCTGATATTAATGTATTGGCCGACACGCACACATTTTTTTCAGTGATCCCTTAAATGTGGTTATCAAAAAAAGATGGAGGCAGGATATTTTACTTAGGGAAATTAATCATTAGGAACATCCTGAATTCCTACCCTGTTGGGTGTATCCGTGTGCAGAGGCCGGGGGCATGCTTGGGCCTGGTGGCTGAGGGGCACCGTGGGCCACATGGGCTGGTGGTGCTGAGCTGTAAGCTGCTGATGATGGTGGTGGTGGCAGTGGTGCTGTCGAGCTTGCAGCTGGGTTCACATGATTAGCCACAGGGCCGCGGGGAGGTGCGCTCATGGAAGCGGTTGGCCCCATCACTGGGGGAGCTGTGTTGTACTGCCAAGCTGGAGCCATGGGCTGAGGCTGCTGTGGATTCTGGTAGTAGCTACTAGAGGACACAGGTGGAGGTGGAGGTGTGGCCTGTGCAGGGGGCAGCCGAGGACCAGGGCTGGGGCTGGCAGACTGTGGAGGGGTGTGGGATGGAAGGCCTCCCATTGGAGGCCTGTTTAAAAGCGTCTGGCCTGGAGGCGCTGGGTAGGACGTGGGTGGTGGGCCAGGCTGGTAGGCGCTGACTGGGGGAACAGGCTGGTAAGGCCCAGAGGGGTAGAGTCCAGGGCCAGGGGGTATGGGAGCTTTGGTCTGCATTGGATTGTAGGGTGGTTGGTGCGTCATACCGTAGTTGACCCCCGGCAGTTGCTGCAGGGCAACTGGATTCTGTGACGGACCTGAAGATGACAAGAAGAGAAATACAGACATGTTAGAGAGATTTACACAACAGGTTTATTTAGTCATTACATATTTTATGTACCCAAAACCACACAGATCCAGTCATGTCCTGCTTAACCTAAGCCATTATGCAAAACTTCTGTAAGGTAGCTTTACATTCAAAAGCTCAAAAGCATTAGCTTCCCAGACAGATGACGCCAGCAATGTGACAGATTCTACATCTGAAAGGGGCTTTTGCTTGTGATTCAAGTTTCTTTTAATTAAAGAAAATCCTTGGGTTTAAATCTGTTCAGTTCAATAAGTTAAATGAAAAACAGATGGCACAGTAATGGGACTGACAACCACTCCGATCCACCAAATGACCAATGAACTGACAGGCTGGGGTCTAATCCTTTTACCTGGATTTAATTTTCCATGATCTGCCTTCAGTGACAGTGAGTGTGGGGCTCTAAGCCACCTTACTTGACTGAATACAGCAGAAGTAAGACAATTCATGCACAATACAGAATGCTTTGATGGCAGAGCCAAGACTAAAATGTTGCATTTGTTTCTAAAACTCATTAATGCCTAATATCAATACCCAGATGCATGATGTCACACCAAATATCAAAGTAGGATTTACTCTTTTTTTAACTAGCAGACGATGTGAGATCGAATAAATACTTATCTAAGACTTTGTAAAAAAATTGAGAGAAAGGGTCAGAGTGGCAATTCATAACAATAAATGTTACCTAAATATAAATCCAATAGTAAACAGGCCACATGAATTAAACTGCAGCATCAACGTATCGCTGTTTGCAACCTAAATGGTTACACAATGCAAACAGATTCACTGCGATCCACTCAGTGCAGCACTACATAAGTGGAAGCAGAGCTAAATTAGCAGAGTGAGAAGGGATTAGAAAACAACTCTTCTCAATGCGTAGAGATAGATGAAGGTCCATAATCCACGTCAAATCTTCCTGAAAGCAGGGACAGTTTGAGAACTAAAGCCCCCAGTCAGTTACAGCTCTTGTCCAATCAGAAAGAGCAGGATTTGGAATAACGCTTCTCAGCCAATCACAAATCACCTCATTGAAAAGGGAAAACATACAGGAAGTTGGTTTAAAAATTAGCAAATAAAGATAACTGCAAATCCAGAGTTGAGGCAGTTAATATACATATCACAAGCTAAAGAGAAACAAAGGACGATTAAAGACCATTTTATTGCTACAGTCATGTAAAAAGACACTTGTTGTGACAAAGTTTGGAATGGTAAGCGTTTGATTAATTGATGTATGTCTTTAAATAACACCTGATAAATGAACTCTACCCCAAAAACTGATCCTGTTCAACTCTGTTTCTTCATAATTTTAAGCCTGTGCTGCCTGCAAAGTTGTTACTCTGCTCAGTATGGTAAAGCAACCAAGTAAACCTTTGCTACTTTAATCTTTGGCACAAGTATAGTGCACTTAAACTACTGGCCTCATTGATCAAGAGGCTGTATGATAAGAACATGCAAGAGAATTGAAATTAGCCAAGAGGAAACATCCTCTGGTGTGAGCTTTTGAGCTTGTGAGGTAGGTTCACTTCAGTTCAATCAGTTTGTATGAAAGCTGCGTACTATGGTTAATAAAATCATACTGAGATTATTTTGACAGATATTGCAATATGATACACGATTAGTGATAATCATTTTTGTGTCACAATCATGTGACATTTGTTGGGGTCTGTACCAAACAAACATGTTCTCTTACATCTGGAGAACAAGATTTGTAGGCCAGTACATCTCTGCACTACATTTACCTTTATCAAAAAAAGTAGCTTCTTGTGATCTGAAGATTGGACTTAGCCATTAGCCATTTCACCACAATTCTGATTATTTTTCCATTAATCATGCAGACCTATTCTTTATACGTGAAGCTTTAACTACGTCATTACTGTATGCTTATTACTTGTGACAACAACGTGCGACACACTGAAACAGTCTGGTGTGGGAATATATAAACACTAATCCCTTTTTTTCACGATTGATTAGAACAACGCTTAATCCTGTTAGGTTGTTCATTCACATTACAGATAAGAATTCATTTGCAAACTCTGTTTTAAGGAGTGACATGCCTTCACATTGTTTGCAGATGGATCAACAAACTGAGCTGGATTAACACCTTCCAGTGACCTATCTGATTGAAGGGGGATAGGAAAAAGATTGAAGGGGGAAAGTAATGAACAATAATACATTTGGATACACATATCTAGAGATTATGTGAACCACTCAGGCATTATAAACTGGAGCTGCAGTTGCTTCATCTGCACAGCGCTAAAGAGCTCCCTCACATGCATCGATAAGAAAGGCCACTGAAGGCTGCACACAATCAAACTTTTGTTAGCAGCCACCAAGTAGTTTGGATTGTTGTTGATTTTCTCAGCATTCATAGGAACCCTATAGAACTGTGTGAGTAATATCAAACTGGTTGAGCCTTGAGAAAGCAGTACAGTGACATATCTGGATCATCCCCAATATGCCACATGTACAGTGAAAAGCAGAAGGCAATCAACCCCGAGCTATTTAGCCAGCTCACAAAATCAGCATTGCACAATAGTGAGATGATAAATAAACCAACAAAGTGCATTACTCGCTGGCAATGAAACTACAGGGGGGAAAAAAACCCAAGGAGACGGATGGGAAAAGACAAGTCAAAGCTCGTTAGACGTTTATATGACAGGAAAAGTTCTGGCTATCCGAGCAGCTTGACAGCAGAGGAATACGTGCTAGCTTGCCGGGGTGATCTCATCATCGCCGTTTTGTTTACAGGTAGAAGATGGGACACCCCAACACCTGGCTTAAACATAACGATACCTGTTGACTATTTGTCAACCTGTTGGTTTCCCACCTGGATAACTCTAACGTAGTAAACACTAGCTAAATTTAGTTAGCCTGTCGTAACGATAGACACTATTTTCTGCCTTCTTAAGTCAGTAAGGTAACACAGGTCAAGATTAACTGCAGTTATCCCGGCGTATCTATACCTGCGTGCTCTTACTCTGCTACCTTAACATAGCGTTACCTAGCAAGCCACTTAGCTAACAGCTAGCAGATAGCCACAGGGGCAAGATCCAAGAACTGTTGCTAGTGTTAGCTTGATAGTTTGCTAATGTCAGCTTCATTTTTTTTTACCACTTTCTTTAGTCATATTTTGAACGTTACTCACCATTCGCGTATGTCTGTCCTGTCCCTGTCCCATTCTGAGAGTTGAACCCCGCAGTTGACATCTTGAAATAGACACCAGGTTCTAATTTAGTGGTGCTTGGTTGGCGAAAAGCTAGCTGCGTCTTTAGCTAGCTAACTAGCTGGCAGTCGCGGGGTAACGTTTAAACCTGTGGCTCTGACGATGTGGCGTTTAGTCAAAGCGGCGTCTACGGTGACGTCTCTTAATTTCTTAAAAAGTTAATTAGCTGACTTGTTGGCGATCACAGGGCCATGGCTATTACCGAGACCCCGCTCAACTAGCTACGGGTGAGTGACGATAGGCCTTGTCAGAGTAATCGTGTAAGACACTTCTCCTCTTTCACCGGAAGTTGGGATCACCCAGCAGGATCAACGTAAAAATCGTCGGGCATGCGCAGTGTGTACACGTGGCATTTCCTCTGGTGCTCTTGATATTTCAGTCTACTGGAAACAAGCGCAGGGGAGTAAAATCTCTGATGTACAATCAATGCCTTTTTAAAGCATTTACTAATTTAGTTGTGTGTTGCGGGATTGGTGACATACCCGCTAATAAAGCCACATATATTTGGATCGATCGCCAGAGTAATTGCCATCCACAAAAAAGTAACAGAATATAAGAATATTTTTAATGACCTTAAAGGGTTGACAACGAACACTATAACCTAATAATCTGTGAGACATAATTTTGTGGTTAATCGTTCACGGTTTATATAAAAGATTCACAGCTATCTTAACACAAAATTGCATTTAAAGAAAGATATATGTGGAAATTGTAAAATAAGAACAATACTTGACCATCGGTTAGGTTAAGTTCACCTGCCGGAAAGATGACTGTGAAACATAAACAGGAAGCGGCTGGGCAGAGTTTAGGGGAGTTGTTGGACAGCCATTGCAGTGTCGTGGCTGAGTAACAAAACACGAAAAAGGAGAGGAAGACCTGGCATTTCGCAGGCTCTCTATTTTTCGACCGGGAGACCAATTTACATGACTGTAAGAGCGAACACATTCGGTAAATTACTCTACACGTAAATAACGGGTAAGCTTTTTGAAGAATTTTCTCAACAATGATGTGAAAAGAGTCTTGTGTGAACGTTCGGCATCTTGGCTAGCAAATTGTCCCGGCTCCGAACGATGCTACGTTAGCATTGCTAACACCAAGTTGGCTAACTCCTTATTATCTAAAAACCCGGAGTTGAATAAAAACTGAAGTCGACCCGTTGTTATATATTTTTTTTTACATTTTATTTTTTTTCTGGGAGGAAAACACTCGCACTATTACGAGTATCTGCTGTTATTGGTGAAGTATGTACTAAGCTAAATGCTGGTTAGCTAACGTAGCCTGTAACCCCTCGATGCAACGTCGCCTTTAGGAGAATATGACACGTAGCTACTGGCTTCCTGCTAGCCAACCTAGCGTTACTAACTAGCCGGCCTCACCCAAGCTTTGTTAAAAATATACTTGAGTTATATTCATGGCTTTGATTTGGCTTGTTGTTATCGAATATTTAGACCATTTGGGGTGTTTTGTTTGCCTGCGCGGAACCTGTCGGAGACAAATCATTCACGTAACGGTAGCCGCGAATGTAAAGGTTAGCTAACTTTGCTGCTACGTTGACAGTGGACTGTTTTTTTTGACAGCCGTGTCAAGCCGCATCCGGCGTCTTTCACTTTATAATGGATTCACAATTTTCCGATTTAATCTTTAAGGATTAAAAAGACCCGCCTGAAGTATTATATTAGGTAGGAATTAATAAACAGAAACTTCAAGGAAAAATGTGTCCAACTATTACTGATCTTGTTAATTTGAAAACTGAGCCACATATTTAAAATATCACTGATATGTTTAGTGAACCTATTTTCAAGTCCTCCTTATTTGAGTTTTTACGAACTTTTTCAAGTTGTTGGAAGACATTGAAGAATTAGTTTAGAGGATTGGTGAGGAAAAAATGTCAAAACATGTAGCTTGGTGATTTTTGAGAAAGCATACTCCTATTCAGCCATACATAATCCTGTGCTGAAAGATGTGACAGATTTAATTCATAACAGATGTCTCACTGATGTTTAGTTTGGATCTTAGAGCATTTCTAACTAAATTCCTCTCATGATTTTCACGTGGCAAACTAATAGTTTGGCTCACACACTATATTACTGACACTTAAATGTGGCTGGTCATGCTTGTTGATCAGTTTGCACTGTTAAACCAAGTCAGAAATGACCAAAAATGAAACTGGTTAAGGCTCGTGCT
Organism: Lagodon rhomboides; assembly: GCA_039737535.1. Classification (NCBI taxonomy): domain Eukaryota; kingdom Metazoa; phylum Chordata; class Actinopteri; order Spariformes; family Sparidae; genus Lagodon; species Lagodon rhomboides. The sequence goes on from CM077795.1 coordinate 25,097,555, forward strand.
TTCAGTCAGACTTTGTCATTGCCTTGCACAGTTTTGTTTGCTCACGTGTATATGTTGGATCTGTATGAGCTTGTATTTTCCTGTAGTTGTTGTCAGATATTTTCAAACTGTTTCCCATTCACAGCTGCATCACGCCACACGTGGAAGCGTCGGGATTCTGTAATGCCAGCCCACACTGTCATAGTAGCCAATAGGTGCAGGCGTGGGAGCATATGGGACTGGAGTGTCACAGCAGCTGACGTGTAGTTCAGCTGTATTTGCGTGGTCTTGAACTTTGGCTGCCTTATACTTTAGACCTTGAGTTGTTTGCATGTTACGTAATAAGGGCTAGAGGTCAACATCAGCTTACCTTATGCTGATGCCTCTGTAATAGTCACAGTGTGTGTGTGTGTGTGTGTGTGTGTGTGTGTGTGTGTGTGTGTGTGTGTGTGTGTATGTCTAATGTTGCAAGCCAATGTGGGTTCAAAGGGATAAGGTTGCTCCTTTTCTCAGATTTTCATAACTGTGATGAAACATTTGATCACATGTCACTTTAAAGGGGGAGAATTAGGAGCCTGTGTGAACTACAAAAACAAATGAACAACACTAGAGATTATTTTACCCAGAAACAGCAAGCTGTTGCATGTAGCAACTCAGAACTGTTGATTTCACTTAGTTACAGCAGGTCTTATCTTGGATCCATTTTGTTTTGATTGAAATACAATCTGATTAGCTTTTCATGAAAGGCTAAGACTAGGCCTTGTTTCCAAGGCCCTTGCCGATGGGTATTGTTGAACAAAACCCTCCTGTTGCCTGTTAAGGAGCTGTCAGATGGTATGTGATCAGTGCGCTGAATCTCCAGTCCTGCTGTCCAAAGACTCCTATTGGAACAAGCTTATCATTGGCTGTAGAAAGCCAATCATTGCTCTTATCAGTAGTTGCCAGTATCTATTTGATAGGTGGAAACTGTGCATATGTAGAGACTGAGTGCCTTGGGTTTGTGGTGAGGGTTCCTGATTGGTTCCTATTGATCATACTGTCTGTCTCCTGATACTTTTATCTGGGTCTGTTTGTTTCTTGGTATTTTGTGGTATTTTCCCCCTGGAGGGTTTAGGAATGAATAGTAAATAAAAATGTTTGTTTTTTACGTAAATAACGGTTACGTCTTTAATTGCAGCATTAAGACAGTATCCTCATCCATAGATCAAAAGGTAAACAAATTTGTTCTGGAATTTGCCAATTTATCTTTATATTTGTGCTCTGATCAAGATTTTGAATCTCAAAAATACACATTACATGATAAATAAAAAAAATTCCAGCTTTCCTTACTGTCCAGTGTTTTAAGCATGTGATCTGTAGAGCATCATGAAAATGTAAACAACTTCCAGTTTCAGAGATTTTACGAGTGTTCCCTGTCGGCTATTATGAAAACTGTTTTGCATGATTCTGTTCATGCAGGAGATGAAGGATACTGTCTAAACTCAGCTGTCCATATCCCCTACAAAGTCTCCTCCTGCAGAAGTTTTAATGCTGACATTTGTTTCTTTCCAAAATGTAGTTAAAACCTCTGTCTGTAGGCGGGAACAGAGGCTCCGTAAACTAAGTTTGTTGATGACTGTTCAGTGGGAAAGTAATGGGTAAAGGCCCAAATTTGATATAAGACTTGTTTTAGGACATTTTGTCATGTGGTCTTGCTTCAATTTTGCTCATGCGCCGTATGATAATTATGGATGCTAAAGCCAAAATAATGATTTTATTCTTCCCAGCTCCTTTATTTCTCCTTCTGTGTGCAATCATGTATTCTTACCGCTGATTTTTTTTCTCCATTTCTTGTTTTTCAGGATTCAACAGCTCCGGATATGTCATTCATATTTGATTGGATTTATAGCAGTTTCAGTAGTGCACTACAGTTCTTAGGTGAGTGCTGCTGATCACACACACGCTGACACATAATAATTTAGTGTTTAAAGCTTCAACAGATTATTGCGAACAGTTAATAACAGTTAATGCTCTAGTATTTTAAGTTAAGTTTATGAAACAATTGTGTGGCTGTAGTGTGAAACACAAAGCTATTTTTAAAAGTGTTAGGTAACGTGGTGATCAGGGTTGGTAATTTGAGGGAGGATTTAGTCTGAGTATAATTTGATTGATTAATGTCTTCAGTGATCACAAGAACAACTTTAATTGTTTGAACTGCTGGTCCGCCCCGCACCTCAGCCCTAAAATGTTCAGTTAAAGTGGGGTTAACAGTCTTCTGCACAATAGTCAGCTTATTCCATAGAAATCTATCCCTGTTCTGTTAGAAGTTCATGGAAGAAGCAAAGTTTTTTTCTGCAAGTTTTGTTTTTCATGCAAAGACGGTTAAGGGGGCACAACCCCTTAAAATGATCGTTGGGGTCTTTTGATGTGGCATTGTATGAGTTACTTATCCCTAGTCATTACAATCAGTACTATTACCTGCAGTAGATGACCGTCATCTCTCCGCCTCTGTGGAGAAGTGAGTAGTGCGGCAGGAAGCGGGGCAGTGTACTGCTCAAACCATACCAGCAGCAAGACGTATTTTAGCCACCTAAAATAAGTCCCACCTTAAAAGATATATAGCCGTTTAAGTGTACGCTATGTTTTCAAAAATGTTTAGCGCTTTACGTTGCCGTCAAACAGCCTTTTCCTTTGGGACTACATTCCACTTGTTCATAGGAATACGGACCTTGTACAGTTGAGGGAAAGTTGCGGAGAGCTGACAGTCATCTACTGCAGGTGATACACAGGCTAGGGATAAGTACCTGAAACAGCCCCACATCAAAAGACTCAAACTATCCCTTTAACTGCTTATCCACACTCCAGGATTTCATATAATAAAATATTTTCAGAAAATATTCCTCCTGAGCTGAAATTCTTTATTTTTTATTAGCGACAGTGTACATTAATGAACAGTCAAACAAATGTAAATGCATGCGAGTTAGCTGGACGTCTAGTGTTCATCGGCAGTCGCTCCGCCTCCGCATCCTAGAATATCGCCCTTGTTGGGCAAAACACATTTGGTTATTTTTCATAATCAGAGACACTGCAAGGCCATTTCACACTGACAAGTTTCTAATCATGTTGTAAGAATGGAATGAATCACTATCATCACTGACCACCATTCCTTTACATGCTCCTGTTGGCATTAAACAACCTTGATAGCTCCATGGCTAGAGCACCAACACAAGCTTGCTTATGAGCTTGACTCCCAGTGGGGCCACACATGCTGCTTATGTTTCCTGTAAAGTGGTTCTGCTAAAAGCATCTACCAAATGGCATATGTAATGTTGTCTTGTGCTGGTTGGTGACCTGAACGACTATTGAAAACTGAAGGGGCAATTGTTCATAGTTTTTTTTTCCTGCCCATATTAATGAACTCAATTGTTGTAAAAAACAAAATCTAAAGTCTGATTCCAACTGTGTATTTAGTGTAGATGTTTCTGGTGGAGTGGCATGTCTGTGCACATAGTAGGGGTGTGAATCTTCACTGGTCTCACGATTCAATTCGATTTACGATTATCCTGTCAACGGTTCGATTCGATTCCACGATGCATCACGATTACTGCACATGTCTATGTTTTCATCAAAGGATACAAGCAGTCAGATATGAACTCCCGTTTTATTTTATGTGCTCTGAGTAGGGTTGTCACGATACAAAAATTTTCAACTCGATACTGATACTCAGGAAAATATTCGATACTCGATACCATTTTCGATACCACAAGGATAAAAACAAAGACCCCCAAATTTAACAGAAATATTTTTATTAACAAGAAAAATGCAACATGTAAAAATTAACAGAACCACAGGTTAAATATTTATAATAAAAAACAGTTGTGCAAAAAGAATCTGCAACTATGATAACAAGTTTCAGGTCTGAGGTAGTGCAAAAACTAAACCGATGGTAGAGTCGGCTGTGTGTGTTGCTGTTTGGTTGCTGGTCGACTTTTCTCTGCTTCATTCTGGGTCTTCAAGAGAGAAAATAACACTTTTCAGTCACCAACATTTATGTAAACTTATTAACTCTATGCTTATGTATACTGACACTGTGTCAATTAACGTAATATTGGCATACTACGTGCCTGATTTATTTATTTACGTTGTTTATAATCATTAACGTGACGTCAGCCTTTAATTGCTAGCTGCGACTAATGGCTAATCATAACACGGCCAACATTAATGCGGGCCACCGGCCACGATAACATCAGTAATAGGTAAGTTTGAGAGACACTAACCTGTCGAAATTCACTGTAAAGGCCAGGCTGTCGGTCCTTAAGATGTTTCGCCAAGTTTGAAGTAGCCTACTGCTCGACTTGGTCGCCGCCGCCTTGTAGCAGTGTTTGCACACAGGCCTATCCGCCTCCTTCGGCTTTCCGTGCATGTCAGGCTCGAAGGCAAAATACCTCCAAACAACACTTTCCCTCTTTCATTTTCAACCAAAACTGGTTGGTTTGGACCTCCTGCAGCAGCACTGGCCATCATGCTCTGTTGTTATTGTGCACGTCACGGTGAGGGGGAGGAGCCTGCTGCTGTGTGTGTGTGAAGGCAGAGAGAGAGAAGGACGCAGCGTCGGCAGCTAGGCGTCGGGGGGGTATCGATACTTTTGAAAATGAGTATCGTATCCGGATACAACGTTTTAGTATCGATACTTTTGACAACCCTAGCTCTGAGAAAGCACAAACATCACAAAAACTAGAACCACCCGTTTATGTAGTGCTGTTTACTTGTTAACTAGCTCTGCCAGATGAGCACCAGTGTGAGACTCATAAACGGCTCTTGTTTGCAGCACATGCGACAAAATCTGCCAGTCCTTGCTAATGTGATGTACCGTTACTGTTAGATAAGATTCTGTCATGACTGAAGTCCAGGAATCACATGTTATTGCTACTCGACTAGCTTGGCTCATTGATGACATTACCTGGGCTTTGGTTTCATGGTAAAGTGTAGGTATAACCTTTTCTGTGAAGTGGCTGCGTGACGGGAGCTTATTTTTGTGTAACACATTACACACCATGTGTGTCTTTTCCAGTTTGTGCTTGTCAGTGTCTTCAAAAAATCCGAAATGTGTCCAGAATGGCCACTTTTAAAATGCTAGGTGCATTTTTAATCACTTTCCTCAGCCATGTTGCACAACGAATGGGATGACGTCAGTCAGATGAGACGCATATACCGTAGTTACTGTGAACCGGCGGGAAAGAGTGTAGAACAGAGAAAAGGTTGAAACGGAGTAGGACTTGTACTGGCGTGGCCCGAAAATCAACAAGTAACGTTAGTAGGCTATAATCGATTATGGTGTGTCACTGCATCGATGCATAATCGTCCATGTCCGCATCGCAGTGCATCATAAAAACAATTAATTTCAACACCTCTAGCACATAGGTGATGATCAGCACAAGTGACTCTGCTCCTTAACTTAAAACAGCCTGTTTACGATCCCCTTTCGCTTTATAATCCGGACAAGTGCTTTGTCCCATCTGACCAAACCCACCAACTATGTTGCATTGTTTTTTGTTTTTTTTTCAATTATTAAATCGTGGTTTCTGCATGTAAATAACTGAACCAAGTTCATGCAACCACTTTCTAAACTGTGGTGGAGTTGGTGTCTGCCAGTGTATGAGAATAAGTTCATTTGCTAGTAACATGCCCATCAATAGAGCTGTTTCGATGTGTGAAGAGAGACTTACACAGGGGCAAGTTTCTGTCAGGAGAGAGTGTCTTTCAGTTAACCCCAGATTCACTTCTTCTCACTTCATCTTTTTGCCACATGTCCATTTATTGCAGCACCAGCTCAAGTGTGAACTTCATTTGTGAAAGCATGCATGACAGTTTGCTTTTTTCTTAACACAGTTTGTCATGTTTGAAAGAGATCACATATTGTGTTTTGATGCAGTCAATTCACAGCATAGATTTTCACATGCATGGTTTTCTTTTTCTGTTGTCACTCGTCGAAAGTAGTGTTACATTTTTTCACAGCTCATAAATACTGCCTGAACCTGAGGCGATCAGATCGCCTACAGAAAAATTGCCCAACCATAATGTTATGTGAACATGAAGGGAACACAACAAATGTCTCTCGAGAACATTATGTGACTTTTCACCTCAGCTTTTTAAATGCGATAGGTGTGTCCATCCAATCTGGTGAAAATTCTTGTCTTATGTATCAGATGATCCTCTACCCAACATGTTCTGTTATAGTTTCTGGGCTAGCAATGCTCCTGTGTGGCAGTTACTCCTGTTCTTCCTGTCAGACAGGTATCATAGTGCTGCTCTGACTAATGCTGACGTCTAGTAGAGCTGACGCAGTGAGAAATTTCACAAATCCGCTTGGTATCACTACACTGACTCAGTGGCGAAACACAAAGCCTTGTATTCTTGTCAGGAAAGTAAAGTAGTAAACAAAGTTCCACCCTTTCTGTATTCAGTCAGTACACCTATCTAAGAGAAACAACAATAAGAGTAAAACAATGTAGGTTTTTTTATTTTGAAGCAGAAAACACTTTTGTGCATTTTGAGTTTAAAAGTAGTTTTATTGTGAGGATTTGTATTTTTACAGGATGCCAGAATGTGGCTTAACTTGGGCAGGGGTAGTTCCACTTTTTGTTTCATTTAACACTGATAATGTCGAGCAGAGACGGCCACCTGTGCATGTTTTCATCGTGCATCAAAGAAACTATTTATATGTCTGAATTAATTATCCATTGCATGACTAAGAACAAGTCTGAGCTTGGCAATTCTTTAGTCGATTTTCATCTTCATGCTTTAAAGATTGTTTTTTTATTTTTCAAACCCAAGTTATTAAGCCATGACAGACCTTCATCCAAAGTCCTTTTTAGGCAAGTCTTTCTACTCGGCAACTATTTTGGCAGTGTCTTCAGGCCGTCATTTTGGACTAACAAGACCAAGCCCCATCTAAACAAATGGGGAGAGAGCCATGACTTTAAATGGTCACCGTGAGATAAAAAAACGCATGTATAGAATCATCAGTCACATCTAATAAAATTTTGAAAATTTAAAAATCACTTCAAGAGTTTTGTGAATTTGCCCCAAAATAAACACAGGTTTTGTTTGTACAACACATGTGCGAGGTTTCACAACACCAACATGTTCTGGCTCAATACAGGGTGCCTCAACGGGACAACTAATATATGAATAACCTCACCTTTCATTATATCCTCCTCTTCAGTACTTATTAGGAGTCCGTCTGCAGCTGCATTATATTGGCTATAACTGTTGTGAATCTTAACTGTGTGCTGGCGTCAGTGCAACAGTATGATTGCCTGATGTGTTTCCCAGTTTGGCTATTATGAAGCAGATGATTGGCTTTTGGGGGTAGGGGGCAGGATAAGTGTCACATGGCCATTGCAGATGTAACAGACTTCACCAGAGTTCACACGTAATGACGTTTTCTCATGTGTGAAATTTTCAAAGATAAAGCATTGTGTAATGTCATGCAGTCTGAATTTAAAAAAACAATTGTAGTGTCCAGACTTGCAGTCTGAAATACTTCTGGCTTTGTTTCAGGACTGTACAAGAAATCCGGCAAGTTAGTATTCCTTGGCCTGGACAATGCTGGCAAAACGACGCTACTGCACATGCTCAAAGATGACAGATTGGGACAGCATGTGCCAACTTTACATCCAAGTGAGTTGGTGGTTCTCTCTCATACACATGCACATTCACACATGCTCACTCGTGCTGAAAAACAATCAGGCAGATTCTTCACAGATAAATATCTTGCCATTTTTAGACAAACAACTGTAGTCTGATTAAGTAATACAAAGGTTTGATGATATATTTACTCAGTTGTTGTCTATCAGCGATTTTTGAGCTGTCTGACTTTTCAGATTTGTTCATGACAATTTTTCATTTCATCCTCTAGCCTCGGAAGAGCTGACGATTGCTGGCATGACTTTCACCACCTTCGACCTTGGAGGCCACACACAAGGTATGTTTTTGTTTACTGGTCATAGTCTGTGTCAGTGAAGCTCCAATTAAAGCTTTTTTCTCTGCTTATATGATCTGGACATAAATGACTGACCTCTGACTACTAACATATTGACAATATGATATTTCACAGAGGTGACACTGAAATCAAACAGGACTGATCTTCATGTTTGTTCTTGTTTGTTGGTGTGTTGATTTAAACAGCCCGCAGAGTGTGGAAAAACTACCTCCCTGCCATCAATGGCATCGTCTTCCTTGTGGATTGTGCAGACCTGACCAGATTGATGGAATCAAAAGCAGAACTTGATGTGAGTACCAGCTTGATCACTGCGAGATGGTAGAATAACGTTGTTGATAGCATTCATAACTCTCCTTAACTTTAAAAACTTCTCAAGTTTAGTTTATAAAAAGGTTTTTTTTTAGCTGTTTAGTGTTGCACGTAAGCAAATGAAGAGATAAAAAAACTTCTGAAATTTTGGGGGGCAGATGTATCTATGCACACAATGCAGGTGGTGTAAGAAATGATGTATTCAAGCAAGAGATTTAAACCAAGTTCTTCAGAAATGCAGTGCCTTTGTAATGCCTCACTGCCTTTGTCCTTAATAAAAAATCTTGCTCACTCTCTATCACTTACAAATATAGCTCAGTCCAATTCTTTAAGTTCATAGAGATATTCCAAAGGTAAAATACAGTCCTCACAAAATGGCACCAGTTATCATTAACATTTTGAGGAATTATAACAAAGTGGTGACTGAGTCTTTTTTTTTCTTCTTCATTATAAAAAATAAAAATGAAAGTAATGCCTAGTGATATCTCGTCTACTTTCTCAGGCATTAATGACAGATGAGACGATCGGAAACGTGCCTATCCTGATCCTGGGCAACAAGATCGACAGACCAGAGGCCATCAGCGAGGAGAAGCTGAGGGAATTGTTTGGATTGTATGGACAGACAATAGGCAAGGTGAGTGGACGTATAACGTAACTGTCGGGAGTGTACGTTTTACCACTTGTTGGGTATCTGATCGTAAGGATTATAGTTCAGGTATGTAAAGCAAAAACAGAAAGAAAAGAAATATCGCCTTTAACAGACTAGACCAGACAAAGAATACAGCCCCTTTTACACAGCCTGTTCAAGGTGGGAATATTTCTCCTCATCGTTACATGTAAAAGGTACAAAGACAGAATGGGGGACCATTATTGTTCTGCCTACGAGCCATCAGCAGAGTTAATAACAGAACCGAATCTACCTCAAGGCTAACTCGAAGAAGAATAGCAAGAGAAAATGTCTGCAAATTGGGAAGACAGTGATGAGAGATCAACGGGCATAAAACAGGGATTGTAAATGATTGTTTTTGCCATGTTATGTCATTGTTTAGAAAAGTGTTAGAAATGTTCATTTTGGGTTTGTGAAATGTCACACCTAATGCAGACACTGTTACACATCGTGCCTCTTTTACCTCTTGGATGCTGACATGCTATCTAAAACCACACACATGGGTGCCAATATGCCACCGTTATTTAGTTCAGTATATAAAAACAACCCAATGCCGCTGTAAAGAGGGGCATTCACTGAAAACGTATTCATTCATGTAGAAGCAGCTTTTAGAACATGGACCAAACATCAAGTTTAAGTTTGCTAAGTTAAAGTATTGTCTTCTTTACCTGTTAAAAGAGCCAATTAACAAGCTCACTCTTGAAATCCTTACAAATTGTTGCCACGCAACAAGAGCTGATATCTGTTTTATATGTTTTGATAACAAGAGTCAATCTGACATTGCCTTGTAGTTACAGAAGTCTTGAATCGCTGGAAACAAGGCTCATGTATAAACTGGGCTGTCTATTAGAAAGATGTACAAAATGTCAGCATTGGTGTTACAGGAACAATATGATGCTTTTTTCATTCAACAGACTTTCTGTAATGTAGCTAAACAGGATGCTAAAGTATGTTTTCAAAAGCATTTTAGGCAAAAAATAGGCAATGTTGTTACAGAATCGTGATTCATAGTTTATCAGTACTGCCTAGTTTAAACAGTTTGATAGTTTGTTGTTTGTTGAGACACGCCTCACTGAGAGGGAGATATTGCGCTATACTGTTCGTGTCTGTGGATGCGGGCATGCAGTAATACAGACGTCACAACAAAAAATGCAGAGCTCTGGGCGCTGGCAGAAGATGGGATTTATCGTTGTTGAGTTTCATGTACTGCCAAAATTGTAGGTATACAAAGCTGGTGGTAAATCTGCAAAGTCCCTGATTAAGGCAGAAAAGGTTATTGCTTTCTGTATTAACTTTCTTGGGAAAAAAAGAAGAAAGTGGATTTAGTATGACTTTGCCTGCTTTTCTCTCAGGGCAACATTCCCATGAAGGAGCTGAACACGAGACCACTGGAGGTGTTCATGTGCAGTGTGTTGAAGAGGCAGGGTTACGGTGAGGGCTTCCGCTGGCTCTCCCAGTACATCGACTAAAGCCGCCGAGCCCCGACACTGACACCACCACCACCATCAGGAGGGGGGCGCTAAACCCAACCACTCAAGACGCCTACCGTTGCCACCAGTACCATCATACTCAGCCCCATGTTTGGTTAAACAAGTCTGCCTCCACCTTCAGAGAAACCAGTACAACTTGATCCCAATAGACTTTTATTGGTCGAACATTTGGTTCTGCACTTACAGAATTCATACCTGTAAACACAGAGACACACACACACACACACTCGTTTCCATCTGTCTTTTTCTAAGAGAGTAACATAGCATTGGTACCACAGCAAAGGGTGTTTCAAATTCAAACGGATGATCTTTTCTATATTGTGTCTGTCGTTTGCTCCCCCTCCCTTCCTGCCATCTGTTGAGTGTGATGATAGATGCATTATAACTGTAAATCTGTATATGATTCCATTGGTATATCAACAATCCCTGATGCCTCTTACCCCTCTTCAACTCATTTTGAGCAATGAGAGAGTGTGACATAGTTGTATACATTGCAGTACACTTTTTTAACAGTAAAGACATTCATTCCACATTGTATTTAATCAGTGCATTTTGGTTTGTCTTGGTTTTTTCTTTACATTTCAGTAAATAAAATGTGTGGCCACGTATACAGCCTTCACTATAGACGCATGGCTGTCTCACCCATTTATTAAAATGGACCAGTGCATTTAACTTAGCGTATCAGAAATTAAATCATTTTCTTCAGGTTACTTGGAAGTTAAAGTCCCTCTGTTCCAGACTTCCATCTCATGGGCACAGTAGCATCAAATGGATCCAAGTAGTCTGCCGGTTCCCCTTTTTTTTAAAAGACTAGCATGGGGTGGTAGTATAGAGGATGGGAAAAGATTTTTAATAGAAAATAATACTGGCTATAACCCAGGCAAGTTTTCACGAAATCATGTAGATAGCACAATGGTCAGGGGGTGCAAATGAAACTATTTAAGTGAATGAAACTTTGAGATAAATGGGATAAAAACATGCAGTAAGAGATGAAGGGAGGAATGAACAGATGGTTGTAACATCTAGTAATCGTCAATATTAGAAGTCCATCCTATCGATGTATTTTCCAGCGCAGACTTTATTTACCGGGTGAATCTAGTGACCAAGCGTAGATAGCGGAAGACACAGTCCCGCAGTGGTAACAAGTAGATTGGCCTCAGACGCCTCTAAGAAAGGGACCATATATATATGAAATGTACATGAACATCGTACATGGATTTTGTATTTATAAGTGGTATCCTTTGATCTATGTGCATTACCAGAACCTATTATGCATGCCTTGTTCTTTTGATTTTTAATGACCAATATTCCAGAGAGTACAACAGGAGGGGAAAAGATGCCAAAATTTAAAATGAGAGCTGATTGTCATTTTTTTCTTTTTCCTTTTTTTTTTTTTTTTACGGAAACAATGGAATTGCGCTTAATACACATTGTTTTTTTTTCTGTCCCCGTCCCTTTGTGTCTCTTTCATTCCCTCATGACTACGTGATGAGCTGTTCCAACAAGGGGTGGGACTCTCGCTGTTGTTTGCATCTTAAAAAAATGTAATAAATGTTTTCAATGAATAACAGGCTTTAACATTGATCCACAATGCATTTTTCTTTTTGGTCAGTTTTCCTTGTTCATATTAGGTAGTAAATATTCAGTCCATTTTGTAAGGCTTTCATATTAAGGTCCTTAATAGGCAATAAGACCCTTATAAGATGCTTATTAACATTAATAAGTCCACAATGTATGTTAATAGCATCATGAACACAGTTATTGTTAGATGATAAGACACTTTTGACGAAACTTAACAGTTAACGCATGCTTAAGAATGTAAATAAAAGCCTTGTACATGTCTTAAAAATGTTTGAAATACTGTTACAAACACTTTTGAGTTAAACCAACTTGCCTATTATGTCAATTTAACATTAGATAAGCTTTTTGTTGCTTTATTAAGATTAAAATTATGCAGTAATTAGTAGTTAACTACACCTTTTGTAGCCAAAGCAAGAACAATGCCTTATCAAGATTAATAAATCCTTTATTATACAACTAAGCATCTTATAAGGACTTATAAGTGTCTTATTACCTATTCACTAAGACTTATTAAAAGGACCTTAATATAAAGTGTTACTGTTAACCATTTAAGTAAAAGTACCTCTACAACAATATAATGATAATACACTATCAATTATTTCAGCCAGAAATATAATATAATAGTATTATAAACACTTTTAATCTTAACTGACTTACCTATTATGTCATTGTGAAACCTTCATTAAGCTTTTTTTTTTGGTTTACTAAGATTAATACAAATTTAAAGCAACATTATGTAGTAATCAGCATTTTGCGATTAGGCGCCCCTCAGCAGCTTCTGAGTGGAGCACAACTGTCATAAATATGAATCCCGGGTCTGTAACAATAAGTGACAGAGGGGCGGAGTGATGTATCGCTGCAGGCTCACCCAACTGTTGCAGCTGGTCAAGACACAGCTTCTCTGAACTACTATGGATTATGGTAGTTAAGTGTACTGGTTTCAAACCGAGGAGATGAGGGTCAAAAAAAAAATTAACAGGAGTTATAAGATGATAAATAGGGTGGGAATAAAATGGAGTTTGTCCTCTTAAGGCCTCAAACCATTACTTAAATTAAACCATTTGACTAATTGGGACAGGAAATCCTACAAATAACAGCTCTTAACCTATACACAGATTTTTTGTAAGGGGTCACAAGCCAAAAATGTTGGAAAGCAATGGGTTAATCTTCAATGATGTGTTGTATTTTGTATGAATAGTGTTAATGTATCATTTTAATCTGAACAGTAACATCAAATACAGCAATATATCTTTTCAAAATGTAGTGTAGTAGTAAAAAAAATCTAGCATTACATGAAAATCCTCAAGTATTAGTACCTGAAAAGTCTACACAAGTATGATACTTGAGTAAATGTATTTAGTTACTCCCCACAACTGAGTGAGATATTTGTTTATCTTAATCTGACAGCTAGACATTAATCGAATGGGGCAGGATGACACAGCAGCATGTACAGACAGTGAACTGGAGGTTATGTAAAAAGCATATTGGCACCATATAATTTAGCCTCAATACAATCTCTGTACTATCAGGCCACTGGGTGGTGCACATGACATGGAGAAGTGTATTTTTAGGCGTGCTGCATAAATTGCTGAGAAGATCAAATCTGTCACAGGTGTACTGCTTAACTGAAAAGGATCATAGCATTTTGTTTTTCATATCTCAATTAGATGTTAATTTTAAGCGCCTCGATCGTGTTCTGTTTAGTTCCAGGCAGCCATTCACAGAAAAATGCAGTAATGCAACAAACACAGTAATACAGCTGATGTGTCAGTTGGTGTCACTGTTTTTCTCTCTAGATTTCCTTTTCCAGTGGCAAAACCCGTGTAAGCGATAATATTGTACAGTCACTCTATGTACTTGAATGTTGGAGGTTCCCTGAATGCATCACATGGATCTCATGTCACACTCTGCTTTAACATGAAATATGCAGTGGACCCCTCTCAATCAAAGTCTCTGCAAGCTGAATTTCATACAGTATACTACCAAAACAGCAGAAAGTTAGGAAATCAGTTTCTGAAATATATATTTTCCTATGTAAAATCTTTATCAGTAATATGTATGTTACTCAGAAATAGTTGGTAAAAGGCAGAACTTTGTTTTTTGGTCACATGCAGTAATACTAACAAAGCCTTTATAGCTCCTCTCTTTCACACCAGACTATTCCATCAGTGAGGGGTTTATTCAAACTTGCTTAGTTCTGCTCAATTGTTGGGTGCCTATGAGATCACGATTATGTTATTTGATCACATAGACACTCAACAATTGAGCCAAGATAACCTAATAATGCTGTTTGACATAACTTGAGACTGCACCAAATACATCAAGGAATGCAATTATTAGTTTTTGTCTCTTAGATATCAGAAAAACTGATAAATTCTCCCAAACTACTGTATCTCCTGAAAGCCACATTATGTAGAAATTGGCAATTTGTGCGATTTTTCAATTTCCATTCGACTGAAGCTCTCCTGAAACTGTTTGGAGCCTCCCTAGGGAGGTCTGCCTGCCGCTTTGAAAACCTCTTCCATATGTATATAAAGCGTCTTTCCCGCGCACATTACAGCACTCTCCAGTATGGATATCTGTCACACAGACTCCCACAGCTACCAGCAGGGAGAAGACAGCCAGGCCAGCGGCCAGCAGCAGATGCCCAAACACCCCCACAGTGATGTTTCTTTCTCTGAGCTGCTCCTGCATCTTTCTCCCTGTGTCCTGAGGCTCCGGGTTCGGTTTGAGGTCAAGACTTTGGCAGCGGGTGTCGGAGCTAGTTTGCAACCCCTGTTGCTGTTCTGGCTGAAGCACAATATGGATAGACTTCATATTCTCTCTGGGAACGAGGAAAATGCAGTTGTTGAAGAGGCTGATGGCTCTGAGGGGAACGTGGAACCTTGAGCACCCAAGGTTGAAGCCCCCTGGCCTGGTGGACGGTCTGATGGTGCCCCTGGACAGGCAATTTTGAAATGTCTCCAACATGCTGATGGAGGAGAAGTCAGGGAATCTTCTAATTCAGTGAATAGCTGTACAGATTTTCCTCTAAATCCGTCCTGCAGTTGTTGGAATATTTCTATCTGGAAGTTGTGGACCGTCAGACCGACTGAGACCAACACTCCCATCCCGTACACCAATGCTACTGTAGCTAAAGATCATCCCTAGAAATGTAAGTAAGTGGAAATCTACATCAATATCTTTATTTATAGTGCTTGAATGGGACATAAAGAACTTCCCCTCGGGAGCTGAAGCCCTCACACTCCTGAGGCACTTTCAGTTTATGGATTGAATGTTGCAAGTGCAGCTATATGCATCTGAAGCCATTCTTATAAATCAGGTGAATGTACGGTTTGATAAAATGATCCTGAGCTGAAGTAGAAAATTCAATTACAGGACAATTTAACACATGAGGCCCACGGGCCCTCTGCTCACAGTGCAGGAGTCCTGATTTTAGAATATTAAATAATGGCAACTAAACAGAAAACATTAGAAACAGGGTTATCTGCGCATCGTCCAGAAAAATGCAGATGAAGAAAGGGGACTGGAGCACACTGATACATTTACAGCCTTTGCACAATTAAAGGCTGAAGATTCATCTGTGTGCTTCAGTCCCCTTTCTTCTTTTGAAAGGTAATAAGATTATGTATTTTCTCTTTATAACGACTGGATACTTCAGGTAGGACTGCACTATCTTTGAATATGACTTGGATTAGGACCCTAACTGAGGACTCAACTTGACTAAACTTGCCCAAGAAAAATTGACTTTGGACTTTGGCTTGAGAGTTGGACCAAATGACTTGAATCACATCTCCACTGTGTTCCCACCTGTGTAGTTTGTTTCTTTTATTTCCTTTCTCTTTTAGTTTTGACAAATCAACTCATTTTTGGTTTCATTTCATGTACTTCCTCCCTTTCTGTATCTAGCCTTGAGTCAGGCTGTGACAGAGGATGACAGGGATTCATTAAGACTCAAAAAGAAAGAAAACAAATTGACCTAGAAAACACAGACACACCGAGACAGAGATAATACAAACACTTTTATTGTTTGTCACCTTCTCAAAACAAAATCTTGCTTCAGATGAATAGGGTGAGGAAGCGTGGGACTTCTTTGTCACCGAGAAAATCGGCTGATGCTGTGAGCATGTCTGTTTACATCCATCATGCATCTTCACGTCTCAAACGATGGAAACATTACCGTACATGAAAAGCGAGGCAATTAAATGATTAAAACAGCAGCTACACTGCAAATCCTAGTATAATGTGTCTTAATGAATATGTATAAACATACAGCGAGGAACAGACTGTTCCGCCCACAGATCCCATGTGGCCTTCTGGAAATGCAGCTATTTTAAAAACTAGCTATTATTGTCAGTTAACCAATTACCCGTTATAACAGTACTGTACGTTGTCCTGCCCTGAAATGGCTTGAAAGATTGTCCTCCTGTCACCCTTTTAAAGTTATAGATTTAAAATCATATTTGACTTGTGGTGGTACTGGCAGTAAAATGCTTACCAGCCCAACCTGTATAAAAATATAAACAAAAAACATGTAAATCTAGGGGGGAAAGCCCCAATGTTTGCTCCTTGAACAATAAACCAATAAACAAAGGGCTCTTCATATAATCAAACTGAAATGTGCTCCTACAAGCCCCCATGAAATAAAATGCCAAAACTGAAGGTGTAGGTGTGGGTTGGGTTTCAAGAATGAACAGTTTCCTCACTAGAATGACATGGGGCAGCCAAGAAAACACAATAGGGCCTTAACAGACCAGAGTTTCTGGCTGGCAATCTAAGGGGCTGAGGTTCTCAATCAGTGACAGATTCAGAAAGAGTGTGAGAGCCACCTGGGTGCCATTCTCCACCTCTTTTAAGCCTTCATAAACAGGGCGTTGTCACACCATGACTGGCTGGGAGGGGAATGCCCTAAGCTGCTTCCACTCCTCAATCAGGAGTCAGTCTCCCCACCCTGAGCACAGGTGATCTGAATCCCCTGCCAGAGGAATTTTGAACATAAGCCCAAAACAATGAAAGATAGCAAGTCAGTGGGACTACTACAGACTTCCATTAGATAT
The DNA here is from genome assembly GCA_039737535.1 of Lagodon rhomboides. NCBI lineage: Eukaryota > Metazoa > Chordata > Actinopteri > Spariformes > Sparidae > Lagodon > Lagodon rhomboides. The sequence goes on from CM077795.1 coordinate 25,114,622, forward strand.
TTATTTAAACAACAGAAATTGTAAAAAAACAAAAACAACAACAACAACAAAAAAAAACAATTAGACTATTTAGATATTTCAATATGATTTTAATTAGCAGACCTAGAAATTGTGTTTTGTTTTGTTTGTTTGGTTGTGTTGAGAACGGACTGGAAGTTTGAACTTGTATAAATGCTGTCTGCACACTGACAGTTATTGTCTGCACATATGATAATATCAGCTTAGCAATGAGTGAAACTTAGTATTTAAATGGACTTGAGGCAGGATTTGTGAAAAAATAAACATTCATTTTAAGTTTTTAAATGCTAATGGGTGATGAAGCGTTCATAAACAAAAAGAATGAGGCCACCCACGCATCTCTCCATTGCCTTGAACAGGCTGCGTGCTGCATAATGTACTGCAATTCGGGCCGAATTTCCCGCACAGTCCTGCGGACGTGACGTCAGATGGCGCTGAATGCGCGTCCTCAACGGCTTGGAAACAGGGAGAAGACAAGCGTGGTGGACCCAAACTAGTGTTTGTGTAGTAATGTATTTTGCTACGGCCAGAAAACGACCCACCACCACACAAAGTCCACTAAAAAGTCAAACTAAGAAGAAAACGAAGGTTTTATCAGCGGCAAGTCGGGAGTCGAAACGAAATTACACCAAAGCCAGGCGCACCTGAATAAACACCGGATAAGCGTTTGACTCATGGAGGCAGCTTCAACTTGAACTGGGACTGAAAACAGATGCTGGCATGGCCCATTTCCTCGTAACCAGGTAAGAAAACATTACAGGTCATGTTTAGAGCTTGATTTGAAAATCACATGAGATCACTAAGGACTCAGAGTGACCTAACATGCAAAGTAGCGTTAGCTGCTAACATGTAGCTTAGTCCACCGCTGTGTAACACTGAATAGTTACACACTGCGCATTTTCCACGGTCCTTTAGTCTGAAACCGAATAGTTAGAAATATGTCCCTTTATATATGGGACCGAAAGCTCAACCTGTTAAACGGGAATTGACGTTAGCAGCTGGCTGTAGCCACAGGCTAACGGTTTGTTTGTGTCTGTGTAGTAGCATTAGCCGCTAACACACAGCAGTCCCGTATCAGAGACGATGTTTTTGTCCCCCGATATGCTCTTTGCTTTCGCCTGTGTCTAAAGACTCGTCGAGCTTTCTGTGTCGCTGCACACAGAGAGCAGGTGTCCTGCCAAAAAGTGAGCACAGCAGAAAACAGCAAAAACTTTTTGCGCTACCGCTCAACGGGCTGCTCAACAGGCTGCTGTGCGCGGCGCGCTCCCGCGGCCTGTAATCAGATTCTGGCAGACTATCACTTTTTTGGCACGACACCGGCTTCCCGGCTGCTTTTTGGTCTTTAAATTTGAGCCCGACCATTATCATTGGATGATATTGGCCTAGCACAGATATAGATATCGGTATCAGCGTATATGTTGACGTTATCGGCTGCAGTGAAAACTCTTTGGATTTAAAAAACCCAGAAAACAATGCTTGGGGGGATTTAAGTTCACTGTTTCAGTTCACTGATGTCACTTTAGACATTAAAGATTTTTTGTGAAATTGTAAAATAACCTACCTCCATTAAGTGTTTGATAACCACGTTTGAGGAATCATTGCAAAAGAATTGTATTTATCGGCCGCAATGTTGATGTTGGAATATTTTACTTACTCTGGCCCAAAAACTGCTTATTGGTCAGGCTCTACTTCAAATAGTGCTTGCAAAGCTTTGAGGTGAGTTTGGGATCATTGTCCGGCTGCAGTAGGAATTGCTAACCAGTCGGATGCCAACATGGATCCATGACTACATATGAGTTTTTTCAGTCATCCACTGTGAAATTCTGGTATTTCTTAGCCAACCTCAAGTGTTTGGCCTTATTTCCCCGCCGTAGAAGTCGTTTTAGAAACTGCTACTTGTCCTCTTAGACGACTAAAAGACATCCTTCCTCTGACAGTACTTTTGCTAATTGAAGTTCTTTATTTAGCAAATTATAAATCTGTTATGAAGTTGCTTTTTTCATCTCTCAGGGAGCTACGCTTGATGTATTGATCTTCTGTTGGTGCGGTCACTTTGGGTCTGCCTGATCCTGCTTTGGGTACAACTCAGTCTCCATTTTCTGTAAAGTTAAGGGAAAGTGAAGTGTTTCAGAGTTACATGCACTGCCCCTTTAAAAACCTTTGGTTTAGCCATGATTTGATGCTAAAAAAAGCCCCTCTTTGCCTAGAAAAACAATTTGACTTCTGACATTTTCATTAACTCTCTGAATCCTCAAATTTACTAATTATTTCAAGGTTTACATGACAATATTAGAGATTTAAGATTTAATATTAGAGATTTAGAGATTATTCAATGTGGTCTGAGACTTTTTGACCCCACTATACATGGACACATGCGCTGCACAGTTAGTTTCCACCATCATATCACAGTATCATGCATGCTGGGCCACTTGGAGGTTTATTCTGGGCTGGATGTGGTCCACAGGCTGCCAGTTAAATAGACCTGCTGTTGGGCTGTACCTGAGGATTATTTTTATTTTGCCAATCAATCTCGTTTTCTCAATCAATCAAGTAATTCAATTTCTTCTATATAACATCAGCAAAAAAATGCCCGTTGGGGGAAAAGTTGACATAATTTAGTTAGTTGTCTTTGTCAGACTAACGTTCCAAAAAACCCAAAAATGTTACGATAAGACCAAGAAAAACCTCAAGCAAAATCTGTGATGATCAAATGTTTGAATTAATGGCCATAGCTTTTGGAAATAGTTCTCTCCATTGACCAGTCAGTGCATAGATTAATCATCACATATCTAATCCTATTCAAAAGTTCTGTGATAGTATTAAGTATTTATAAGTTATTATTCCTATGTGGACAGGTGATTCACCCATTTACTTCATCCTCCCCCTCTTTCTCTCTTATTATTAATGTTCTCTCCTGTATTTTCCCCTTCTGTCTTTGTGTGTCTCTTTCACCTTCCCTTAATCAACAGTCTGGTAAACATCCCTCATCTCTGAAAGCAAGGGTAACACACACAAACACACACACACACATGCCACACACAGGCCCACATAAACACACCCACTGCAAAAACACTTGAAGCTATTTATAGTAGCAGACGGAGGGGAAAGGTACACAGGCCATGGAGATGTGTCCTTCACCACCGCTGTGAACAATGGTGCCTGCCAGACTCGCAAACAAAACACGCAAACACACTCACACACACGCCCGAGCTCAACATAGACATGTGGGCACCTCAGTTAGTGTCATATGATGTACTGTACAGGCTGACGCACAACAGCAGCGTACATCAAGTAAATGTACACACCTAGACTTGCACACGTGCACACAACACGCTGAAAGGCAAGACAACTTTTATGCACGCACAGAGAAAATAAAGGTCTTGCAGCTCTGTGTTTCCACCAGTTGAGAAAGCTCGAAATATATGAATATCAAAAACTGAGGCATGAATAAGAAAAAGAGAGGTTTGGAAGGCAGAGTGAATACTGAGTCAAGATTTCAGAAGATTGTGTGTCCATGTCCCTGGAATTTAACCTGAAACAGGTCTATGATTCTGATGAAGATATTGTGTAAAGCATTTGCATAGCAACGATTTACAATCTAATTATTGCCTTTATCATTTTAACTTGTGACATTTCACCATACAGACATTTAAATAAGTTGTGTGCCGGTGCGCACGGACAAATTAATGTTAGTTGTGACACATTATGCCTCATTATATCGTTGCAGCATCATAGAAACATTTTGTAAATGAAGATGGAAAATATAGCTTCTTGTAAAGGGGTTACAGAATGCACTGATCATTGTATTAATGCTGTGGCGTCCTTTTGTATTTCCATTTTAAGTATGTAGCGCAAATCCCTGTAAGCTGTTAGTCTCTGCAGCAATGCTATATTAAGATGAATGGCTTTGTGTTTTTGGCACTGGGTGTTACAGTGTTAGCTGATGGATCTGTGGTGAAAGAGTATTTCTACCATGATATCATGTCATGTTTTGCCACCAGAGGGCAGTACAGGAAGGCAGCTGAGGGTCTCTGTCATCGTCCCCATCTTTGAAGTCCTTCTGCATCTGTCCCTTTTGGCTGTGAGTGATGAAGCATTTGCTTGTCCAAATCATTCATTCCTATAGCTGATTAATTTACTTCATTAAGAGGATGTAGGTTATAACTGTAGTTAATAATGATTAGGGTCATTTTCATCAGGTTTTCTGTTTGACTACAGTAATTACACTTTATGAACTTGATGTAAACACTGGTTAGGACCTGCTTCTCTGTGTTTTAGGTAGTGTAGGACAAGTCAAGATTATCAATACAAAGTCAACTTTAAACTCACCTCTAAACTCAGATCTGACCTGTCAAGACATGGACTGAAGACCTCTGAGGGTGTCCTATGGTGTCTGGCACCAGGGCGTTTTATAGTGGATCCTCTGGGTCCTGTATGTTGGGGGGTGGGGCCTCCATGGATCAGACCTGCTCCAGCCCGGTCAACACCTTGGGCCCTTTATTGTGTTCCTGAGCTGTTCCTGAGCAGTGTTTGCAGTGTGTCAGGGCACATTGTCCTGCTGAGGGGCCACTGCCATCGGGTAGTATTGTTGTGATGAGGGGGATACTTGGTCCACAACAGTGTTTGGATGGCTGGTGCGTGTCAAGTGGCATTCACATGAATGCCAGCACCCAAGGTTTCCCAGCAGAGCATCACATTGTGATGAGATGATAGATGTTATTCACGTCACCTGTCAGTGGTTTCAATGTTGTGGCTGATCGGTGTATATCAGACAGATAAATTATCGCCCCAATAATGAAAAAATTGACATTATCGGTCATCAGCAGATAAAGAAATTATAGCCGATAATTCTAGCTGATAATACAAAGCCAAATTGCTTTTGTTGAGTCAACAAGTGCAGCATCTACACACGGCAGGATGCGGTATGCACCTTTAAAAATGTTTAGAGCAGCCAATAAACACAGAGAAGAAGAACGAAAAAACACTGCTGCAGCCACACAATGTAGACATGAGACAATGCATCTCTTTTACAAACCTCAATTGTTTAAAAGTAAAGTCCCAAATCAAACTCAAATAAATAAATGAACCATTAATGTTTATAAAACTTTAAACTTAGGGTTTCAACTGTGTACTATAGAGAATAATCAGACCCGCTAAATTCCCGACATGAAAATGTTTAGCCGCACCTCTGAGCGATGGAAGTGCTATTGAGGAGATTTCAAGATATCAAGGTTATAGATCGAGTAATGTAATACGGAATAAAAAATATTGCGATATTATTTTAAGGCCATAAAGTCCAGCCCTGGTCAGAGCCAGTCTAGACCTACTACTTGAAATAGCTACTACTATGCACAAAGCTAACAAGCTAACATCTTTGCTTATGCTATTCATGGCCAAGTTTAGTCAATGATTCATTATTGTATCAACAGTTTAGATTTGTTATAGTTGAATGTTATCTCCCTCTGTACACTGCTCTGTACATTATGTTGATAGAATGAACTAATAAAGGCCACAGAGCAGAGATAACAATATCAGCCGTCAGTTATCAGAGCTTTGTTTGTGACAGTTGTGGCCTTTAGGCAAACAGACTGCCTACATATCAGATTCAGCCATGTGGTCTGTCTGTCCTGGCGAGCTGTATCATATAATCATTAACATAAGGACAGTTGGTCTGTTGTGTTTCAAGTTGGGCCGTGTCTGGCTCACGCAACAGCGCCAGGAACAATGTCTGCGCATGCTATCAGAAATATACACCCCCTGACAAGCTTACACCATTAAAAGTTATCATTATCAGTTTTTTATTGTGCTCGCTGCAGAAGTCTGTGGAGGCAGGTTTTGTCTTACTTTTAATTTAAATTCTTCATCCAATGTTTACGCCTGCAGGGAAAGAGCTATTCTATATACATGCACGTCGTTAAAACTAGATTTTTTGGTGAATTATTTATCAGAGGAAAACAAACAGTTATCTGTGTGATTACAGATGAGGTTCAGGTGCTAATTCCCGTGTTCTTGTCTTCCTCGGGTGTAACAATACACTGTAGGCAGCTCATACTTTTCATTTCACTATCTGAGCAGAACACCCCATTGTCCTTATTTATAAAAGGCAATCACTTGTCTGAGAGGAAGATATGTAGCAATGGAAATAACAGTGATGAAAAGAGGACCTGAGGAGGCATTCTGTTCTGTGATTATGTCCACAGTGGCAAAGAAATACCTACAATGTGAATCTGAGTACCCATAATCACAGTGGAGAATGTTCTTAAGGTGCTTAAGGTGATTGCTTTTATAAAAATAAGAATGCCATTGTAAGGAAGTTTTTTTTTTTTTTTTACTGCTTGTGCATAGAGAAAAAGATGGACCTGCAACAAATAAGGACCAAGCAGCCAACGCTAGTTTAAATCAGTGGATCACATAATAATGAATTAGGCCCTGTTCAGACCTGGTATTACCATCCACCCTGAGTGATCCGATCACAAGTGGACAGCTCCAGGTGCAGGTGTGAAAACTCTAATACACATAGAGGACGCATGTGAGATCTGATCCCTCAGACCCGGGCCGTGGAGGGTGTCTTTGCTTTCAATCTGGCATGGTGGCCAACTCTACTGCACATATTCAATGGGATGCGTAACCAGGAAGTAAACGCAGAAGCCAGAAAACGTTTTGGGTGTATGCACCTGGCAAGCAACTCTTATTGGTTTGAATGAGTGCCATCTTTCCATCTGTCATCTAGTTCTTCTATATACATCTATGCTCAGACCACATTCAGAGGTGGTCTAGGCCACATTGAAGGACCGCCTATTCAATTGATGTCCTCCGCGAAACAAGAAGCCACGACAACAGGCAGAATGGATTACACACTGTCTGATTTCCATTTTGTTCACCGTAATGTAAATTACATGTTTGGGCTCTTTACCTGCCGATATTAGCAGCAGATGTTTGTGATTGAAATAGCTGTAATATCCCCAGACTCCCTTACAAATTGTGTGATTTTAAGAGCTTTCGTGAGGAGAAACTAAACGAACTTTGAGAAATGATTACAGCAAATTCCAAATGTATGCCTTGTGGTAAATTTGGCATTAAGTGTAATTAGACCGATAAAGGATTTTTAAGGCCGATACCGATACAAATATTTGGTGATTTAAAAATCCAATATTCCGATATATCCGCCGATATATATAAAATAAAACGATAATAATAAAAAAAAATTAAAATCCAGAAACGCTTAACAAAACATAAACAGATTTCCATAATATTAGTTATTTGTAGTTATTTATGAGTCCTCACTGAAATAATATGATAATGCAGTTTAAAAATGAACTTAAATAAACTTTATTGTCACAACAGAACAGAGGAACATCAAAATATATTACAGTGTTTGTGGCGTTCTAAACACGAGTGTTGCCAACAGGGACGTTGTAGAGCAGGGTGCCCAGGTCAAAGTGATCTACCTTCATAAAGAATACTAAACATTTATTTATTTATACATACACTGAGTATACTTTATGTAACACAATGCATAACTGATATTGAGAGAGTAATGTAACCCTTGGTATTGCACATAAAAATTGACAGCAGTAATGCACATAGCCTAGGTGACAAACAGCACTGCTCACAGTTTACAGCTGGTGGTTTTTTGCATAACGTTTTTGAATGACTGAAAAATGTCCTCTTCTTTCATGGGCAGTAGTGTTAATAGTTGGTCTTGCTCAGTCATATCTGTAAAACTCCATCTGAATAAAAACACACAGCTGGGCTGTATCGCTGGTGTCTGTAGGATCGTCTAACTGCAGTGAGAAACACTCGCAGTCTGCGATGTCTCTCCGAGCTGCTGTGTCAAATCCTCGGCCATTACTTCACAGCGCTGTGTAACTGTACTCCTTGATATCTGAAGAGCTTTGATTGATTGATGATAATATTTCTGGCTTGTTTTTAAATCCCGAAACAAGGAGTCAGCTGCCTCAACGAAGGCTTCTTATCAAATCTCCATCTGGGAATGACGTCTTACGCTTCATGATAGAGTGACTCCCCCATAACGATGCTTCGGTGTCGGCCTCTCTGCTGTGTCAGAAACGACTGTCGTCCGATAAACTGTGATTTTAGTTCCCTCACCTTTCTCTTTCTCAGCTAGCTTTTTTTCAGACAAATGCACATTTTTTTTATATCCCTTCGTTTGTTAATATCAACTGAAGCCGCTAACCAGGTCACTTAGCTTGCTTGTGTTTTGTAGTAGCTAGCGCGTTTGCGCATGCATGGTGACCCTTGACCCATGACCCGTGACACGTGACCCGTACAAGAAGAGAGTTGTAGAGTGCCCTCTGGTGGACAAACTACACAACGACAACACTCATAACATGGTTGAAGGGTGTTTTGTCCGTTTTTATTTTATTTTTTAAATATTCATTAATCGGCCATTATAAATGCCGATACCGATAGTTTGGAAAATGCCTCATATCGGTCGATAAATCAGTCGGGCTCTAAGTGCAATACGTGACATTGTTTGCTCTCTTTAAAAAAAAAAAAAAATGTCATGGCATCACTGTAGCAGCCTGTCCGCTTGTGTCAAAAGTCCATCTTACCTCCCACCATTTAGCAGCTATTTGAACTGTTTCTCCTGGTTTAAACATTTACACACAATTTATGAAAGCAGACAATATTCTATTGACGTAAACATGTCTAATTTTAGAAGTCCAATAAACACTAAACACTATAGGTAACTTCTGGAAAACCCGTGTAACAAGACGTCAGACTCCCTTAAAAAATGTCCTCTTTGTGAGATGTTGACTGTAGAGAAATTTTGTGAGTTGTCTATTGTAGAGACGTTGTCTCTAATAAATTCTTTACTCTTTGGCCCTCCTTGTAAATTCAGCAAATGTTATATATGAAGTGGTCGCTTGGGACACATTTGTAAAAGCATGCTAATGCCAGGTTTGAACTAATGGCCTTAAAGCCGTCCACTTATAATAATGAATGTTAATGGCAGCTCTGATTGTCCTCTTAGAAATGGTGCAAGAGCAAAGTGATTACTGTCACAAACATTCAGGTCTGAGAGTCCTGCAGTTCAGTCTCCGCTATTTCTTCTTCTGCACAGATCAAGAACACGGAAAGTATTTTTGGCATTTTTCCATCTTCATTGTTTTATACTGATTTAAGTCTGAAGATACACAATGAGCTGTTTCTCTCTTCTTTTTCCATGGCCTCTATGTATGTAAAGCTTGTTGTTAACAACTCTGCAGACTTCTGTATGCGCATCAGTAACTGCTGTGTAAACTCCTTTGAGGATATTCTTTCCTGGGATTGGAGGCATGTCTGTGTGCTGATGATAATTGGCTGTCAGAACCACAATTACTTTGAAAAATGCTCCGCAGGATATTTTTTTCTTTAGTGAAGCGACTTACTGCGGATAAAAACAGTTATAGTGAATGAAAAGTTAGCAGCAGAGCAGAATACACAGCATATTCAGTAAGTTCACAGAGACAGTCGTTTCTCTTGTCACTCCCTTTTTATTTTACATATTTTTCACAGTGATACAATGAGTTAAGGTGTGGTAGTTTGCAGACATGTGAAGACGGCAAATTAAATACATGTCAAACACGACGAGGATGGGATTCGAACCCACGCGTGCAGAGCACAATGGATTAGCAGTCCATCGCCTTAACCACTCGGCCACCTCGTCTTTGAGCGTAGGGCTGGTTCGGGTGACCACGCGGTGTGTGACCATACGAAGCAAACAAAGTTGGACCCGACTCACGTCTGATCGCAGTGCCTTGCAGGAGCCTGCACGGGGAATTAGCTCAAATGGTAGAGCGCTCGCTTCGCGAGAGGTAGCGGGATCGATGCCCGCATTCTCCAGGAGACTTTAGTTTCCTCTCTTCTGTTGCAAAGGTCATGAGTGAAAAAATGTGAAATAGGAGACATTAATCTGATGGACAGGTTTGACCTTCACAACCTCTCTATGGCGTGGACGTTAGTTAAAGGGAACGTTTAGGTTTTTTGAAGTGGGGTCATATAAAGCACATATCTATAGTCGGTCTGTTTTCTACCGCAGACTGACTATAGATATGTACTTTGTATGACCCCACTTCAAAACCCGAACTATCCCTTTAAGGTGTGTTAGTTCGCTGACATGTGAAGATGGCAGATCAAAGATACCTAATACACAGCTGTCAGATCAGTTGCTTTCCGATTGCCAAAAAGATTCCTCCTTCGAGCCGGATTTGAACCAGCGACCTAAGGATTACTGGCTTTACCCACCTACAGTCCTCCGCTCTACCAACTGAGCTATCGAAGGAAGTGCTTTGGAATAAACCACAGAGAGCTACATGGACTTTAACATGGCAACGGGCCAGCTGTGCACCTGCTGGCCTGACACTGGGCCTTTCACGACAAACTTAGTGGAGATTGATCCGCAAACAAATCAATAAATTAAATTCTTGTCTGAATTTGAGTGGGACAAACTTGCAGGAAAATTGAATATGTCCATCACATTGATTTTAAGTTAATGTGGATTATGGCTGTGACTTTAATCTTTATTATCCATGAATTATTCTGTTTATTTTTGTAGTCAATAAAATACCAGAAGCTTGTGAAAAATGCCAGGTGTAAACAGCAAATCCACAAATTTGAGCAAATGTTTGGATGTTCTTTTCTTGCTAGATGATTTGAACAGTTAATTACTATTCAGATAGATGTCTATATAGATTAGTATTAATATTATAGCTGGAAGTTAATTGAACAACTTTATCACACTCAACATGTCGGAAGTCTTATTTTCAGTAACGTGTTAAAAATGTGCATGACTGCAAAGCTCTGATCTCGTCTTTGAATGGTGGATTTTGATGGTGGTCACCTTCATCTTGATCTCTAGCATTAATCTTTATATTTCCACAGCAGCATTTATTTCATAAATACTGAGCTTTTATTGTGGTGGAGCTGCTGTCTGTTCCTGTGTGTGTTAACTGTCCCAACAACCCATCAGCTCATGAGTCTCTGTTGGAGGAACTTCAGGGTTGACACTGGGGAACTGTGGATGTTCTGATCAAAATCATGTGACAGATAACTAAACCTTTATTGTAAAACACACAGAGAGACAACTGTCAACTGTTTAACTATTTTAAGGCACATAGAGGAAACTAGTTTTCTAGCATATAGTATAAAAAAAATATATTTATGCTCAACCTATTCCAATTACTTTGTAACTCCTCATTTTCATGTTAAACAGGAGCAAAAATACACAACAACAAACCGAATCTCAACCTGTGAGAGCTCAGACTAAACAAAACCCCCCAGTGATCAGACAGGCTCAGCAAAAGTGTTCAAAGTTGTGTTTCATTGTGTTTTCTGTCATCAACCGACACATACTTTTAGTGAGATAAAAACAGATTGATCTGATAGACATAGATGAGGAATTAAAAGTTTTCATATGATAACTTTAAAAAACTTTAACAGTTTAACAGTAATTAATTGAATACATCTTTAAATGTATTTAATATATTCAGATTGTTTTAATGTTTTATTTAATAAAACTGTTAGAAAGGCCAGGACTGTGATAATGTGAAGTTCAGAGTTCATTGTTGTGTAGACGTTCTTACTGTATATTAGTCTTATTACCTGGTTTCCACCACTCTAGTAAAGGCCAATGCTCCACCTACTGGCCGACTGAAGTAATACCCCCACTGGACAACAGAGAGACTGAGGCCCAGCAGCTGAAGTGTGTCTGGGGCCAGAGCTACCTCTGAGGCCGCTGAAGTCATGTCCTCAGTGTTTATTTCTGTCTCTTTGATAGCTTAACACACATATATATATGGTAACACTTTATAATATCTATTGTATCATTAAAATAAACAATTATATCTAATTAAAAACTGCAAATTTACAGTTAATTATACTTTATTTAACAGTTATTTCACTGTTGAAGTGAAGCAATGAAATGCTTTATTGACATTGCAACTGATTATTTGGATGAGTTGCAACTGATTTTTTTTTAATCCTTAACAATTACTTAACAAATGTTTTATGAACCATGTTATTGTTTTCTTCACTGTAAAATGACTGAACTATAAATGTGCCATGTATTACTGATGGTTATTATAAAGCATCGCCCATGTGAATATATATTTAAGGAGCTAAAACTTGCCATGGACTGCTCTGTGCCTTCTCTCCATCTGTTATTTTTTCACAGTCCCTCCGTACTTCCACCCCACCTCCACCCTCCTTCGACTCCACTAAGTATTTATAAATGGTCCCATACGGGAAGCGCTTCGTCACTTACTGCAGAGCGAGTCTCCTGGACCCGGCCCAAGAGCAACAAAAACAAACTGTCTTTCATGTCCACAGGGTCTGGTGTCTTTCTTTCTTCTTTCTGAGCCAAGCCCTCTGCTGAGTCCATTGTTTGTTGCTCTAAGAGGAACTTGATGACTTATAATTCATCAGGAACACACTAAACCCCAGTGGCCTCTTGACATTTCAGCCTGCTGTTGTACTGGATGGCTTCAACACCCAACATATGAAAATACTGGTCTGGGCTGGATGTGTTAGTGTAGTGGATAAGGATCGCCTGGGAGCAGGGAATGATGGTGTGTATATGTTGTCACTGCATCTGTGTGTGTGTGTGTGTGCAGGACAGTATATCAGATTGTAACAGATAGAATTGTTCAAACCCCCCGAGCAGAGCCGCCCACCTCCTTCCTCTGTCGGTTGCTGGACGTCCTGAAACCAATGTGGATTTCACGGTTTCACAGTGGTGGATGTCAGCTGCCAACAGTTTATCCTAACAGTTTTCTGCTCTCTATTGATTTCTCAACAATGTGACAGATTAACTGGCTGCCGGCACAAAACGCCGTTAAACGGATGCCTTGACATTTTGTGTTTTTCCGTCTGCCATTTTTCTTTCGCCCAGCCACTTGTCACATCGTGGAGGGAACTACTTTCTGCCTCGTGTCGTTTGGAAGAGGACAAAAGCTTATCAGCATTCCTCATTGAGCATTTGCGTTTGCTAGGAAGCTAATGAGCTAGCTGATGACCCACAATACTTTGCACGCCTCACTGACACATGGGAGGACAGTTAACTGTAAGAATAATATAATTACAGGATATTAGTTGAGCTGAATTCCCTTCTTTAGGAGCAGTAAAGATAAGTGATGCATCAGTAAGGATCACACACGATATGACAAATTTATGGAAAGAAAAAATATTAGCTGCAACTTAAAGCTGTCAAGTGGCTTTTTTTTCTTCCAAATTAAATCCAAGTATCTTTCATCTTGAAAGCTTCTTTAACCCACTCAGACAGACCTCAGCTATCAGCCCAGTAGATTTCTCTCGTGTTTGCACAGTTTCAGTCAGTCAGGCTTAAATTTCTGCACCGTGGGGGTAATGGATCAGTTGACAGACAGGGTGAGAGCTGCCCTCGAGTGCATGAATGAAGCTGCAAAAATTCCAGCGAAATGTCACATTTCTTCACTTCAAATAAGAGAAGAGCGTCCCGGTTTATGGGAACTGAACTGAAAACAACCGCAGCTAAAAGATCCTTCCCCATGATTAGGTTTTCCTGAAGGTGATCCATCCGTGTCAGAAAAAACAAAACAATGTCCTCAGACCATCTCGCATCTGTCTAAGAATTTGCCTCCACCCTGATTACGATTAGTAATCAGATTAAATGGAAATTTGCTCGTTGCTTTACAGCATTGAAAATGACATTTTAAACAACAACACCTCCGTATCAGTGGACAGGTTTGACGGGAAGTCGGTACATCTCCAGTCGAGTTTGTGGCAACCAAAACAGGCATTCAAGGCCAAAACGTAATCTTTTTCCAACACTTACCAAGTGGCTTTTGTGCCTGAACTAAACCAGATCATAATCACAGTGTTGTGAAAATTGAGCCTAAAGGAAAAACATAGTTTTGAAAAAAACAAAACAAGTTTCAACATGAATAACTATTTCAACATGTGTGGTTTGCAGAATCGTGTCAGAATTTTTTGTTTTTTGCACACTTAAAACTTGATCGCAGCTATTTTCTGAGACTTTTCTTCACTTCCTGTATGGGTAGAAATGTTCATACCAGACACCAGAGAGAATGTGTAGTATCACAATTAGTGGGGAGGCTGTGATGTTTTTCTGCACTGCAGTCGTACCTCAAGATTTAGGCAGATAACGCAGGTGTGTTTTTACATAAAAAAATCTTGCCTACCGCAGCTTAAATAACTGCTGCTTGTAAAAACACCAGGCGCTGTGGCAGGTGCATGGAAAAGTCCCCCGTGGCACACTGCGCTCTGAAACTTTATCCTGCTGTTTGCCAAACACCATCTGAGGATGTGAACCTGGATGGCAGACAGGAAATAAAAAAAATCTGGTATCCAGCGCTGCTTTTCGGGGTCCCAGAGGGTGCAGTGTGATGGAAGGTTAGCAGTATAACTTCACAGCAGATTGAGCCAGTTAAACCTTCACAATAGACTGGAAAAATAACATTTAGATTGAGAAACAGAATGATTTCCAAAAAGTCCCTGTGGGGAGAGAATTAAAATGAGAGCTTTGTGAGGAGAGCCAGTTGCATGAAGTCTCTCCAGGTGCTTTTTCTTTGTGCTGCTAAATTGATTTCCATTATTATGAATATGTCTGTTTGTTTGGCTCGCTTCCAGGGCGAGTTTGTGTGAATCAGATAGATGAGAGAGTCGAGGTCTGTCTGCATCAAAGGGAAGGTTTCAGGCTGTAAGGCAGGAGGCAGAAGTGAGGTGGAAAATAGGAGGAGGATATGGTCGGATTCTGATGGAGAAAAACAGCTGCAGTACATGAAAAAGCTACGGAAAATGAATAGCAGTTAATTTATCACCCCTTGTTGCTCGCTCTGAAGCCCTGAAATAAACCCACAAGAACAGAGTCCATATTTGCTGGGCCCTCATAAAGTATGTACAGTCTTTTTCCCTGCATTTTATAGTGCTGCTGCCCGAATTGAAAAATAATGCAGAATGTATCTGCTTACTTAAATATTCTCCAACTTAAAAATGTTTTTGGAAGTGGATCACAAACATGTGGACAATGCACAAATAACACAACCTTACACTTTTAAATTCATGCAGTACATATTCCCTATCTTCAACCTTGCGTGCAGGTGATGAGTCAGTCCTTCCCATCAACTCCTTGGAGAGAAGAATTGGCTTTTCATGGGAAACAAACCCTGGTCTCCTGACCGAAGAATCTGTAACTCATCCACCCTTCTGGAGCTTTCCCGCTCTTCAGACCACCTCACCTGAAGTTAAATGGATGGCATCTGAACATATCTTGTCCAAATAACTTTGCATGTATCACCGCCTTGAAAAATTTGATTTTGGCGCACGTGCTGCCCGGAATTTGAAAGCGAAAAATGAATGTCATTTGCGCGTAGATTGAAGCGACTTGGCTGTAAGTCCAGTTTTCACTCTCCTTTTAGATTTGTTTTTGGTCTCTACCAACACCATCTCTTTAAAAGCTGCTAAATGCCACATGATATTCACCAGCCAGTCGCAAACTCAGTCTCTGCCATGTGATGGTGGGCATACAGTTATTTAAGCACAGACTTTTAGTTAAAAGCAGCTGTCCACTACAGCTGACGGGGCTCCAGACTGACTTTCTTACACTTGTTGCACTTTTTCATTGAGTCGCACCAGCACATAATGTAGGTGCAGCCAATAACACTAGTGATTGTAAATTGTAAACTAAAGGTGCAATTAAATATTTTTTCTTTATTTAAATCACAGCACAAGCAACAAGAAATTGAAACAATATTTTTTTAAAAACATTTTCTAGGTTATCTAACCTCCTGGACATCAGGTGCACCGGTGCAACCAATGGAAATGTTTAGTCGCGCTCGACAGTCTTTTGGACACGTGTGCAACAAGACGACAAGGCTGCCAAACTGGTGACAGCAGTTCAAGTCAGTTTCATTGTTCTTTAGTGTGAAACCACTGGATATTTTTAAGGAAGACCTTCGGGACAATTTACATCGTGTTTGTGATGACAAGACGAGGTTTATTTAACAAGACCTTCAGGGCATTTCCAGCTTTGTTTGTGGCATCCAAAAAGTATTTTAAGCCAAACCATGATGTTTTCCTAACTGATACCAAGGGGTTTTTGTGCCTAAACCTAACCAGAGTAAAGGCACAGCATTGTGACGAGGGAGAAATAGAAAATTCAACCATTAAGTTAAGTTGTGATTGGTTTGGAAGGGAAGTAAACCAAAACACTTGAATCTGTGCGAAACCCAAAAAATGAGCTGAAAGATGTTAAAACACTCGACACAGCAGGGGTGATAATTTGTCACCGCGAGGCATCCATTTCACAGCACACATGGTAACTTGATCCACTGTTATAAGAATAATGATTGTGATGACGACGTTTTGTCACAGCTCTTCTCCGGCTCTCTTTGGAAACATCTGCATCAGCTCAGCACAGTTGGGCTTTGCAGATACGACTCAATCTTCAAGTCATTCCACAGATTTTCTCTGGGAATCGAATCTGGTGTTTGAGGCTGCTCAAGGACTTTCACATTCTTTTTGTGAAGCCACTCCAACGTTGACTTGGCAGCATGTTTGAGTCCTGTTGGAGGAGAAATTCGTTGGCCGCCACTCTCAGGCCTTTGGCACTCAGAAACCTGCTCTCCTCGAGATTTGCTTGTGTTTGGATCCCTGCATTGTTCCTTTGGACCTCTGGCAAACGCTGCCTGTCCTCTTTGGCCAAGTGTGAAGCTGCACCACGATGGCGCTTTGCGGTATGGATGGTGTTAGACGGTTGATAAGCTCTGCTCAGCTCCAGTAGACACAACACTTTGCATCAGCCGAATCTTTTTGGATCTTGTTTCATCAGACGTCAGAATCTCTTTGCGTCATGCGCTCGGTCTTTCACACGTCTTCTGACAGGTTCCAGGCTGCTGCCATGTGGTGACTTTATTTGAAGGCCCGTGCTGACAGTTTCTGTCCTGGCAAGTTATTCTTCCATGATTGAAGAACACTAGGGGTTTTTTCGGAGCGGTGTTGAGGTTCTTGGCCGCCTTCCTGATCAACATCTTTCTTGGCAGGTTGCTCTGTTTGTTCAAAAACCAGCTGTAGGAGGAGTCCTGATAATTAAATTTGTGTTGTTCTGTCTCTAAATGGTGTGGCCTGTTGTTGACTCCCAAACCTTTTCTTTAGTTTCATTCTCTTCCCCTACACCTGAGTCACAGATATAGTGACTTCAGTGTGGAGTTGAAACATCCGTCATCAGCGGTAAACTCTTTAACTATTTTGATAATAGCTTTTTTTTTCCCAAATATGGACTGTTTCTGTCTGCTCAAATGTGAAAATGTGACGGCTTTCTTAGCTCTCTGTGATGTCCCCTTGGTCTGGTCTCACCTGGTCATGTTACGACCAAAATGATAATTACACTAATCATGAAATATTCTGCTGATGAAAGGTAGAACATGGAACATTTCTGCATTAAAATGTCTATAAATTACGGAAGCCCTAAAGGGCCATGCATTCATATATTTTATTTTGTCCGTTCTCCTGTGATAACAAGTTAATTTCATTTGTTTTCTTGAGATAACAGGATCATTTTCTCGAGATCTCGAGATAATGACTGTGATATGATAGGCCTGAGATTTCCATCACACACAAGTGGCATGGCATGCTGACCGATGGGTTTCTTGAACACTACTGTTATATTATCTGTAATAGCGAGGCATAATGCTATTTCAGCCTGTGTCAGGCCTTGATTGAAAAGATATGTGACACGGTGATCGATCTGCTCCTGCTACACTGAATGATGTTTCCTGCAATTATTTAACATACTACACTATTGTTTTGTTTTCTCAAGATCTCAAATTAATTATATTGTTATCTTGGGAAAACAAAGTTTCGTTATCTCAAGAAAATTATCCCGTTATCTCGGGAAAACGGAGGAAATAAAATGTATGAATGCATGGCCCTTTCAGGCTTCCGTAATAAATGACTAAACCTCTGTTATATATTTGGTGGAGTTGTGTACTCGCGTTATCCAAGATGTTTCCAACAATGTTAAAACCCAGAGAAATCTGTCATTTGGTTCAAGGTCATGGTCTAATTTGGTGGCCTGTCGCTCTGACTTCCAGGAGTCAGAGTGAGGAAGAAAGACTAAACGTAATGTGAAAAAAATTAAAAACATTACCTTGTCCGTGAACATTTCAGCCTGAGTTACGTCTGGTAGATATTCATCATCAGTGGTGGTTGCTTAACAACGTCGATAACAGCCGGAACTGTGTCCTTTCCTTGTGCAATGCTTTAAATTAGCTACAACTGAAGTCCTTCACACTTTTTGTCACTCAACTCACTGAGATTGCTGCCTCCACCCCAAAAACAACAGAGACCAGGGGAATTTCAGACGCTGTGCACACAGCATCGTAAAACGAATGATCCACAGACCTTCCTGTCTACACTGATGTTAAGTCTGTGGATCATCTGCGGACAGAGATGTGTAATATAATTTTTTTAGCCCTGTAGGGATGGCAACTTCTGTCTGAGGTTTTGAGCGAAATGTCTCAACAATGACATTTTCAAAATGTCCAACTTCTTCCATCTGAAGTGCATCAGAAATATCTCAGACTGCAGAAAAGGTTAAAGAAATACTTTCAGATGGTATCGTCATTTTACCAACTTATGCTCCGTGAAAGCTTCTATATTTCTCCGCTGAACCAAAATACTTAACAGATTTTCTTTGATTTAAATAAGCGGGTTTGCTTTAATATAATTCTAACTCTATTTATGAACGTACATTATTTGATAATTGAGGACAAAAAGGAGCATTTTGACAATCTTAAGTCAGAAAATCAAGGACCGGTGAGATCTCATAGTGTGTGATGAACAGAGAGGCAGAGAGTTTTGTGTACACAGAAAGCACTGCTTTATTGACTGCACTGGACTGGACTGGATTGGTCTGGACTGGATCAGGTGGGAGTGGGACTCCATCAGATGAAGGTGGGAGTTGAAGGGGTGGGGTCAGCGTCGAGGGGAGGGAGGGGCCGGACAGGTTGGGGTTTGGGGTGGGAGGGATCAGAGTGGGATGCAGCCATCATTAAGGCAACACAAACAGCATGCAGATACAGTCACAGGAAACATCGTCATCATCATCATCATATTGCTTTTCAAAGTCTCGCTTAAAACATCGAAATTGTACAAAAAGGAAGAAAATAGGTTTTTCGCACTAATGAAAAATACATTTTTTGATTTTTTTTCCCTCCTACAAAGAAGATTCTAATACAAGAAAATAAATATAGCAAAAAAAGCCAAAAAATAATTTAAAATAGCTCTTCTTTTTCATATATGTTCAATAGTTCTCTTTGCTATTAACAAATGGCACAACATTCTTTGAAACAAAGAATACAGAAGGATAAACTCCTGCAACATTCATATTATTGTATTGAAGAACCGATGCAGAGTGGAGGAGAAACTGGACACGACAGCAGAGATTTGAACACCTTTTATAAGGACAAATAAGACAGGAGGAGGAGGAGGAGGAGGAGGAGAGAAAGCCTTGTCCAGCTCTGCTTTTGATTGGATGATGCCGATTGGTTTTCAAATCGCGGCAAAATACGACCAACGTGACGCGAAACAATCTCACGATGCAGAACGATATCGATCATGTTTTAAAATGTCATGAGAGAAGGGAGAGAAAACTGTTCAGACAAGCAGCTTAATCACTTAACCTTATTTCAATAAAGGGGGGACATACTAAGTGCTTAAAATAAGAGATTCACATAAAAATTGGATATTCATAAGTGCTGATAGGAGAAAATACTGAGAACAAAACGAAAACCTGACTGAATTCTTAGTTTAACAAAGTTTTTTTAAACCTGAGGGAGAAAACTTTGTGGGCCGCGGGTCAGGAGAGGAGAGGAGAGCGAGATCTGATGTTTGTAATGAGTCAGAAAACTGGCTGCTGAGCACGGAGCAGAGACACAGGAGGAAGAGGACGGAGGAAAAGTGAGTCAAAGTAGGGAGAGATGTCGTGGAGCTGAGAGTGTGACAGAGAACTGCAAAAACAACATAAAGTCAAAGAGACAACGGCTATGAATAAGAAGGAGAGAGAGGGAGAGGCTGAAGAGGACATCAGTAGAAGTCTGTGTTGGTTTTTCTAACTCCAAAATGAAGCTTTGTGAAACCCTCACACATTTTAGATGTTAGACACAATAAACAAGCCGTATTCATGCTGAGTTTGTAAGCAGATAAATAACCATCCTCTGCTCATTCAGTTGTCTGAAGGACAAACCGAGGCTGTTTTGGTGAGTTTAATGTCGAGTCTGACTGAAGTGTGTTCCGCGACGAATTAATGAGGCGATTCAGCTCGTCTTGGTTTGGTGAAAGAGAGAAACTTGAATTGAATTTGTTTCATTTTAGTAAATAGGTGTAAAAACATCTCCTTTCTTGACATATTGTGATATTATTTAGGTTACTTGATAGACTAATTAGCAGAGTCACCACTTTTACATTTACCAGATCACATCTCGTGGTAAAAGGTGGTGTTATGAGGCAGGATGGGCCGGGGTTAGCTGATTAGCATGCTAACTTCTCTGCTTCACACTACATTGACATCTTTGACATTACCTCAACACTGTTGTCTCTTCTGATGAGTTGTAAATTTGTGTCTCTTTGCAGACCTACAACGTAGTGAGCGGACTGCCAGCTCCGTGCAAATCTGTCTGAATTTTACAACTGTTCAGCTTGTTGCAACTGATTATTGTAATTATTTTTAACACAACGATGCGTTGCTATTTGCATTCTCATTTCATCCGCCCGCTTTGCTGCCACAGCAATACATTCTCTGTCTGAAGTTGGAGGATTCTTCATCTGAATGGCCCAGAAACTGTCTTTCTGCAGCAGAAATGTAACTGAGAAAACCAAATTTCTCTAATGGGCAACTGTAAGTTGGTTTCCCTTAAATGCATGTAAGCAAACGGAATTCAACAGCATTTCTGTTTCAGATTTGAGATTCATTAGGTTTATTTTTTACACGTTCAACGAGAACAACTATAAGATGAGAATTTGGCTGTGTTGAAACTTTCAGCAGATGGTCATGGAGACAAGGAGGCGACACAACAAGTGTTTAACCAGCAGAGAAACCAGACTGTGCTGCAGTTTTGTTATTTGCCGACTGAATCAGGACAACGAAGAAGTGATTTAGCTGTTTCCTCGTTCTTGTTCAGATATTTAAGTGTGAGACTTTATGTATACAAATCGAAACTAGTGTGGCTGTTTTATTACATGAACTGTTTTTTCCAAAATAAGCCAGCTTAGCGATGACATAGCCTACTAGAAAGAGATCAGATGAAGAAGAGTCGAACGAGGACATGCACTCAAACTATAATCCTATGCCTTCTGCAACCACACAACATACACACCCGTCTGCACACACACAGGCTGTATTACAGAGGGACTGTAACTTCCCCCATGTATGTAATCAAAACACATTTTCCTTCCCCGCATGTATGAAAGATCGGACAGCGGAGGCAAATAAATACATATTTGCCTCAGAGGAAGAAGATAAAACATTGTGTGTGTGTGTGTGTGTGTGTGAAAGAGAAAGTGAAGAAGAGCAGTGACGAAGAAATGAAATAACAGAAGCCAGGAGAGAGAAATAAAGCGGCGACAGATAATGCGGTGAAATGATGAGTGGGAGAGAGAGCAGAGAGCGAGTTACAGCGCAGAGGGCCTCTTAACAAACGGCCGCAACCTGCATTTTAAATTCAGATTGTGTCTAGACGTGATTTATCCAGATTACTTCTACACCTGGAAGTAAAGTGTTTCCAGTGCCGGCACTGAAATACTTCTTCATAAAACTGTTAGATTTACACTTTGTGTAGGATCTCCCAGCTGAACTCAAATTTATGCTACCAACTGTTGCTTCGAGCGTCAGTGGGAGACGTTGGCTTCGTCAGTGTGACTCGGTTGCATTTCCCCCTTAATTTGTCGGCAGTGATATATACCTCTAACCTGAACCTCCCAGGAGTGTGATGGTGAAACCAGATGTAAAGGGAGGAAGGATAAATTGCTCAGATTGCGAGGAAGCAACGTTTCCATCCAGGTCTCAGGTTCGATTGCCAAATATGATCTTAAAATGAATTTGATGTCAACTCTGGATTGTGATTGTTCTGATTAGAAGCAGAAAAAAACCCAAACATTTTGAAATATCGAAGTAGTTTGGCTGATTGATTGTGACATTCAAAGAAAATAGTTTGAGTTGGTCTAGATTTTTCTCGAAATCTCAATTTGTCTCTATTTTCTCCTTCAAAATGTCCAGTCCAGAGACCAAAACATGGCTGAAACATTGGTCTTTCAGGACCTTTTGTGCCAGATGGGTGTGCAAGATAATAATGTTTTGGTCTTCTCATGGGCTTTGTTGCAAGAAAAATACAGAACTTTGCCAGTAAGCCTCGTTCATTATCTGTGGCGTTCACCACACGTAACCACAGAGAGTGATTTGTGTTGAAGGACGCGGACGATAATAAAATACTCTGCCATAAAACTGGATTGTTTTCCGCGGTGGTCAAGGTCAAGCCATTTAATGCAAATCTTTTACCAGTTTCCTGATTCAATTTTGACAGTCTGTAAAGGAAATACTGAGATGGAGACCCGGCTGTAAGGAGAGAGAGAGAGAGAGAGAGAGAGAGAGAGGAGAAAGCACAGAGAAGAGGAGATAGAGGGGGAGGGGGGTGAGGAGAGGGGGAGGGCCTGGTGTTGTTTATATTAGCTGCTTGTTAACTTGACTGTGCGGACAGGCTGCAAACAGAACACAGAGGAAAGAACAAGTTGTTCTCTTTCTGTCTGCTTCTCCGGCTCCGGTTCAGTAAACCTCTCCCCCCCTCGCTCTCTCTTTCTTTTCTTTCTGTCCATCTCTTTTCTTTCCTCTTCCCTCGCTCCCTCTCTCCAGGCCAGAGCAAAGCAGAGTGCAACATTTTCCCCTCCTCACATGCTCTTCCACGACATTATGTTCTTCCACACTGTCATTATTTGTCCTTAAAGGGTAACTTCAGTATTTTTTTAAACCTGGACCCAAATTAGACATATTTTGGTGTCTGAATGACGAATACGTACAAAAGGTTTTTTGGAATTTGCAAAATAGATTGTCAGATTGTTACTGTAAGGGTTTGACAACATTATGGGAATGATCCCTACAGAGATAGACTTTTCCGTTAAAGTGAGAGATCCAGAAACAGACGCTGCATCGTGCCCTTCAAAGCCACCAGACTCCATTGAAAAAAACAGCAATTTAACCTTGCAGAACACTGAAGTCACATGTCTACCGCTGGGTTAGTTTGTTTGTGTGACTTTGGTGCGGGCGCTTTCACATCTGTCGTTTGGTTCATTCTCTAAGTACCAAAGAGAAAAAAATATACATAATAGTTTTTTTGCATTTTAGTTCTGGTGTGGTTCCTGTTCACACTGACTTTTAACAAAGGAACCAAGAGGAGTAAACATGAAGTTACGGACTGATAGGTAACGTCAGTGGATTGGGCTGTTTTGGTGATTGTCATCCTGCATCATCAGGACCCACGTGGGGATAACATAGCATCGAAAAAGACCTGGATAGATTTAATCGGCCGCATTTCCACTGTCAAAACTTAATTTAAGGGAGGAAATGCAGCCAATTAGTCATTTAGACACGAAAATGTGTTTACAAAAAAAACAAAAACAAAACAAAGTCCCAGGTTTCAAAACGCTGGAATTACCCTTTAAAGCTACAGACATCCTGTTATCTTCTTTTAAATCATTCTATGCATCAAAAGCGATTTCGAATAGCGCGACGTGCCAACCAAGGAGGCTGATCACCGGACAGGAGGAGGAGAGAGGAGGACTCGTGGGCAGGGGGGACACAACAGGAGGTGTTTTATAGGGAGTCAGGATGGAGGAGAAGAGGGGTTTTGCTGGTGGTGGGAGGGGAGACGTGAGCAAGGGGGGAGGAAGATGTCGGGTGGTGGAGGCAGAGTAAGGTGCGCAGATTGTACAGATGGGAGCTTTAGTTTTAAAAACATTAATCGGAGCTTCTCTCGAGGCAGATGTCTGCGTGAACCTCAGTGGGCGGAGCCAAAGTGTTTCTGGCTGAGGGATGTTGCACTGAGAAACATTCGTGTTCAAGCTTCTCTTTAGGTTTACTTTAACTTTGACATTAAAGTACACATCTGCTCTGCTGTTTTCTGATAACTGATTTATTGTCACAGCTGTGGATCGCAGGATAAATCGCTAATCATCTCCAGTTTGAGCTTCTCAAATGTGAAAAGTTGCTGCTGTTTTGTGTTTTTCTTTAATTCTAAGGTGAATTTTTTGGGATGTTGGACTGCTGGTTGGACATGTGTTGGTGAGACTTCTCTTTCTATGGACCAAAGAATTAATAAAAAAATATATCTACAAATAAATGAACAATGCTTTCACTCAGAACACATTTGTTGGTTAGTTTTTCAGCAGGATTACACAAAAACTAATAAATAGATTTCCATGAATACTGGATGGAGGATGGGTCTAGGCCCAGAATAGACCGCTGATCAGATGAAGGACTGAATCGAGGAACTTTCTTTAACACTGCAAGATAGATACAATGTGATCTGTGTATTCATGTGGTGGTGAATTTGGTTGTTTAGAAAGTTTCTTTGTTAACAGCCATGAACCACAACATCCCTGTGTTATGTCTGTCGGCCTGAGACTTATTTTTTTTTATGTTATTCCCCATCTCACTCTTCGATTACCTGTAATCCCCCCAAAAGTTTAAATAAAAATTGTTGTCTTCAAATCAACTTAAGTGTTGAAATTTAACTGAGATGTGTAATCTGTACGCCTGCAACTGATTGTTTTCATTGTCAATTAATCTGCCAGTTATTTTCTTAAAATATCCAAAAATATTATAGAAATCTACTAATTTCTCGCAGCACATGTCCAACCAATCGTCCAAATCTCAAGATTATTTTTCTTCTTCGTTGATTTGCAGACTCAGATCCTCACATTTGAGAAGCTGGAACCAGAGAATATTTGCCCTGCAGCTCTAACAACTAATATCAAAGTAGCTGAAGAACAGATTTCTGATGACAAAATGATTCATTGGCAAATCGTTTGAGCTCTAGTGATCTGCTTTCTGTTTGTCAACACAAGATATGCGGTCCAGGCATAGCATTTTCTCAGGTATGATAATGCCCATTTCATTTTGCTCCTCTAACTAACTGTACTTGCCAGTATTGATCTTGGTCTACCAATTAGTTACCAGGATCATGAGTGATGGCCCTCTGATCAAATCACTGTGGTTCTTTGGCTCCACCACTTTGGACCCACCGTCAATCGAGCTGATTTCTGCCTCCACAGCCGCTCAGTTTGTCTGACTAAACCTCCGATCTGTGCAGTGTGTCTGGGTTGTGGATATTGAGACCTTGAAGCCATAACTTTGCTGTAACGGAGAGGAGAGCAAAGCGCCAGTAAAAACAGAGGAAGCAGATAATGAGTCGGCTTTCTAGTTTGATACGAGCCACAGCGGCCAGCTAAAGCGTTACAAAAGAAAAAACAAAAAACAGCTTCCAAAGGCTTTTTCAAAACACGGAAAATGAAAATGTTTCTATTAGTAGTATTTGAACAGTATTATACATTGTCGTATAAACTCCAGCAGTACGTAGGTGTGTGGATCGGTTTGAAGGGCTGGCGTCGGACAGTAAAGCGAGGATTACAAACAGGAAGCACAAAGTCGTTAGTCTGCATTTCCAAATGATTGAACAAGGACAGATTCTGGTCAATTTGACAATGAATTCAACTTTGGTCAAGATTTCAGTCCTGGATACTTTTCAAGACTTAAAAATCAAAATGTGAACCGCTGCGTTGTTGGTGATCCCGCATTTTGTGTCCTCAGACTTCTTTAAACAAAATGCTCCCTGGGAGAGAAGCTGAGGCATGAAATTAGTTCTTACATCACTATAGAATCATGAGCATTTTCTAATCCTGGCGTTACCGACCTCAGCACAGCCCCAAACCACTTTTCTTATTGGATGAAGGAGCAGCCACAGAGGAAGAGACACATCCTATGTACCTGGACATCCTGATGCCCTTCTGCTTCCTCAAAACCACCTCAGCGCATCAGTTTTTATTTTCAGAGTTGTGGAAATTAAACTTTTTCATCCAGTATATGCAACACCTCGAGTTTTTCCTTTTCAAATCAAACAGATGGTTTTGTTGCAAAGACTTGGCAGCTCCCAACCCGCCTCGCTGCAAATAAAAAAGCTTGAAAAATGATCTTTGCTCAGCTGAGGAGGTTCTGAGGAACCCAGCCCTGCTGGTGCAGTGATGTCTTTCCAAGGGGTTTTACAACACTGTCAGTACAGTAGACGGCAGCTGTGTGAATTACAGGAAAGGTTCCAATCGCCTGCAGCAATCAGTGCTGGCCTTTAACCAGCTTTTCAGCACGAATCTAGGTGGAATGCACCACCGTGTGTAGGTGTGTTTCCGACCTGCCATTACGTGCACGATGCCCACCAGCTTTATTTCTGTGGCGTAGCATTCGTGCCAACCGGCTCACCACTTACAAAATCGATTATGCATTATGTCTTAACTGCGCACTCCTAATGGCGAGTGTGCACAGAGGAACATAGCCTCCGATATTCCACCACAGCTGATTCTGCTGATACTGACAATGATGCAAAAAATTGTAAACGCCATTAAAGATATGACAAAATTAAACCCAGAGAAGAGACAAATCATCTAATCAGGATCTCATATCATCCGGATATCCGACCTGACCAGAGATGCAAAAATTCAAAAGATCATCAGAGCACATTTCGGGCTGCGAGCCAACACCCACACCAGTGTACCACACAGAGGATGGTGATGCTTTTGAAGTATTCTAGTGGATATTGATAAAAAGAACCTGCAAGAGACTCCAGTCTACAGTATCTACGAAGCGGAAGGAGAGGGCATTGAAGCCACACTGTAAATATAGAATAATAACCAGTTTGTGTATGCCAAGACTGCACAGGATCAAGGAAGAAAAAAAACATCAAAAATGCAATTTGCCTGACAAGGTACTATGGAGTTTTTCTTGGGTGAAAATTTGAATCTTTAGAGACTCACCTAACTGCCTCCACAACTTTCTGCAGAGGAAAATCAGCCGAATATAAGTTGTTGTTTTTTTTCCTTCCAGCACTGTGCAGCCTCGGCATTTGCTACTACATGTTAAGGCCGTAAATGAGAGGCCTTGTCTAAAACCACTGTCTACGAAGTCAGGCTACTCTGAACATTGAATATTGAAACCGAGAGTACATGTTTCTGTCTCAGCAACACATGAATGGTAACGATCACCAGGTGGAGGATTCTGGGGCAAAGCAGTGACGTGGTGCGTTCCATTTGAACCGGGGAGTCGGAATTTTTTTGAGATCCGAGTCTGCAATTTCAACTGGGAATTTTAACACATCGCCAAGCCTGACCTCAAAATCCAAGATGGCAGACAAGAAAGCTGCACTTCTGGCATCGTGTCTCATTAGATCAGTCTTCCACCGACTACTTTGTCCAGTTTCTCACTGTGGACACGCATCGTGTTTGTACGCTGGAAATCCGACACAATGCTTTGGTATGATGTCATTCCCAGGACCAACTTCCAAGGTGAATGGAACGCACCAACACTTCCCCACATCCTCGCTTCAAAACACAAGCTTTGTTGCAGTTATTGTTGTTGTGTGTGTTGTTATGGGGGTTGTAATAACTGTAGCAAACGTAGAAGTCCAAATTCCCTCCACCTGTCCTGCATCTGTGCTGTTTTTTTTTTTTTTTTTACGAATTCAGCCACAGTATTAGTGAATAATTTAACACAAAACCCTGCCTTTTCGAAAGAGAGTTTGGATTTGAATCTTCTACGATGGCTACACCTGAAGCTCAAAGGAGACAGAGTCGCTGCGCTGTCGCCTGTAATAATGCTCTCCTGCTGTTAGGGGGCGTTTCACTCTGAGTAAGCTCGTACTTCCTGATGCAGTCAGGACCACATATACATAAAAAACTAGTCATCTTGTACATTATAACCCTGTTATACCAGCTCTGGTGTATGTTAGAGTGTGTGTGTGTACGTGTGTGTGAGCTTTGTGTTGTGTGTTCAGTTCAGCAGCATTTGGCTTTTTCTGAATGGGGGGGGGGTTAACGTGTGAGACTGTGTTTAACGACCATCGCCTGCACATTAAAGTGGCAACAGGCTTTTTTCCTGTGTGAAGCAGATCTGGGAGAATCCAGGTTGGGTTTAACAGTTGTAGATTTGAACAGTGCCCCCTGCAGTATAGGAGGTCACGTAACGCCACAGAACATTTGACTGACACCAGGCTGAGATTTGAGTCATATGACCTCCTTATCTAACATTCTTCATCTTGAAAACCAGAGACGGAGCAAGTGTGTGTGTGTTTGTGTGGATTAGATGTAAATACGCTGCCTTGATACACAGATCTGTTCTTTGGCGTGGTCACTTCAGACAGGTTAGAAGCTGTCCATACAGATTAGAAGTTGTCCATACAGAAAAAAAAACAGAGGAAGCAGATTGGACTTACACCTCTATTTAAGTGTCTGTTCATCAGGCCTGGGTCAAGCAGCCCTTAAAAAAAATCACTTGTGATGATCTACTGATTTGGGACCAGACGGGTGGGGTCGTAGCTGCAAGAAAGCTGAGAGAATAAAAGTCCTTTCTTGTAGCTGACCATCGCTGTGCCACTCATCTGGTGACTCAAACAAGTTCAAATGAGCATTAATTATTGGTTGAGCCTATTGAACCCAGGGCTGATGGTCATATGGTCATACTGAGAGGAGGAACATGCTCAGTAGTAGTCGTGTAGGAGTTCAAACAGTGAAGCTTGCCAAATAAGGAAGTTCTAGACATACACACATCACTTTTTATATATACTGTATACGATATAAAATATGTATGTATATATATGTATCTATGTCTTACGTCGCTTTTTCCATAAATTTTTCTAACCTTTTATTCTTTTTTTAAAGATTTTTTTTAACCCCTGAGAATACCATGGACTGCTTTAAGTACAAAATACAACTCTCTGAGAGGACAACAAAAAAGTATTCTTTTTAAAAACAAATTTACAAACAACTCAATTCAAGAACTCAAGAGCGCAGGCCTCTGAAGCTGATTATTACACCGTCATCATTCGTCTAACAGGAGAACAGGTGCAGCAGAGCCCTCAGTTACCAGAGTTTGTCCACGTCAAACCGAAGTGGCAGCCATGTCGCTGCTGTAAACATGCTCAAACGCTTAGCTGAAGAAAACAGGGTTGGGCTTCTCACGACGCTGATATCAGAAATTGCATAGATACACATGGCTGATATAAAGTATGACTAACTCGCTTCTCTTGATGCCCGTTGTCTAAAAACTGCAAAGACAAGAGGCAAAACGTTATGGGAAAAAGGGTTTTGAGAAACTTTATAGTGCTGTGATTGTAATGTCAGGTCATGTGATGACATCTGAGCCAGCCAAGACTGTGGGAGTCGTGGTGGAAAGCTACAAAAGCCAGTAAGAGGTCTAGGGGTGTGACAATTGTCAAAATCCAGAATTCGATTTGAATACAGTTTTTACAGCACTGACAGCGATGCTATTGATAGACTATCGTATCTGGATTTGCGCCCTGACAACTATCATTTACATTCTGAAGTTCTTCTTTAAAAAGATTTTTACAACAACAGCTTGAATTTATATTGGTGGTTTTTTGCAGGTTAGGGTTTCTGGAGTGTTTCTTTAATTTTTTTTCTGGATGTGTGCAAGTTGTCAGGGGTTTAAAGAGAGAGAGAAAAAAAGTGGGAGAATCGCAAATCCCACTTTTGATTTTGATTGGCAAAACTAAAAGCTAATTTTGAATCAATTTTTCAATTTGGGAATGAGATGGTGACACTTTGAGTTGAGATTATCTTGTCACGCTTTGTATGGTTTCGTCTCATCAATTCATCAAATGCCAAATGAGGACAGTTTGCGGTGACAGGCAGGCTCTTGTGCGAACTTGCACATAATTTAGGCACATTTTTATGTGTGAAACGTGATGAATGAAGCATCACTGATCGATACCACTGACGTGACTGCTGACTGAGGAAACTGACTCCTCAAAAACACAAAAACTGACAATAGGTTTGACACCAATGTAAAAAAACAAATGGTCAGCTAGCAGGCTTCTCCATGTGTATCTATTGTTGCAGCGACATGGTGGTCACAGTGTAACCTGGCCAAACTCAGCTTGTCTACGGCTCTGGACTGCAGCGATCTAGTTAGGAGTGGGGGGCACAGAACAGTAGGCAGCTCTTTGCACTGATAGTACGGAGTGGCTCTGCTTTGCTATTTGTTGCAGATACTTTGTTGATTAATGGCAAACGCTGCATTTACATCCTTGTTTCAGGCACTAGACAATTGTTAAGGTGACAAGGAGCCCAATGCTGGCTACGCTCTGTAACCAATCTGAAGGGATTTCCTTTTGGTCTGATTGTTACAAATCCGATTGAGAAACGACTGATTGATCTACTGATTGTTTGGTTGTGTGATAAGGTCGAGGGGGGGTTTGAGGGGAGGTAGGGGCACAGGGCAAGCGACAGAAGGCACAGAGTTTCTACGATGATTTTTTTCTCCAAAGATTCAGGCTAAAACATTAAAACAGAACTCAGAATTAGGAAGAATTTGAAAGCAGCTGACAAAAGTCAGATCGAAGATTTCAACGGCTGTGATGTGAGAAAAGGGATTTGCTTATAGTAGTTATGTGTGTCAGTATGTCTGTGTGTTTGTGTCTCTGTGTGACAATCTGAATGAACACCAGGGTTGGGGTCAGCTTATTAGCAATTCAAAATAAGAGAATAGTTGGTGATCTGTTTTTTTTTTCAGTCTGATGATAAATTTGTCGGCTTTAGTCGAGATCTTTCAACCGAGTTAACATGATGAGAACTGACCTCAACCCTGACTGAGCATTATTATACACACGAGTGCTTTCATTACAGCTCTTACGACTAGCAAGTTGTGCTTTTTCAAGGCTGAATACATGTTGTCCCATGTCACCATCTGTACATATTCAGACCGGCTCTGGTGTGAAATTGTCTTTCCACTGAACATATTCAAGAAAACAAGGACTCATTGGATGCATCTCAGGCCATAAAAGACCGAGAGCGAAGCAGACCCTGAAACCAGCTTGAATTATAATAATAATAATGCCCCGAAGTGTTTGTTCCCATGTGTGGCAGATACCACAGACATGAGCCCAGAAATGGGTACTTCAACGCCCAGAAACAAAATGAATCTGAAATACGGAACAACAAAAAAAAAAGAAAGACTAATGGTAAAGTTTGTTTTCCTATTTGTTGAATGTAACGGTCTTGTGGTAAGCTAACGAGGGTCCGGTGGAGAAGCTTTACTGTAAGACAGGCAAACAGCTACATTCAAAATTCACCCCAAAAACAAAGCAGGTAAGAGCTGCAGAGATTTTCCTCTGGTAAATGTGACTGGGATTTGGTTGAACAAAGCCGTACAGCCATGTTTAGTATACTGGGCACAGATGGAGAAACAATTAGCCAACGGGACTCTGCTTGGATAACTGTGTGTGTGTGTGTGTGTGTGTGTGTGTGTGTGCGAGTGTTAGTTGGAGTCTCAGTGCTTTAGGAGGCCAGCACGCTCCTTCTCAGCAGGTCCTCGTTCCCAGAATGCAACTGCGGCAAGCGGAGTTTGCGTCCGCCAGAGCGTGTGTCCGTATCGCTCTGCTCGCCATCAGAGAAGTACCCATCAGTCTCGGCAGCGTCCAGCAGGGACGTTTCCTTCCCTGTGAGTGGTAGGTCCACAGACTCCAGCCCTGATATGCCTCCACCTCCACTGAAGCCCCTCCCTCTAGATTTGCCCTGGCGGGACAGGCGGAGCCGCGGCACCCCTCCACGAAGGATCACCCCTGTGTCGGGCACCGTGACCCCAGGGCTGGAGGCCGGGGGTGGAGATGATCCAGCCCCTGATGCGACACCGTTCCCTGTGTGGACGCTGTCCCAATGGCTGGCGTCCTCCGAGATGTGACAGGAATCCATTTTGGAGATGGGTGGCTGCGGCGGAGGGTCCCTGTACAGATCAGAGCTCCTGGTCTGGTGGTGATGAAGGTGGTGGTGAGTCCTGGAGGAGCCCCGGGACCGTTCCCCCTTCCGACCCACATGGCTGGACTTTTCCTCCGCCACGCTCGCCCAGAGGCTCTTTGCAGTGGAGGCACTGCAGGCTGCGGAGGCAGCTGCTGCAGACAGCAGCGTCTGCGGCTGGGTGGGGGTGGTCGGCTGTGAGTGTCCACGGGAACGGGGCTTGTTGCTCCCCCGCGGTTTGCGGCCCAGCTGAGGTGTTTTCCAGGTGGACTGCATGGAGTTCTCCATCATCAGGTTTAGCAGGCTCTCCTCGCCCTGCAGGAGCTGAATGAGAGGAGGAGAGGAAAGGAAATGAAAGACGAGATGAGAGGATGAGAATTGACAGAGAAGAAAAGAGCTGAATCGGTTCATGTTTTAAGGATGCCTACAGGTATCAGACTCTAAAATCTAATGCTTTTTATGGCCCTTTAAAGATCATTTTAATCATCTTTTTCTTATTCAAGCATTGCTGGCAAGTTGTCGGATGTGTCCTGTGCAGAGGCAGGTGTTGTAGGAATGTGGTTATGTGATTTGTAACAGAAATCTGGACTTTCAGGCAGAAAACCTTGACTCATTTTGACAAAGAAAGGAGACTGAATTAGACCTCATTAAGTCACACTTAAGACTACTTAATGAATTAAAAGGCCTAATATTTATGAAATGTAATTTAAGACTTTTCCATGACCTGCAGATACCCTGCTTTTTTTTAACACAAAATCTTCTTGTTACATTTGAAAAGTTGCTGATCAGAACAACAATTTATTTTGCCTGCTCTCTGGTTCTGAAACCTCACATTCTTACTGGCAATATTTTGGAACAAAAAAACTCCCCACCCACCAACACCATCACCATCACCATCACCACCACCTACCCACATTTCTAACAGTTCACAGTGGAAGATGTGAGCAGTGATGTCAGGGAAAACATCTAATGACAAAGCTGTGCTGTTGAATGCCTTCATGAAATCTTTCTGTTGGCCTCCCTGTTGTATGTCAGGAAGGCTGTCAGCTTTTCATATTAACGTCTCATTCGGTTTTACTGAAAAATGTTCCTCCTCTAACAATGGAGTTATATCATGCATTCTGGTTTGAGCCCCCTGCCAATCAATACACAAACAGAGCACATTCCTGAGGAGAACAGTGGGTCAGCCACAGTGCAGCTCTGCTCCGACCATCAGCTCTCTCATCGAACTGCTCGACCCACAGAGGACAAGTGAACAGAAACTCTCACAGCTCCACTCGTATGAAGATTCAGTCTACACGTCCAGATCCACAGTCTGCGTCAGTCTAAATAAAAGGTGGATGTGGTTTCAAGTGTGGAGGCTTAACTCTTCTGTGGGTTTGTGACATCTGACCCATGTGGAGAACTTTCATTGTGGATGTTTTTTCAGTTTGGGAAACTTAAAAATGTACCAAAATAAGAAAATATATAAAAACATGCAGTATGAGCTGGTTTTAACAGCGACTACGTTTGAATGGAACAGTTAACTTCTCATAAAGACATCCAGCCTACACATTTTTCAGGTTTTGTGGACAACACTTTAACCTGGATTTTAGCCCTTTTGCCCCTTTGTCAAGTTTTCTGACGAGGAACTTTATGTAACTTAGGACGTCCATCTCAGTCACGCCTGTGGGCAGGATAGTTTCTTGTTTGGCTCCTGCAACTAGTTTTGTCCACCAGTCAAGTGGACTGTGGTCCAGTTCAAGAGGTGATGGATAGTTTGACGCTGCTGCTGATTTCAGCCTTTTGAATTTTGCAATTTGTGCTGCCGTTCACCGCCAAGAGCAAAAACTACAGCTCTGTCTAATGTAATCCTCCTCCTCCTTTAACTCTCTGATCTGTGTGCTTTCTGCACGTACTGACACTGAAATTAAGTTTAGCTGGCGGATCATTTTTTATTTTCGAAGTATTGAATGAGTAAAAAATTCCCAGCTGACATCAATCTATTGTGGCATCTACTGGATATATTAGTTATCATAACCTCCCGCTGCAGAAGCCTTACCTGATCAGAGAGCAGGCTGCCGCTCTTGTCTCGATGTTGGGCGCCCAGAGCCCACTGGCTCAGCATGTCATCAGCGGTGATCTGAACCGACTGTGCGAGCCAGCTGTCGAACAAAGAGTTGTCCAATGGGAAGGACTTTGACAAACCTGGAGGAAGAGGAAGGGGAGGAGGAGATCGATGATAGCAGGACAGAGACAGACGGAGTGAAGGTGGGGAAACAGTGAGAGTAAAAAAATGGTAAAGGATGAAGGGAAGAGGGAGAGAAAGACAAAGAAGAAAAGTGAGAAGTGCTGCACATTTTTCTTAATTAAAACAATACAGAAACAGTTGTAGTCTAAGTGTCAGGAGAGTTGAAGGGAACTGATCCTCGAATGAGATCAAGTTAAGTAAAAAGCATAGATGGAGCACCGAGGCTTTTCAGCGCTACACTGCAGGACATTTGTGCCTTAAATCCTACAACTCAATCACGCTGCAACATGTAAGAATCGACCACCTGTTGAACTCAAAACAAATAGTGGATAACCGCTTACTGCTGCCAGCTGCCGTTAGGTAGTTAGCTCAGTTAGCTGTGAAGCTAGCAGTCTGGACCGGGGAGTGTTGGTGTTTACACGGAGCTTTAGACTGGGACGGGTGCTGGTTGGCATGCTAACTTCACTTTATATCTATGCAACACAATAAATAGATGCCATAACATCAGAACTGTCAATCACATTCTGTTGTTTTCAACTAAAATGATTGCATATTGTATGTAAATAAAAGGGTTAGCTTAGTCAGTTCACTCAAAAGTGACACTTCAATTCAAAAAGGATGATTGGGCTTTGATTTGAATCCACAAGAACAGATTTACCATTGTTGATGTTAAAGACAAACTGCTCCAATTTAGATGACTTTTCCAAAGTTTAAGACTCAAAGCGCAGATCTAACACAAAAACATGCAAAGTTAATTGATAGACGAAAAATGTTAAGTCTCCTTGCAAAACAAGGGATGCATATGACGACATGTCAGCTAATGTCTAAAGTACAGCGATGGTTTACATCCCAGCATCGTCCACATCTGTGCCAGAAAGCAATAAAATCAAAATATGATCTGGTGGAAATAAGCATTTAAGCATGACCAACATGTCAAAATGAATGTAATCAAAAACGCAATGCAACATCTCCAAATTGATGTTAATCTCTCACATAGCACCTGTAAGTGTTATAAATACAGGAAATAAAGAGAAAAAGCAACAAAAAAAAAGCGACAGTGACATTTAGAGAATAAACACCCAATCTAAACACATTTCTGTTGCCTCATAAATAATGAACATATAAACCCATTTTACAGCAGAAATCCTGTTTCCTGTCCCGGTCCCAACACTGCCGTGTGTGTGTGTGTGTGTGTGTGCGTGTGTGTGTGTGTGCGTGTGTGTGTGTGTAATTAGGAGATTTTCATGGCTCCTTTTCTATCATTGTGGGCTGTGAAAGTGCTGCCAAAGCACTGCATGTCTGTCTGTGGCATTTTAGTCTTTGTTACTCTCTTTCTCTCTCACACACGAAAAACACACACACACACACACACACACACACACACAATGCAGTGAATACAGTGAGGCTTAAGGAGAACAGAGAATTGGGCTCATGCACTTCTTCTCTGCTGTTCCCACAGAAGAGGATGCTTCACATCTTTACATCCCCTAACACTCACGGATAGAAGCATCACATTAACACTCATCTTTGCTGGATGACCATCTTGCACATTTCAAATATTCTTATACTGCATACTGTGAACTTTGTGAACACTATGTGGTCGATACTTTGCACATTCCTGCACAAAACTATTTTTTCTTTATTTCATATTTTATTGCAGACTGTTCATTGCTTTTTGTCTTTCTTTACATCTTCCTACTTTCTTTCTTTGTTTGTCATGTAGCAAAACACCACAAATTCCTCATGTGAAAACCTAGTTGGAATGAAACCTGATTCAGAGTTTGACATGGTTTGAATATCTGGGGTCAGGGTGGCTTGACAGCCTTTTACTGACTCACAATCTGTCAATGACTGTTTCGACAATTTTAAGCCACAAAAGTTATAATTTACTTAATAACTGAGAACTAAAACTCGAGTTATATTAGATGGAAGACATGTTTGATCTGTAGTTGAATTACTACCATAATGTTTTGCAAACTGCTTATTGCTGATGAAGGAGAGTAAAAGATATTTTACATATTTGGAGCCAAATCCCAAATGCAGCGTACCAACTGTAGCTGTAAGCCAGCTAGAAGAAGACACACAGACCGTGAACTGAACTCAAACAACAGAAATTTCCCTCCAGACTTCTTCACTCAACTTGAAACATTTTATGTCTAATGTCCAATCGCATCTTTTTTACTTCCACTGACTTTGTAAACTGTCTACAAAACCTGCTTTGACTTCTGTTGGATTTCTGTAATGTTACGTTCCTTACAGATGACAAAACTACCTCGTGTTTGAACCATACATGCCACGGAAGTATAATAAAGACAATGTTTCAATCTAACTTGGATCTTCAATCGGTTAAAATGTTCAGAAAAACCACGCTCATATTTGCACATCATGCACACAAATAGGCCAGCAAGCTCTAACAACAACGTGATAATTGAACAGTACATACGAGAAAAAACATGAGGAAAACAAATAAAAAAAATCCACGGTTCAAAAATGTCAAACATGCATCTTATATATAAATACATTTTATATCAACCCCAGCATCTCGTGAATCATATTCAAAATGACCTACATTCACAAAAATAGTGAAGTTAGACTTGTGAAATCATGTCCAAAATTGGGCTCACTAATCAAGTTGTCTTCATGACACTTGTGTGGCATGGGGGTCAGTGTGCAAGTGTTGCCTTCTTTGAAACAGACAGATGCACATAAGTCATGATCCCTGATTTATCAACAATCTGTGCTTTTAGTTTCTTATAAAGTGGATGTTTACAGAGAGTCGAATGATAATGACCTCACCCACACACATGATGGCAATTTTGGACTTGGGCTATAACCAGCCCACTCTCTTATTATTTTATGAATAACTGCAACACATAGAAATAATCACATAAAACCCTGTCCAAAGTCTAAAAAATGTAAATCAGCACAT
The DNA here is from genome assembly GCA_039737535.1 of Lagodon rhomboides. Classification (NCBI taxonomy): domain Eukaryota; kingdom Metazoa; phylum Chordata; class Actinopteri; order Spariformes; family Sparidae; genus Lagodon; species Lagodon rhomboides. The sequence goes on from CM077795.1 coordinate 25,151,860, forward strand.
TGAGCTTGTGGATGAGAATCAATCAAGGCTATTTCCTCTGGTGAAAAGCAAAAGCAAAAACCTTAATCATGTGCAGCAAAATCAAAATGATCTTAGACTCTGGAGGGTGTATCATCTAGCGAATGGAAAAATAATGAAATTTAGTGTTCTTAATTAGCCAGAAACAACCATTAACCTCTGCACAAGAGCACTGGGAGTCTGTATTATCCACTCTGGAGAGCAAACTGCCTCTTAACAACCCATAGCACCATGTAAATATCAGCATAGATTAATGCTTACAAAACAAACACATTATGAAAAATGTGGATAAGTGCATACAGATTTTCCTGTTTCTCTCTCTTAGTTTCTCAGTTTTTTCCAGCTTCACTGTAGATCTTCAGTGCCTATAATGATCTGCCAAGCAGGACAGCAGGAGGTGCTGTTAGGGTGGCTTTAACACCAGCTATCCTCCACACACACACACACACACACACCCACATACACAGACCGAGCCGGTCGTTTCCATGACGCAGCATGTCTCTGCAGGAGTCGAGAGAGCTCTGAGGGAGGGAATAGGTGACAGAGGGAAGAAAAAAGAGGTAGTGAAGGAGTGTGAGGAAGACAGGAGGGGATGATAGAGGAGAGAGTAGTTCAGAGAGACGAAGGCAGGGAGGGAAACCTGAAACATGCCACTGTAGTCTGCAGCTTTGTTCCAATCCTATCACATATTGTACATCCTGACATTATCTTTTTTACTCTACTGCAGCTGGAAGAATATAGAAACAAGACTGGAGTCTGCAGCCATGCTAGCAGCGCTGTGACACTGTACTGAGTCACAGCAGTGATCTCAGCTAAATGCTAACATCAGTATGCTAACATCCTCACATTGATAAGGTTTACATAATGTTTACCAGATTCACTATCTTAGTTTAGCTTATCAGCATGCTAATAACTGCTACTTAGCACTAAATACTGTACAAAGAGCAGATGAGGCTGATGGGAATATTTGATCCACTGATCAATAAATCAAGAAGGTTGCATCAATTCATCTTGAAAGGGACATGACTGTGTGTACCAAATATCATGATAACCCATCCAATAGCTTTCAAGACATTTTACTTAAAATCAAAAGAGTAATCCTGATGGTGGTACTGCTGGATCATCAAAGTCAGCAGGATGCTTCCTCTGGTGATCACGTCTGCCATGGCATCTTGTAGTTCAGATGAGTGACGTTAACAGCTTAGAATATTTCTGATCGGTTATGTATGATGCTCTTTAGGCTAATTTGAATACAGATAAACGGTTCACTCACGCCTCTGCAAGAGCAGTCTGAGGTAAAAGGTACCTCATTAAGCGTAATCGCCCTGCTGCCATGTCCGAGGATGACTCGCAGACAAAGATCTTATCGCTGCAGGCTGACAACATCACCGAGAAACTGACTTTACATTCATTGTAGCATAACGGGTGTTTTTTTTGACTCATTTATTGAGTGTTTAGCTGACATCGACTTTTTTTTCTGACATGGTAAAAACTGCAGAACATTGTCACATTCACTCAAAATCAGTTAAGAGTACAGCACATAGAGTTTTACAGTTCTTCTGTTTCAAATAACTAAAGAAATAAATCAAAATTCTTTTCTTTATCTTCTATCCAGTGTAACTATTTCAATGAATTAGATATAATGCTGCAATCTGTCCATGCATTTACTCTCATCAGTAGTTCTGGGATTTACTTTCAAGACATTATGAGGTGTGATTGATGTTAGCAATATTTCTATTCTTTTTCATGCTTGTTTATATTCATATGTGGGACAGTAATGTTAAAATCAGAAAAAGGATCCTAAAGGCTGAGTTAGCTTTAAATATCAGTTATGTTTGGTCTCAAGTGTTCTGGGATGGGAAGAGACTTCAGAGGGGAGAAAATGAGAGCAGTGTAAATGTTTTTCTTTGTGGAACGACTTTATGTATTTTAAATGTAAATATAATGCAGAAAAAATACAGCACTAGTCTTTAAAATCTTAAATATGCAAGAGGAACCATAAAATATTGATTCCAGTGGAAGCCTGCTGATTATGGAGCTGTATCTTTTTATCTAACCAGATAACGACACCGACTCCTTCTCCTTCTTCAGCAGCAGCTAACATATTCAACTAATGGGAAAATGTAGGCTAATGCTACGTATCAATAGTCGCTGGTGCCATCTAAAGCACCTGTTCAAGGCTGTGTGACGTGACAACAACAGTGTAGGAAACAGTCGACCTCTGTGCCAGTGTACACGAGTCTCACAGTAATAAAAAAACCCAGGATGGCGAGCAATGATTCGCTAGCTAGCGCTACTAAGTCAGTGCGGGGTAAGGAATGCACTAGCAGCATCACAGCGCCAAGACCAGGCCTGCACACGAGTGAGAGCCTGTATGTGTGTGTGACTGAGTCTAAAGCCCTCACTACAGTCTGATGATTGTTCTCCGGTGCCAAACGTCTGCCTGGAAACTCCGGCAGAAAGACGGATATAGAAACAGAGAGACTGTAACAGAGTCAAGGTGCACGAGGAGCAAGAGAGCAATCAAAAGACCCATCAGAGCGATGAAGGAGAGGCACAAGTGCAGCAGGCGGAAAAAGAACAAACTGAATGCCTCAATAAAGATGTGAATTCACAGAATAGGAGACAATAATGGCAACTAGAATAAAATGCTCAGCATGAATCAACAGGAATGAACCTGTCAGAGTTGTTATCTACAACAAAAGAGACATTTTTCTTCTCTGTCTCTTAAGATACTGGTGTCAGAATGATTACCTGCTATTCTTATCTGTTATTTGGCTTCATTATTTTTTTGACCACCTGAGTGAAACGTCAAATTTTCAGATTTTCTTTACTCTATTACGTTGTGATGCTTAAGGGAAAATACAGCCTTTACACATTAAATTGGTGACAAAACCAGGATTTTTTTAGCCTGTTTGTTTTTTGTTTTTCGGGAGCCACCTTGCAGGACTCAAAGAAACATATTCCCCCAGTAACAACAGCCTGAAAACACCAGAGTGCACCGTAGCCATGACTCGTAATGCTTTGAGTAAAAGGCAGTTTTCTCAATTGTTAACAGTGGCAACAGCTCAAAGCTCTTTTTTATTTTACTGTCACCATCTGGCACAAAAGTTGAAGAAAGGGAATCACAAAAACAGCACAACATCCACATATGTGCAAGCACTGATTCATAGTAGATTACGTTGCAATGGGAACAGGGATTTTTTATAGTGCTTTTTATATATTTTTTTAAATGGACTTGGGGCAGGATTTGTGAAAAAATAAACATGCATTGAATGTTTTTTAATGCTAATAGGTGATGAAGCGTTCAAAACCAAAAAGAATGAGGCCACCCACGCATCTCTCCGTTGCCTTGAACAGGCTGTGTGCTGCATCATGTACTGCAATTTTCCGAATTTCCTGCGCAGTCCTGCGGACGTGACGTCAAATGACGCTGAATGCGCGTCCTCGACGGCTTGGATACAGGAAGAAGACAAACGCGGTGGACCCAAACTAGTGTTTGGGTAGTAATGGATTCTGCTACGGCCAGAAAACGACCCACCACCACACAGAGTCCACTAAAAAGTCATACTAAGAAGAAAACGAAGGTTTTATCAGCGGCAAGTCGAGAGTCGAAACAAAATTACGACCAAAGCCGGGCCGGCACCCGAGTAAACATCGGATACACGTTTGACTCATGGAGGCAGCTTCAACTTGAACTGGGACTGAAAACAGATGCTGACATGGCTCATTTCCTAGTGACCAGGTAAGAAAACATTACAGGTCATGTTTAGAGCTTGATTTGAAAATCATATGAGATCACTGAGGACTCGGAGTGACCTAACATGCAAAGTAGCGTTAGCTGCTAACATGTAGCTTAGTCCACCGCTGTGTAACACTGAATAGTTACACACTGCGCATTTTCCACGGTCCTTTAGTCTGAAACCGAATAGTTAGAAATATGTCCCTTTATATATGGGACCGAAAGACCAACCTGTTAAACGGGAGGTGACGTTAGCAGCTGGCTGTAGCCACAGGCTAACGGTTTGTTTGTGTCTGTGTAGTAGCATTAGCTGCTAACACACAGCAGTCCCGTATCAGAGACGATGTTTTTGTCCCCCAATATGCCGTCTTTGCTTTCGCCTGTGTCTTTCAGACTCGCCACTTGTGTGTCGCTACACACAGCGAGCCGGCTTCCCGGCTGCTTCATGTGTGTAGAGGATAAGGCTATCGCTTACACACAGCACAGTTTGCAGTTGTAGGCTACCAACGTCATTCTGCGGAGGGATGCGCGGAGGTCTTGCAGTAAACAGTGAGCGAGTAAAGAAATAACAGTGTCACAGCATCAGCTGCTCTGCTGTGAAGAGTTCATGCGCGCTCCCGTGCTGGCTTGACTGATGGCTGCGGTTACCCTAACGGCTGTCGTGTCACTATTGAGTCTTATTTCTTGATCCTGCCTCATGTCCCTTTAATTAAATTTTATCTGCACTACCTTCACAAAGCAGCACCTGATTTTGATATCTCTCACTGTATTGAACTCAAAGGGCATTTGAGTTGGTTAGATGTGTCCTCAGTAGACACAGACCAGATTTTCTTTGCAGGTGATTTGTTAACTTCCCTCACAGATATTACTTCAACCACATATGTAATTGCTGAAATATAAACTTGCTTGAATGTCCTTGAGTACTGTTTGTCATTCTCGAAGTGGATAAACTCAATTCTGTTTGATGATCCACTGAAATTAGTTACTGTACTGAATAAACTCTGAGCAGGCAGCACTTTCAGAACCATGTTACATTCCATTCATACAATGGCTTGATTACAACAGGTTTTGTAGGTTTTAGGAGTTGTTTTCTGGGAAAATAGGACCCCGGGACCTTAGGACCCTCAGAACATAGTACTTTGCAAAATAGGGCCCATTAACATGGGACCATGGGAAAATAATACCAAGGGAACTTGCCACCTGAGGGACATAGGACCTTTGGGAACATAATACCTCTGGAAATGATAACTCTAAGAACACAGGACCTTCAGAAAGCTTCGGAAACTTAGGACCCTGGGGACATACATATGCTCCTGTTTCATAGCTGGAGAGGCAGTGAGTCACCTCAGCATCTAAAAACAAACTCTACATAGCTCACCAGTTAAATCTTTTGCGGATGTTTTCCAGTCAATGTTAATTCGTCTCACATCCCTAAAACATGCAGATTAGTTTGGAAAACATTTCTAACAGAATCTTTCTTCATGGATCTCACTTGTAAGGATGAAACTCCTCAGTGCCTGTGAGGGTGAAACTTGGGAAATTTTCAAAACAATCTCCCTTTTCTAAATCACCGCTGGCATATGGGCGCTGCTAATAAACAGTGGGGATTGGGGACAGTACATCTGAGAAAGAGTTCTGGTACATATCTGTCTTCTTGATCCCAGAACACTAAGAGGAAGACAAAGCCCTGGGAGTCAGGACCAGACCCGACAGAGAACAGATGGCCCGACACACAAACACACACACTGAGACTGTGAGATATGAACACATACGGCATGCAAAAACAAACACACAGATGACACACTGAGAAAGGAACGATATATATATATATAAAAACACTGGCAAAGGAAAGCACACACACAAACACGCACACACATATATGCAGACAAGTGATATGGCTGCACACAACAAAAGTACAACACATACACGGAAGGGCTTGTTTGTCATGGAAACACAATGTGAGGGATGATTTCCCTGCATCTATTCAACATCAAAATGCAGTCTTTATCTCTCTTCAGTCAGTTAGAGAGACCGGCAAGGAGAAAGAGAGGAGGAAAGACGGAAAGATAAACTGAGAGTGTTACAACACAGAGCCACAGAGAAAGAAAGAGAAAAGAGACAGAGGAAAACCAAAAGAGATAAATAGCAACGGACAGGAAGATAATGTCAGAACAGGAAGCAAGTGAGGCAGAGCCAAACTCCTCTCCTGTCCCGTGTTATCATCTCTCTCTTATTGATCAAATTCTCCTCGACAGGAAAATACTGTTGGCTCGACGAGTCACTGCTCTGGTTAAATAAGGAAATGAGAGAAAGTCCTGCGCCATCACTGACAGTCACTGTGTGAGTGGGTGAAAAGCTCAAAACAGCTCTGCCAGATTGCATCTTGATGCTGCAAGACACAAATGCACTTATGATGATGGACATTCTACATATACTCCATATTGTAAATGAAGGCAGGAGTTTGACCCGGTCAGATGTTAAATGACTGTCACTGACTGTCACGGATCTGAATGTTGGGGGCTTATTATTTTTTGCATTTTGACTGTTATTCCTGTTTGCAGTAGGAACATTTCATGTTTTGCTACGATCACACCGACCAGAACCATTTAGGGAACAGCATCAGACAGTTCGTAGACAAGTGACACCGCAGTGAGCAGTTATTTGGTGATTAGCAGGTTACAGGATGTCTTAGTTAAACATCGGCTAAATAAGATGTAATAGTGACACGTAGGGCTGCTCGATTATGGAAAAAATCATAATCACGATTATTTTGGTCAATATTGAAATCACGATTATTTAAACGATTATTTTTGAGTTTGGAAACATGATGCATTTATCAGCATTTCTCTCTCAAAAAAAAAAACACTTTGTGTTTTATTTTGAAAAGTGACCGGATGTTATGTTGTTGTTTTGCTGCGTGACTTCCTGTCTGCTATGTGCTAAATTCGGCTTCTTGCTACGTCGTGGCTGCGATTCGCCAGAAGGGCTCTGGACTGCCGGAGCTGGGACGCAGCAGACACGCAGCGCAGCGGACCTGGTGGAAGTTAACACACAGACTAAAGTGAAACCATCAGCTCCGCTGCCGTGGCCGAGCCGTAACGCAGCGGACACGTATCCAGTCAGCATGGCCGCGTTGAATGCTTTGGGGGAGGGATTGAATTGCGCATGCGCCTGTCTTTCAGAAACTCTCCAGGTCTACTGTACAAATGCCAAATAAATCGTTTCAACTCGATTATATTAGTTTGGAGATCGTTTGACCCAAAAATCGAAATCACGATTAAAATACGATTAATTGCACAGCCCTAGTGACACGTTTTAAGATGTGTAGGTTACATATAACCATTGTTTCAACAAAATATGTGTCAGTGTGAAACAGGTCAGAACTACATGCTAAAATGACTTCCTGTTTCACTTTTCAATTAAACTTAAGACCAGTTTTAACCCAAACCAAATGGAAAGTTTGACGGTTTTGGAAGGGAAAATTAAAGTGCACCAGACACATCCACTACTACAGAACAGATTTTAACCAAAAGTTGCAAACTTCACAACATTTACTAGACAAAAGACAGTCAGACAAAAGCTGCCAAGAGGAATAGTGGAAACATTCGTTTACAATGTTCTGCTCCTGCTGCATGCTCTACCAGACTGTAGCTGCACCTCCAGATCACAGCAATAAGAATCATGATTTTTAACATTTTGTTTGTTGAACTGAAGTACTAAAACTGTGTCTTGAGGGCACAGTGCAGCATGCACACACAAGAGCTATCTGAAGTTCACCTTCAATAAAAGCAATCATCTGGGCAAAAGGATTTCCTTAATACCCAGCTCTACAGCATCAGTGTGAAGTATTTTGTAAATGCTTTGTATGACATCTTCCAGAGATGCAATAGAAAATAAGCTGGCTAACCAGTACAGGCTAAATCACATCAAAACATCCAGCCGACGCTGATCAGGAAACAAAAAAACTAAATGGATTAAAAAGATCTGCTCCTGTACACACAGAATGGAGAGCTCAGAGGTAGACTGAGAATTACATTTAACCTGGAGTGTTGGAGGGTAAATGACTTTCATTTAATTATTCTTACATGCTTTCAATTTTATTGCTGTTGACATTTATGAAAACTAAGAAAAAATGGCAGGCTCTTGCACATTTTCTCAACTTTTCTGTTTAGTTAGACTGAGATCTTCATCAAGGCACGATAGTTAAACTGCTAGTTAAGTTACATAATGTATATCAGAGGACTAATTACACAAATGTTATTGTGTAAAAGTTTCAAAAATAGGGGAAAACAAAGCTTACCAAGTATCAGACTTAGCTGAGGTCCTGGAGCTATAAAAACATCAAACTAGGAGAGAAAAAAGCATCTGCACACTCAATCTGTGAGAAAATCTGTTTGATTGTGTGTAAGCTTTCCATCCGAGACCTTCTGCAAGGCTTTTTCTTTCATAATATTGTAAAGGGTAAAAGAACTGTCGGCTAACACTGCACTGGAGTCTGAAAATACTGACCCTTTTCTGTATGGAATCGTGACACCAAAAATCGAAGTAAAATCAAACAAGTTGTGAGGATTTGAAAGATTCCCTCTCTGCATTGGCCAAGCTGAATGGTGGCAAAAAGTACAAAAAAATACAGCCAACATTGCTCAAAAGTGGAACTGCCTTTTGAGCAAAGTTACTGTAGGTAGAAGGACACATTTAAACTTTTCTGAAGCTGCTGAATAAAATCTGACAATGCACAGGTCTAACTCCTGTATCCAACACTACTTCAAATTCCTGCAGCATATCCAAGCTGACAAACTCTCCACTTCCTGACCTCTTTCTCAAAACTCTGCAGCTGACGCACAAAGTCAAAACTCCAAACTCCTACAAGTGGAAACTGAATCCTTTGCGGACGTATGGACGGATTTTATGTTACAGAAGTGTTAACAATAGAGCGAGGTTAAGCTTAGCTGTATATAATTCCTACCAAAATGCTTTAATCCCACTAAGGCAGAAGCCCATTTCGTTATCGACAGAGCAGCTCCAGGTTTCATCCTTTGATGACAGCATGACGTCTTTGTTGGGTGGGTTTTTGTAGCTTTGAGCAACGTTCTGTCATGTTCGTTTTCCTGAGATCACAGGAAGAAACGGAGCTCCTCGCATGTCATCTTAGTGCCGCTGCCGGTGTGCCAGTATGTGCTGTTTGTGCCTTTCATGTGTTGTCTGTTTTCTGTTTACTCTCATTAACTGTAGGACCCTGATGACCTGACCTCTGACCTGTCTTTGGATAAAGGGGTAAGTGAGAAGAGAATTTACCCTACAGGCTCGACAAACTTATGAAACACTGTAATTATCCACCATGTAGGTGAACTGCTTTTACTCATGCGCATTAAAAAGGAGATTAAACGATATTACAGAGCACAGCGAGTCATCAGAATTCATTTTCATTTAGGCCTCTCAGATATTAATCATGTACAGTAATTGTCTGCGCAGCCCACAGCTTTTTACAGAATGTCAGTGCAGGAATATTCATAACTTATTAGATCTGGGTTCATATAAACAAGGATTATGTAAGGCTACAAATCCACCCACTTAATGTCCTACATATACAAAGCTATTCACAGCGGAGGAGCTTGTTTTTAGAGGAAGCCTGAAGATACGGAGGACTTTGTTTTTCATTATACTCGCCCACACAAACATGCAGTGTATCACAATTTGAGCGTGTCCTTCTCATTATTGTTTATTTTCAAAACTTTAATCGCATCTTGATTTTAAACTCAGGAGTTTCATCTGCAACCCTAAAATACTTTAGATCCTCCTGTTTAGCATTTATAAGCACTTAATAATAATTAAATGGTTTATAACTCACTCTGAAGCGTTTGTTATTTGTATGATAAAACAGGCATTATCCACAACAACAACCTCTATGTGGTTACACAAAACTGTATAAACGGATAATTACAGTGATATAGAATAAAATAATATAAAAGATCCTTATAGAAGTTGTAATTGTTGAGAAATATTCTACATTAAATAACCCTTTGAAATGTCCTTATAGCTGCTGTAAATGTTTAAAATGTTGCTTATGAATGCCAGATTGAGTGACTTTCAGTGTTACCACAAAGATTTAATTTTCAGGTGCTCTTTAATAGGGGAAAATTGGCTGAAGCTCGTTATTCAATATCTTTAATGTAATGGATCCAGTCTGTGTTATGTTGAACATGCAATTACCTACAACCATTTATTCGATCATCAGCCCTGACCTTACCTCGCTGTCTCTCACATCAGAGACTATGGACGTAACGTTGTACTGCATTTCGGGATGTCGGGATAAAATATGTTGCGATATCGTCGTGGGACTGTGACGATGTCTACCAACATATTGTGTGGTTATTTAGCTTGTAAAGTTTGTTGATCGAACAAAGGAGACCAGTATGAATGCATTCTACCATCTCTCCTCATCATCCGATTGTTCTGTTTGAACAGCAGAGGGCGAAATCGTACTGCTCAAGAAGACGACCTCCCGTTATTATGGGTCCCACGAGTTCTCATACGATCCGCCCTCCTCTGCCTCTGATTGGTCAGCTTTGTTGGTTGTGTTCTCTGTGCTTGACTCAAACTGTTAACTGACAGTGTTTGGGTTGTAGTTTTGCGGGGAAATGCTCCGACCTCTTTGGCCTTTTTCCCGGTCTTATCTTGTCGTGGACTATTTATCATGATGATATCGTACTGTCGAGTTTTAGGCATCAGTTTAACCCTGTCAAAAATCTTGCCACTGTCAGTTGTCACATCAAATCTGTTACCTCATCCGCTGAACATCCATTTAAAGAACAAAGAAAGAAGCCGAGATGTAATGTCCAAACAAGACCTAGAAAAACTCACCCACGCTTTTATTTCCAGTAGCTTGGATTATTGTAACGTTCTGTTCTCAAGGCTCTCAAAAAAGGTCTTCAGCAACTCCATCTTATTCGTTTCTTGCTGCCAGTGTCCTGACGATAACTAAGACATTTATTTGATATTTTTAAAATGATTGCTTTATTCTTTTATGTTGCACTACTTTCATTTTAAATCATGTCTCTTGTAGTACTTGTCTGCACTTTTGCACTTTTAAACTGTTTCATCTTTGTTGTATTTTATCCTCTAAAGCGCTTTGAACTGCTTTGATTTGAGCGGGTTCTTACCTTTTTTTGAATGTCTTGTAATGGTTATGTAATTTTGGAGGGAAACATTTCCAAAATAAAAGCCTGTAGGAGAGGAAACACTGTGTTTGATCCTGACAGCGCGCTGTGGTTCTGCCACGGCCGACAGCACCAGCTCTCGTCAAACTGTCACAGCTCTACTGCCCCATGAAGCAGCTGCATCTGAAAAAATAAACTGAGGACGTTTTTCAGGATGTCAGGAAATACGACATAACTGGAGCTGCAGACACATTTGAGACTGGCAACTTTCAAAAACAAACCTGTCTACCTCACTGAATGCAGATGGAGAGGCAAACGGACAAATATTCGATTTCAGAACCCGAAACTCTGGTTTTTGGTATCTGCACCCCTGATTTAACACAGCAGTCGACACATTTCTGGTCTCGTTAACATAAGCCTGCATTATTTCCTGAGAAACTCAAGATCTCAGCCACAAAAATCAGCTACTCACAGACTTCTCAAGGCCAAACATGTCACTCCTGCTCAGTTATAAATACAAAAAAATCTGCTTAGTGATGGACAAACTGCTTCAGAGAACAATATCTTTCTGACTCTTTTGAGGATGTCTGTGCTTTGAAATGTTAATTTGCACCCCAATAGTCAGGCAGGTGGCTTGTCTCTTGTCGACAACAGATTTAATCACCACAGATGCCAGCGTGTGTCCATCAACAGTCGATCTCGTGTCCTCCAGCCTTTATCCCCCTCGTTCACTTCAAGTCGCTGAGGATACGAGTGTCAGCTAAATGCCTGTAAATTGTCAATGCTACAGACAAATATCTACATAAATATAATCTGTGTGCTCACTTTCCATTTTACATCTGTCTCCTGAGCATCACATGTAGCTGTAATGATGGGTAGTGAAGAATGATCACCTTCTAGCAGGACAGACAACTATTATCATCCATCCTCATCTGACTAATGATGAGGATTGGCAGCGACAGGCCTCTCTCCCTTATTCTAACAGTGTCGCTCTCCCTGTCGCTCATCAGTGACAAAGATTAACACCGACACCGCTTTTAACATCATGTCTATGCCTGTTCTCTCCACCTATAATACCCAACTTTCACTCCTTTTAAAACAACAGAAAAGTTTGATTATAGGTCAACCGTTTTCATTCTATTTTCAATTTTACACATTCAAGTGTGTTTACAGGTACAGAACTACGGCATATTTAAAAAAAAAATAATTGTAAAAAGCATTTTGTGGCTCAAGAGGAAGCTGCGTATAATCTGATTAATAACCTCCAGTGGCGTTGTGGGTAATGTAAGTGCCAGGTTTTTTCGTTAAAATGCTTTGCGACGAACAAAAAACACAGCAATAAAATGCACAGTAACATATGAACAAACAAGCTGGCTTAAGAGGAATAAAACATAAAACAATAGATGATTAAAACCAAACTAACACCATGGATCAAATGTAAAAATAAGTAAATAGAGCCATGCAAAAAATACTTAGTCCAAACTGAACTGGGACCTGTGTAAAGGAGAACTGAACGAGGCTCATCAGTTGACGAGCAAGATTACCCATCAGTCATTTTACATCGTTAGAGGGCCAAAAACACAAACAATGCTCAAAGAGGAGATTACATTTGTCTGTACTGTTGTTCTAGGAGAAGCGGAAATCTCCTTATGTTTGGCCTTCTTGACTTGACAAATGATGTGAAACAATCAATGAAAATAATCCTCTTAATTGTGGATTAATTTTCTGTTGATCTATCATTTCATGTTTGTTCATCCACGTGTCATCTTTGGTCACTGTGATTGTTGGCAAAGTCAACGTCAGAGTGCTGTTGTAAGATGGTTCAGCGTTTACCTCTTGCTTCCACCAGGCTTGTCTCTGTTACCTGAGTTATGACATTGTTGACTTGCTCAGATTGCATGTATTTCATAGTTTTTTTCCTTGAGTTCTGTGATTGTTTTGAGTAGGCTATGTAGTTAAATGCTTTCGTTATTCGTCTGTTTTAAGTGTGTTCATTGTTGATATTTCCGACTTTCTGGTGTTTTAGTGTGACAATTGACCGAATGCATTGTGCCGTTCGCTGTCTGACTTCCTGTCTGGCTCGATCTGCTCTGTGTAGATTGATGCAGTTGCTGTTAGCTTACATTAAAATGAGACTTGGTGTGTATTCTCTGAGTGTAGCGTGGCACTGCCAGTGGAAACACCAGCATTGTCTTGTTACAGGACAGGCCTAGTGGAATCTGACGCTGAGTCACTCAGCCAGAGGACTGAAGCTCAGTTCCCATACTTCCCAGTATGATTGTAACTCATGGTGTGCTTCCCAAGAGGAAGTTCTGCAGGCTCGAACAAGGCGATTTATTTCTTGTAAGAAAGCTGATAGGAGGTCTGAGTGATTTTAGAATATCCAGCCTTTCTCTCTCCGTGAGTGACGTTATGCTGCCAACAGATTGATGCATCGGATCAGACCTTCGGGGCTGAGCTGCCGTCAACTCCTATTAAAGATTTTACTGTTGCACCTGACACCTGATCTACACAAAGCAAGACACAGCAAATGTATGACAGCACTGATGATGGAGGCATGAAGCCTGTAATAAAAAAAGAAAAGGTACCACACCAGCACTGAACAGATGCTGACCACAGCGGAATAAAACAGCTTTATGCATCAGTAATTTATTTATGACAAAGTTTGTACTGGAAAGTCTTTATCAGGTCAAATGAAGCAATATTATCCTGAAGTTTCAAACGTTTATAATGTCTTGCTTGTTTTATTATTGCATTCTGCCCAAAACTCTGCCTCAAATAAATAATTGATGCATGAGGGCTCTGAATGTGCTGCAGGCTTTTTGTCAGCAGGATCTTTCACATGGACACACAAACACACACATATGTGGCATACGTTCAGCCAACGAGGTGCATTTGATCAGTTTGCAAACACTGCAGGGCGTACACTCGCCCACGCACACACACACACACACACACACACACACACACACACACACATACACAATGTACCTAGCTCTTTCAGCAGGGATCCGTTCTCTGACTTCAATCTCTCCTTTTTCTTCTCAGGACTACTCTTCCTCCTCTCCTTCCCTTTCTCCTTCACTCCATTCTGCTTCCTCTTTTCTCCTTTCTGGGTTTTCTCTGCAGGGAGACATAGAAGGGATTTAGTTGATTTATTCAATTTAAGCTTGATTTAGGCAGAAAGTGTCACTGAGCTTGGGGAACTTCTTCCTTTCAGCTGGAATATGAGTGAAAAAAGTAGCATAAAAAGGACAGTAAAGCTGATGAAATATAGTGGGAAGAAAAGATCATACTGGATTGTTATTGAGAGCTTTTTCTTATTGCTACAACTCAGCCGACGAAACACATCTAAAACTAACTTTAGCTTTCTAAGACAGAAAATTTGTTCAACTTTTGGATGTTTTCTACACACAGCCAGAGGGAGAAATAAAAAAGGGAAAATAGAAAAACAGCAGAGAAAAGACTCAGGTTAACTTGAATTCAAGGCTTCAAGAAATACAGCCTCCACGTATCGAAGATCACTGATGGTGTTGAATTGCGATAGCACCACGGCAATTACTCTTCATGTTTTCAAAGTGCACAACGAACTTGTGACAATGACTTAAAAGTCTGATTGAGAAAATGTTTTTACAGGTCATCATCGAGCTGAGAAGGGAAGGCGCCACCTTCTAAATGTGATCGAGCCACAGTTTATCTTCAGTGGCACATTGAGACTTAATGCTTTACCCACATAAAACCAAAATGTTAATTCTTCTCCTGAAGACTGTTTAGTATTCTAGCTCAAGTTTGAGGTTAAAGCTGTCAGAATCAAGACCAATGTGGCCTTGAACAAAACCTCAGTCAACCTCAAAGTTAGGACAAGAAAATAGAGACGGGTCATGGGGCTTCACTGTCAACACTGTGCTGTGTTGTAAAAAGTTGCCAACTGGCACCCATTCAAATAGTACTTGAGTGCAAGTCTTTAAGTATCTGATATTAAATGCACTGTAAATATTAAAAGTACAAGTAAAACTAAATTATACACATTATTACATTATTACAGTATGGGTTAACTGATTATCGGACAGGTTGATGGAATCTTTTTCTTTTCTTATTTTCTTTGTTTTGTTATCTGATTGCAGATAAAATAAATTAACTTAAAAATTGCTTTGGCTCTGATGCCACGTGGAATCTGTAAAGCAATTGAAATTATCAATTAATGTAGTTAGTAAAATGGCAATATATTCTCCAAAATGTAGTGGAGTGGAAGTATAAAGTAGCAGAAAATGGAAATAATATATTTAATACTCACATAAACACACTTACTTATCCATTTAGTCCATCACTGTTCGTGTGTGTGTGTGTGTGTGTGTGTGTGGATGCACTGTGTTGCATGCTCATGTGCCTCTTATATACACTTTTACACTGAGATTTGTGTGTTTAGGCAGGATGTTTTTTACCCACTAAAAATAGGCGTTTGACTTTTTCACATTGCCAGAAGGAGCGTTTGCCTTTCTTTTATTCCCCCCATCGTGTGTCATGTTTGTCATCACAAACGCGGCAGAAAAACACAGAGCAGTAACAGATCACATCAGCATACATCCTGAAGACGTTAAACTTGATAAAAAAAAAGATTACAATTCTGAATTAACTCTGGAGCTGATGAGAGACATTGCTAAGGAGTGAGATGTCTCACTTGGTTCTTTGTTGTGTGCTCATCGCAGTCGATTGAAGCTGGAGGGGATAAATACAGGTGGCTACTGAGTCAATTGGCGTGGGAGTGAATGCTGATTGTACACATTGTTCTCATTGAAGACAAAAGCCAGATGTTAGCGAGTGTTAGTGGCTTTTTCCTTCTACTGTGAAAGGGATATAAGTAAAAAAGTCTAATCCACCTTTCAGACTTTTTGACAAGAAGAAAACACAACTGCACCACAGACAGACAGACAGACAGACAGACACTGCCTCTGAAGAAAGAGACCACACTCATACTCACGCATGTACACACACACCAGATACTGTATGTTTAGTCCTTGGGTCTGTGAGCATGCTGACACACACACAGACACACACACAGACACACACACACACACACTGTCTGACATGTAACAGAGGCCTGTAGAGTGCCTCCCTGATGCGAGCTGTCCCCTCACTCCAGGAAACCTCGCTCTCTCCTTCCAGCAGAGGGTGAGGCAGGTAACACTGATATGTACGCATGATCAAAGACCAACGAAGAAGAACACCTGAGTCTAACACAGAAGTCTGAACTGCCGAGATTTGAATCCACCTGTTTTCCTCAGCATAGATGAGCGTCATAACGGCCCAGAATATGACTTGATAACAGCCTTAAGTTTCTGAAACAAACATTATAATAACTGCACAGGCGTCAGGGGCCTGTTGAGTTCAAAAGTGATTCGAAAAAGTTTTAAAACAAGCTACATTTATTTCAAATTTTAATTGAATCATTAGAGATGCTTTTGATATCAACGTTAACGATCCATCAACAAGCACACTTATAGCGAATAATTAAATGATCTGGTATTATTGTTTCACATCACTCGTTTACAATAATTCAGTTATTATTATCAAATAATAAGTATAGTTTTTTTTCCCCACAATTAATCAATTAATCATTTAGTATATTGAATGTCAGAAAATTCTTTTAAAAAACGCCTGTCACAAGTTCCCAGAGCCCAATGTCAAGTTTTATCTCTGCTCCAAGCTGGAGTCAGACAAAAAAACCTAAAAACCTAAATGATCAGTTATCAAAAAAAGCTGTGGTTAAAGCTTCTTTCCAATCGACCCGTCTCTACATTCCAAACCACTATTATTTATGATGTGAATCTACTGAAAGAAGAATAATGATTACTGTTGAGCTCATACACACTGAACACACACACACCCGTCTGCACACACAGACACACAGCATGTAAGGCAACGATGCAGTCACACTCCCCTGACTCTCACATATAGAGCACAGTGATGATCTCTCTCCGTCTCTCATTCTATGACATGGGAGGCCTTATTGCTGGGATGTCTTGTTGTTACAGACTCCTGCTGTCTGAACAAACACAGAGTCCTGACTGCATGGCTCACTAACTCTCCTGCTGCTGTGTATCGTGTTTATATACTGTGTGTGTGTGTGTGTGTGCGTGTGCATGCATCAGGACAGCAGGTGGCACCTGCCGGTTTATTACAGCCATCCTGGGGTTTAGATAAGCTGATTTTATTTGTGTGTGTGTGGCTCAGCAGTCACTGTAGGGTGAAATAGTCGACATGGATGGTCTGACACTGACAGCAAGTGTATCAGTAAGTATCAGTAAGTTAGAAGCGGTGTATCTAGGGCTCATTACTTACAGATTTTTGCCAAAAATATGTGTGTGGTTAATCTGGCTATTCAAAATAAAGGGAACACTGGAATATAAGATAAGATTTGTTTTAAATGTTCACGACTTTGTGCAGTATAACAATCAGCTCTTTCGCACGTGATTGTCTTTTCTTCTCTTTACTTTCTCTCAGCGGAAGCAGCTGCCTGACGACCACCGGACGAGCCCATTTACAGCAGCAAATGGAACAAGGTGTAGAAATGTCTCCACAGCGCTGTGTCAGCTCAGGAGAAAGGTCTGGCTGCACCGATTCTCATTCTAGTGTGCAAAATGTTGTCGTGCCCTGGTATTAAAATGGCTAAATCCCCTCAAAAGAGAAGGTAACCACTGCTAGCTGCTAGCTTGTTCATGTTTATGCCGTTAGCGACCAGGTTAACCTGCCAGTTTCAGCGTATAGGTCGCTCGCTCAGCTCAGAGGTTGTTGTTGTTTCAGGTAGCGGTATTTGGTGATACCCAAATGTACCGGACACATTCAAAATCTGACCTGCCTCTATATGAAAATCACAGTTAGTACAATAACAATTAATCCTTTGTGTCATGATTTGGGTTTTTGGTTAATTGTATATATTATATCCTCATGTGTTATGCTTCACTTTCCACATCCTGTCTTTGTCTGTTCTCCCACCTTTATTTCATTTGTTCACTAGACCTTAGTGTATTTAAATCTGTGTTTCTCTCGTTGGTTTGTCTGTGTCTCCTGCATCTCATTACTTCTGTCTCTTCCTATGCCTGCCTTTTTGTTGCCTGGCTTTTTGTCGCCTGCTACTTCATTGCTCGCATCCTTTTCAACCTGGCTGCCTCTGTGTGTGTTGTCGGGTCCTTTGTTGTGTAAACATAACACTTTGGGGAACTGTATCAAATGTGATGGCAATCCAAACATTTGAGTCAAAATGATAGATTTCAGCCTCATGGTGGTGCTACGTCAAAACCCAGGGTTTCCCCAAAGACAGTAAGATCCATCCTTTTTGAGGATAGTGAATGTCTGCACAATTTGTATCCTTATCCCTCCATTAGTTGTTGAAATATTTCAGTCTAGACCAAAGTGGTGGACCAACTGACAGATCAACATTCCCAGACATACAGCCGTGCCGCTAGAATGGCTAAAATGTGGAGCTTTTAGCTTTAGAGAAAAGCTTTGATATCATATCCTTGCTGTTCTGAAGCACTTTAAAACTGTGTGTGTGTGTGTGTGTGTGTTGGTCAGTACAATACATGCCTACACTGCGTGTGTGGCTGTCATAGCCAGCAGTAGGCTGTCCTCATGCTTGCTTTAGCATGGAGGAGCAGGACATGCATGAATGGAGCTGAGAGAGACCAGAGAGAGATTTCACACTGAGACAACCCTGTGTGTTTCTCCTTCTCTCAGAGAGAGGCGAGTGTGACAGTATAGTTCACTAGGAGTACAATACTTAATGTTTGGAAAGAAAAAAAAAGAGAAAAGAACATTTGTGTGGGCCTGAAAGTTTCCATTTTTTGCTTAGGGATATTTATGTTTTCAAAGGGCTACAAAATGTTCTTCCTGTTCAAATTCATGTGAAGTGAATTAAAAGTAAGTGTGAAAAAACATGCACCGAACACAAATATGGCTACAAATGATTTGATGCTGAAGCAGGAAGAACAGCGAGGTTGCAATCTAGCTTTAAGTGAGAAATTTAAAGTTTGTTTGGTGGCAGAGGTAATATTTTTTTCACATTTGATACGTGTTTTAGCGATAAGCTTTGTTTAAGATTTTTATTTTATTTTTATCTTTATATTTCTCCATTAGAGCAGCTTTAGAAACACACATGTAAGTAACACTACAGCTGCTTACAGTCACTACTCTTCTTTTCAGTAGATGACACAGAGTCTCTGTCGCTCTGCACCAGGAACAATGCCTGCATCCTTCCTGTCTCCAGTGTTTAAAACCTGAAAAGAGCTCTTTTTTGGTTTGCAAGGACAGTACAAGTTTCAAAGGGTTAGGGTTAGAAAAAGGCTTATTGAAATATTTCATTTGCAAATGCTTTATTTACTCTGGCCTTGAGAAAAACTTATAAAATAAGAAATATTATAAAAAATATTGTCTAACTGTAGCAGAAATCATGATTGTTGTGACATGAAATGAACTGCTCATATTGAATTTAGAAAACCAGATTTTTAATTTGTGTCCGGGCTCACATGCAGATGTTTTTTTTCCAGTGAGATGGTATTGTTGATAGGGAACCTTCACATCAACTCTTTAAAACTACAGCAGTTAAGTTTACAGGACGATGTTTTGCACTTGAGATGGTCAGAAACCTGAACAACAGACACATGGAGGCTGGACGACAACAACCAGAAGCATTTCTAAAGAAACCTTTTTAAGAACTTACAATTTTTTTTTGCATTTCAACCAGAGGAAACAGGGTCTAAATTAACTTCATTAACTGCATTTCTGGAGTCTTCAGTAATACTTTCTCTGCCCTTTCACCGTTCTTTCAAACGTCACAGTGATGCAGCAGTAAATCACTAAGAACTACAGGATGACTGTGTTGTTGTGTGAAGGTGGCCAGAGTACTGTACGACTACTCCTGGTTAAAACAAGTATTTGTATAAGAGTGCAGCTACCTGACATCTCTCCCCCTTTTTCCAATTTATTTTATGGCTGTTGCTGAAATTGCGGAGGCCATTAACGCCGGGGGAACTTTAAAGGAGCTCCCAGAGGGAACGCTTCTTCACACAGCTCCAAAAATTTTAATTTTGCTCTTCTTTTTTTCTCTGTTTTGACAGGAGGGCCCGTCTTATCCTCTGATCTCCCAGGGACCATTTTTCAACATTTTTCCCCATTTTTTTTGTGTGTCTAATCTGATCTCTCTTTTATACGTTCTACGGCTCTGAAAACTAGTCTTTTAGGTTTTCAAGGACGCCTGCAGGCTCTGCTTGAACATGTGGAAGCTTTCCCCCTGCAGTTTGTAATCTCAGCACAAATCCAACTATCAGCAGTGGAAACCTTTTTAAACACTTTTTTTGTCAGATCTGTGCTCCCCCCTCCTCCCCGCCTCTTTTGTCTTTAAATTCTGCTGTTGCTTCTCTCCCTCCAAACCCTCTTCCCTCTCTTGTTTAGAAGGTGCAACAGCAGCAGGGGATTCGTCTTTTTGAAGTGTGTGATTAATTTCCCCTCTTTCTAGGTGCACTGAACTGCAGCGTGAGTCTGTGTGTAGCCACTGTGTCCCATTTTTTACCTGAGCTCATTAGCGCAATGTGAGAAAGTTTTTTTTTTTTTTTTTACTGTCCTTTCACGCTCCCCTCCTCCTCGCTCTCCCTGCTTCCTGTCCACCGCTTCTCTTCCTCCACTCTTCCTTTCATCCTATTACCTTCTTGTCCCTTCCCATCCTCCTCTTCCTCCATCCTTATTTTCTCTGTCTTCCTCACACTCTTACACGCACACACACACACACACACACACACACACACACGTACTTGCTGAGAGCAGATCAGAGAGGCCAAGACTAACCACTGTCAGCTTGTCACAGTTCGGTTTGAGCCAGAATGTAAATGTAGTGCACTTCCTGCATAACAATAATACTGTGTGTGTGTGTGCATGTCCTACCTACATTACAGCACTATAACTAAACCTGTTTTTTTTTTTATGTGCATCAATATGTTTCCTCCAAAAACAAATAAGAAAAAAACATTATCTACAGAATACAGGTCTGTACTGTACATGTGTGTTTTAGAAAGATTGTAGTGCCGGTTCACACTGCATTCAAATCAGAAAGAGAGCATTAACTACCAGCAAACCCCAGTTTCACCATCAGGTTTCAACTGATAACCAACAAAGGGGAAATCCTGTTATCTTCAGTTCCAAAGTGAAGCTTTACTCTGTAAACTGAAGTGTGATAAGAGTTCCTCTTGAGTCAAAGTGACTCTTTCTTGACATGAGTCAAGGTTTTACCAGTAAAATAAATAAGTAATGAGTAACATTCATTGTTTGTTGATTCTGGTGGCTGCTTTCAGAAAATACATTGGGGGCAACGGCAGGAAGCAAATTGTGACATTTAGATTTGAAGACTCGTTGCGTAGTTGTGGTTTTGAATCACCGCGTTGAGATTTTACTTATGTTATCGTATATGTATTACTTCATACAGAATGATACCACAGGCTGTATCATCATGCAGACTTCCTTGTAGTTTCAGCACAACGTCTCTCCGTCTCTGTGCGGGACTACAGGGATACCGCCCGCCCACCGCTAACATGCTAGCATTCACAAAGCATGACGAGAGCAGCCCTCAACATGACAGACAGGCAGATAAACATGACAGACAGACAGGCAGACTGGCAGACAGAACGTGGAACATGACATATTAAGTACCAGGAGAGACAGACAGGTGGACGAAGGTTGTGGTTCTGTTTCAGCTGGGTTAGAGAGGAGAGACGTGTGTGTTTTCCACATGGAGACAGGCCCGGAGGGAGGACGGTGGTGCTGGTGCATGGTGAGCTAGAATCTAAAAATCTGATTCTACAGTTGTAAAACCTTTCAGTGCTGCCTTGGATTGGATGTCAAGACTCATTTAAACAGCCAAAAACATTCATCACTGACCAAAAAAACCTTATTTAAGACCAAGAATATAATTTTAAAACCAAGTCAGCAGTGTGAGCACATTCAGAGAACAGAGACATGACATCCAACATGCTCAGCTAGTTGTTTGAGGTCTGTTCTGCAGTTATAGAAGAAGAAATATGCAGTCGACACACGAGTGGCTGTCTTGATCCAATTTTACTTAATTTTAATTTACGTAGTAATTTTTGATTCTTGTTGTTTTTCTAACTTTATCAATATAACCATCTCAACCCAACTTGTCTGTAGCACTGTCTGAAAAACGAAACTTTCGGCAGTTTGTGTGGCCAGAAGGACAAAACCAGACCAAATTGAGATGACTGATAGACTGTCTGAAACACGGTGTTGGATGAGACAGCCAAAATGTGATGGAGGAAGGAGAAAAACATAGAAAACATAAACCTCGGAGGACATGGCAAATGAGAGAAAAAGAAGGAAAGAAACAGATGGAGGAGAAAATAGATTAAAGACGAGGATGGAGTGAAATTGAGAGTGGAAAATAAGAGAGAAAGATAAAAGAGGCAGTGAAAAGAGGTAGATACAAGGTGAGGGACACGACAAATCATTATAGCAGACAACCTCATCCTTCACTCTCTGGTGCGCGCACGCACGCACACATACACACACACGCACACACACGCACACACACACATGCACACACACACCAACTATCCTCTCTAATCTACAGTGTGAATAGATATGGCTGTTTAGTGCCAGCAGCACAGCTCCCGGTACCTGATGGCAGCAATGTGCTGAGTCAGGAGCTTTGCACTGCGTGTGCGGCGTGTGTGTGTGTGAGTGGTGTGCGCCTTTGGGAGTGTGTGTGCGTGTTAGTGAGACACAGAGGGAGTTAGAGAGTGAAAGTGCTTGTAAGATTTAGTGGAGTGCATAGATGTGTGTGCAGCCTTCCTTGGGAATGATGAGCACTGCAAATTGAGGACTCTAACCACACACACGCACAGACACACACACACACACACACACACACACACACACACACACAGGCTTACAAGAGTGCACTATCGTTGCCATTACAGCTGCAGGTCAAGAAGAACTACTAGAACTAACAGGGTTCCTTCACATTATCGCAGACAAATACAGGTCACTATCATTTTATAACACGTATACCTTTAACTCTCGTCTCACTCACAGCCATCGTTATAACAATGACAGTTTGGAAAATAAATCTGGTTGTTATCCTACTTGAGATATTGTTGTTGCAAAGGAGGTTCACAAGGCCTGCCACAATTTGTTTTTCACGATGTTCTCGATTAGCAGAGCGTACGAGGTAGTACAAATAATTAATGACTGCAAGTTTGAGGAAAGTATAACATTATGTCAAAGCCACAAAAGTGGTACTCGTGACAGCCCCGGTTAAACAACTAAAATAATTAGGTAGATAGAAATAAAGAAGAGAGGGACAACACAAATTCTGAGTTACAATTAGATAACATATGTTTATAAAAACCTTGCTGAAACTAACATCAATGTGATATTTCCATCACGATTTATGTGTTGTTTTCCACTGTTTGAGGTTTGACTGGCAGCCTTTTACTGACGCCATTCAGTGACTCATTGTTGCCGCTTTATTCTGCTATACTTAAATGGCATCCGATCGGAAAGTTAACGCCTCCAACTCAAGGCATTTTTAACTTTTAATGGGGATGGAGGGGGGCATTACTTTGCATTTTCTTTTGCAGATTTGCTGTATATTTGGTGTAACACACAGATGGGAACCTAATCTGACGATAGCTAGAGACGCTGCCACAAGTAGAACTACGTGTGTTTCCATCAGCTGGTTGAACACAAGGTTGTCATGTCAGAAAAAAAGGCGAATAAACTTTACTGCCATAGGACAGGTTCATTTGTTTCAGCTAATACTGAAAGCATACGGGTATTATTAAACTATTATTTGCCATAATTTATTGTTTACTCTCTTTTTATTTGACTGATATCTGTCAGATAAGCTTCTTTCGATCTAAAGGAAGTTTTGAACTCCTCTAGAGTCCCTCCAAAAACACAAGACACTAAACAATAAGAGCTAACATTTAGACTCAAGTGTGCATAGATATTCATTTTTTATCCATCAACAAGCTTACAAACAAAAAACTGGTGCCGAGAGGTGGACTGAAGTTGAACTGACCCCAAAAGGACTGCCACCCTCAGCTGTTCAAGGATCGTGGGGGAAACAATAAATGTTAGACTTAGTCTTTAAAAAACAACAACAAACCTTTAATCTAAATTAATACATGTATAATGTCGTTAATTATTGAAAGAACTCAGTATCACATTTTTTAATATATCAGGAAAGCTCACTGAATTTAATTTGAGGGCATACAAGTAAGTGTGGCTGGTGTGCCCTGATTGGTGAGAGCCTATAGCTCATATGTATGGTGCTGCTCGTCTACATCAGTTTTAGAGAGATCTAAGGACTGAGATGTCAAATATAAATAGATTCTTGTCACTTCCTGTCCCCGTGTCTCAGCCACAGATCACTTCATCGACTCCAGCTGCTACAAATCGCAGCTGTGAGGCAAATAGAAAATTCTCAGAAACAAAATGATACGACAATACCACTCTGGAGCTTTGCTCTGCATTGACTCTCAGTCAAGTTTTAAAATGGATTTCAAGATTTTACTGCTTTTAGTGACACTAATCCTGCATCCCCATGTGCAGCAGAGCCTTGTGCCAGATGCTCAGATGCAATCTTACCAGACGTACTTAAATACAGATTGGTGTCAAAAGGTGATGAGTCCGCAGGCTCTGGGGGCAGTCTGACTCAGGGGCACTGATGCTTTAGTGAAGTAACTTGATTTAAAAATCTTTATGAAAAGGCACCATGATTGTTTAAAACTCTACTGTTCATAGACCATTTTACTGTAAATGTACTGTTTTAACTACCATTAACTGTCCTCTTGAGTCTGTTTTGTCTCTGTCGTGTTTAGTTGTTTCAATTAATCTATAAATGTATTATTTGTGAAGCACTTTGTAATACTGTTAGAAAGATAATACATGTGTAAAAAAGGTTTTACTCATTATTGTTTTAATGATGATTTCACTATGACCACAGCTAAAGCTAGCTCCTTCAGGTAAAGTGTTGTTTCCAGGTGAGATGATGATAATGCAAACAGTCTAAGGCCCACTATAAGAAGTGATACAAATAGAGTAAATGCTAAAAGTGTATTAAATTTAACCTGGTGGTCCCGCTAAGTTTACAAATGTAATTTTGAGCAGATATCTACCAAACTGAGCAGCTGCATGAAATGTATCAAGGTCAGTCGTCTGTGCAGAGTGGATCAAAAATCGAGCTCCATTTATGTGGATGGTGTGCGCAACAATATCTGGCTGAACTATTATTCCAGTGTTCTTTGCCGTGCAGGTGTCAAGTGTGGCCTGCTGTGCAAAAATGATGACAGGCCATTTCTAAAAAACTGTCCACCCACTACACTCGAGGGTTTGGATGTAACCGTTACGCACTTGAGCTTTCCAAACTGTATTTTTTTTTTTTCTTCTCGGTGGACAGAGTATGTGTTGGCGGCCTTGGCTGCAGCGCGAGAGTGGGTGAAAGTAAAAGGTTTTTACACTGGTGTGTTCAGATGACTGGAATTAGAAACATCACCACAGACACACACCCATGTGTTCTCTCTCTCTCTCTCTTACCTCCAGCGATGTCCTCTTCCAGCAGCTGTATCTGTAGGTGGAAGATCTTCTCCTGGAGGTCGCACAGGGTGTGTTTCATTTTCTCCCTCCGTGTCACCATGTAGCACAGGTTACGCACCTGAAACACAAGACAACACTGTTAAAAGAATAACAGGACAGGGGTGTGACATCGGCGGCATGTCCCATCGCATCATGATTTCGTGCACATAAACCCAACAGTGAGGATAACAGACGTATAAACATTATGACCAGAAGACATGAGGGCTCAACAATTAAGATTGCCCAGGACAAGAAAAATAGGACTAGCCACATCCGGCTAGTAACTCTATCAACTCACTTGCCCGATCAGGCAACAGACACAAAGTTAGTGCACAACTAGCTGGTGAAGAAAGTGGAACATCGAGGAGCAGAAGGTATTTCTATGACGGACCAAACCAAGGATTAACAGGAGAGAGAGAGCGTATTTTAGACTTCATCAGGTAAATGAATGATAATGTTGCTCTATGTCTGCTGCATTTAAAAAAAAGGCAACTGTCTGCTTTAAAAAAGT
Organism: Lagodon rhomboides; assembly: GCA_039737535.1. Lineage (NCBI taxonomy): Eukaryota > Metazoa > Chordata > Actinopteri > Spariformes > Sparidae > Lagodon > Lagodon rhomboides. The sequence goes on from CM077795.1 coordinate 25,177,928, forward strand.
AAAAACAACTTTATACCAGAAAAATAAATATGTTACAGTTGTGTGCTTTCTGCTAGTTACCAGTGACAAATATCGCATCACTAGTGATCAAAGCAAGACTTAAATCTTAAGGTTTAAAAAAAGATCAACGTGACAGTATATAACATCAGAGGTTTACATTGCATCCAGTAATTAAGTCAGGAGACAACTTCCTGTTTCCTGCCAATAAACTGGATCCCAGACTCCTCTTATGCTCAGACTCAAACTCCAGCTGAGCCCTCCTGCTCCTCCATGTGGTCAAATTACTATCATATGGCCCTATAAGCTGCATACGAGTGTGTATGCGAGCGGATGGAGAGCCGGCAGACGAACGTGCGAGGGCGCGTGTTAACGTTAAACACATATGGATGCTTAAAAGAAAAGGCTGTGGTTGTAAATGTTTGTGTGAGAGCAAATAAGACGGAGAAGAAAGAAGCGGTTGATGAGGCGGAGGATGAGACTAATGGAGACAGGTAGGGAGAGAGACCGACAGGTACAAAAGGCTGAGAAAACAAGATTCAGAGATATAGATATAGAGAGCTGAAGTGTGGTCCCCTGGCAGTTGTAGATGCTGAATGCATCAGAATAATTTTGTCTACAGATAAGACAGTAATTACAGACAGGAGATGCCCGCGTCTTCGAATTTGGACAGAAAACTCATGGTTTCTGCGGTAACACAGGCTTTTGTATCTCTGAAGCTCGTGAGGCAGTGGGAAGAAAAGCCAAGAGATCCTAAAAGATTGTACTCAGACAGACATATTCTCGTTTGGTCATGAACTAACCCCACCTTCTTACTTGGCGCAAAATTTAATCTGAATGAACTTCAACATGCAAAATTATCAGTGTCTCCAATGTCCAGATAGTTTGAGTGGCGAGGGTGGGACTGATCTCTCAATCAGAAAAAGGAGACAGTCTACAAATGTGTACCGTGACTCCATAAATATTCCTCTATCTACAAACGTGTACTTGTACTTCTTTTGTTTGGAGTAAAGTCAACCACAAAGTTTGTAAACATGCACGTGTCATTTCATGCCAATTCAGAATGTTTCCCAAAAGATAGAATCCAGTATGCAAAAACCAAGCCATTACAAGCTACAGCTGCCTGCCATAGTTCCTGAACTACATAAAAAAACAGGCTAGATAGGTATCAGAAAGAGATAGAAAAAACACAGTGAACACAGTACAAATATCTACCCGTGAATTAAAATCACTGATTGTAATATTAGCAAAAAGTATCAAAAAATAACAATCTAAAAATGGTAAGTAGTGTAACATCTTTGTTTCAGGGTAATAAAAACAAGTCGTCTTTGGAAATATACACTCAAATTATGTTATTATGTTGAATATGTTTATTATCAGGTGCAGTATTTCTTCTCTTTTTACAATTTCAGTGTCACTGCCAATAAACCTTTTTTCTAATGAATAAGTTAAAAAGTGTTTGGTGAACAAAATCACTGGACCAGGATTTTGCCAGGTCCAGTGATTTTAGTTAAAACTTTTACGTGATTTTTTTCCTCATAAAAACAGCATAGCCTTCTCTGTAAACATATATTTTACTTTCACACATTTATGCTATAGTTTTGTGTAAATGTAAACAGTGTCGCCACAAACATAGATGTAAGGTGATAAATATGCATTCGAGGATCAGCTTGTACACGTGAAATGGGTTTTTCCATGTTCGTGAGTCCCTTCCTGTCGCTTAGTGAGCCAGCAGACACAGAAATGCACAGAGCACTTACTGTACGTACTGTATGGCCTCACTGATCCGTAAATGTTTATTCAACACCACGTACATCGCAGTAAAGCTTTATGGCTGTTTAATGTCCTCATAGGTGCTGCTGTATGTCGGGTTCAAAGCAACAGACATTCATCTTTATGTACAAGACAGATGACTGATCATCTCGGTTTTGTTTTAATGTGTAAAACTTGTTGTTGTTGTTGGGGCTGTGTAGATTTCCAGCTGTGGATATACTGCACATAATATCCAACATGACAACAAAGTGAGGGAAAGAGAGGGAGAGAGGGCGAGAAAGAGAGAAAGAGAGGGAGGCAGGGAGAGAAACTAATTGGGTCCAAGCCAGAGCTCTTGAATCCCAAACTAACAAGCTGAAAATCTGGATCTCCGCCAACTGGATTTCTCTTACGACGGTAAATCGGTAATCATGTGTCTCTAACCACTTGTGCGTTTATGTGTGCGTGAGGCAGCATCATGCATGTGTAAGGCTGAAGATCTGCCAGGGAGCTAATAGGACTGTTAGACTGTGTGTGTGTGTGTGTTGAGTCTACGATGGCATAGATTCAGGTATTTAAGAGGGAGAACATACAAGGGAGTAGAGATATAAATACATCTACCAGGAGGGTATTAGTCTGGTGGGAACACAACTGGAAACAACACCATAGACTAGAACTACCTGTGTGTGTGTGTGTTTGTATTTGCATGTGTGTGTGTGTGTGCCTGTGCGTGCATCTATGTGTGTACAGTAATGGATGTATGAGCTTGCATGAGTGCTGCTGACTACTGTGTGACAGATAAAGAAACAGAGCTGATTTATTTGTTTACTTTAACAGTATATATGTGTAAATTACTGTGTGTGTGTGTGTGTGTGTGTGTACTGGCAGTCCAGCAGGCTGACTGTTTATCTGTTGGTCTTGATGGATTCGTCAGCCTGGCCTATCTGACCCATTCCATCCCTGTTAGAGCGCTGCAGATAAAAATAGCTGCTCAACTGGGACACAATGTGCAGAGCCTGGCTTTGATTAGGACACTCTGTAAGTGTGTGTGTGTGTGTGTGTGTGTGTGTGTGTGTGTGTGTGTGTGTGTGTGTGAGTGCGCCGATTTCAAAAACAACTACCTCTGCCTGGACCCATGACAGAGGGAGTGGAGGGCAGGATGGGAGGTAAAAGAGGAGGAAGAGCACAAAAACAGAAGAGGAGTCTGAAGTAAAATAACTCTGTTGAACCTTCGTGCTTTTGTTTTCTTTCTCCTTTTCCCTCTCTCTCACCCTTTACTCCCACATTTTTACTGACTACCTCTCTATTTTCCTCCAAACTCTGGATATCAAGGCCAACTTTCTTAAGCTGTTAGTAGCAATGCAGCATTTTTTTTTCCCTTTTTCTTATTTCAACAAACTGCAAGTGAACCAAACCAGAGTAATTTTACAAATAACAAGTTTCGTTGGATCAGGGGGGTCAAACATAAATATTTAATGTGAAAAAGTGTACTGCTTGTCGAAATTTACTTTTATATTTCACGAAATGTATGAGCCGATGGATAAATAAAACATTTCAGTGCAACAAGAATGTTTAACTTTTTCAAAACTATTTGGAACTACACTTTTTTTGGTAGGCGTGTTGGAAAAAACAAAACCCAAAAGGCTCACCAGTTTCCGCACTTTACTGTTTTAAACACAGCCTAAAAATACTGGATATCAACTTGTAAGTTAAAAGAGACACATTATACTGACCTTCAGGTTCATAATATTATTATGGTTAATAGTATAATAGGTTTAAAAACTAAAAAAAACACTCCAGTTTTCTCATACTGTCCGGTGCAGTATTTCAGTATTTCCCCTCTGTCTGAGACGCTCTGTTTTCGCTCCTGTCTCTTTAAGGCCCCTCCTCCAAAATACCTCTCTGCTCTGATTGGTCAGGTCACACACGCCTGACCCAGCACCACTTACAACAACAGAGCAGCTGTGCTAAATCAATGCTTATGTGCTTAACTAGCTGCAAGGCATAAATGATACAAATATGTGACACAGCGATGTAGTGTGATGTCATGAAGTCACAGAATTAAAGGCGGGACTACTGATGAGGTGTTCGATGAGCAGCGTTTTCTGTGGGAGAGAGGGGCTTCTGTTGGTGTGGACTTTGGCCTTGTTCAACTTTCATTATCTTTTACATGATCAAGAACCTTTATAACACACGCAAGGAAAGGAAAAATATCTTTAAAAAGCCTAATAGGTCAGATAAATAACATGTAAGAGAAAAGACTCAAATTAAATAAAATATGCTCACTTTCCTGCAAAAACTAGTCTTGAAGGCGTGAGATCTGGTAAATATCTTCAGCTGACTTTGCTTCATATTTTTTCTGTTACACTGGAAATTCTGCTAAAGGTCGGAGAGGCGATTAATTTGTATCTTGTAATGATTTGTTCCATATTCAACTGAGATTTTCAGGTCTTCAAACGAAGGACAGCAGAGCTGAAGTGAGCTGAATTGAATTTTCTTGCTCCTTTGACACAAACAGCCTCTGACCTTTTCTCCTCGGTCTGGATCAACTGTCTCCTTTGTCATTCTTTCCTCCTTTGCAATTTAATCTTCCACCCTCCCATCTGTACTGAATTTTCCCAACAATTTATCTGTACTTCTGTCAGGCTTTTTTCTATTCCTCTTTCATTCCATCTGTCTTTGTCCCATCCTATCTCGATCTGTCTGGGTCTATTCATTCATCCATCTCTAAATCAGCAAACGCAGCGCTTCTCCATTTTCTCTGTCCCGATTGCATATATTAACCCACAGACACAAATCTGAGAACATGTGTTGGGGTTAATAGAAGATTCCACTATTGTCTATTCTCCGGGGAGGACTCGGGTAGCCCCACCGATTTCCTGAATCATTCATTCTGATTGACAAGGTGTGAATCCTCTAACCTGTTTCATTATTAAAAATATGAATGTTTACATTGAGATATTCAATCGTTTCAGAGAGTTGTGGTTAAAATCTCTCTATGGAGCAATGAATGTGACATTGTTATGATTTTAGCATCTAATTGTTAAACATGCTCTGGTGAAAAGCATGAAAGTGAGGACAGATGTCTGTAATGGAATCGAGACTTCTGGGTTTAGAAGTTGCACTTGAACGCACCATGAAGTACCTGTGGGTGTGGCTGCGCTTTACTGTACAAGGTGATGTAGATTTTAGGGGTTTATGAGGTGCACCTGAACATACCATGAGGTCCTTGTCCCTGTGTGTGGAAGGTTAAAGAGACATTAAAGAGTCTCACACTTTCTCACCAAAAAACATTTGAAAACCTCAGTTTCACACGTCTCTCTGATAGGGAGCCGATGAAACCAAAGCGAAACAGCACTTTTTCGGCAGGATGGAAGAGCGGATGACATTTCATTGTTTTCCTTCTGATAAAGAGAGATTTTTATTGTGGTTGCAGTTTATAAAAGGGTCAAGTGACCGACTTGTCTCTGGGTATTTTCACCAGGCTTTAAGTGGAATAACAACACGTCCCCTTTTTATGCTGAGAGGGTTTCATGTGAAAGCGTGGATGGGTTGTGAATATAATGTCAGGAAATGACCGTGCAGACAATTTCCTTGATGAAATCGGCAAAAATCGGCCATGTTGGTGTCAGAAAGGAACAGTTTTTAGTGAGTATGAATTTAAAATCTATCATATACCTTTTATCCATTTTAAATGTCTTTTTGTTCCTGACTACTCAAGTGAGATGCTTGCTTGTTCATGGCCGTTTGTTGTACCGTCTGGTTATGACCAATCCAGTATTCGTTAATTTGGCCAGTATAAATCAAATGTGACAGGTAATTTAATTTGTGGCAGATGAGCCAAAGAGGTGATTTGAAACACAGGTTGATACAGAGGCAGCGCCATAAAATCTGCTTGATCAATTCATCAATGTAGTGTGCATTTAAAATACAACAATAACTAATAAATAACCAACAAAATGGAGCTGTTGAAGATTGCTTGAAACCAGGAAACAGCTGCAAGATGCCTTCTTCCTCCTCTGCTGCTGACCATCCATCTACGTCTCCACGTACTGGTTCATCCATCCTCCCTCCTGCCTTAATCCCTCCCCGGCCGAACCCACCTCCGTTCTATCTCATCCATCCGTGACATGACAGGCTGGAGATAATCAGCATTACAAGTGTATTAACTGTGCTGAGCAAGGCCCAACGCCTCTCATACCGCGGAGTCCTCCCCTCTCTCTCATCCTCTCTCTCTTTATCTGCACACATCGTGTCCCTCCTGTCCTCACAATTAATGCACACACACACATATGGGATCATACACTAACTGTACGTACACACGGTCACCTGCTGACTGTTTCCTTCTCTAAGTCACACACACACACACACACACACACACACACACACACACAGAGCGGTCAGCAGAGCACTGGCTGTCATCAACCAGTAATTACATCAACAGGTGTCTGGCAGCAGGGCACCATGCCCTTTGTGTGTGTGTGTGTGTGTGTGTGTGTGTGTGTGTGTGTGTGTGTGTGTGTGTGTGTGTGTGTGACAGTGTTACTGCAGAGAGAGACAATTTGGGTACCTTGAGCAACAGGAATTATCTGCTTACATCCAACTGATGATGGATTTTTTGGCCCATGGAAACAAAAATTATTCAGGTGATATTTGGCCTTGTACTTAAAATTTTTTTTATAAAAATGTATGAATATGTTCTGAGGCTATGAAATTATCCAGCTGTACAACAAACTGTATTACAAATTAGTTTTTATTAAATAGGGTAGTACAATTAATTGTAATGATATCGAAATCACATTATGGTGAAGTGCAATGTCCAAATCACAAGGGGCTGAAGTTAGGGCTGGGCAATGTATTGATATATACAAGTAAACTAACATAAAAAGTTAAAAAATGAAGGTAGCCAACATGAACAATACTAGAACCCTGAAACTGAATCAGCTAAATGGAATTCAGCCATTATTAATTTCATTATTTACACCTGACGGTCTTACTGTGTCGTCAGTACAAAAAATTAAGAGAAAATTGAACTTGTATCAAGAAAATTGAAGGTCAGTTACACATCAACAACATCCTATAAGAACTATAATATTAATCTGTGAGAAAACAATACTGGCTGATAAATACTATTTCTGCCTATAAGTACTAATCAGGATCTATAAATCTGATGTGAAAGCATTTTTGCTGCTCAGCACCAGATATGAAATTTGTGCTACTTTGATTAATTTATTTCCTGTCCACGTCTACCACTTGGTGTTTTTGTTTGCCCCATAGTGACAGTATGTCAATATTTTATTTACAATAATGATAAACAAACAAGAAAAATCATTTCCATTAGCATTTATTGAATGTTCTCCTCCACCTACTCCACCTCCAGCAACCACTGAAACTTTTTACTATTATTAAGTTCTCTTAGGAAGGTGGTTACAGTTTTTAATGATGTGAGGATGAATTTGTGTATGCGTGTCATGTCAGTCAACTGCAGTATTTGCATGTGTGTCCATGTGTGTGCTGCCCCGAGGCAGAAAAGCAGGAGCTGCGTCAAAACAAATTCCCAAACTGATCTGTGAGATAGAGACGAACCCGCTGGGACCAGACAGGGAATGCATGCGTGTGGATATTGTGTGTCTTAGTGCCTGTGACTAAAAATGGATTTCATGGTATTGACTTAAGTGATATGTGACGCACATGTGGCAAATTACCGTGAACACATACTAGGAGAGGGAGCGAGGGAGGAAGAGATAGAACAGAAGCTGATGGAAGAATGCTGCTTTTTCATTTTACCAATGAGCTGTATCACTCAGTCTGAGAAGAAAAGAGTAGAAATAAGCTAAAAGAAAAAACCAAGAAGATAACAGTCGCTTTCTTTCTTTCTTTACTCCTCCAACTAACTTCGAGCTCAGATCTATACTTACCTGACCCTCTCAGCTCCCAACATATTGACTTCAAACCTGCGCTGCTTACTAATGAGTACCATCGACTGTTTGTTGGCGCTGAAATACACAGACACCACTGTGGAGAAGCAGCCAGCTAAGAATCAGGATTATTGATCTTTAATTGGCCCGATACCACCCCAAACCTAATATGGAGAGCCTGGGTCAATTACTAACAAGACAATCCCAACTGGAATAATTAAAGTGGAGTGTGCACTTAAATGCAAACAGCTTGTTATAGAAGGAGCTGTGCTGTGATTACAAGTTTAAACACTTCATCAATTTGTCACATGTTGCTCGAGTGTGTTTCATCTATTAGTCACACCGCTGGGATTACTGTGCTCATTAGCACCAAAGTGTGTTGCTATTCACATCTTAATCAATAATCATAAAGGCGGCTATAAAAAGGTTTTAGGTTTAAGGTTTCGCTGCTGATTCAACGTAAACCTCATTAAACTTTTGGAAAAGGCTCGCACTCAAAACTTTTAGCAAGATATTTTGTGTCCAGCATAACTCAGTGTTTTTATTTTATTGAAAAAGAGCACAAGTTTTATGTTGTAAATTGGCCTTCGACTAATTAGGAAATGTTGGCCTTAAAAAAAAAAAATTATACCAGGCCTACAACGGATGACTTTTTGAGTCAAGTGAGAATATAACGAGTCCTGCAACACTTGGAATGGCGCCACCATTATGCGTATTTTACAAAGTAAATCTGATAAAAGCTACGCATAGACTCTCAGTACCAGACGCTTCAACTAAGAACAGCGCATTCACTTTTATCCTCACTTCGACCCCAGATAGGGCAGAAAGTCTGCTGACTAATTCATCTGCGCTGTCTCTGTTGACATCTGGTTAGTCTGCAGAGAGCTGGTGGACTTCACAACCAGAGATAATATCTCCTCAACACAAACCAAGAGCTCAGATGAGTGTGCAGGATCCGTTTACAGTCTATCTCTCTCGTAGATGTGATTTCTAGCTTGTCTGCTAGATAACGGGAGTCAGCTAACCATCCTTTAGTCACATAAACTGCTGATGGGTCCACATAGATTGAAACTATTCAGGTCACAGCTTATGTGACTGTGACCACTGCCTACAAATAGCATTTACAGCAGATGTACACGTTTAGTCAAAAAAGGACAAAATGCAAAGACTGATCTCAGGATTTTTAACGATGGAATTTGGATGATTCAAACTAAATTAAGGGTATTTTTCTAGCCTTAATAAACAGGAATTTGGTGACCTTAGGTTGATAGGACGGCTAGAGGTAAACACTTTAAACCTGGTTAAATGTGGTTTAGAACTTAAAGGTAAGGATTTAAGCTGCTATAGTGTCATCAATATGTTCATGTTAGCAATATATCAAATGGCTTTTTGTATATTTAAGGGTTTAATGCAAATATAGAGAGGAAAAAAGGAAAGCACCAGTTCAATAAATTGAGTAAAAGGTGATAAAATGTCAGTGTAGTGTTTACACATTGTTTCTGCTGTCCAAAGTGGCCAAAACAGAAACATAGTACCAACATAGTTAGTGGATAATATTTGTCCCCAACTTTGCCTGATACCTGTGAAAACCTGAAGAGAACATTTCTAAAAAATATCTACTTCGTCTTGTAAAATGTGCCTCTAAGAGGTTCTCCTTCACAGTCTGATCCTCAAAAATATAACACTCCAGTGACCTGCACCATCAAAGCAAAAGGCCTATGCAACACGTCATAAATCCTTTTCATGATCCAACAGGGACAGTTAGATAACTCCCACACCTTGCATCCTCATCTGTCACAACATTACAAATTTATTGAGTGCAAATAAAAACCTGTCTGAGAGACATAAATTTGGTGAATGTAGTGCTGCTGCCTCAGAGGCAGAAAAGAAAGTTTAGTTTATGGTAGTCGAGTATCTTGACTGTGACACGTACAGTGGAAACACACTACATGAATGATGTTTTAATCATGGTGGGTGGACAAACAAACACCACAGACATGTACAGCTCCTGTATTAATGTTGCATGATCCAGACCTGTGGTGAAGAAGCGGCAAATTGCTAATCAGGAGTATTGATCCGCCTCAGCTGTTTGCTCTTGATAACAGGATACAAAGTGAGAACCAATTAGTGATGAAAGACTCCAACACGGAGCTGACTGGATGATGAGGATGGTAGTTTCTAGTCAGAGTATTAAACTGACGTGAACGCTATTGATTGATCATTTGAGTTTCATTAAGTAAGAGCGAAAAAAATATCACTATTGGTACGTATTATAACGACAGTATATTACGCTATCAATTAATTCATTTTGTAGAAGTTTCACTTAATCTGCTTATTTTTGGCGTCAAAGAAGAAAGGTCAAAAGTCAGCCCAGACCTGGAATCCCTTTGGTGGAAAATGGATATAAAAGATCTAAATTCTTGTTGAAGTTGTGGCCTCAGAGTGAAGCTTTATTACCCACAATAAGACCAACTTCTAGCAGTAAAAGGACCTTTATGATTTTATTCTTTTTTTTTTCTGTACGGTAAGCCAGCAGCCAGTTAGCTTAGCTTAGCATAAAGACTAACTAGCTTGACTCTATCCGAAGGCAACAAAATCCAAAGCCAGCCTGTTCTCACTCCCAACGCATCAAGTAGCAGCAGCCTGTTCAGTGGTCATACGCTTCTAGGTTTGACGCTGTAGTTACCCCTCTAGCATCAGTTCTTCAAGTGCCCTCTAGTATTATGAAGGTGGTCGGACAGGACATACACAGGACTTTCCCCCCACAGACCTCCCTTACGTAACTTATTGTCAATAACTGAACGCGGTTATTTTAAGCCAAAGTATGATCCTTACCTCAAGATAACCAAGTAGTTTTTGTGCCTTAACCTAGCAACCCCTGAACATTTCACAACGTCGATAACAAAAGTCATTATGTCATGGGGAGTGAACTGTTTGTCAGCAAGCTTTATTTTCATAGTCTAACTGGACGTAGAATATTACGTTCTAGTGCTAACTTGACCTCTGAGCCCTCCATGTCCAAAACTGACGTTAGAGGGGTCGGGTAGAGTCATAGTTTGAAGCTTAAGGCCGCTGATGTATTAGTATGAGTTGGGAGTGAAAATGTGTTGCTAAAGCTCACTATCAAGTGTGATGCATCTTATGTTGTTTATTTTTTTTGTTTCTTATCAAATGACAAGTTGCAGATCCATGTGGGGTTAAGTGCCTGACTATTTCTTGGTTGGGATCAGTGATTTCCTCCCGTCTCCAATTCTTTGCGGCTGAAATCTGCTGTTTTGAGTACAAGTGGTAGGATTTTTGTCAATCAGAATAAAAACACTTGAGATAAGTTGAATTTCCACTAAGCTACGTAAGGAAAAGACATTCCAGTGTATTTAGGTGCCATATTCAAGAGTACTTTGTGATGATTATTGGAATAATAATACTGTGAATCGCAATTATGTTTTGCCAGGATAATCGTAACATGATATTTTTTATAGTGTCCCATGCCTAGCTTCTCAGTGACATTTTACAGGAGTGCATCGCCTATGAGTGCAGCTATTTCTTCAAAATTGCTGAATCTATAAGACACAAGATACCCTGTATAAAACTCTCCCCTTGGAAACAGAGACACTGCAGATATTACAGAATACATCCTGTCAAAACTGGATATCAGTTGCATTCTACAGTAAATGTAGGCTTTAACTTGAGGCTGCTGCCGATCAATTTGTGTCTATCAGGAAATGTTGTTGTGTGTTCTCTTCTCAAGCTGTGGAAAACAGGTGTTATAGTAAAGCACTATTCAAAATGAATACCATTTTCTTCTACCCCGGCTCGCCTCTTCAGACACATAAGAAGTGATGTGCTTTATATTTCCTGCAGCAGAGGACGGATTGAAAACACCACAAGAGTGAGTTTGTAATAACAACCTTCCTAGCTAAACAATGTTGAGCAAAGACACAAAAGACACAGAAGCAAAAAAAACAAAGAAATACAGAAATAAAGGAAGTCCATCCGTGTACAAGATAGGAATTTAATATCACCCTTACATCCAGGCTTATTGACTCCAGATATTACTGCTATTATCTTGTGGGCACCCACTCTCTCGCCTTACATCATCTATTTTGGGTCGTGACCAGTAGTTAAAGCACCAAGATAATACACATTGGCCGGCGATCCCCACAGTGAACAGTGTTATTGCTCTGTGATCTGACAGCTTCAGTGGGTTAAATCGAGGCACCAACTGTTTTAGGGTCCTCTGAAGGGCACTACAGAGAGGAAGGTAACAAATTCACACCGAGCTCCTTTATCCTCCAGGTAGCTGATATTATCTGAAGGTCTTTACGATTCACAACACGGATATTTGTGTTCCTGCTGCCAGGATCTGCTTTTATGGCAGCTATTATTTCAGCCCACAGTATTTTATACAGTCTGTTTATGTTGCAGGGACTTGTGGAGGATTTGGCAAGGCAAAGCAAGTGTATTTGTATAGCACCTTTTAAAGACAAAGACGTTTCAAAGAGCTTTACATATGGCGTGAGACGACACTGAAAGCAGGAAAAAATGAATTCAAAGGGAAAGAAATGATCACACTTTACAGTGATCAAGTGCTTCAGCGTTTAAAAAGCTGCAGTGGACAGTAAAGGTCTTCAGCCTTGATTTAAAAGAGTTACCAGCTAGAGCAGACCTCACTTCAGTTAGATGTGACGCATGAAGCTAAAGGCTGCTTCAACATGTTGTTTTAACCCTCAGGCCAGTAAGCAGTCCAGTCCCACAGGACCTGAGAGGTCCGGAGGGGTCTGTAACACAGCAGCGGATCAGAGATGTACTTGGCCCGAAACCATTTTGTGCTTCATGAAGAAGTAATAGTATTTTAAAATCAATCCTTTCACACACAGATAGCCAGAGCAGAAATTTGAGAACTGTAGTAACGTGTTCTGCTCCTGTGATGCTGCTCATCCACTTAATCCTGCCCACCAAAATAAAAGCACTGCAATAATAAAGGGATTAATACATGTTCATTGCTACAAAGCAATGCTTTTGCTACAACTACATTCAGAGACTTAAAAACAGGTTGTGGGTCTTTTACTCATGCTTCCCCAGGAGGACTAATTTTTATCGGACCTGAAGCTGAAAGGTGAGAAAGAATTTGGCTCTCGGGCTGATGAAAGTTTAAAAGCAAAAGATGGATAACTCATGAATAGCATATAAGTCTATACAGGCAAAGACAGGCCGGCTGCCAGGCAGGCAGATGCTCGTAAAGAGAGATGGGCAGCGAAGCAACAACAGAGAGAGAGGAGAGAGGACGAGCAAAGCTGGTCTAACCTGATGAAAGGTGTTAACAGGAGTGGATGCAGAAGATGGAACATGTTTTGATTTATAGTTCTTCATCAGATTGAACCACTCCTCGATGTAACATGAGGTCATACTGTGGTTTAACTTTACTCCTCACAGTAACTGCTTTACTTCACTTTGTGATATAGAGTGATGCTGCACTTACTGTTTATGTTCACTCATATGGTAAATGGTTTTAATGTAGTGCTTTTATCCAGAGAAAAGTCACAATTCTCCTCTCATTTACCCACCAATGTAAGTTGCTGGCCTAGCCATCGATCACACTTCTTGGAGATCCCACCTGGTCTCTCTCTCCCTATATGTAGTATACTTTTGAGGAGGTGCACGTCAGCTATGGGTAAACCTATAGCGTCGCCAAATTCTCTTTATATCGATACAAGTACAGCAAGTGCCAGCTGCATTTTTTCGCTTTGCTCTCCAGCAGCGAGTTGACACACGCACCGCTGCAGTGCCCACATTGCCTCCTCAAGAAGGAAAAGTCTGGAGAGCTTGGAAGTTCAAACAAAATGTTGGACAATTTGAAGACATCACTTTGAAATTTTGATGATCATTTTTTTTTACCATTTTTGATATTTCACGGACTTAAAGCCTTTTCACAGCACTGATTTTTCGTCCGAAAAATTCCCATGGAAATTTTGAAAAACTGATTTTATGGGTTCTTATTATCGATGCACACCGCAATATACCTGCGGGGGAAAAATGTTTGGACGGACCGTGATTTCAGTTGATTTCAAAACCGAAATAGTTGTCATGCGCTTCATTTTCGCATCGCACAGGTGGGAAACGGCTCAAAATGATGGATAATGAATTGTGAAAATAGTGCAACTAAACATCAGGTTAAACAGAGCGACACAAGACAAAGGTAGAGAAAATGCAAAATCACAAGCGACAAGCTTTGAGATCTTCAGCTTCAAGTCACATAGGAGTGAAGCAAGAAAGAGATTAAGGGCACATGAAAGAGACGGGCGGAGGAGGGACAGAAAGATGCGAAGACGAGGGGAGGAAGGACTACAGACTACGAGGAAGGATGATATGACTGAAGGAGCTAACAAAGGAAGGAGAGAGGGAAGGAAAGAGGAGAAAGTGGGTCAGACAGGCAGACAGTGGAGGCTGCTGCAGCTGGATACGGCAGACTGAAGCTTTGAGAAACCCTCCCTGATGTGCAGCACACACACAGCCGTCAGACAAACACACACACGCATACACACACACGCAGATACACTGCAATCAAGCACACATGCCAAAGTCTATCCTTTCCACACACACACACAAACTACATGATTTATTAGCTCCTGCTAGTCAGTCACAGTGACAGACTAGCCACGCCCATCTGGGATCCATGGCAACATCATTCTCCAATAAGAGCTTTTTGTGTGTGTGTGTGTGTGTGTGTGTACGTGTGTGTGTGTTTTCCTCACGTGCATCTAAATAAAATTAAGCTTTTGACTCTGTTATCTCTGTTAATCTTATAACTTTTATATGTATGTGTAAAAACTTGTCTGTACACAGGAGCACACACACACTGTACACACACACACACACACACACACACACACACACACACACACACACACAGACATGCCTGCTGGAGGAGTTTGGAGTTCTGCCAAAGCAATAAAGTCTAAATAAACCGTGTGACACCAACACTCTGCTCCTCCTCTTTCTCCTTTCATTCCTCTGCAATCACACACTTCTTTTTTTCTTTGTCCATATGCACCATTCAGCTCCCTTTCTCCGTTTCGCCAATCCGCATGCATCCTTCCCTTTGCTCTCCTGTCTCCTCCTCCTCCCTCCTTGCTTGCACTCCTTCAACAAGCTGCCTACCCCTCTGTTCCATCCTGTCTTTTTTAGCTACCTTTTCTCCTGTCTATTAGCCCCCCCCCAGGGTTCCTCATGTGAGAGAGCAACAAACAGGAGCACACAGAGTTTAATTAAAAATGAGAGGAAAGCGTGTACACACTATGCCTAATAGCAAATATATAAAGATCAAATCCCGGTTATGAAAACCTTATTACTCCAAAGCCCTCGTCTCCATTGGATTGAGGCTTTATTGGACAAACTGTTTCATGTCAGCAAACAAAACAGGATTTGGGAAGGGATTAAATTGTCTCCAAAATCTCACTTGACAATGTATCCAGACAGCATGGATCGCCTGTCTTGCATGCAGCATGCATAAGCCCTGACAGGATTAAAGAAGAGACTGATCTGAGCTTTTGGAAATTTCTAGTCCTCCTTGTCACAGTTCTTTAAGGAATCCCTACTGCACAACATAAATACAGGCTTCTACTGGTGGCCAGCAGCCCTGCTCACAATTACTGTGTGTTTTTGTTGGTACAAATTCTGCTGAAAACTGCCTGTAAGAAATATTTATGTGCTTCACGTACCACACAAACTCTTTTCTTCTTTTACTTTAAGATTGAGTTATGTTGATGGCAGTATCACGCAACGCTTCTTTGGTTTCTTTGACTCTGTTTTTCTTCTCCATGTCAGCTGACTACGAATGTGCATTTGATGTTATTACAGATTATTATCCTATCAAGATACATCGAATGTGACATTTTGATTCATTGATGAAGAAATTCCGGGATGATTTATTTCTTGAAAGAGATGGATCACAAGGAAGGAACAGCATTTTTTTTAGAATGAGAATCTGGCGAGTTCAACATGTTCAAATGTGATCTTTAGTCTGGAAAATACAAAATCCTTCCCTTTGTACAAAGTTTATTAATGTGTGCTGTAACTGTAAGTGGAGACGTACTCATAGTTAACGAGTTATGTGTTAACCTGCATAAGAACAATCTGAGTAAATTCCATGCAGTGAGGTATCAGCTGATGAGTTTGGGTGTTGTAATCAGGAGGGAATTATTTGGATTTGTACATTGTTACTTGTCAAAGATCCTGTGAAATCCTGACATCCTGGAAAACGGCTCCTCTTCAGTGACCTCATGCTGCTTAAGTACGTGTAACTAAAAGGTCCAACCAATTAGGGGTGTGACGCGTCGAGCTTTCACACTACGATTAAAAATATCACAGTACAAAATATGATCAAAGATGAAATACAATAACATTTGTTAAGACTATGTTTGCTGGGTTTTATTAAAACTACCAAACACTGCAGTGAAAATGCAACTGTGTTGGAAACTACAACATCATTGATTGAAATCATCTTCAGTCATGGTTCCGGGTCGCACCGGAAGCTCACCTGGTAGAGTGTACGACCCACAGACGGAGGCTGAGTCCTCGGCAGCAGCAGCAGCAGCACTGATTCCATTCCAATCCATGGTCTTTTAATGTTTGTCATCCCCTCCCTCTCCCCCATTTCCTGTCACACTCTTAGTGACAGGAAATGTTGAATTATTTATCTAATAAAAGCTAAAAGACCCCCCCACAAAAAATAATCTTTCAAAAGCCAGGGTTTCTGTTATCCAGTAATTAGCTTTTTGTCCGACAGATTTAAATCTCTCTGGTCATGATGTGAAAATAATTCCCTCTAAGCACAATCTGAAATGTATTTAATGTTGGGTAAGCAATTCTGTAGAAAGATAACTGATCGGAGACTCTCGTACCCAGGTAGTAAGCTTTGGGTTGGTGGCTCAGACTGAGTCAGCGACAAAATAGGACAGAACAATCAACTATATTTCTACTCTTTTCCAACTTTTTTGTGATTGTTGAGTCTCGTTCCCTGGTTTGTCAAATACTGATGCCTTGAGTTGGTGATGTTTGGAATAAGCTGCATAGTATTGGAAAAAACTGACACACTGTGATCTTTTGGATTTCCTCAGTTTATATTGCAATATGAAAAAACATCTGGATTTTTTTAACCAGATGACTTGAATAGCACTATTTGGAAATGATTTGCCGTTCTGGAATGACTGAGATGATCTTCTAGGGGAGTGCATTTCATGAAACAACCACAGCAGGCTCTGCTTTGTTTGTAAATCAATCAAGAATAATCAATGAATGTTTGCAAAGCGTGCACGTCAATCAGAAGCACCTCCCATGTATCCAAGAACCAAAATGGTCCAAATTATTTAATATTTGATGGACTTCTCTCATAGATTAGTCATGGAAAATTTGATCATTGAGGATTTTCCTTTTGTATCAAGCAGCAAAAAAGTATTGAATTCATTTATTTAAGTTGACATTGCAAAGTGGATGCTGAAACAATGCACTGTGCAGCCTTAGCGACAGGTTAATTGTTTCAAAGCCCCATAAACGGCATTAATATTTGACCAGAATTTCTCCCATTTGTCCAGGATTCTTGAAATATTGCAGGACAACTGGAACCCTGTCTTGAGCGGAAGCTTGCAAACAAACACAGGAACTCGAGGAAACTACTTCAATTAATTCCCATACAGGATGGACAGAAAGACAGACCGTCTCTTGTACTGTACATAAATGAACAACAGAGTATGGTGACATTTCAGCAATAATACTGCATGTACTAAATGGTCTAGGGTTATGAGGTGGTGCCACAACTGGATTAGTTTCACACCATTTAGCAGGTAAGGCAGAGAGGTTCCTCTCCATTCACCTCTTCAGAGGAGGGGAAGTCAGGGAGGAAGTAATTCAGACTCAAATCATACTCAGCAGCAGGAGAAGGGCTTCACACAGCAAGGAGTAAAGCCTAATTGGCTATGTTTTATTGCCCGGCTAGCCAGGGGTAAGTGGAGGTCTGAGGAATGTGTTTGCAGATGCTACAGGGTGCTCAGCAGGGAAGCTTTATTCCATAATGGTTTGAGAGGCTGCCTGGGACAAAATTACAGCATGTGAGAAGGTCAGCGAAATTGCGCTCTGAGCTTTAAAGTGAAACTCAGTTAGGAAAGTGATGGATTTTGGGCGCTAACAGGGTGGGCCCAGCTGACTGTAATCTTTGAAACCTCCCAATTAGTTTCAATTTATTGTACTGGATTTCCAGGCTGAGGACAGGCTGCCCTGCTGAAAGGGAGCAGGGTGGATACTGTACGCTCAGTCTGCTCTGACCAGAACAGCAAGTTAAGCAGGTGATAGGTGATAATAAAACCAAACTGCTGCTTGCATCAGTACTGATATGTATTATGTCTTTTAAGACCAGATTTAAAATCCTCTTCATACTATTGACAAACCTAATATTGTTCTCTGTGAATTTGAGCATCTTCAAACTACAATTATAGGTGTAAAATTAAATTCTCAATGAATTATGGAGGGGATGTGAACATATGCAGAAATTACAGGTGAGGCAGGGGGTCAAAAGCCTATATCATCATAAACATATCATTTTAGAGAAGTAAATAATTGCAGTTTAAAAAAGAAAGAATTGAGTTGAAGACATTTGGAAATGAACTAAAATCCCTTTCAGCAGCTGCACTGCTAACTAAGCTAACTAGCTAATGGGAACAGTTCGCAGCAGGTAGCAGTTGCTCCGTTCATATGTTGTCCTCTTTGCTTTTGAGTATGAATTCGACAGCTGGACAATTCTTACGTGCTGCACCTTTAAATAATATAATAATATGCACTGAAAAGTGTACTGTAAACACTTGTACTAATGGCCCTTCATGTTTTACTTTTGTTTGAGCCACGGAGGCAGTATGTCGTCTGAAGCCGGCGAGTAACGAACTGCCCCAGGCATTTTGCGCCGTAAAAAGTCTGTGATATACTAACGTGTGTGTGATTGTGACCGGATTATTGATGAAAGAAAACAGTCTCTGGAGACCTGACTAAAAGCAAACCAGTGGTACCCGTGAGTTGGCGGAAGCCTGGTGATCCTTTGTTTTGTTTTATTTGTATCTTTCTTTCTTCTGTCTTTTTGTTTTCTTTTTTGCTTATGAATGAACTGAACTGGAGTGAAATGACAGAGACTGCCGGGAAATCCATAAGTGGAGTATTTTTGTGTGGGCTGAACTGAACCTAACTTTGATTTCTTTCTTTTGTTTGGCTAATATAACTATTTTCGGACTTGAATTTGATCAAACCGCTACACTTTGCCATTCATAAGAATAAAAAACATTTACACTCATAAACAGACTGTTCTGTTGCCTCTTGATGAAGTTGAATCTTGTGCGTCACAGCCACAGTATTTGTACTCGGCAGTCACGCCTTTAACATGTCAATACAACCCTAAAGTTAACGACCTTTCAGTTATCCAGTATAGTTTAATAAGAGTCATCAGTGTTTCTTATATGCATTTAATACAACAGCTCTTTTGGCAGCACCTTTGGGTGTCCCCTTCAGGAATCACTCTTCAGAAATCTTCCTGTTTACTGTCCTCCCAACAGTGAAATGAAATATCTGCCTTTGTGTGTGAAGTGCTCTGTGTGATCAGAGTGGTTTTCATGTCTACCAGGCATAGAGATCTCATAGTGGGCAGTGGGCGACTGATTCATTATCTTTAGTATCAGGATGTGATGTGAAAAGCATGAACTGACTCGATAACTAATGTGTAAACAGCTTTTACCATAACTTTCCTAATCTTAAAACTGCAATGACAACATATATTTGAATTACTGAAGTGATGACGCTGTGTGGTATTAACACACGCCCCCGCAACAACTCATAGGAAAGTTTCCTTTAACTGCAATAAAAATATCTTCAATAACCTCATCATGACTGCCTCCATAAATATGTATCTCCTGACTGTGTTACAGCACCCCAGAGCCCAAACTCTGGACCCCAGCTCACTGTCAACGTTCTCTAACACACACCTCTGCTGTCACACTTTATAAATCTGTGACTCCATCATGAGACGAGAGCAGAACCAAACAAAATGTCAAGCAAGGCTGGCAGTTTGCAACAGGTCTGCTGAGAGCTCACCGGGTGACACCAGGGCAGCACCTGTTTTGTTCTGCTGGTGTTAACCATAGAAACAAATTCACTCCGCGCAAAGCAGCGACAACCACACTTCAGTTTGTTTGAGATGGGTATTTTTTTCTAGCCCTTGGTTTCAGTTCACTGCTGAGTCACTGGAGGACACTTTCAGACCTTCGAGGAGGTGAAGCGGTCATATCGCTCTCTTTCATCTCCTTTAAAAGACATAAATGAGGACACGGTTGCACTAGTAACAATGCAAACATTGAGAACTAGGTCACTAGAAACCAACGTCTTATTTGATGCTTCCATACCGACTGAAACTAGAAATCTGTTCTGATCTGTTGCACACTGTGTGATTCTAATCCGTCATCCTCAGCCAACTGCGATGACACCCTGAGAAAAACACTCTTAATGTAAATACCATAAACCGCCTTATAAAATCGTGCTCTTGCAGCTTTAAAGAACTTCATGTTCCAGCAAATAAACACCTGTCTCCAATAAATGCCCGGTTCAGGAGACTGTTTACATTGCAGGTCATAAAGCTGTCCACAAAACCACTAAAATGCGCCTGAAGCCGCCATGATAACATCACTGAAGCATGTTGCCAATGCAATTTAGGTCTTTAATATTTAAACTGGACACAGAAATGGTAAACAAAAAATATGTGCTGGTTATTAAGATAAGTTTGTTTATAGCATCTCGGGTTTGATGTGTAGGAAAAATAAGTCTGCCTCTGGCGATAAAATCTAACGTGGTTATGTGTGGTTGATTCCACGCCTGAAACAAATAAAGTATTAGACTATAATTAGAAGTTTTATCTGGAAATGTACAGAAGAAACAACCAAGTGGAAACAGACTCAAGGTCCATGTCTAATACATTCTGTTCCTCTCCTGTCCTTACTGGAAATGTTCCTTTCACTACCAGCTCTGTGTGGGCAGTGGTATCTATGTGCACCAGGTAGAAGACAAAAATACACACACATCAAGTGTAAAATAGCAGCAAGACTTAGATAAATAAATCAATATGTCTGGCAGGTACATTTTAGAGACAAAAGCTTTTGGGTTCCTCTGCTCCAGTGGAAATCTAACTTTCTCTGAATGTAAGTCAATACAATCCAAACCAAACCAAACCTGATTGGCCTCCTGCTGAGTTGATCTATACTAAGCGGAAGCACCAAAACTTTCTGCTAAATTTTCTCAGCTTCTCTGCCGCCCGCGAAGTTAAAAAACACTTTTGGATTTGAAGACGAATGGTTGAACACTTCAAAACGTTCTCTTATTATTTGAAATTATGTTGCACTTATCACCGTGGTGGAAGTGAGAGAGCGTGAATTTTCAGCAGAGAGATGGACTGTGTGCAGGCAATTAATACATATTCATCCTTCAGGCTGTTTCAACCAAAATATCCTCGGATCCAGGTGAACTGGGGACAAGATGTGCTCCTGCTGTGAGGAACCTTTTAGCTTCTTATCTTATTATTAGACAAGTAACTGCTCTCAGTTAGTCGAAGGATTTACAGGGTTCTTTATTTGTCTTCTGCCAAGAACCCAAAGCAGACAGTACTGACCGCTCTCTGATGGGTAATTATAAAAGGTACTTTGCACAATTCCCTGCAATCCAGCAGGTAACGTTATTGCTGTTGGACTCTGGAATTTTTATGAAAGTGAGCTTGTGACCAAAGTGTTGTGTATATTAGGGTTGGGCCGCTGAAAGATGCCATTGTCCATCATCGACTACTGAGCCCTGACCAACGTGACATCATGGTTTAAAAGGTGTGTCCCCTCAGAGTTGTCGTGAGGCAGGCAGGCAGGAGTTTGTGACAGAAAATTAAAAGAAGTTTGTTGCTGCTCAATGCACTAGCGTCACATCTTCATGTCCTGTTAATCATTTTCTTCTTTAACCAGCTCAGTTAGGCGAACCCATGACACCTGGTTACATTTGTGACAGGTGTGTTTCTTTTCTGTGGGTCATTGTTGTCGGTTTCTTTCAACTGTGCCGTTGTAATTCACGTTCTCTTCTCCTAGGTGTAGCTAGCTGGCTAACTGTGGCATTGCCCAAACCTGGTGCATACAGTATGACTAGGGATCTCAAGGAAATTGAATCGAAAGCAACTGGATTTGGTTTTTGTCTTGAAGACGTTTCACCTCTCATCCGAGAGGCTTCATCAGTTCTGCTCCCTTGACTAGGCTGAGACTAGTCAAGGGAGCAGAACTGATGAAGCCTCTCGAATGAGAGGTGAAACGTCTTCAAGACAAAAACCAAATCCAGTTGCTTTCGATTCAATTTCCTTGAGATAACTATGACCTGGATGAATGAGAATATTCACAAGCCTAGTATGACTAGGGGTGTCACGATACCAAAAATTCAGTAGTCGGTGCCAATACCAGTAAAATTACACGATTCTCGATGCCAATTTCGATACCACGGTAAAAAAAAAAAAAAAGGATGAAAATTTTGAATATTCCATATTTTAAAGCATCAGTCTGATGCATTTTGAGATGCATTTTTTGCCAACCTGTGGAGAGCTGGAGAAACTTAACTTCAGCCATGAGTCAAAAATATTATGGCCTCCTTACTAAGTATTTTGCAAGACATTTCATGCCAGCCTGTCACTGGGTCTAACATTTACAGCATATGAGGCACAATGTGGTAAGGGCTTAATGCAAATGGCTTAATGCATATAGGGATGCAGACCACCATCAGAAGCTGAAAGCACTGCTGGCCTCTGCGATTTTACCTGACTGAATTTGGTGAGTGATGGTTTCAATCATTTTAATATTTTCTGGTATATCCAAGTTACCCAGGAGCTCTGTTGACATAGGCTTAGCTAACGTTAGCTACAGCTTGATGAATTGAGTCATTGAACACAGCAGGAGAGAACGCAACGTTAGACAGCTAGCACTAAAGCTCCGGTGGAAAATGATTAGCACTAGCTAACGCTACCATTAACGTTAGCCTAAAATTAGCTACATATCGTTACTAAAGTTAGATGATATCTAGCTAATGTTAGGCTAACGTTAACGGTAGCGTTAGCTAACTGTTAGTGCTAATCATTTTCCACCGGAGCTTTAGTGCTAGCTGTCAGTCAGGTAAAATCGCTGAGGCCAGGAGTGCTTTCAGCTTCTGATGGTGGTCTGCATCCCGAAGAGGTTTTGCAGCAAGCTAGCCGGGTCAGCGCATGCGCGAGGTTTGTCGCGAGCGCGAGTCCTACTCGCAACATAAAAATAAATCCACGCAAGTTTTAGTAATTTAAGGAGATAGGCCTGCACGTAAGTTACACAAATTGAAAAACTCATAGGCCAAGTTGGATGGGGGTTCAAAAATTTACTACCTCGTCAGATGACGTTTATTACCTTTTACTACTTTTTACTGGCCTTAATTTGGGCTAATTTCATTTACTACCTTTTACTACCTTTTACAACCCCGCGGACACAACTTCCGGAAGAGGCGCTGCACCGATGCCAGCACCGGAATCGGTGCGAGCAGTACTTCAAAAAAATGGGCATCGTCAGTGTTTTGACATTTTAGAATCGAAAGGTATCGCAAGTATCGGTTCTCGTGACATCCCTAAGTATGACAGTATAAATCTGAGCAGAGGTGAAACAGCAGCACTTGCTCCTCCCTCATTACCACCACTGAAGTCCTCTTTAGCAAGGCACTGAAAGGATCAGTTGACCCATAAATTAAAAGTCAGTCATTTTGTTTTTATTCAGACGAAGTTGAATGAATTGATCATTTCAGCTTAAAAAGGGTGTAAATATGTATTTTCAAATCAATTTGCTATCTCAGGGCTTATGGAAACTTGAATAATGCTGGACGAGCTGTATGGAGCCATTTTATGTTTTTAATTTCGGTTGTTTTACACGTTACATCAGTTGTTTAGGAGAATGCTGCAGAAATCCAGAAATGTTTTGTGGTCAAAGAAGCTTCATCCAACTTCCCATGGCATGAGGGTGAGTAGATAAGGACTGAATTTTCATTTTTGAATCTTTTAACCCTGATATGCTCAAGCAAATCCAACAGTGTGTTTGTACTGATCAGCTTCCATGTGTGAACGAATGTAACCCATCAAAAAAAGCACCATCTGATTAAATTAAAAATATTTCTTTTTTTAAAAAGTCCAAGCAGACAGATACCCAATTTTTTTTTTTTACTAGCCGACATCACAACAGGTCAATATGCATAAAGCGAAATGCTAATATACTACAAAAAGCATCCATACCGCTCACATGCTGAAACTTAAGCTTGAGAATAAAAAGTCCTATATCCCACAAGGCTTAGACTTCTACCATGCATGGTAGCTTTTAATCTTACATATGTAGGATTTTAAAAAAGGTTAGCGCTATTTGAGTTTACTCCATTGACAGCCTCCCAGAGGATGTTATTAAATTGGCCCTGAGAGGGCGGCGCTTGCCGACGTCGAGTCTTGCGAAGTGAGATTTTACGGTTGAGTTGTGGCAGCGTGTCGGCTGGTGCTGTCTAAGAGACCCTAATGTAAAATATTAAAGGCTTGGGTCAACTGGGGGGGCCCTCATATCGCTCTCATTACTTATTGACGCGCCTCTATCTGTGTGTAGCTCGGCTAGTGAGCCTGTAGGAGTGTTTGAGTTTGTTGTGAGCGCGGAGACGGTTGACTTGCCTGCGCACAAAAGCACACTCACCTTCAGAAATAGACTTGAACGGTTACCTGAAAATATGGAGGCACACGTAATGTAAGTCACGTATAGTAGTGATCTACATAATTGGTGCAGCTTTGAAGTGTGTGCGTCAGTGTCTAGGTTCAGTATATGGATATTACACTAGGCCTGTGTGCATGTGCGTTTATGACTGCTGTTGTGCGTCAAGGTTCCATGTAAGCTTATCAGTACGTGCCAATGTCTGCATTCAATTTCATGCATACATGTTTGCGTAAGTGTGTGTTTTCATGCATGATTACTGTATAACATGATATGCGCAGGGTTGTGCACTTTCATGCATTTATCTTGACATGTGTTAGCGAACATATGCTCAGTGCCAGGTGGTGTGTGTGAGTGTGTGTGTGTGTGTGTTCTTATTGTCTTATCAAAGTGATGTGAATTTAAGGTTTAACTTTCAGTGAATTATTTATCCCTGTAGCAGCTCTGGCACCTGCACTGGCCAAGGGTCTGAAAGCATACACCACACACACACACACACGCTTTACATGTACGTACGCACACACACACGGTGCAACAACACACTGACACGCAAAATTATACAGCCGAAGCAGCTATAAATATTTATCCCTCTTCCTCCTCATATTTATTTCATCCAACAGAGCTCATATCAGAGGGGCAGCGGGATGGTGAGGAAATCCAGAGAGAGAAAGGAGGGAGAGGGGAGGAGGTGACGGAGAGAGAGAGAGAAATAGATAGATGGAGGTGAAGGAGAAAGGGAAAAAGAGAGGAGGAGGAAGAGGAGGAGCAAATTATTTTTACTAATGAAAATAAAGATGCAGGTGGAAAGAGAGAGGATGATGAAATAGAAGAAAATGAGGCCACGAGCGAGACAAGAATAAAAAGTAGGGATTGACCGAGATGATTTTTTTCCGGGCCAACACCAATTCTTACTAATCATGAGACCAATAACAGACGTTTGCAGTAAAAAGACAAATCTCTTGGCAGTTTACTGCACGGTGAACGGTACTTAAGGAAAATTTTGAGATACTTTACTTTCCATTTTCTGCTCCTTTATTCTTCTACTCTTTTACATTTATTTGATACATTTAGTTACTAGTTACTTTGCAGATTCATACATGTATTATTCAGTGTTGATAGGCTATTACTTGTGACATGTAAACAGTTAGATAGTGTTGTGGGTGGGACAGTGAGTGAGACGACAGAGAGGTGACGATAGAAGGAGAAAGGATTCTGCACTGTAAGTTGCAATATGTAAAACTTGGCCACCTGCAAAGCATCCATGCTGCTCACATGCTTCAGTCAGAGGAGAACCTAAAGCTTGAGAATAATAAGTCATATTTCCCATAAAGCTTAGACTTCCACAGGAACCAAGTGTGGTAGCCTTAAATATTACATATGTAGGATTTAAAAAAAGTTCTACAAAGCGCTGTTTGAGTTGCCACCTGTTGAATTCAATTATTGAAAGCAAACAGGGGTCAGCATACCACCACAGTAACAGCTGACTGCTGCTAACTGTAGCTGCTATTAGCTATTTAGCTCGTTTAGCCATGCATCTAGTGGTCCAGACTGGGAGATCAGAGCACCAGAGGAGTGTTGATGTTTACACCACTAGAACAAGAGCTCACTTCTATAGATATCTCTGTGACGCATTACATCGACATCTTAACATTAAAATGTATTTCTTCACATTCTGTTGCTCATTTTGGCTAATTTTTAAATGTTTTCGACTTAACTTCGTACGTATTGCAGGTTTAAATTAACTTACTTTGTCGGCAAACAGACACAAAAAACCCTGTTACAGATAATCGGAAAGGTGCTGAATAACGGCCTCGATAGTCAGTCTATCCCCGATCAAAAGTGTGAAGGGACAGAAGGAAAGGAAGAAAATATCAGCAAAAGTTGATGGCTGTATGAAAATGTGGTAAACATAGAAAAGGGTCAGGACAAAGACACCAACAAAGAAGAAAGGTACATAAGATAAAAAGAGGTTAGAGGCAGAGTGATGGGAAGTGAGGGGTGAGTTGAAGTCACTTAAGAGAGTCATTATCACTACTATCCAGCAGTCTAAACAGCAGCCGTCGAGGCGCACAATTGAATCTGGACTACTACACCACTTAACTGGGATATAAGGCTGCATGGCCCGGCTTGTCGCTCTGACTGGAAATGATTGACCAAAGGGTTGGAGCAGCCAGGCGGGAAATGTCACGGAAAAATCACTCTGACTCTACAAATAAAAGTTAAAAAAAGGAGACGGAGGCAGCCAGAAGTTGCTTTGTTCATCAAGAGTTGAGGACATAATGTATATTCCAGCAAGATGTGAATGTCTCCAACAGTGGATCAATGTGGCTGCTCGTCTAATTATAGCAAGAAACACATTGTCAAAGAAAAAGACTTAATTGCTAAAGGCAGTCCCAATCGCAACTATGAGGAGCTAGAGCAGGTCATCCAGTAACCGGAAGGTCAGTGGTTTTAGCCCCGGTTCCCTCTGCTGCATGTCAAATTATACTTGGGCAAGATACCGAACCCTAATTACTCCTGATGGCCGTTCCTTCAGTGTGTTATTTTGTGTGAGTGGTTGAGCATGGAAATATCTTGGGGCGCTTTGAAATGGAAGCGCTGAATCGCATCTGACGAGCAGGTCGGCAACAGTCTCTGCCGCATCAGTGTATGACTTAGGTTTGGGCGATATCCCAAATTTTATCGCACCAAAATATCCTCAAAAACGATATTATTGTCTTTCAGCAAAGACGACATGTAGCCTCATTCAAATCCCTTGGCTCACCATATTCTCTCACTTGTATGTTGCCACACTGCTGAGCTGCAGTCTCCTTAGAAACAAGTCCGTATGTTGCCGCTACATCAGGCCAATTAACCTGTAATAACCTCCACCAGCCCCGTCTCATTCCCACCTCGTCAAACATCGATGTGCATTGCGTCCTTTTCAAAATAAAAGCCTGAAGATCCTGCAACAGCTGTTCAATATTTGATATTGTGAAACATATCGCAAATGACGACAAATAGCTAAAATATTTGCTAATATCTCGTATTGGCCCATGCCTATTACGAACATGTGTATGAATGGGAGAATGTGACGTCTGGCTTAGAGCGGTCTGTCGACTAGAAAAGTCGATTCAACATTGATTTACTTGTGTCCTTCTAGTAAGTTTTTTCATGCAGAGTTCTGGTTTTAGCAGAACAAACCTGGTTGAATCTCAATGTGTTTGAAATTTCATGATTTACCATGTGCACCTTGCACCTCACACGGTAGTACGCCATGTGAATCTCTCAGTTGAATATCTCTTTCTCCACCAGGGTAACCAAAATACATGTACTTTCATTGAAGTCGGCGTAATTAAGTGTTTCTGATCTCTCCTCGTACCCCGGGAGGCAGCTTCGTGACCTTGTGGCAGAGTCTTATCAAAGACGAGGGCCAAAGGAGCAGCTCTCTGTAAGCTTTGAAGCCTGAGGGCTGTGTTACACAGTCAGGCTTAGCATGCAGCATTTTAAACAGCAGAAGATCTCAACAGGCGGTTTCTAGCAGAGCGAATGGAGCTCGAGGCTA
Organism: Lagodon rhomboides; assembly: GCA_039737535.1. Taxonomy (NCBI): domain Eukaryota; kingdom Metazoa; phylum Chordata; class Actinopteri; order Spariformes; family Sparidae; genus Lagodon; species Lagodon rhomboides. The sequence continues at coordinate 25,205,935 of CM077795.1, forward strand.
CCTGAAGGTGTGAAGCCTGTTCTTGCCCTCAGCTCATACAGGGTGATGCAGCCAGATTCCAGAGCAAAGAAGTGCTATCACATTGATATTGTTTTGAAATTCATTTGAAGATTTTGGTTTATTCATTTGTTGAGACTACTAAGTAGTCTGACATTTTGGACAGAGGGTCCCAAAAAAGTGTAAAAACTCACAAACTCCAGACTAAAGAGGAATGTGTGTTTGCTGTTTTTTTTTATTGTTTTAATTATGATTAATAACTATTTCTGGCATGTGGTCAGTCTTTAATGTTCCTGTTTTTTTATCGCTTCGCAAAGAATACATTTCAGTCAGGAGCACGGGTGCTACTAGTGGAAATAATAACCTATACCCCATGAAGATTAATAACTAAACATGATAATAGTACAACAGCATCTCCTGAGCTTGGTGGTTGGGGAAGCTTCCACCTGATGAGATGTTACCAAGAAAAGCTACAGTTATAAAAATAATTTCCCACCTGTATGGACATATTTGAAAAAGAGAAAGCAGTCCTGACTTTTTTTTTACCCAAATTTGTTTGATTTAAAATGTGAAACACACCTCACGATATCAAATGTGCTGATAAGTCCCCCTGGATTAGTACACTTAGGACGCATTTGGTCCCATGTGAATGAGCTCAGACACATTAAGTGACGTGTCGCGTTAGATCATTACTCAAGAAACTGTGTCCAAATCCAAGTCGTTTTAAAAGTTTTCTGATGTCTGGGAAGCCTCTCTGGAGAACCCATCAGCAAGCAAGAACACAGGCCAAAAAATCCTGCAGCAGAGAGCTCATAAACTACAGCGAGAACCAGACTGCTTCCCTCAGGAGTCTACGTTACTCCACCGGTCACTTTGGGAGCGAGCCAGCCACGATTTCCAGCTCCCTTCCTAAATCTACAAATGAGACCTGGTTGGCTGGTAAAACACTTAAAGTGGCTGTCGAATGTTGAGATTGAACAGGAATCGTTGCTGCTGGACAGAGAGGGCCCTTGTCTCGGATTCCTCTCAGTACCTTGAAGCATCTTGAAACGGACAGCTGCCTAAGAAGAAGAAGAAGAAGAAGAAGAAGTGGAAGAAGAAGAAGGAGAAGGGGTTGTGTGGAGCGAGCCAGTATTAGGTTTGGAGCAGAGTTGTGTGTGCAGAGCCAGGTTGACGTTGATCCAACAGGGTGGGTCTGTCTGCTGCATGACTCGGCCCGTCTGGCCCGCAGCTAGAAACCACCCCCCCTCCCCTGGCAGTTATGTGTGTGTGTAAGTGTGTAGGAGTAAGAGTGTGTGTATGCAAGCCATGCATGCCTCTGTCGGTACGCATGTGGGTGATGAATTATTTTGTGTGTGTGTGTGGCCTTGTGTGTACATGTAAGTGGTAGTGAAGCATGTAAGTTGAAATTCACTGTGTATATATGTGTGTGTGTGTGTGTGTGTGCGTGTTTGAAAGAGAGGAAAAGGGATCTTATAACCAGGCGGGCACAGCACCAGAGTCGGTGTCGCTCTTTCCATGTCTCTGTCCTCTCCCTGAACCTAACGTTGCATAACACGAGAAATGGTTTCATGCCAGATGAGCGGCTGGGTGGGTGCACGATGCACACGGGTGAGGGGGCGGGTGAGGGTGCTGAAAGAGGGGTCGGGAGGGTGCGGGAGGTTATGTCTAAGACAATCAAATGACATATCTCTCACCACCTGCAACCCTCTGCCTCCTTCGTGTCTCTCTTTGTTGTCTGCCCTCTTCTCTTCAGCTGAACTGATGTGCTGGTTATGAAAAGAGCAATAAAGTTGGGGAGAAGCTGCAGGCAGAAGAGAAAAGACGTACAGTACACATAGTGATGTGCAATAAGCCCACAGTCTCATATCCTGATGTCAGTCCTTTCATATATCCAGGTATTAATATATACGATGACACAACACATTTTCTGTTATTTCAATGGATAATCTGAATTATGTACTTGACAAATAAAATGTACACACTCATTTAATGTGAATATGTCAACTAGAGCTGGTCAATATCGTTATATCATGATGTGGCATAACTGCTGTCTTCTCCTGGTTTTAAAGGCTGCATGACGGTAAAGTGAAGTCATTTTATGAACTTACCAGACTTTTCTGCTTATTCTAATACTTGCCTTTACCCGTTTGGTCATTATATCCACATTACTGATGATTATTTATCAAAAATCTAATTGTGTATTTTCCGCAAGTACCAGCAGTTCTCTTGTATTGTGCCACGTTCACTGTCCTCCATGTTTGCTTGTGTTGCCTTCATCAGAATTTGCTGGCTGCATCGCTGCCATGCACTGCTCATATGACAGAAAGTTTTGAAGAGTATGATTTGCAACACAACAAATTTTAAACATGCAAACAATTTCATCTGGGTTGCATGACTGTACTTGTAGTAGAAAATCAAGTTAACGCTGTAATGTTTGAGGTCATTTTTGCAAGTTTGCCTCAAATTTGAGGCGTACCACCAATTTTACACGTTAAAATTAGTTTATAAGAGCTATAAAGCCAGCAGAAATAGTTTTATAATGTCTTCTGTGGCTTTGTCAAAATATCCTGGACATACCAGAAGGACTAGGTAACAAACTGGAACTGCAGAGTTCAGAGGGCTCTGACGTTTACCTGAGAGGGAAAAGATGTTCGGGCTGCGTAGGATCCAGCCTCTTTGGAGCGATTTTCAAGCTTTAAATCAGGATATTACTGCCTCTACTGTACTCAAATGTACATGGAATAAGTAACTTTAAGTGAGTCTGATGCTTTTAAGATGAAAGAAAAGTTTTATTTTGATTGAAGAGATCAGGAGATGATGTTGAGGGATTAAGGTGTAGATCATGAGATCAAGAACGGTGTAGATCATGAGATCAAGAACGCCTGTCAAGCGTTTATAAAAACATCATTAAAATGCATACTAGTGATTCGTCTTTTTATCGTTTCTGCATGTCATCGGTATCCCAGCACAAATCAAAGTTTCCTTCATCAATTGTCTGCAGCAAAGTCCTCACCCTGTTTGTACAAGTTGTAAAGAGGAAGACGTATTTCTTATCCATGACAAAAGGCTCGGATGGCATGGGATTACTGACAATTTACAAATTAGTCAAATAAAAAAGGTCAATGTCCTAAAAAAACTAAAAATGACTGATTCAATAATGCGTTCCTTGGATGATCGTACAGAAAAGACATGAGTTAAGTAAAGAAATAAAAGTCAGGAGAAGAGTCCAAGATTTTTTTTGTGGTTCTTCCAACTACAAACTTCTGTTATAAAACTAATAAAACACAAGAAATTGGAGACGTTGGACGACTCCGTTCGTGGGTTATGTGGATCTTGGCATTTACGAGTTGTGGATGTGAGTCAACACAGGCCTCAAAAATTGTAGGACATCCATAGATGTTGGCAGTCTTGAGATAATGGACACACAAGTAAGCCTCATCTGCCAAGTAACTTTTTTTGTTCTTCAGATGTGGAAAAATCTTCTTTTTAACTTCTCCCTGCCTGGATTTTCATTGCAACTGTGAATACAACTTCTGGTCACAAGCTTGTGTATATTCATATATTTTCCCCTCATTCTTCACTTTGCTTCAAAACTTCCTCTCCACTCTTTTCAAACAGAATGGAGCACCGAGGGGGGTTTGTGGAAAGAAAACAAACTGTGAAACTGTAACCTGTAGCCAAGGAAAACTAGCTGACGGGCTTCCCTCCCCTCGCCTCGGCACGGAGTGTACCAACAGCGTCTACCTGACAGATATCACTCCTAAACAACCCTGCTGCTTCCAAACCTGCAGCTAAGGGTTCAAGGTGCTGCCACTGCTGCCTTCTGTTGGGGTTTGGCTCTCTATAAGCCACATTTCTCCCCCTCAGAATCCCTACTTTTTCACAGTCAGGCCTCATCTTTTCCTTTTTTTTAACTTTCCAATAAATACCCTTCCTTCTAATCACATACCATTTCTCTTCTCCTACCCTGCTTCTACACTCTATGTTGTGAAAGACGATGTATAAAACATATGTTAGCTACTCACAATCAAAAGTTTCCCTTGCTCTCCCTCTTCTTAAGTGGACTGTTTCATAAGTGTACTGTTCTGTTCTGCTCTGAGGGCCTCCTGGGTGTGGGACTGCTGCTGACCTGCTGGGCCGAGTGTGCTGCCAAGTCTTTACCGTGAGAGAGTGAAAGAGAGCAGAGGGCAGGGCTCAGAACGGCACCGTGCCATCGGACACTTTGCCAACCTTGGCTGGAGTACCGATGTACTGACGGGAGGGAAAAGACTAACTGCAATTGTTCGACTCAAGTAGTTATAGATGTGAAAACATACAAGAGGAAATGAGTAAGAAAAAGGGATTCTTTCACACCTGCTTTCCCTCCGTCAGCCCCAGCTCTCCCCGTCTCCTGTCCTGGGCCGAGACCTGGCATTTCCCCCCTCTGATTCATCCACCCTGCACCTCTCCTGCAGTGTTTAGCCCTTTACTTAAACTGTAAAGTCCAGTCTTGCTCCTTTCCCTCTGTGCTTCCAGAGCCTGAGCCTCCACCCTGCACTCTTCCCCGTCTCTGAGAGTAACCTATTTTCACCTAGCTCCAGCTCTCTCCCTGCCCGCCTAAACATTTGCACACTTGTCCAGCTAAAACCATGACCCTATGCTTCAGAACTCAACCTCATCCAAAATCCGGCCAGCGACTGTTAACACAGCCGGTAGGGAGGACGTTTTTTCATTTTTGATCCTCACATTTCAAATATAGCTAGACATTGAGACTTAGCTATAGAGTGCTGCAGGGATGTGTTCTTTTTGTAGGCTAACTCTGAAGTTACCATCGCCCTGGTTCCCTCGACAAAAGGCCTGTGGGACTTTTACAACTGGACTTTAAGTTTGTGATACTTACACGTTTACTTACAGCAAAATAATCTTCATGTGTTGATGTGTAAATGCAATTGCCTTAAGCAAAAAGCTAATATGGGACTATAACCTAAACTACATCGTGCTAGCATGACATGTGAATGCTTTTTAATTCAAAGGTGGGATACAAAACGTGACAAAACCTTCAGCTTGGTTTATGCACAGACTTAATTTCAGGCATCTAACAGACATACGCATTCAAACAACCCATTGACTTTCTGACAAGGGAACCAGAAGTGCAAACAAGCTGACTGATTTCAGGGTTTTCAGACTCATTCCTGCAGCACTCTACTGATAACTGATAGTTAGCACAGCATTAAGTCTGGATTTAGTCTGGAAATGGTCACTACCTGTGCTAATACAATATCAAGACTAAAACCTCACCTAACTCTTCAAGTCAAACCACAATTTTTGATACTTTGTGTTTAAACCATGACTGTTTTGTGTTTAATGCTCCTGCTATACATAACTACCATGGTTATAAAAAAGGAATAGTTTGATATTTTATGAGCTATTTGTCCTCTTTTTTGAGATTTAGATGAGAAGATTGACACCACTCTTAAAGTGTGAAGCTAGCGCCACGAGGTGATTAGCTTAGTTTAGCAGAAAGAAAGACAGCTAGGTAGACGTTGTCACAAGTTTATCTCACTCATTAACACATTTTATCTGGCTTTGTGGTTTAAGAGTGAGTGGGAACATCAGCTAACTCATTTTGTTTTGTCTGCTTCATTTGAAGTCTTCACAATATATTTCCTGGCTCGAGTCTTAGAGATTTAGCTCTGCACATTACCTATTTCAATGGTGTATTAAGTACTTCATACCAAAATAAAAGAAGTCTGCCACAGTGTGAACTATTAAGTCATTTGTTAAGGGACAATCCTGCGGTAGATCTTTGCAAATGGCGCAGGGATTTGCCCTGACAACCTTCGCACAATAAGTAGCCTCTGCAGCCTCAGTCCAGCATCACCACTGTGTATCTGTAACCACACACACACCTCCACTGCATCTTTGGCCTGATTATAAAACCTCACACAAGCCTAACGAGAAAAAAACAGAAGGAGCAACATTTAGCAGCTAACTTACACTACCCAATCACCGTGCCACACATTGCTTCGACATGTTGCACGCTGATTGGATGGGTGATGTGGGTGAAAGGGGAGGAGGAGGAGGAGGAGGAGGGGGACACTCAGGAGAGGAGAGGAGTACAGAAATGGAGAAAGCTCACCAGTGCATTAGGGACAGCACGATGCAATTCGTTCCATTGGCAGCACTTCAAAGAGGAAGAGGAGGGGGATAATCCACCCCAACATTAGCCCCCGGATTCTTCCACCATCACCACCACCAACATGCACACACACATTTATTCACAAAAGCAGCAGGCTGGAGGGTTTGGTCGTGGGGTCTGATTGGGTTGGGGTCTAGGGATGACGGGATGGAAGGATGGAGGGGATTTTTCAATTTGCCAGCAAATCAGAGATGATTGGAATACTCTCTCGTGCACAGATACACACACTCGTCTTGACGCGCGCACACACACACACAATACACACACCCATCTCCATGGAAAAGACCTCACATTTGAACCCAGCGAGGAAAAAAATAAACAACAATAAAAAAGAGGCTCACGATGCTAAAAAGAGGCAAATATGGGTTAAAAATATGGGTCAGCAATAAACGTTTAATGTGAGAAACAGATGCAGATTTCAGGAGTAAAAAAAAAGAGAGAGAGAGAAGATGAAAGTGGTGAAGGAAAGTGAAGGAGACAGAAGAAGAGAAAGATGGCTTGTATATCGACAGCCACTAGCATTGGCACCGGTGAGCTGTCAACACTGCCTCAGCCGATACTTGACCAATTCATGATCAATCGCACTCATGGGAGACCTGCCAGCAGCAAACACAATCAATCCTCGTCTCTGTCAGACCTTCGAGCAGTGTTAAAGACGAACGGCGCTCAATTCAAAGCAGCAGCAACAGCTTGTTGTCACTTCCTCAGTTCAAGTCGTCACCCATTGATGACAAAGTCTCCCCGTGGAACAATCATTAACACATTTCACCGTGTTTTCATCTGCAACTGTAGCGTCAATTTCGGGCTATGAGCGCCACAACAGAGATATGAGTCCTGTGAAACTCCAGCCTGAAGTGTTTGAGATACCATGTGTATAATGGAAGAGAGAGCTGGACGCTCTGCAATAAACAGAAAAAAAAAAAAAAAGTCATAGAAGATATTTCCGATCAAATACAGAGAGCGCACTATTACTGGAGATGTTGGCCATACACAGGGTTTGTTCCACTACCCACTCTTAATATTTGCTGGACGTGTCTTTTTTTGTACGTAAAAGGGGCAGAAATAAGCCATTAAAGCCTCACAGTGTAATACATAAGATATGATTGTATAGTGTATTGGATTGGTTGACATTGTGACATGTGCAATACTTTCATCATCATTGTCATCAACGAACAACCAGGTGCACAGACAGCTGTTTCTGTGGTGCTTTATATACAGTCAGATCAACGTTTTACTTTGTATCGACCATCTTCAAATGTTTTACCGTTTATTGACGGGATAAACAGAGTTAACCTTAGAGACTTGAATTGGTACGGTCGACTTCTACAACACACATCAATAATGGGTGGTCTGGAGGGAGAAGAGTTATGGAGTGCACAGATACACTGAGTGGTCAGGAGGTTCGCAAGGCCTGAAGCAATCAATAAACCCTGACCACTGGAGACCACTGTGGTATGTGCACAGTTACATAAGTGTATACGAAAGAAACGCCTCTCTGGAGCATTGTTTAAATCACAGAAACTAAAATACATTGCAAGTAATCAGATGCAGACTCACTACCTCATGTGCACCTAGAGTATAGAGTTGGGTGTTTTCATTATTTTGTTCACAGTTGCGTACTGAACCTTCAGCCACTTGTAAACTGTTCAAACCCACTTTTGTGACTATATGCTTTGTGGGAAAACAATTTTCACGCATTTTTCGAGTTAAGAGGTGATAAATTGTTATCTAAAAGCCAAATTAACCCTTTGGGATGCTGGGCGAAGTGCGCTGATCCGTCAGCCTAATCAGAACTCCTTAAGTCCACTCCAGTGGTATTACCAGCTGGGGCTAAATGGGAAAACCAATGAGCAATTAAAATATGTTGTCCAATTATTTCCGGTGTTTTGTATGTTATTCTTTTCAGTTTGTTGCAGTGCAGTGGGTCATTTGGTTGATATGCAGCCATCTAATTGCCAAAAGCTTCTCCTACTGTGAGCCAAATTAAATCGACCAAGCCGAACCAAACCGAGGCAAAGCCAACTGCACCGTATCAAATCACATGCCAAAGAACTGAAGGAAAAAAGTATTTAGGACACCAAATTATTTGGTTTATCTTACAGTCTACTGAAATAAAAAGACATTCACATTGGTTGTTAGGAGGGTTTTTGTGGGAAACGTTTTCAACACAGATTCTTTTTGGGAGATTTAGTATCAGAAAGTAAGCAAATGCCACATTATGTATGTTAGATTGTGGCGATGATATGAAACATTTGTCCAAACATAAGAAGCAGCACAGCCGTCTAGCTGCCTGTCCTTGGCAAACCAGAATTAACCGTTAACCCCCATCAATGTTTGGCTGTGGGCTGCCCGCCGTCATTCAGATTCTGTAGGGTAGATTGCAGGGTCAGAAAGAGGTTTTGAGAGCACCAACTGCAGTGAATGCCAATCAACTATCAGAGCACTGCGAACATGAGCCTGCAGTGAGGTTATAGGCATGCGTGCAACCAATCCCAAAAACCGAGCAAGGAAATTTACATAGTGGTTAGCATTCAGCTGCCAAGTCTGAGCTATGATACTGAATGCAGTGGGGAAACACTTCAACATTCTGACCTCAAAACTATACTACTACAGTTTAGGCTGATGTACTGAGAGAGCAGTAAGCATTTATCAAATGCACAAAGTGGCATGAAAGCTTTACATTGTTCATTAATAAACTCTAATTTTTGTTGGCAGAAAAAAACATAAAACCGAGATGACTAGACTTTCCACTGTCAAAAGCTATGGTGGGTAACTCTGCAGTAAGGAACCGTGAAACCTAAAAGCCAAAAAGAATGTAGTGCATGCAAGTTGCAGTTGCAGTCTGGCATTAAGACTGAGACATCAAGCAGCACTGAAGAATCAGCTGAGACAGCCGAACAATATCCAGAAAGTCTTGGAGCGAATCTTATCCACCCTTGACAGAGACTTGTCCACAGAGGTCTACTTCTTCATGTCCACCCTGGCCCTTTTCTTCATTGTCTCTCTTGCCTTCCATTGCCTGTCTGCTATTTCCAGATTTATCGATGAACCAAGCCTGACAGGCCTCCTTCTTTCACTTGACAGTTTCTGTTGCCCACAAGCAAAAAACAGGCACAACATTTGCTCACAATTTGCCGCCACGATGGCCAAAGGCGGCCAGAACTCCCAAGCAGCTGCTCCACAAGTGGGCTTTGAACCAAACCCCCTTTGACTTATTGTCTCCAACTTTTCCGGAGAGCAAATTCTTCTGGAATTGCAACTTCACAGACTGTGGCAACTCTACATTTTGGTTTCTCAGGTCTGTCTGACAGCAACATCCAACAACATGAACTACCTGAAGTAAACAGGTGGTGACTAGGGCTGCAACAGTGATGAAATTTTCCTACCATCTAATAAGCTCTTGACAACACCGGTGTTACTGAATACACCGGCATTTTAAAAGAATAGAGGTAGAGCACTGTGTTAATTTACTGCCAATGCAAACCGAACATTTCCTACTGTAGCTTCACATTAAACGCATTTAACTGGTGAAACACAAGTTTACTTTTATTAAGAAGTTGGCTAATCACAGGAAATGCAATGGGTTCAATGAGTTTAGCACTTGTGGCTTTCATTTATGAAAACTGTGTCAACAACCGTTGATTTCAGCATCTGTTGACAGTGGATATTGATGACGAGCTGCAGGTGTCAGGCTCCACACCTCCAACCTCTCAGTGAGGCAACCAACTCCATTTCCCTCATGAATGTTGTCAGGTTCCTGATTAACATTGGGTTAAAATATGAAATATTGCTAATTAGGTGGTTTTGCTTTTCGCTTCGTCAGTCAATTCTACTTATATTCGACATGGGATAAGTGAGATGTGACTCCTGCTACAACTCTGCTGCAGGCACTGCTGTACAGCGCAGACACCTTCAATTTATTACTGACATGTCCGTCATCCGACTAAGTATTGAATAAAAAAAGAAAAGAAAACATTGATGGAGGCCGTGGGCCAGTAATGTACTTGGTGTATGCCAGACCACCATCTAACATCGGTAACAACAACTACAGCAGCAAGCCTAGAGGAAAGACATATTTATATAACATGATGACATAATCATTGCTCTCTGGCCTAAGGTGTTCTGGTTGTATGACTTGTAATAGATAATACTGAAATGTACACCATGCTTGAACATGGTGGCCATTATGAACAGTACATGAATGGCACAGAAACTCAATGCTTAACCACCTCTTTACTTGGTTTTAGATTGGGCAGGCTGTTCCTTCCGAGGACCTCAGTGTTGAACTCCCTCAACAGAAGCGTGGCGTCCCTTGTCAGCATCCTCTTTTACCCTCTGACAGACTCCAAATCAAAGGCTTCCTCTCCATTACATGCAGTTGCACAAACATTACCATATCTTTTTTCTCTTGAGTCTCTCAGATAAAAAGAGAGGATTCAGTCCCAACTATCTCTAGTTGGTACCACTGCACCTCCCACACTGTGCTACTAGGGAGGTATTTTTCACATCCCAAGAGACATCCATATGCTAAATCTGTGCTCTGGGTTGCCTCAGACTGAATTTGAAGTCTGTCTGTCACAAACCCAGAGCCACAAGCACCAAAACACTTCTGAAAAGTCCTCAAGTGCTCTGTGCCGACTGGCTTTCACATATAGTAAATAAACTACCAGTGTGAACACAGATCGCAGGAAAATCCAAACCAATTCTGTGTGGTGGGTGGATTTTCACTTTAATTTTCAACACTGGGCTATCGTTCAATCACTCATTATAGCATTCAGCCATTTCATTATGCCTTCATCCTTCAGGCTATTCATTCATGTAACATTAATATTCATGAAAGCCAAAATCAACTTCATATGATACTGTCACTGATCTTTTTAATTAACATCCGCAAAAATGTAAATTACCCTTTAAAAATCAATAACACTGGCTGGATCAAGCACTGAGCATGCATATACCCGCATGTGCAAATACACAGACACAAAAGCAACAAGTTCCACGCTGCATACCAAACACACACACACACACACACACACCACGCAGATCTCCTACTCACCCTCTCCAGGTCTTGTCGGAGGTGTGTGAAGAGTTTGAGGCGTCTGTAGAGCACGTCCTGCTCCTGCTGTGCCAGGTTGTCCACCTCGTCCCTCTTTAAGGTCACCAGAGGTCGATTAAAGTTGGCCTTCCTCTTCAACTTCCAGAACTGGTATAAAAAGTCCACCTTGAAGAAGAGACAAGACATGCTGCAGTCGTCTGGTTTCCTCTCATTCCACACATCCGAATTATTTAGCTCAGGCGATTGAAGGCGATCATTTACATCAATCTTATGCATCTGAAACAAAATTATTCTATTACACTTCTTCGAATGTAATCAGCGAGATCCCTTATTCCATTAAAGCATGCTTCAAGGTTTCTATCTCTGCATATAGAAGTGGTTTGCTCACAGGTGTAGCCTTTCTTTATGGCAAAAAACAAAAGCTCTAGCCTGCAGCGACGACCATGTTTGGAAAGCACAGACCAGATAATTACAGCACATTCTGAACAAACGCCTGTAATTTATCAGGCAGTTTACCTGTGAATAGGGAGCACTTTATTTGACGCACTAGAGCCGGCACTCTAAATGCAACTCATCAATATCACATCTGATTAAATTTAATTAACTCTGGAAGCCAAAGTTAATCGTGAATAATATAATATTGAATGTGTATGCAAAATACTCTGTACAGATCAGAATAATGTCTTGCAGGCAAAGAGAGTGACCTTATCAAGGTTTTAGTCATTATTATAATTTTTTATTTACATATTTTATAACACTGTAAGTCAACATGGACAAAAGTTCTTAAAACGCTCACATAGAGTTATTGTGTTATGTCGGATCAGGAAGTGTTCTCCTGCCTTTCTGTTCGTTCATGTGCTGTCTGAATTATCGGAAAAAATGGTTTTCTTTGTCACTACGTCACTGGAAACAGCTGTCAACGTGTTGTTAGAGCACTCTGTTCTTTTTTACCGTCCATGTTGCTCCCACAGTTCGTCACGACGCACATGAACACATCAAAGATCAACTTCCCAACCAGTGTCCCCAGTCACAAGCAGCTTCGGCTTCTTCTTCTTTGCAGACAGAAATGTAACTTCACGGTTCAACGCACTGTGTGCACTGAGACGACATCGCTGTCACAGTATTTGCGTGCTTGTTGCCTGTTTGCAGGAACAAGTGTTGCTCTTCTGACCTATCTCATCAGTGAGCTGTTTCCAGCCTGAGTGTCGACCTGTCAAGCTTTATGCTTAAACTTTATTTATACCTGACTCACTGTCTGGAGAGTTATTTTGGTTAACATGGAGGTATAGCTATTACTGTGTCATTTCTGATCATTTTTACGACAAATGCTAGTGTTTCAGTTCCTTGGCTTCACGTACCTGGGGGACGGGCAGCGCCAGGTTCTCGGCCACCTCTCTGGGGTCCACCAGCTGGTAAAACTCATCCTCCAGCTCCTGAAGCTTCTGTTTCCTCTGGCTCACCTTCTCTCTCTCCAGCTGGTCCCGCTCAGCTCGCTCTGATGCCGACACCGACACCGGGTACAATACCGACCTCTGCTCCGGGTCGCTGCTGCTGTTTGGCTGGTGCTGCTGGTCGGACCGGAGCTCGGAACCGACACCGGTGGTGGTCCAGTCAGGTCTGGCTGCGCCGTGTGCTCCGTTGGTGGTAGAAGTGGCGGTGGTGTGGTTGCCGTTGCTCACACTCGCCAAACTGGAGGTGCTGTTGATGGTTGCACCGCTGTTGCTGGCGGTGCAGCTGTGCTCCAGGCAGAAGGACTTGAAGCGCACCTCGTCGTTCTCTGCCAGGATGGTCCTCATCTCCAGGCCGTGGTCGAAGGCGCACGTCACATGGAAGGCCACGATACAGGAGGGCATGGAGCACTGGGAGGGGAAGGAGGAGAGGAAATACTGTTAAAGGCAGAGACAGAATAAGAAAGCAAAAAAGGAACGAGGAAAGTAGAGCGGGTGGTAACCGAGCCCACCCAAAACTTGACATGCCTTGTTTTTTTAAGCTCATCCACTTCATTCAGCCTACCAAAAAAAAAGTGTCTTGTCAGACATAAGTCCTTCAGTGTGCGCTATATTTTAAAGGAATAGTTCAACATTTTGAGAAATAAGACAGACAAGATTAAAGAGGCTTTATGAACCTTCTGTTTTTTGCTGGTTAGTGAACCTCATTTCTTAACCAACATTAGCGACTGTTGCTCTCTGTTAGCTGAGTGAAGAGAGGCACTGAGACGAGGCACTCGAGAATGTGCATTAGTCACATCCTTTGGACTGTGTGAAATCCAACAGAAGTCCTTGATAAAGAAATCCAGTCAGTAAACAACAACTTAAAGTAATTGTCCACAGGCTTGTATAAATAACAGAGAGAGAAGCGGTAGGGCTCATTTTTAGTCATGTTTGTCATGTGAATAATACATATACAAGGCTAAAATTCTTACATAGCCTCTATAATGTCAGCTGAAGCACTGAGTTTGAGACATTGTTCTACACACATAGATACTAGGGATGGGCGATATGGACTAAAATATTTATCCCGATAATTTCTGGTATTTATCACGGTAACGATAAAAATGGCGATAAATAAACACCAATTCAGCCTAATCATTTTGACTATAAATCTATCACCAAAATAATAATAAAGGCTACTAAACTACATCAATTAAGTTCAAGCAGTACACCTGTACTGCAAAAATGTTTGTTGTTTTTCATTCGTTCATTTGTTAGGGCTGTCATTTTTTATTCGAAATTTCGTTCGAAAGTGGGGGGGAAGTTCTTATTCGAATGTAATGACCTGTTCGAAATCAAAATGTACAGTCTATTAGACCGTTTGAAGTAGTTTGCCTTGTGATCCAGCAGAGGGCGCTCTAAAACTTCACTATCAGCTTGACCTACTGCACGCGCTATTGACCCTTGACCTATCAATTCAGCTAGCGTTAGCTTATGTTGTTTGCTACGAAAATGCGACACAAGCGAGCAAAGCCGTCCTGAGCGGCGAACGACAACAAATCTGACCTCACCTGCTAGCTTGCCACCCACGTGAGGCAGCGGAGATTGAGATTGAAAAAAAAAAAAAAAAAGAGGCAGCGGAGATTAAGGCAACACAGACGAGCGGAGCTGCCGAGCAAAGTCAAGTGTACAACCTCGTCTGTGTGCTGCATGAATGTGATGTTAGACGGACTGTGAAGTTAATAAAATAATGAAAATAATGTCGTGCGGTGTCCAGATAATGGAGGTGGAGCCTTGTTGAGGAACGCGCTCCTCGCTGCCCGGCGTATCTGCTCCGCCTTCCGCCATTGGTGTCAATATTCCATACGTGTTGGGCTGCGAGTGTGTCGCGCGCTTACATACGGGAATTTATCGTTTTTTATCGTGGGATGACATATTCTCACCGTGGGGAATGTTTTTGACGATATATCGTAAACGATAACATATCGCACATTCCTAATAGATACCAAATTAAACATGTATGATCATGTATTTTTTATCTCTGGTTATGCACATACAGCCCCAACACAGACAGTGGGTCCATCACTTATTATCAGCAATGTTTATGTATTTTTAGACTATATTTTGAAGAGAGAACTTATGAATGAATGCACAGAAATTGTGGGAGGAGAGAAAAAAAGTAAGAATGGAAGCTGAAACAGTGACGGGGAAATTCCTTTTCAGTGTTAATTCTGTCTAGGTTCATTAAAAAGACAAGCAGATTGGAAAAGGAACAAACTGTTTTTATCTTGGAGTGACTTAACACTCTCTTTGGAACACACGAGCGTACACGCACAAGCGCAGACACACATGCACGCACACAATTTTCTTTTTTCAATTTCTCAGGCACTTCTGTCACAGCTATTTGTTTTTAAGTGTCATTCTCGGTCCATTTGTGTTATCAAGGTTCCAACAGAAGTGCAGCAAAGCAGAAAAAACAAGCCAAGTCACAACAAACACGGTTCCTCCATTTCTGCTGACATTTCGGTAACTTGTGTGTGTGTGTGTGTGTGTGTGTGTGTGTCTCAGTGCTATCCATTACAGGTCATACTAAAAGGCGGCCTCCTGCTGAGTCCCTCCAGGCATGGTGTGATTTGATGTGTGTGTGAGCCCTTGTGGCTATGTGTTGTTGTCACAGCGTGCATGTACATTTGTGCGTGTGCCAGTGCAGGTCGCTGCTTGTATTTGTCAGAGTGAGTTGGGCATTAGGCAGGACGGTGACTGTCTTCTCTGAGTTGTTTATGAGCGTGGTGTCAAAAACCTGACTGATCCCACTGACTCCACCATCTGGGAAACAACATTTTTCACCAAACAACTTTTCCCTCTCACACTCGGTTTCTCCTTTAATTGCCTAACTGCTCACAGAAACTTGAAAAAGTTTCATTTGAAAAGCAAAGTACACAGCAGCCCTCAGTTAACCGAAAAACCTACTGTACTATTACATGTAGAGGCAAACCTGCGAGTGAAAATGTAAATCTTTAGCTGACTTAACACATAAAATAATGAAAGTTGGAAGCGCCTATCCAATATGCGAACCACCACACGTATTCTTGCAATGAAAATCTACTTCCGTCTCAAGAAATAGTCCCTATAAAAAGTATTTAATTGGTGCCGAGCCTCAGAAAATGTCCTAATGTGGTTTATAAGATGTGGCAAAAAAAAGGCTTTAAAAGGCTATTATATCCTGTTTTTGCAGCAATTACCTTGAACAGGCTAAGTCTGCTGCAATTATCCTCATTGTTCCCTGTCACACCCCCAACAACAACACGCTGGTTTGGATCTAAAGCAGGTATGCAAGGTGAACCAGTTCATCATCCCAACCTGTCAGTCTTCAGGTCAACATGGAATCTGTGTGAGGACGCAACCTCAGAAGTTCATCTGTCCTCTTTTCTTTATTTGGTAAGGAACCACAGTAAAATGCGGAGCACATAAGGTGAAGTTTCTGCTTAGTTTTGTTTCAGCCTTCCTCTGTTTCACTCAGTATCGAGGCCTTTGCTGCTAGCCTTCTGCTGAGGTACAACAGTGATCCGATACTAAAAGGTGGAATTATAAACAATGGAGACCACTAATTGGTCAGCCAGAACAACAGGAGTCATCTGGTCTGGATGATTATTACGCAGAGAAAGATGCTTGGGATATTTATAACTATCACATTCCGTTCAGGTTCAGTAAGTCTGGGTGCACTGATGTCATTTTAGACGATAAAGTTTAATGGTAAAATGTAAAATATCTTTGCATTTTGGTGCAGTTATCACAGGTTATTTAAAGATCAAAAGGGTACTATATTGAAAGTACTTTCAAGGAAGTGGGGCTGATATGCATCAATTCAAATGTTATCTGGCTGTGTGTGACTGGATTTCAAATTAATTTACAGTAGTTGGGGTATAATTTAGTCATTTCATGCTTTTAATCCACCTCCTGAACAACTAACAGTACGGATGAAGGAGGCCATGTGTAGAAGCAAACACCCCTCTGTGGATCTCTGTACATGGCCATTTTCTCACCATCCAATCATACGTTAGGGATATAATTTAAT
This sequence comes from Lagodon rhomboides, assembly GCA_039737535.1. Classification (NCBI taxonomy): domain Eukaryota; kingdom Metazoa; phylum Chordata; class Actinopteri; order Spariformes; family Sparidae; genus Lagodon; species Lagodon rhomboides. The sequence continues at coordinate 25,222,674 of CM077795.1, forward strand.
GAAGCTCCATCCACGTATTATTTCTAATTTGGAAATACATCAACTTAGTGAAGCTAAAGACTCCCGACCGTTTGGTTTTAGTGTCACTTTGCTTTTATAGGTGAAATTAACTTCGATGTTCAGTCTTCCCATGTTGTCAACTCTTACACGGAGCTTTAAAATATATCATGATGAGACAAACCTGTCCTCAACCCACTACACCACAGAGTAAACACATAAATAATCACATATGCAGCGTGTATGAGACACCGCTGTAGATACATCATCTTGTTAAAAAAGTGGAGTTACAGTCAAAGGTGTACGCTGTTGATCCAGTTTATTACTAACTTCCCCAAAGGTCAGGTTGAGCCCGCTGCAGCTGCTATCACTTATTTGGTGTCAAAAGGCAAAAGGTTGAGCACAGCATGGAGCCGCCTGGACGTGTTGTTTTGATACGAGCCGAGTCATCACAGTAATACTCATCTGGCCTTTTAGACTGCACCTGCTCGGTTCTGGAAGCAGTTCATTAATAATGTTTTCATTACTGCACACGCTGAGTCTTTACTCTCAGCACTTTTAGCCGTTTTGTGGACAACAGCGTGTTTGTTGGACTGTGCGGTTGTCTTGTAACCCCATAAAGTGACCGATCCAGTCTGGTTTTCTGTTTAAGCCATTTCAAACAAATAAAACAATCTCGATCCAAACAGTTTTAATTTGTGTCTAAGCAAACGCAACATCGATACTTCCCACACACACATCTGCTCAGCCATTCTAAATAATTAAGAGGTGGCAACTGGAAACAGATGAGCAGCAATTTCAAGGATCTTTTAAACTGCTCGAAATATCTTGTGTGACAGAATTTAAGAGCTCAACCTGACAGGCTTCAGGTTGAGACATTTGTCCTGAAAATCTGGGCCTACCTTTTCATTTCTCTCCTTGTCAAGTGAAGAAATCCTGATGAAATCCTGAATTTTAAGACTTGACAGCGCACCTACAGTATACAGCAGTGCCTATATCCATCACACACTTTTCCTGTGGTGTTGATCCTTGGATGCAGAGAGAGCCCGACACCCGAGGAATATTGATGATTTGTGCTGCTATATTTTATTCATTCGTTTTCAAAACCTTTGCTTTCGCTCAAATCTGAAAACATTCAAGGATTTTCAATGCCCAGTTGGAATCTAGGCTGACATGGACTATCTCTATTTTCACTTTTTTTTCCCTTCACTCCTCAGACATGGATTTGTCTGAAATGTAGCCGTTCGTGTGGCGTCCCACATGGTGCTGGCCTAACAACATTATGCTCAGCTAAATCCTCTCGTTACGAGAGAGCATCAGTCTGCAATTTAAATATTGAGCTCTCAGGATGGATGCAACATTTCATAAAATGGAAATGTTCTAGATCTTTTTGTTTCATTTGATACAACATGTTCTGTATTTTTAAAAATGCTGTGATCCCACAAGAAGTTCTGTGCGTTTGCAAAATGTTTGGCTGCACAGTATGAGTTTTTAAAGCCTGGCTATAGGCCTTTAAATCTGAAGGGCTGTTATGGTTCTCTAAAATCTGTGAAGAAGACAAACTAACCGTGAAGCGAAAGTACTTTCCTAATTAGCTGACTGTGTCGTCCTATTATTGAAGACTGTCGTTCACACACCGACTCTCCGCTGCACAGGCTTGACTAGTTGACCTTTCCCGTGCACCTTCCTTTAATAACGCACTAATTAAGAGGCTCATTACACTTGGAGAGCATGCATATTAATACAGCAGGTCGTTAAATACAAATATTTAGATCTCAACACTCCGACGCCGACTGTCATTATGGGTGGAACAGTTAGCGCATAAAAGGAACACAGCAAGGTATCTTTAGAGGAACAAAAGCTGGTTATCATCAAGGCTGAAATGACCGAAGACTTGAAGCAGAAGATCTTAGAGTAAGATGGCTAATACTCTGATCTGCTCTGAGCTGTCTGACCGACTGTGGAGAGACACGCGTACTGTAAGTTGTCTGCTACAGATGCATTCAAGTGAATAAGATAATGCACTTTGGGTATATTTGATCTATATGTTGGAGATTTTATAAAAAAAAAAAATGCTCAATTGTAATTTGCTCAAAAATGATGGCAGGCCTAAATAACAGCCCACGACTTATACCAGCACAAGGAACTTTAACTTTTTGGGTGATTCTGGTCTTGATCCTGATACGGCTGACATGTGCATTTGTTTTAGAGGTCAGTTAAAGAAAATTGCAATGTATTTTTTTTTTTTATCAATTTGTGGCTATGTAAGATAAATAACTGTAATATGACCATGGTGACATGAAGCACACTTACTTTAAGAGCCATTCAAACATCTAGGTTTCATGTAAGCCTACAGCTAAGATATTCAATTGCTCTGTAACAGTACATTTACAGAGAAAGCTCAAGTTATCAACAATCCTTAGTAATGTTAGATCTTTATAATAAGAAGCTAACAGCAAGATAAATCTCAGGAACAAGGCCAACATACATGTTATAAGTCATTTTTTTTGCTGCCGTATGACAATACAGAAGTATCTGCTGCCGTACCGCCAGATACAGATCAGCCTTTTTCTTTAGGCTGTGAGACAATTCATCCTCAAGGATCCAACATGAAAAAAAAAAGTGAAAATTTTATAAATTATTGCTTTGTTGGAAATAACTAACCAAAGAGAAAATGCCACTGTTCTCACTGACAGTCTTATTTGCTTGTGGAGATATAAAGCTGTTTCATTACCTGTTTAAATTTTCAAGTATAAAAAATAGAATTATTTCTTTGTGGTTGTATGCCTCAGGAAACCAGCTGCTGTGGCGCTGAATAATGATCAGAACGTTTCTTGCAGAATATTATAATGTCACAGTAAAGTTGACCTTTGACCTTTTGGATATAAAATGCCATTTCTTTCTTATTTTGTTGGTAATACCACCAAAATCTCATGATTTCATCTGTGAGTCCAAATGAACATTTGTGGCAAGTTTGAAGAAATTCACTCGAGGCATTCTTGAGACTTTGCATTCTAAAGGATGGGATGGAGGGATGACCCGAAAAAACACAATGCCTCTGGCCATGGCTATCGCCAGAACGGAGTTTGGAAATCAAAACTGACACTATTCTTTTGTATTCTCTCTCACACACTCCTGTGCTTAAACCTTTCAACACAGAAAACTGATTTGTAACTGTATTTCATACTTTTATACATTAAAGCCTACACAGGACTCCTGCAGCGGATCAGGAGGAGAGTTTGTACAACCGCCTGCCTCCAGCATGGGAAACACGAGAGAGAAACTCTCCCTGAGAGGGATTCTGGCTCAAGGACTCGCTGTTAATCTACAGCATCAATACTGTGACAGCAAACACCCTCCACACTGCACAAACAAGCAACTGAACACACTCGAGCGAGCACGAGTTCATATACACCAAACAGACGGGCAAAGGTGGAGCTCAGAGACTGAGAAATCCAGTTTGACTCTGGGGCACTTTTAACGCTGAACGGTCCGCAGGCTAATAGCTGTAAAGTGGGTTAGTGTTCGGGTGTCAGCGGGGGTTTTGTTTACGTACTCAGCAGCCGGGTTCAAACAGATCCGACCGCGCCCAGCGGGAGGCTAAGAACTACGATGATCTGTGATGTTGAGAGACATATGGAGTGAGAGTGTGTGCCGAGTTTATATTATACAACAACACTGCGAGAACTTTGCTTTGCATACGTGTGTGTATGAAGGTTTTCTAGTTAGTGTGTGGGTGCACCTTTAAGGCTTTATATCCGAGCGCACAACGGTGAGTGGGTTTGAACTTTGATGCCGCTCCAAAAATTAAACCATAATATTGAATTTCACATACATTATTAAACTTTACCCAGGTTTTCTTCACCCTTGTTTGCATTCCAACAACACCTCCAGATGTGCAGGGTGCACACAGATGGCACGAGGATTAGATTAGCAAGAAGACGAGGAAGAAGAAGAAGAAGAAGGAGAAGAAGAAAGGAAGACGAGGGGTTGCATCTGAACAGAGCCATGTAATGTGATTATTACATCCCTCCTACATAGAAGACAGTTGAAGCTTTTGGACAATTATTTTCAATCTGTTAAAATAATAATCCAACAGCCTAAAGTTACAGTTGTGGTAGTTGGCAGCTAAATGTGTTAATTAGTCTTGAAGAACACCTGAAAACAGTAACAGAACCATTCAGTTTGAACACACCGAGGTCACTTCATTTCACATGTCGACAGCGGATACACTGATCAAAGTTCATGTGACGTACCTGTATGCAGGTTCCTGTGTGTTCTCGACACAGGCTGCAGGACAGAGCCCAGCGGCTGGCGGGGATGTGGGACACCTTGGTAATGGGCTCCATCTTCTCTGGACAGCCTATACTCACCTACAGGGAACACATGACAGGTAGAAATACATACGTCAGATACAAAGCACCATGTGAGAGAAACAACGGACTATGTTTGGAGATGTGACTGAACACACCAGGACAAACGGCATTCTGTTGGTTTATATACAGAGGTAAATAGCCATTGAGGCATTTCCTCTTCATTTGTTTTTGTTTAGCTCTGAAATGATTACATGATTACTTAATTTAAATCTGCTTGCTAAATATTTGAAAATAAATGTATCACTTGATTCATTTTGAGTGAAATAAACAAATATATTCTGCGTCCAGCTTCTCAAAAATGTTGCTGCTTTCTCTGTTTAGTTTCAGGATTGATATAAACTGATTTTCTTCATCAATACCAAAATAAGCCATCTGAAGATGTTTTCTTGGGCTAAATGAAACAGGTTAGTGGGATACCTGATACCACGTAAGTGCACATGCAGCCTGCTATTTTTACCATCTTTCACCTTACTTGTTTTGAACTTTATTAGTAACTTATCTAAGCTGCACCCTCTTTGAACATGCTGAAGTGAGAGTTCTGTTTTTTTTTGATGCCATGTTTGCACCAGGGATCAGCTGATCGCATTGAAGCCGGCCGGCGACCAGAACAGCTGATATCCCTGCAGAAATCTTATGATCATCAAAGTATTTCTGATTCTGACATTTAATCAAAACAAATGTATCATCATGTCCGTCTCAAGACCATGGTTCATGTTTCTTTTGATGTAGCACAAATCTCCAATTACCTTTGGTGGTCCCAATTTGATAAAGTGATCACAATTTCCTAAATGTTCTTGTATTAGAGTCTTTCCTTGGAGCAGAGACAGGAACACCTGCTCTCCTTGGAAAAAAACAGTACTGTTAAGCCCAGTGTGACTCACTCTCTCTGTGCAGTCTATTCAGAAGTGCTTTGGCCCTCAAAGCTTGCTCCACCAAATACAACCAAAATGTCATTGACCTGTGCCAACCAGCCATGCAGAATGGAGTGGAGAGCACTCATCACCAAAGAGCCGTTCCTTCCTTCCTTCCTCCGCTTCTTATTTCTTTCCAAAAACCATTCCACCTCTTTCACATTAAGTCATTCTCCTATTTGCGGGATGGCCCTCCTTCTTTGTCCTTCACGCTCGCGTTAACAAGCTGACGGCTGATTTCCGTGGGTCACGCCTCCCTCCTCTCTCTCTCTCGTCACCCACTCGTCCTTCTATCTGATTTCCCTCTCCTCCTCTCATCCGCTCAACCACAGGACGAGCTCACGGCCTCGCTGCTTTCTTTTATTATTGATGTCTTTTGTGCAGCACACTCGATTGGAGTAGGGGTCAATTTTCGTTCCATTGAGGATGTCAATGGAAAGTGCGATTCAGACAACGATGCCACAGCTGTCGCCGCCAATCCTCGCTCCTTGTACAGTTGATGTTTGAATGGATCGATGGCAAAAGGATTTCCAGTTTTGAACGCTGTAGTTAATTGATTGGGTTGTTCTCGACCGTGATGCCCATGCACACAACCACCACACACGAAAACACACTCGCATGAGGTCGCACTTCACACAATTCCCCCACCATGTTCACATCTCTTGGTTTGTCAATAATCCAAAGACTGGAAAGTCAGAGTGGTCGCCATCTTTGTATGTGTGTGTGTGTGTGTGTCTGTGTTTGTGTGTAGGCACAGGCAGCCCTAAGCTTGCTCGTTTTCCCCGATGAGCATATTCCAGCCCCAATTACTTCACATTTCAAAGCCAGTAGATGGAAAACTGACAACAGTTGAAATCACTTCAGTGGAAATGGGGGAGAAATCACAGCTTTAAATGAAAAGGCATTTTAGAAGAGGGGCTCCATGTCTTTCAACGCGCGTGTGTGTGCGTGCGTGTGTGGTGAATATCCGTTAAAAGAGAGACCTCTCTCTAGGGGTTGAAGGCAGAGGGCAGCTACACACACAGCACTGCGGGGGGGCTGTATCGTTTGAAGGCTGGGTGGTGTGTTCGCGCGCACATAAACACACGCACACCAAACAAGCATCTCTATGAATGACACGCTCGCACACGGAGCCTCTTTTCTGGAAATTTCCACTACTATCATATTGAGTAGAAATCCGCTAGCCAGTGTTGTGATGTGTGCGTCTGTTTATTTGTGAATCTGTCTGCTATTAACGGCTCTTTAGCTCATGAAATTACACATGGCTGAGTCTTTGCAAGGACACGCACACAAACACACACAAAAAAACACACATACAGCACAGACATGCAAATTATCTTTTCTTCCCCTCCACGGTAGGAAGAGAAAACAAAAGCGCACGGAGCAACGAAAACAATTAGCCCAATCAAGGGTGACAGAAGGCAATTAGAAGTAAAAGGTTTGAGCTGCCAAAAGCTACTCTATTACTGAGAAATCTGCTGGTGGAGTGTGTTGTTGAATAGGCTGAAGACACATGACTGACTCTCTCAACAGTTTAAAAGGTGTGTGCAAGGCGTGAAGCAGCATCCGGCCCTGAACATCTGAAATGAGCTGCTGCTTTCTGTCCATTTGGAGCTTTCAGATGAGAGACGTTTCCAAAAAGGTATCATCAAGACACATCACGTTGAAATTAGCGGCTGCTCGGCTACACGCCTGACAAAGAGGTTCCTGGTGAATCAATTTTCAATTATCTCTAAAAGAAAGAGTGAGGTTTTGCCTGAAGAAGCTGCATTAAGTATTTTAAGCATTTACTTTTAACAAGGAGGGAAAAACACACAGGTGCGAATATTTCTAAAAAATCTAGGCCACGCTTCCAGTAAACCCTCCAGTTTTGGATTCTTTCAAGTACGCTCACATGCCAGGTGCATGAGTTAACATAATCAACTGAGAATTTTGCTCTTAGTGTTTCTATGGAGAGTTACTTTCAGGTACTCGGTGTGTTGCGGGTAGTGGTGTGGAAGTTTATTGATTCCAAGATGCATTGCGATGGAGACCTGGAAGATTCTGCATCGATGCGGAGACGGAGCATAATCGGGAGTTTGCAACCTGTGCCGATCCGGCCTCGGCTGGACAAAAAAGTTCAACGTTACGTTGCACCGTTGCTCTCTTGCATTGAAATGTGGGCAAACATTACACTAACATTATTTCTGTCAGGAGATATGGCGAGGAGAAAGTAGAGATCAGCAGCGGGTGGTAAAAAGCAGACATCTGGACAGATTTCAGATGGGAAGAACTTGCTTGGAATCATAAACTAGAGAAGATGTATGTTGTGTGTAAAATGTGCCTCACAACAATTAATAACCGCATCAGCAGTTTGCATGTGAAGCTAACGTCTGCTAATCAGTCAAGTACTGAGGAAGGGCTGTCAACTTCGCTGCCCAACTCTGAGTGCATGTTTGCGATGTTTGCCACATTCAGTAAGTGCCTTGGAAAAATATATTTTTGTGGATGACAGTACAATGTCACATCATCCATTTCCATCTGCGCTATGCCTGCTCCATGGAAGGGATTTGCTTCCACTCTGAAGCGTGAACGGTGGGTTACAGCGTGTTCCTGTCGATACAAATGGTGGGAAAGGAAAACCAGCGTACCTGAAAGAGAGCACAGTGCGACTACGTTTCCGGAGACGGGTGCTGTGTTGTTCAGGGTGAAGATGAGGAAAGTCAAAATGAAGTTCAGTCAAAACACAAGTGTGGAAGTCAAAATAAGCTGTGTGCGGGTCTTCATCAAAACATGTCACACACAGCCCAGTCTTTCTGCTCCCCATCTTTCATGGTGCAGACACCTTGTCCAACAGCACCTTGTTTACATACTTCTAGCACCACACACCAACAGCAGCGCACCAAACATCCTTTGGCTCTTCGTGTTTAGAAAGCTGCTCACTCAACTGAGCTAACGCAGGATAGATGGATTTTTACACTCATTCTGACAATGACTGCAGCTGCATGCACTCAAGCAACAACGACTCACCCTCTAGAGCCACTTTGCACCAATATTCGAGTCACAGGTAAAAGAGGAAACCGTGATGCCAATTTCTCCATTCGAAGTGGCATTTAGTGCAGCCACAAGATGGCTAGATTCCTGAATGTGGTGTGTGACTGGGATCATAAACAGAGACAGCCGAGCGTACCCACTAAATGATGACAGTTTGAAGCCACTGATGTGTCTACAGGCCTATCTCTGGAAGAATCAAGTCCAAACCAATTACAAGAAATGTAAAAAAAAAGAAAAAAACAAGTGCTTTAAGCAGAGGAACACACAGAGGCCGACTGAGGACTCGCATGACAAAGAAGGAAACTGGAGCAGTAATCTACACCACACGGGCTGTGTCTCTCCTTGGGTCTCACCTCAGGGATCCATAAGGCACAGCTGACGTGGACCCACTTGGTTCCACTGCGGGTGGGCTTGAGGGCCCCCCCTCTCTTGGGGCAGAGCAGACATTTGGGCTGGACGCCCAGAGCGCAGGTCCGACACAGCCAGTTCCCCTGTGGTACCTTCAGGATGCCGTAACACGCCTGAGACAGGGAGGGAGAGAAGGAAAAGTCAGGAGAGACACAACCCAGACCTATTCAGATCAGAAAACACAATATAACATGCTACTTTGTGGCAGAAAAGATTTTGTCATCTTCAGACAGAGCCAGGATGATTCTTTCCCCCTGCTTCAAGTCTTTATGCTAAGCTAACTGGCTGCTAGCTGGAACTTTTTATTTAGTAGGCTGATATGTTGTAACTGTGCCACATTTTCTTAACCTCCTCAGCTTACAGATATGACAGAACAATTGGATGAGAGTGTTTGAGCTTTTAACTTTCAAGACCTTTTACATGCACAAGAATTTACTAAAAGAAACACTAAAAAAACACAAAAGGTCTCCTTCAAAATGTAGAAACGTACAGGTATTACTTGTCCTGTGTACTTGTGTCTGGTGTCATAAGTTCTAGTGACCTTTAAATGTCAGTAATTGTTGGATTAAAGAGGTACGCAATGCGCACGATGGACTGGAAAGATCCCATTTTTGCTTTTCTCGTAATAATTCTAATAATTTTAATTTCATAAACAGAAGAGATTAATATAAATTTAACAAGCAATTCTTCATAAATAATTTAGGTAATACAACCTGGTTTCCAACAAGGAGAACATGTGTGTAAAACATGAATAAAACAGAATATGATTATTTGCTAATCCTTTCTGGTATCTGCTCTACTGAAAATAGTAATGTTTGAAAACACAAACTTGAATTAGGATTGTAAATATATGCTTAATCTGAATTTGATGCCAGCGACACGTTTAAACATTTGAGGCTGGTGCAAATAAAGGAAAACAAAACACCAGTTTGGTACGTTCCTCCGAACATGAGATGGTTCTGCAGTTGGAGGCAGCTTAAGTGGAGGTTAAGCAGAGGCAGTCTGATGACACTGACGGTGTGTTAGTGCCAACGGGGCCGCTGCAACAATTAACACTGTGTCAGTGTGCAGCAAACACAGCAGAGCCCCTGAAGCCTCAGGTTGTCACCAGTTGTGAAACTGCTACTGTTTGTGAACTTTCATGCCGCTGATAAATGAATTCAGAGGGAAGAAAATATGAGTATCACACCTCGAGCCGCTCTGAGGAAAATAGCAAAAACCTTCCCTTTGAACAACCTTGATTTTGCATTTTACATTCACGCTTTCAGCATTTCGAACGGTTTCCCCCCAGAGTGACTCACTTATTCTGAAAAGCCAAAAGGATTCTTAAAAAGACACACGAGCATACAGAAAGCACACACGCGTTTGAACAGAAGGATAAACCCTTAAATCTCCACCTGATGGACGCAGACGTTGCACTTGTCGCAGAAGACCATCTCGTTGCCGTCCTCTCCCTCTGGCGAGCGGCAGACGTCGCACACCACGTCCTCGTCGTACTCGATGCCCAGGCCTTCCTCCGTCTCGATGGCTTGCCGCATCTTCTCCTCGCACACGCTCTCCAGCTCGACCAGAACACACTCCATCGTCAGCTCGTCCAGCTCTGGCAATGCTGGCGGCGGGAAGACAAAAAGTAAACCATGATTAGTTTTAGTTTATCCTCTCAAGCTCAACTTGTAGACCGAGAATATTCATCTGCAACTGTGGTTAGGCAGGAAGGGCTGTATCTTTGCCGGTTGCTCTTCTCCGAAATTCAAAAGTGTTGAGAGCAGAGGTTGAGACGTGACTGCTGGTTGTCAGGATGAATATTTGAGAAAACATTCAGCGTGTACAGACCAATTAAAAACTGAGTGTGCGGCAACAGGGTCAACACTTCCAACAGTTTTCTTTTAGTTCATGTTATCAACAAGAACAACAGTAATAAGAAGCTGCATGCAGGAATCTCAAAACGAGTGAGCCAAATTACCAAATTCCAGTTATTTTTGGCCAGAACACTGTCTCACACGTTAATTGGAAAGGCACACAGCTTTCCTTTCTGCAAGAGCACCTCACACAGGTCACTGTCTGTTTACTTTCTGGATTAAAATGTGCTGAGAATTAGCTGCAGGATGTGGGAGTATGTGGAGCTGCAGCTGACTCCGTGTTAACCCAAGAAAAGCAGCGAAAGGCTACATGTGCTCTGTCACTATGAGAACATTTTACTATCAAAGCCAGAAGACGATTTAATTTGCCAGTAAGCCCTTCTTGCCGACAGCTCAGTTCCCCATGCCAGTGTAGACATTAGCATTAGTGTTCCTGCTCCATTTGCATCTCAAAGTAATGCCTTGCTCCAAGGCTGGTTAATAGTTTATGAAAACTGATTTAACTGGCTATTGCAGGCTTCCCTCATAAAAAAATTAAGTATGTGAGGTAGAAGGAAAGTAAACAGGCTGGTTTTTAGGACGCTGCGATGTGGCATACCACTATCTCATTACATGCAACGACACGACAACGATTATGGTAACAGTTAGGCATGAAATCAAAATTTCTTGAAATAAAGATGATTAAAAAAGAAAAATCATTTTAGATTATTTTACTAGAATAGATTATACCACAAGGTCACTGCAACACAATCATATTTCAAGTCATAGAAGACGTTAAGAGGAATGTGATCGTTTTTACATTCAGTATTTACATTGTTCTGTCACATTGTCTCCTGCTGCCTCGCCTGAATGCTCCCAGCAGCAGTAAAGAAACTTCTGCTGTCCGGGCTTCTGTGGTTGAGGATTATTTATTGATTTATTTGAAGGATTCAGCACTCAGTTGGGAGGTTTTTTTTTGTGGAGCTGAGCATCCTGTGCCTCTATTATTCATGTCACTCTATCCCTTCCCATCCAAAAATAAATGAAAACAAAACTTTATTTACCCATTCTTGAGCATCTCATTGGAAGCAGGGTTAATGTGCAAACTGTGCTGCAGCTTCACATGAACAAGTCTCGACCGAAACATCGTTATAATTCCACATTATCTTGAAGATCAAACATCAACTTCAATTTTTAAGTCAACACTTGAAAACAGGTCAACGTGTGAATCATACGTTATGCAATGAAGGACTGAAAGAAGGAAACTGTGCGATTGTTCTGTTGCCGTGGATTTAGAAGCTGTTTCCGAGGCAGCAGAGAGAGAGGAAGTAGAGTTAGATATTAACCTGCTGTGACATTTACGTCACAAACTCGTAGTTGTGTGTGAGTACTTTTGTGTTTTTACTTTTTTTTCTTCTGTGTGTCGGTTTTCCGTGTTTGTACATGTAACAGCTGTGTTTTCATGCAGATGCACAATTGTCATTGTGTGTATGTGCTGATGACCGCACATGACGGACTCAGATTTCTCTTTTATTAGTAATGTCAAAATGCTATGAAGCCTGATCTGTAATTCCAGGTGTCTTGTCTCTTACAAAATGTATTTATCTATTTTCTACAGAAGACCTAAACAGCCATGGGTCAAACTTATTACTTCCTCTCTTTTCCAGTTATAATGGGTTAAATTTGTTTTGTTGAGCTTGCGAGTTATTTATATCTTTATCACAGGATAACAACTGTTGTTTTCCAGAGATCACAAGTTAATTACGTCATCGTGACACGCTAACAACTGCTGTTTTTCTCCGAGATAATGAGATCCAGTAGCCGAAGCTTTATACTGTAAGACCCCAATCACTGCAGGAACCCACTGCAATATGTGTAGCGATGTCAGATGAACAAGACATATCGATCGTTCCATCACTTTCTTCAATCAAGGCCTGACGCCAGCTGAAATTGCTTCAGTCAGATTTGTATTCACTCAAGAACTAATTGAGAGAAAAGCATAAACGCACAAAACAAATGCAGAAAAAAGCTAACCTGCCTACGTGAGCGTTCGATCCGTCTAACGCCATTGCTTTGTTGTGACCCTGAATTAAAAGTGTCATGAAAACAATGTTCTCAACACAACACTCGACACTACCACCATTTGTTATCCCGCGATAATGACATAAACTACTTGTGATCTCAAGAAATCAAATACAATTTTATTCGGCAGTTGTTGTTATGATGACGGAAGATGTGGTGATGATGATGATAATGATGAGGATGATGATGATCACAGCGCTGCTCGATGTGAGGGCGACAGCAGTGAAGGAGGATGATGATAATAAATGAGCGGTGTGATAATGAGATGTTAAAGACGGGGGGACAGCGAGCCAAAGGCTGAAGCACTTCACCTTTTCACACAAAGGTCACGACTTCACCAGGCGGGCGTTTGTAACTGACCTACTTTGTGTAACTTGCTTTCCAACCGTAAGTAAGTAAGTTACAATTTGCACCCCCAGCACTCACGTTGTGTAAATAGCAAATGTACTTGAGCCCACCTTTGTGCCAACAGGCGTCTTAAAATAAGGTGTAGTCGGGCACGTTGATGGCTATCTTGAGGCAGCAGAACTGACTGCGCCATTGACCGCCAAAAACCTGCTGCTGGTGCGCTCAGCTTTTACAGGGGATTGCAGATGTCACGCTGATTGGTTCGAATTATGTTACTCCCAAAACACACCTATGATCAACAAAAAGTCTGAAAACAACCCCTTTTTTCACCTCGCAGTTTACTTTTACACCGAGATTACGCTGTTTACCAAGCAAAGGGAAGTCGGACACGCCCTTCAATGAACCTGCACCATGGATCATTTAAGAAGAACCCAGTTAGTTTTCCAGTGTTTTGTGCTGGGCAAGTTTTCTGCAAGAAATCAAGTTTCTTCTTTGCCGGATAATCTGAAAATCTAATTAACCCCATCTCTGGACCCAACTGAAGAAAGTGTTTAAAAAAAAACATAATTACAGCATGCCCAGTATCAACACTCTGTCTCCGAGTACACACACTTTTACACATGTATACAGTTAGTATTAGGACTGAGATAGGAAATGCTGAATCATCCCATGATGAGTCAAGAGGCATACGATCTCATCCAGCAGAACCAATCAACCTGTTTGTTTGGTCTAGCATTGAAGGTTATGAGAAACAACCCGCTTCTGCTCCTGGAAGAGCCTGTGTGTGTGTGTGTGTGTGTGTGTGTGTGTGTGTGTGTGTGTGTGTGTGTGTGTGTGTGTGTGCGTTTGATTAAGGGACATTGCGTCCCAGAAATAAGGTCTGAAACCCCAGCGGGGATTTATAAACACAATTACTATGCTTTATCTGAAAGGAGGCGATCAGATATCAAATAAAATGGTGGAGATGGGAGAGATGCTCGGGGTCAGCAGTTGTCACCATGGCGAAATGGAGGATGGAGCAAAGCAGAGGAGAGAAAGAGGGACAGTAAATGTAAAAGAAGAGGAACAGAGAAGATGTGGAGAGTAGGTGGTTATAAAGGGTGACCTTTGAGTCTTTTTAATGTGATCTGCAGGGTGAAAGGGGTCTAAAGGAAATTCAGACATAAAAAGGAAATGTCTAAAGATAACTTTTGTGAAATAATATCAAGTTCAATTTAGCTCCAAACCACCCTCTGCCTGTCTAATCTCTCTGAGAACCTTTGATGACACGACTAGTTCTGTCAATCTGCAAAAATCAGCAGCTTTAATCATCCATGTGACCAGTTTATGCTCCCCCAGCTAAACAGCAGTGAAACAGCTGAGTAATAAAACAATAAATCAACTGCCAGAATATTAATCTGTGACTATGTCATTTATCACAACTTTGAAAGCAGCCAGCTGAAATAATCCCTCAAACACAGGAAAGCATACTTCCTGATCACACGGACACTTGTTGGCCAGCTAGGGGAAGCTAATTCACTACAAGTTACGTAAAATAACAATTATGTTAAGTGTCAAAATCATATAATCAAATAGCACGCCTCAGGCCAAAAACGCTTCCCGCTCTTACTGTTAGCGGTGTGTGTGCTTTGTGCTAACTGGATTAGCTGCTGAACGACCGCCTGTTGCTACAGCGACTCGTTCTTTAGCTCAGGAGCTGTGAACTGCATGAGTGTGTGTGTATTTGTGTGTGTGTGTGTGCGTGTACATTATTGTCATTGCTAACTGTGTCCAAATACCTCTTGTCTCAGGCTCATGTAAGAAAACACTTAACATTATCTTAACAAAAGTAAGAAATGAACATCACCTGTTTTAGAACTCATCGCTGTCAAGCTAGCATGTTAGCATTGGGAATGTTTTTATCGTCAGAGCCTTTGATTCATCGATTGCTGTCAGGATGTTAACATATTATCTACAAACACTTAGAAAAAAATTGTGTATAATTTCTCAAATTATTTATCAAATGAGCCTGTGAGTCAGTGAGCACTCACCCATCTGTCTGAACTCGTAGTTGACCAGCTCCAGCCAGGCAACGTCCAGGTCATCCAGGTCATAGCAGCTGTAGCGCTGGGTGGGCGGAGGCTGGCTGTTGCTCTCCTGGCTATCGTTGGACAGACCACCTGTCAACTGCGGCAGCAACCTGGAACATACACAGAGATATTCAGACAGAGTCTATCATGTGTTCTGGAAACACAGTGAAAGAAACTTGTCCCAACATCTTAAGAAACTTGCTTCATGTTTGGATCCAAACATGGAGTCACAGCTTGTATTACAAATGACTGAAAACAAATAAAACTCATTGTTGAACTTGTTAATGGGTAACATCCAGCTCTTGATTGACAAATGTATTAAGTAATAACAGAAAACATGGAGTGCTGCGGTTGCTGTATCAGCACAATGTTAACACTTGTCCCAATACAACACGACCTCAAGTATGTTATTGCTAAATGCCTCATATACAACATTTGCAGCTGCATCACACATAAAAGTGAAGACGTGGATTGTAACAGTTTTATTTTAGCTGTAAATGCATTTTATTTTTATATTCCGTCCTCTAATGAATACTGAAACACCATCTGGACTGGAGACATTTTCAAAGATCGACTCAGCTCTCTTGTGTTTCTCACTGTAGGTTTGTGTCACACTCATTCAATCCAGACAACAAAAGGTTAAAACACCTGAGACCGCAAGATCCACATTTAGGTGTCATCAATCAAAGAGAGACAACAGAGTTTCTCTCACCTTGTCAGAGCTTGTTTGACAGCTAGCTTAACACCTCAGACTACTTTTACTGCAATAAACATATTCAGATGTATGAAAGAAAATAGCCATTGGACAACAGCACTCAATAAAGGATAGGAAAAAATTAAAAGTACAACAAGGTCTGAATTAAGGTACTCCCATCCTCAGAATTTGCTATTGTAACACATATTCTAACAGCATGAATGTCACATTCAATTTTAGGCAACTAGAAGCATCCGTCAGCTGTAGAAGAATTTTGGAAAACTAATTAATGATATAAAGTTTATATATTGGCCGGTCTAACACTAAATCTGCATGAAACCAACATGTTTTCAAATGGTGTCCATGAATGCCCTATGACCAACAACAAAGTCCTGCACTCCTCATGACAACAGCAATGACTGGGCAGCCCTTCTCATGTCTTGGCGTCTCCCTTACAGTCAAGTCCTGACCTCGTGGTCCAGAAAGACAGAATCAGAGTTTGACGAATGCCAAAAAAGCCACACACGCACACAGAGCAATCAAAACAATGACAAATCAAGTGGTTGTACGCAGCAGTGACAGGAAGCTCCTCCAGGCAGTGTCTGGTTCTCTGGAGCCTCGGGCCTGAATGTCTCTCTGTCAACAACAGCAGGAAATGGGGTCAGGAACTCTGCTCGACCCACTGGGAGCCAATAAAGACTCAAACACGCTCATGCACAAGTTTGTGCACACGCACACGCAGGCTCGCATAAAACATCTGGACACTCTAAGGGCTAATAGATACATAAAAAGTTGCACAAAGTAAGGCAGATGCGCACTAAACACACACAAGCCATCAGGCAGGGAGACAGCACCCGAGTAAGAAGAGGACCGCTGACACACTGCACAGATCACACACTCACACACTATTTCTCTACAACGGCTCTGTGTTTTGCATAGAAACACACAAACGCCCAATGCTTCAAACGCCCGCCTGGTGAAGTCGTGACCTTTGTGTGAAAAGGTGAAGTGCTTCAGTGATCACAACAACAAAACAAAACAACCTTTGGCTCACAGTTCCCCCCCCCCCGTCTTTAACACCTCATTATCACACCGCTCATTTATTATCATCATCCTCCTTCACTGCCGTCGCCCTCACATCGAGCAGCGCTGTGATCATCATCATCTTCATCATTATCATTATCCTCCCCGTTATCATCACCACGCCTGCCGTCGTCACAATAACAGCTGCCACTATTTAATTCAGTAATCTTTCGATAGAGTGATATTTCACATGAGTTGCTGGTTACAATATGAAATGGAACATTACAGAAACAAATAAATAAATACTTTTCATTATAATAGATAGAAACAGGTAAGGAGAAAGAAAATATGGTCACGTATTGAGTTTGTATTCAACTGTTTTACTGTTGCACCACTGTCATCGAAATAAGAGCTGAATCAGTGTGGGAGTTATTCTAATACACTATACAATATGCAAATAGGAATAATTATACCATATTAAACAATAAAACATCTAATTATGTCCACCGAAAATGCTTAATTCTTTAACTCTAACAACTCTTCTCGTTATCTCTTTCTGTCTTTATGATCTCGTCCCTCATCTCTTTCTGCCCTCCATCCATTCAACCATTCAATAGTGTTGACGATGCTCTCTGTGGCTTATTTTGTGTGTGTGCAGGTGACCCAACTACCCATGGATCCTTGCATTTCCATATCAACTGGTCTCAATTGCATTTCCAATTTTTACACCTACCTCTCGTTCTCCAGTGCATTGTTGCCCCTCAGGACAGAGCAACAAGGGGTAGTGGTTGAAATTTTCCCCCTATGAAATGGGACAACCCTTCAAGACCCTCACGCATCATCAGCTGTCGTTCATGCTCCTACTCTGCC
Organism: Lagodon rhomboides; assembly: GCA_039737535.1. Lineage (NCBI taxonomy): Eukaryota > Metazoa > Chordata > Actinopteri > Spariformes > Sparidae > Lagodon > Lagodon rhomboides. Next base: position 25,240,323 of record CM077795.1, read on the forward strand.
AGTCTGCACTGATATTAGAGTAATAGTATCAAGAGCAGCACCTTTGCTTCCCTACTTTAGATACATTTCAGGTGCCATCAAAAGTTGGGAATTTGCAGAATTTGTCAGGCCACTTGCTTACTGGCGTACTGCGTCTGCTTCCATGCCTACTATATAATACATTGGAACGTCAGTCTCTGAAAAATCGCAGTTTGGAGGGCTATGTAGCTCGGACACTTCGCCTAACCCTCTGTGCCAACAACACGGAGGTTTTTAGCTATCTGATAGGGGTAAGGGGTGTATTTGGATCGGGCCTTTGTCAACATCACAGTGTTTTTCACTGCTGATGCTGCATCCATTAATGTAATAAAAACTATAGATCTGATCCATGTCTGTCGGTGAATTACCATTTTAGACCATCAGTGCACAATCAATAGAGAAAAAAGGTGTAATCTTTATTGAATCCAGAAATCTACTGTCTTTCTGTGAGGACAAAATGGCAGAAAATTGAACCCTGTTTTGGCCCGGTATCAGGCTGATATCTGATACCGGACAAACAGGCCAGGCCAGTCAACTGGCAGGGGAGAAAGGAGCGAGACAAAGACACACAAGAGACACACACACATTCACAGGAAGAATAGGTTTCATACTGGAGACACTGGGCCGGTTGTTTCTGTTATGTAACGTTAAAAGCAACTTCAGAGTCTTATTACATTGGTGGGCGGTGTTATTGCATTATCAAAGGCTAGGGCCGGTGCTGTTCTGTAGTTCGTGTTACTGTCAACAAACCACATGAAAAGATCAAAACCAACCAGTGAGTTGGTTATTCCCACTTTTTAAAAAGAAATAAGGTTAAATCACTGTAGATTAAGACACACATTTGCTTCTCTGATTAGCATTTAAGACTGCAAGAAAAATAAATGAAGGCTTTGGATCTACAGACAATACTTGGTTGATTGAGTCTAACCAGGCAAAAACTGACAGCCAGGTCATTAATGTGATAACCAGCCAGTAGTGTAACACACTGAGATGTTATCAGCACAGATCTGTTGGGGTTTATGATATTCTTGGCTTTGTTTATTCTAATATGGGCTTTATTACATTTAGTTTTATGACTCTGTTGCCGTTTGTTTTCCTTCTAGCTGTGACTGGCAGTGTTTTGCTTCAGCAGCATTGGGATGAAATCAAAAGAGTAATGAAGAAAAAGTTGAAAAGAAGACAATTAGAGATGATGATACACATACCAAAATTGAAAGAAAATGAAAGTGATTTAAAAAGCGACATACGTAAGCTCATGTTAGGTACATTTACTGCGTATTTCTAACCCGCCTGTCCAATATATTATCTCTCTATCACTGGCCTGGTGACATTTAAGGAGCGCTCCTGGTTCGGATGTCGGAGGTACAGGAGCCAAAACATGAAGTGAGACATGAAAGGAAAACATCGCCTCATAATAATGTCAAGCCATCCCATCTAACAGGGTGTGTGAGTCAATAGGGGTCAGAGCACAATGTGTTCTTCCACTGGCAAGTATCGTGTATCACACACACACAGACACACACACACACACACACACACACACACACACACACACACACTTCTTACATAATGTAGGTAAACAAAACCATGTGCAAAAGGTCTCCTGTCCATCCAGGCTTTATCATGACTACAAAGACAGAGATGAAGTGCAGAGTCATCAGTCAACACTGAAGACAATTACAGCTCTTTGTGAGACTGTAAATAGATTTTCTGTCTTTTTATGGTGTTAAGACCAATCTTGAGAAATGTTTTGACAATTTTAGTATGAGAGCCTGACTGATACTTAATTTTGATAGGAAGTTTAAAAACAAATCAACAAATTAATAAATTGGCAGATATACACACATTTTCTGCACTGATCTGTTACTTGTGACAAAGATACGTAACGGAGGCAGGATATTTTACAAGTTAACAATAAACTTTATTGTCCAAATGAGTCACTCACCGAAACGTGAACTGTACTTACTTAATTTATTATTATAATTTATTCCAAGCAGCTTTTCATCTTCATTATAATGTTTAAAAAACACGTTTTCATATCTGCACATATCGGCCAACGTATATGCTGGTTCCCATTTATTCTGTGAGAGGCCAATATTGGTGGGTAATATCAGCCAACCAACATATCAGTCGTGCTCTCACTCGTATTAATAAAACAAACTATAGCCGATACCTCTTCCAAATACAAGGTAAACGGTGCTGATACAAGTCTCCAAACACATACACACATTTGTATGAACTTCCTTTAGATAGTATCGAATGCAGATATGGTATCGTTTTAAACACAAAGTATCAAGTATCATCAAGTATTAAAAAATATATACTTCTGACAACCTCACAAGGTTCAGTAGAGGTTACACAGCTAATACAGCATTTTAATCACCAACTCGATTATTATACATCAAATATGTAAGACCCGCCCCCAACCCTCTTTTGAACCAATCATCAAGGTATGGTAAGAATATTTCTAGATAATAATAACAATCTTAAAGAAGCTTTCTAAATCACTCCTGTTTCCATTTGAGCAGTCCTAATGAGGAGAACAGCAGAGGGGGAATATTTAGATGTTCCCTCCTTGGAATCACAACAATACGACAGCTGAGTTTCGCTTTGATCTTAATGGTGCGTCCCATGAAATATTTATCAGGAGGAACTACACACCGTGGGGCTCTGATTCTTAAAACAATGCACACCAACGTGCCCCTCCATCCCTCTTGCAGCTCCGAGGCCCTGAGGAGAAGCGTTTTTGGTTTACGACACAGGATGTGCGTCTGGGGAGCAGCGGAGTGGGAACTGTAAAGTATATCTCGTGGCGTAACACTGCTGAATAGGTTGTTATATGAGCATGGGCAGGGAGGACAGGTGATTTATATGTTTGAGTGAGTGCGTGAAAGAGAAACAAGGAGATAGAGAGAGCGAGAGAGACCTGGGTCAAATAACTGATGCGAATAAATTTTCTGCATTTGACTGACTTTAAATAAATCCTCAGGCAGACTCGAGCAGGTCAGTGGTGTCAGCTCCAACCTGAGAATGATGTATCTCAAAAATGATCTTCAAGTAGTAGATATAGTAGTAAAATATAGGAGATATAGTGCCAGGAAAGTCAGATACCTAAAGTTAATATTATCACTTCAAAGTATGATATGGCTATTTTAGTTTGACCTGAGCAGACAAAGCATTGTTTTTTCACAGCTTTAACTTCCAAAGTAAACAGAAACAACAGGCTACACACATGAATTCCTATTTTATATTCAAATGTCCTATCCTCAGTTTGATATGACTTTAATCACCACAATTCAGTACTGCTGCTTCTAGTTATTGTTACTGTAATCACTCAGCTTAATTCATAAACTGCAAAACTATGTAAATAAATACACTGATCTCTCTCTCTCTCGATATATATATATATATATATATATATATATATGGAAGGAAAATTAAGTTTGTAAGATTTAAGTTCTCATTTTCTGTCAGTTAACAAGCACATTAATAAATATTAAAGTCCACATTAAACAGAAGACTCAGTATTTGCGTCTGCATATTTGCGTGTTTCCTGTAAAAACAGTAAGGTAGTGAGGGGCTTGTTATTGTAGCAAATAGCTGAATGTGACTTATGCCCCTCGCCATTCAGCTACAAGTAGCCAAGTCTGTCTGACTGGATAAGTGATGATGGGGCTGGCCAGCCTCGCCCGGAGCGGGACCAAACGCAGCATTTAAGAATGACAGCGTCCAATCTGATGAGAGAGAGTACAGAGCCAAGGCACTTCTCTTGCCCGGTTTGGCTCCTAGCAAGCCAGGGCCTAATGTTAGTCAGTTAATAGACCTGCCGATGACTAAATGAGCAAGCGGTAAGTCGCTAACAGCAGACGAACGCTGTAAACCACCTCGGTACTGGATTCCACGTTTTCAAATCGGTCGCAGAGTTTGGAACCGACACCGGCTGTGTTCACTCGGAGCTCTGTACAGTTAGCCACCACTAGCTGTTACTTTGGCCACAAGTAAAATCATGTGTTGATCAGGAAAAAACAAAACGCAATATGTGGCGGTCGATGCTGATTCTGTGGCGCACCGCCACAAATTAGTCAATGTGTGGGAAAGACTGAGGTGCACAATGTGACCTTGGCTGTGATCTAAAATGGTTGAAAAGGCAATTTCTACATTTCAGCTTGACTTTAACTCAAATATTTGCACATTTTCTGACACTGACATTGTCCTATATCATTTGGGTTCAAGAGGTGCTGTTGAATCATATTGTGTTATACTGAGAGATGATTTCTAACATCTGTATAACACAATATGATTCCACAGCACCACAAACTACGGCCTCCGTAATGACCTTAAAGTTGAATCAGCGCCGTTAAAACTGAACATTACACCTTTGATCATGATGGTAAGGGTTATCTCGGTACTCTCATATCAGACCGCATTATGTAAGCTCGATAAAATAAATTGTGAGTGAAAGGCTGTGACATGACAAATGACAGCTTTAGAACTTGATATTAAAAGGCTGAGTGTCAACCTAGCCTTCGCTCCTTGTCCTCACTCCCATATGTTTCTCACCACTGTGTAAATCTCACTTTCCTCCTTTTCATAAAACGTCAATAATAATCTCCTCTCAAGGAGCGATGAAGTGGATGGTGTTTACATAAGACATTTCCAGTGTGGGCAGAGCGACAGCGGCTGAGCTCAGCTCTCGGTCTGACTCCCTGCCCACACAGGACATGTCTAGTTTAAACAGACATCAACTCCTGACAGATCACTCATGAAGAGCAGGAAGTCCTTCTAAACCAGGCTGGAAATGTATATGAGGCTAAACGGAAAAAAGGGGAGGCAGAGGGTCACGAACGGCAGAAAGTAAGAAACAGATGAGGAAGAAAGACAAATGAGCTCGGAAAAATGGGGATTAAAGGGAGAGCGGAGAAGAAAATAGAGGATGGAAGGAATTTAGGGATGATATGATGAAAGAAAGACATCATTAATACTATGAGCTTCAACCTTTAACTGAGAGATTCCAACTACTGTTCACATCTGCCAGACATCCTTCATCGACTGCTCTGCTACCTGAGAAACCTCAGTGAAATCCTCATATTAGGCTACAATTGAATTAAATGCTGTCATTTCAGCTGGTAATTTCAACAACGAAAACTTTCACTTCTTCCTCAAGATGTTCAAAGACAGCTTCTTTATGAATATCAGCTATAATTAATAGTGACCGGCTTAATGTTTAATACTCGTCTTATGAAGGTTGTGCATGGAGAAAATGCCATGTTGTTAAATCACACAGCAAAGCCGATCGAACATTAACTTCATCTAGAAATTCAGGTACATTGATAAAAAGATGAGCGTTTGCTCCACAGTGACCTATCTGAGCAACAGCAGCTGAATCAGTAACCATCAGGTTTGGATGTCTGAGAAGAAAAACCTCACTGCTAAAGGTCAGATACACCAGGCTGAAGATCATCAGTTGGACGTGTTTTACCCAAGAGAGTCTGCAACGAGTTAAAGTTATTTTGAAGTTCTTATTAGCCAGCTGGACCTGGTAATAGTTAAATAAAGAATCCTACCATGCTTTTTTGTTTTTTGCTGTCCTTGTGCGTTTTCTATAAGTTCTTGTGCATGTAAAAAGTCAAAGTTCCCACAAAAAACACTGCTCCTGAAATGCCTCGTCAGTAGTCTGGCCTTTAATTCTGCGACTTTGTGACATCACACTATGTCACCGTGTCGCACGTTTACTTTTTTATCTAGTCAAGGTAGGAGTGAAGCCAACTGGAATCTGAAGACACACCAGAGCCGACCAGAGACAAGGTGAGCAGTGCTGGCTCAGGCATGTGTGAGTTGACCAATCAGAGCAGACTAGGGTATTCAAGAGGAGGGCCTTGAAGAGACAGGAGCTAAATCAGAGTGTTTCAGGCAGAGACAGTGCTGCTGCACCGGACAGTACAAGGACCTGAAAATGAGCAGAATATACCACTCTTTGAAATCACAGTTTCAACTGAGGAAAAATCAAGTCAAAAGTAAAGTCAAAAGAAAGGGCAGACTACAAGAGGAAAGAAAGAAAAGAAAGACAAAAGATGAAGAGAGCTAAGAAGGGATGGAGAGAAAGTGGAAAAGCAGAGGAAGAGAGGAAAACGTTGAAAGTAGTTTTTACAATACAGCTGGCAAACTGTCATAATAGAGATGTAAGAAAGACGATATAAGATTGCTCTTCTCTCAGTTTTTCAGTCATTTAATTCTAAATTCAAAAGTATTTCAGTTCATTTGAAGTCAGGACTTCAAATTCTTTCAACAAGCTCCTCTCTTCTTCTAACACAATATCCTTTGACAACATGTTGAGTGAATGTAAAAGCTGCTCACAAAGCTGCAGTGTACATTATCTGTGACGTCACAGACAGTAGATGTGTCAGAAGGATACGTTTCTTTTCCTCTCTATAAAGCGTGCAGACAAAACTCTCCGGCTGGTACGCTCCAAAAAACTTGACGATAAGGGTGTTACTCTGAATGCAAGATTAAACCACTTGTTCAGACATACCATTCTTGTCAGATGCAAACAATCACTTCCCTGTGTGTATGCATTGTGTGTGTGTGTGTGTGTGTGTGTGTGTCTGAAATAATCTCTCATTCTTGAAATACCTCACTGTCACAGTACGGCTGAGAAAACCGGCTAGTCCCTTTTCTTCCCTGTAATCCCTCTTTTTCTTCCCTTAGTTTTCACACCAGACTGTGTGTGTGTGTGAGTGTGTGTGTGTGTGTGTGTGTGTGTCCTGTGCCAAGAGCCCCTTATCCTTGGGCGACCCATACAAATACCCCCCTTCTCTAAAACATACTCCCATATCTGCATGCAGACTGGAGCATCGGGCAAATATCCAATAGGACACAGGGTTACCCACCCTTGGGTCCAGGGGAAACCATGTGTCGTGCTGGAGGGGGTGTGTGTGTGTGTGTGTGTGTGCTACATCTTTCTGCATACTTTCTTATCTGCCTGTGAATCATTTTTTATAGGACTGGGCAATATGACAAAAAATAAAGAAGAAAAACACTGTCTGTATTATTGTCTGCATATGCAAAGACATACTTAAAGCCTATTATACGCTGAGCTGACAGCCGACGTTTGTGTTGCGCTCTCTCTTTTTCTCTGCACTGGTAGAGTCAAACTGAACGCATTACACTTCAAATAATTCTTTTTTTTTGCGCCAATGTGGGGACTACAGAAGCAAATCACAACACAACACTGACATATTACGACGAATGAGCTGGTAGGGCAAACTAACTTATTATTTACACATTATGGCAACCTAATGACTTTAATTTTAATATGCACTCTCCTTTGAGCTCCGTTTTTGGTCTCCACCAACTTTATAGCTCCACTATGTTCACTAATTATTCGCTGCTGTGTTGACTTTTTCAGTGCTGGACATGTTGTGTAATAAGGGTACAATTTAAGCAATTTTTGTTATTGGTGGTGGGCTGCCTCAACAATCTATTATTGGTTAATCGTTAATATATGAAATATGTTTCACTTTTTTGAATTTTTCCATTAGAAAACTGTTTAAACCACTGTCTTGATCTATGTTCAATCAGGCTACATTAAGAGTAAGAAGAACAGATAAATTAAACACGAATTACATGAATGTTAAACTAAACAAAACAAAATAATGACTTCATTTTCATTGCAGAGCTCCTGTTTGTCCGTGTTCAACACCTGACTCAACAAAAACCAGCCTATACTGCAGCCTCTAAATGGCTACAATGTAAAAATGTATATGATGTATTTTAGATTTTTTCAAATTGACTTGTCTCTAATTAAATACAAAACAGTAAAGTTGTGGCCAGAAAACTAATGCAATGATGTGGAAACGTTGTACAGCTCATGATGTAGCCTGAGCGAATGTGGAAATATCAAATCTTTCTTTCATTATAATATATAAAAGACATTTAATGCCGGTGCAGAAATAGAAGCTTTTTTTTACTGCTGCCTTCAACAATACATTGTCTGCATGTCCTGAAACACTGACACATAAGCATATATAAAGACGCAGGTAGCAGAGAAGGGAGAAATTGGACTGACAGAACCAGACAGATGTTGGTAAATTGTTGAATTGTGAACACACACATATATTTCTGGATTTCTGCAGTGCTTCTTTGGTGAAGTGAGTCATCTTCATGTCATATTTATGTGGAGGAACACACAGAAATCCCCTTTGCACGGATAGTCCATCTGTTATATTTATGTGCGATAAATGATGTAACTCTTTCCGAAACACGCAGAGATACTGTTATACAGTGTCTGTGTGAGCGGTGAGTCATCCTCATGCCATATTCATGTCAATAAAATCAATAATTGCCCGAAACACACAAATATCATTTGCACAGTGACCTTTCGGAGATGACTCACCCCTGTGTCGTTTTTATGGCAATCACCTAGAGAGCCACACACACAAACACACACACACAGTCAACGGTCATGTAAAGCAGTCTTCAGTCTTTACAAAATGATTGCCTTTTTTTTTAGAACGTGACTATCATGCTTCAAATTTCATCTTTCCCTCTTTAACGCGACAGATGCTCAATAAAACTGTCATCAAATCAGATCAAGTTAAATAAAATATTAATTACCCCGGTTGAAAAAAAAAATCGTTGCACTAAGTATTGTTAAGCAGTAGAAGACAGAATAAGCTGTAAATATTAATATCAGAATATTAAAATAAACTAGAACTAAGTTTTCTTGCAGCAGTACAAGAAGTTTGCTTGGGGGATTAAAACAGAATCGTTAATAAGAAGAACTCTCCCAACTTTATGCAACAGAAATACCAAGGACAGGATGTTACTGAGCTGCCCACACTGTTTGACTGACAGTTGATCTCTGGGAGGCGCAGCGTAGATTCACCGCAGTAATGAGTGCTGAGCACCAAAGATGGAGATAACATTTTTAAAAATGGGAATCCAGAGAATTTCCATTTTAAGTAGGAACTCATGAATGAAGAATGTGGCTTCATTATAGTCTCTCCTCTCTTTCCGCCTTTCTCTCCCTCTCTGTGTCAATGCCACTCACTGCTGCTCTCTCCACCTCCTACTCGTTCTGTTTTTGTACGTGCTTTAAAATATCTGTCCATCACAACCAGATACATCAGCCGATGTCTGTGTCAGGACTGCACAATTGATTTCAAAGATATGGTGGATGCAGTATACAAAGACTCCATTGTGGTTGAAGATGGGCCTGTTCAAATGTTGCCAAGTGCACTTTTTAACCCTTGAATGAAAGAGTTGAATACCTACAACCTTTCCAGGACTATTGATTTAAAAACTTTTAAAAACTGTATTTATATCTGTATGTGTTTTGTTGCTGCTATAAGTCAGAAAAACTCTCTTAAACCCTGCTGATAGACACGTATCTAACATAAAACAATGCTGTAAAATTTGGTTGGGAGCTACATGGAAAGTAGAGGTCGCATTAACCAACTACTTTCAGTTGACTACATTTCTTAGCAATGACAGTCCATCATTTCGACAGATTAACACTCTGAGGGTCATTTACAGAAACATTAGTTATTCACATTCAACACTGTCAATAACCACATGTAGACAACCTCAGAAAGACCCATCTTGCTATCAGGGGGCTGCGTTGAAGAGATATGGACTGGACTTGGAGTGCATGCTTGCAAGATTGACTCCAAACTCTGCTGGAGTGATTACAATCTCCAGTGTGGCAGCAGAGCGTGTGTTCAGAACAAAATTAAAACACCCGTGAGGATTTGTCGGTCCGAGGCGACTATGCTAAAGCGAGCATGTGTTGTGTTGAGATCTACTGAAGTTAGCATGCTAACCAGCTAGCCCTGGCCTTTCCTGATCCAGAGCTCCTATGCCAGCGGTATAGACATCAAAACTTCCCCGGTGCCCAAAGCTCCCAGTCCCACCTTCTAGCTGCACGGCTAACTTAGCTAACTAGCTAACAGCAGCTATAGTTGGCAGTGAATAGCAGTGACTCAAGTGATATGCTGCCCCCCTGTCTGTTTTAAGTATGAATTTGAAAGGTGGCTAATTCTTAACATACTGCGCCTTTAAAATGAGGGGTAATCACAGATGATGACAGAATTTTTACGAACCTGTTTTTTAAAATGACGGACAATCAGAAAGAACAATGCAACCTCTGAGTCAGACGTTTTCGTCACATGACCACATGCACAGAAGTGTGACGTCTGTACTGTGATGGTTCAGGAGAAATAAAACCACTATTAATCTTATTTTTTTAATTTTATTCTGATGGTTGAGAGATTATGAAAAAAAAAAACTTCATTAAAAAAAAATCAGGTTTGTGAATCATCTAAAAGATATGTAGTTGTGTAAACAGAATTTGTGAACTTCATGATATTTTGGAGGCTATCACTTCAGACTGCGGGGTCAGAGATTAAGGGGATTACTGGCTCATCCCCTGAACTCATGGGGTTATCGGGACTGTTTTTCAGGAAGCTACTGTCACTGTGTGTGTTACAGTGGGCTGCCATTTTGTTCTGTGGTTCAGATGCTCGTACAGTCTGCCCGTTGTCATGGATATGACTCAGACTTATTAACACCACTACTCTAAAGCACTGCAGGCTATCGCGCACACAATCACACACACACACACACAGGGGAGCTACACACAGATACCGCTGAGTGCACAAACAGATTGGCATGCAAACACACAATCAAAACGTGAGTTCTCAAGAGCACACGGCGCAAACACACAAGGGTATGCACACGCACGACTCTCGGTGTGTCACCCTGTTTGCTTTCCCTCTCCCCTCTCCAAACTCCCACTGTTCCTCCACAAACAGTTAAAAAAAAAAGAAGAAGAAACACAGAAACTCATTCCCCCCACCCCCAGCTCCTTTCTTTCTGTCCTGTCCTCAGAAATGTGCAAACAACGTTAAACAAAAGAGACGAAGAGGGAGAGAGAGAGAGAGAGAGAGAGAGAGAGAGAGAGAGAGAGAGAGAGAGAGAGAGAGAGAGAGAGAGAGAGAGAGGGTAGTGTGTTTGTGCCTGGAGCAGGGTTTGGGCAAGCGAGGCGGGGGAATGTTTTCATTCATATTTTCCACCCAGTTAGTCGGGAGCCAGAGAGAGACAGAGACAGTGAGAGGGGCCAGAGACTCAGCGAGAGAGGATAAAAAGTGGAAGCGAGAGCAGACAGGAGACCAAAATGCATTGTGGCACACTTTCACGCTCTCCCAGCTCTCTCTTCGTTACCCTCCTCACCCTACATCCACCTGTAGCTGTCCCGGGGTTAGAGTGCATGTTATAAGACCTGAAGCCAGTTATCTTAACAGTTTAATTAATCTAAATCCCCTTGAATCCGAATCTATCTCGGTTCAGCTTTCAACATTCTGAACACTACAGCTTTAAGTGGTGGCTGTTCGCAACCTGTGGCTACAACCTGAAAATGAGATGAGCAGCAGAAGAAATTACAAGTTCGTTAAATATGTAAAAGTGTGACACAGTAGAATAAAGGGTGAAGTCTACAGAGCTACTTTCACTGGAGGTCCATATTTAGAAGTGTTAGACTGGTAAGCTTCAAGTATTCATCTCAGATGTAATGAAAATTTAACTGGGAGATTCCAACCAGAACCAGAACCAGACTCAACCCTCTGTTGGTCTCGTTAAACTCAGTCCACACATGATCGCACAGTGGCATGACAATGTGATGTTTTCCTCCCTCCAAACTAATTAACTATTAAGTTACTCACGTTAGTAAAGTACACTTACGTTATTATTAGTAATTGTTTTTCACCAATTCAGTAATAACGTTTGTAAAAAGAAAAAAAGTCCTAGGCACATTAAATAGGAATGATTTTGTTGTTTTTCTTTCTCTGACAGCCTGCGTGCAGTGCTGGTGTTTTCTTACAGCTTCTGTACCTTCGATACTGTCAAATTCAGCTGTTGTATCTTCTTGAACCTGCAGTTTCTATAAAGTATTAAAATATTGATACTTTAACATACCGACACGTTAGGTTGTCCAATCATCTACAACAGATTAAGCCACAGCCTGTGATGTTTGTCATTTTGTCATTTTGTCAGCAGGCCACCTATGAGACAGCCTGCTACATGGTTGTTATATTTTCTTTGGCGATAAAATACGAAAACGGAGAAGGTTAGATCTGTTAGCGCCAGGGACAGGAAAATCCTTTATTCAATACAATGACTCTTATCCGTGTGGAACAATACAGAACTGGCTTTCATCTAATGCTGTTTAGTGGCTCTGCGTCATCCTTGCATCTGTGCGTACTTGCAGGCTTGACATTTGCTACTCTACTTTATTTAGATCTATGTTTGTTTTGTTGGCAGTCCTCTTCTTCCTTCTTTGTTGGCACATCCACACAACAATCTGTTGATCAGCAGAATGACGTAAAACGGTTTGCATTGTGTCACATCAGTGCGTGTTCTCAGGCATGCGAGGACAACCCTGAGGGTGTGACACCAACAAAATTGGGACCCACTCTAAAAAACAGGCGAGGGGAGTTTTGTATAGCTTCCAAACACACAGTTATTTCTGACGCCACTGCAGTGGCAGTGATGTGGCTGTTTAAAAGGGACAATAATCATTCATTTTTTTCAGAACACTTTGTGCAGTAAAATTAAAATCTCCTGGACGGGGAAACAGTAACTCTGTCAGCCTGCTCATTGGCAGAAAAGAGTAACTGCCAAGCGCTCGGTTACTGTGCAAGCTGTTCAAGAGAAATTAGATTATCACTTTATGCCTTTGTTGGAACCAGATCCCATTCACTTCAATAGTTTAAAAGAAAAGCAGAGAGAGACTGAAATGCATTGCAACAGTCCCCGTGTATGGCGGCCATATGAATTTCAATCGGCTTGGATTGTGCAGACGCTTCCAGGAAAATTAGGAACACATTACTTCACTTTAATGCCATTATGTCAAGCTATCATAATCAGAATATTAACTTCTACTAAGTGCCCGCTCTAATGGCCCGGAGCATCGCAAAAAAATGTCAAAGAATTGGCACTTCATTGTATAAGGAGTTTATATTTCAGGGCCTTGATGTGAACAAGTTTTGAGAACCAACAGCTTAACAAGCTTTCCACAGTCAGTCTGTCCTCGAGGCAGGAGAGGAATGTCACCCAACTGAGCCACAATGTTTCCTATGTTCCTTTTAGGAGGAAACACTAATACCTCTTTATATAAATGATTACACAACGCTTGGCCAGTTCACAAGGAGGGGCGCCATGTCTGTATGTGTGCATGTGTGTGTAAGAGAGAGAGAGAGAGAGAGAGAGGGAGTGTGTGTGTGTGTGTGTGTGTGTGTGTGTGTGTGCGTGTGTGTGTTGGGAAAGGGGGGGCAGCTGGCTGAAACGCACACACAGATAAACATACACACTCTTTCACACATAAAAGGCAGAAAAACAAACAAAAACAACCAGGCACAAAAACACAGATAGACATGGAAACACACAAATACAGACACGGGTAAACACAAACAGACAGCAACAGTGTGTACACACACACACACACACACACACACACAGACACAATGAATGGGACACACACACAGATGGGAGACGCCTTCATTGTGCAGCTTTCCTCCCGTATTCAGCTCTCGGTTCTGTAGACACGTAGTCTGATTTTAAACATCACCTGGAAACACGCTTCCAAATTTCCCTCCAGTTTCTCCCAGACTTTCCTCTTTTGTGATGTAAATTTTGAGGGGCAACGAAATGACAACACTTATGCCCTATCACGATATAAGTGGGGCGGCTGTGGCTCAGGGGTAGAGCCAGCGTCTTGTTTTTCAGAAGGTCACTGGTTCGATTCCCCTGGTCTGCATGTCGAAGTGTCCTTGGGCAAGATACTGAACCCCAAATTGCTCCTGATGTGCACCCTGCATGGCAGCCACCGCCATCACTGTATGAATTGCTGTAAGTGGCTTTGGGCAAAAAAGCGTCTGCCAAATGCCTTAAATGTAAATATAAGTGTATCCAAGAGGAATTATAGTCACAATGACAATCTATTTTTGCATATATTAACGAGCCCTACATCATACCTCGTATATCTACCCCCATTAAGCTTCAAAAGATTTTAAGCAAAAAACAGTTTGTCGAGGTCGATTTATTATCAAAGTGATTTTATGTTTGAGTTCAGAAAAAGACATTTGCTTTATGGAGCCTTCCGTCACTCCCCACATCAGAAGCTACAGGTCTGTTACATATTAATAGATACTTTACAGCTGGATGCCACGTTTAAAAGGAAACCACATGTTTGACTGTCACATGGTATCTGAGGCCACGTTAAAATCCCAACATCAATGTGAGGATGATGAAAACAAGAAGACTGCTGTGCCAAATTTTGACAGCTTTAGCTGCCCTTTGCTTCTCTCTGAGATTACGGCCGGGATTTTAAAACGTGACTCCCCATTCAGATCCAATAAAGCGCTGCAGAAAAATATACTGCGGAGCAAATAAAAGGTCTTGTGGAAAAACATGTTGACAGGCTTTCAGTCTGATAGCGCTGCCTGGCCTCTGTTCTTCAGTGTGTTTATTATCGCCGTGTTCATGAATATGAGATGGTGTCAGTGCTCGCGCAAGTTTCTCTGAAAACCAAATGCATCCGCAGTGTGGGTTTTTGTGTGCGTGTTGTTGTGTGTAAAAATAAGCTTTATTTTGTTTTGGAGGGCTTGGGCCCTCATTACATGCATGAGGCAAATCGCAAATTGTGCAACCTTATTTGTGTACGTGTGTGCGAGTGTGTTTTGTTTCTGTGCTTTTGTAAGACAGATCAGAGTAAGCGTGTGGGAGTTGTTTTAAAAAGCTCCCTTGAAAGATAAGAGACCAGAGAGAAAGGGAAAAGAGATAGGGGACTATAGAGAGCGACGGAGAGAGAGAGAGAGAGAAATAAAGGAATATAAAAGGCAGTGAGATGAGGTAGAGACAGTAAAAGGGAAAGAAATAAAAAGAGAGGTCACAAAGAGACGAGGAGGAAATTTCAGCCCTCACATGGCGACCTGCTTTGGATGATGTCATGAAAGTTACAATCTATACATGCTTTGTGTGTGTGTGTGTGTGTGTGTGTGTGTGTGTGTGCGTGCGTAAATTTCTTTTCACCTGCTGTGGGATGAGTCGCTTTTCTAAGGGAACAAATACATTCTACTATAGCGTACATACACACACAACACAAAGCCCGTCCAACACTTGATAGCCAGGATTACGTTTCTATACGAGGCATCAGTACAGATAGACACACACGCAGGCAGCCAGAGCAGTGCTTTCATCCCCTCTTTCCCTCAAAATCCATCACTTACACACTTCCACACCTGTGACCACCTCAGTATGTAACAGGGTTGCGGTTTCATAACATTTTATCAAATCTGGAAACAGCACTGAATCCACAAATCAAATCTGAATCCACTTGGGTTCAGCTTTTAACATTTGCCAATATTTTAAGTTAAAGATACGAAGATTGACTTCAGATCTGCTACACATTTGATTGCGGCCTACACTACCCTGAACGTGAGACAAGAAGCAGAAGATATGAAATACTGACAGACTCAAGTAACAGATGTTGTCTATTTTTGGACGTCACAGCTCATTTTCATGAGTCATCTGTCACAAATACTCGAGGTCTTGATTCTGAACTATGATGCTGACCAATTTATCATTTTCATAAACTGCACACTCGAAAGTTAAACTGGGACTCTCCACATTAAAGATGCAATGCTGACAAACTTGTGCCAACACCCATGTGACTGATTACATCTCATATTTTACGAGAAAAGATTTGTATCCATGATGCGCACTGTCTCTAGCGCTGTATTGAGTAAACCAAACTTCTTCTACTGCTGCAGCTTCACATTAAAAGCATTTAACTGGTGAAACACAAATTGACTTTTTTACGAAGTAGCCATTGGAAATGCAATGTTTGTCAGTGCATGTCACTCATTTTTCGGCATTCTTTTGACAGCGGATCAGTTTGAAATCTGCCAGGATGAAGAACTAAAGGTGACAGGCTGCACACCTCCAACTTCTCACTGAAGTAACCAACTCCTTTTCCTTCATTAACGTTATCAGGTTCCCTATTTGCATTGGGCTTAAATCCAAATATTGTTCACAACAAAATCCTCCGCCATCATCTCATCGGTCAACTGTTACTCATGCTACTCCGTGCTGCGACATTGCTGCTGGCGCTGCTGATGCACGTAGCAGACACTTTGAGTTGTGGATTGATAAAGTCTTGATTTTAAAGAAAAAGCAAAACGA
Organism: Lagodon rhomboides; assembly: GCA_039737535.1. NCBI lineage: Eukaryota > Metazoa > Chordata > Actinopteri > Spariformes > Sparidae > Lagodon > Lagodon rhomboides. The sequence continues at coordinate 25,256,577 of CM077795.1, forward strand.
CAGTGGGGGAAGTGGGCAAATAATGTAATCGTTGTCTGCCCAACACCGTGAAACATTCATAACACAAACTTTTGGGTCAAACCTACTCCAAATACTGACATAACAAGACTGATCCAGCCTCATCAGTCAGCGGTCGTGTTATAGTGCAAAAACAACCCCCTTGTCACAGTAAAGTTTTGTTGCAGAGTGATTCTTCTTTCTCCAACAAACAACCTTGGGCCAAGTACAGACATCAGCTTGTAAAAAAGCACATTAACCAGACAACACGCCAAAAAGTTTATTTTAGCCTTCTGGCAACACACTAAGGGATTCAACATTAATTATCCAAAGCTGATACAATCGGCTGGCGGCTACATTTCTTATTTCCATTTAACCGGCAAAAGCAGCGGTCAGTGCTGGCTAAAAATCAGATGCCTGAAGCATGCTGGTGGTCTGGTGGATTACAAGCATGATGTGTGGCTTCTACGCCCATGATTTAATACTGGCCGGTTGTTGTTTCCTTCTCACTCTCCGTGTTTCAAGTAAAGCAAATAAAGGCAAAGAAGAGCTGTGGTAAAAAGAATAGAAGACATTCATCAGAACATTCAAATATACATTTGTCAGCCTTGAAGTTTAGTTAATCTGGGTATTTTAGCTACCTGGATCCAAATCCAAAATAGCTGCCAGAGTCGAATCCCATGATGCAATCATGTAGGTTGTCTCATGGTCACAATCCTCCATTTGCACTACTTTTATCCGGACACTTTCATTTTTGTTATTATTTTTTCCCGCTGCAGGCTGCTATCTGCTCCAGAAATGACCCAATTTCCCCACAGGGATGATTTAATCAAACTTAATCTAATCATATCTAAATCCAATCTAGACTGGGATTTATTTATGAAACCAATATCTACTATTTCAGAATAAAAGCCAGAAGACTCTCCTAACTCCCTCCTTCTCCCTGTCAAAGCCCAGTGTGCTGCCCCGAATACAGAAAAACGGGTAAGGAGAAAAAAGAGAAAGAAAGACAGAAACGTGTATAAATACAGAATGAAGAACCTCTTCCCTGGCGCCCTAAACGCCACACACACACACACACAGCAAGAGAAAATGATGGGAGCAGACAGTCAAGTGTTTTCAGTTCTGTGAAACATATACAGGTCATGAATATTAACACAAACCAGTTGGTGGCTGAGGGAGAGAGAGAGAGAGAGAGAGAGAGAGAGAGAGAGAGAGAGAGAGAGAGAGAGAGAGAGAGAGAGAGAGAGAGAGAGAGAGAAATGTGGTTTTGCTGTCATGTTGTCAAGGAAGAAGCAAGTGTGTGTGTGTGTGTGTGTGTATATGAGAGAGAGACAGAGAGAGAGAGAGAGAGAGAGAGAGAGAGAGAGAGAGAGAGAGAGAGAGACAGAGAGAGAGACAGAGAGAGTTTCTGGGAAAGAGTATACAACCAATTAGCTGCAATAAACTGTCCTGAACTGGTTCATTGTCAACAGCCTTTTAACAAGTGGGAGAAAAAAACACTGAAGAGCCGGAGACAGAGTCATGAGCTCTGCATTTTAACCCACACACGCCCATCGTGCTAATAGGCAGATAAATAACCTCGAGGCTTGACTTTCCATACGGCTCACAAACACACAAACTGTCACAATAGTACACAAAGATACACACGCATACGCACGCTTGTTGTGTTTCCATTAACTTATTTTAATTAAAAGCCCAATCCATACTGGATTTTTCAGGCTGATAACGATATTAGGGATTAAAGAAATGTCAATATTGATACATCAACCAATATCCGTATATACACAGAATATATACAATACAATGGCTGACAGATATATCAGTGTGTGTATTCATTCTAAATATCACAGAAAAAGGTTGATGCAAATGTCACGATTAGAAAAAAACCTCAAAAGCTTTAACACCCACTTCAGATGGTTTTTGACTTTTTCGAAAAAGGGTTAATGGACTTCAAATGAGATGAAAACACCTTTTCTGATTTCTGCTATGCTCTGCAAAGCCTAGTTTTATTCGCTCCAAACCAGTTGATGGAAAAGGCTCATTTATGCTCAGCGTTAAATACGCATATGGAAACAGACGAAGCTTTCTGCCCATACTCTGTGTTAATTTCATTTAAAAACGTTTTAATCATCTGTGTGATGTTACTTCGCCCGGGCACGGAGGCAGAGGATGCATGGAAGTATGTGGGCAGTGACAGTTGTATCATTTGAAATGACTGTACCTATTTTCATACATAACGTGAGCATAAATTAACTTATGAACTTTTTTTCTTTTGTGACAGTTAAAAAGTTTGCATCAAATTCACTTGACAGTTACATGGTGAAGGCCCTTTTCTGTTTTAGCGCAATGCACCACTCAGGCCCAGTCCACAAAGAAGATGTTTTTCTTTCTCGGTTTGTTGTGAAAATCTTGACTAGCCTGCAAACGGAGTCCTGACCTCAACCTCACAGAAAAACCTGTGGGATTAATTGAAACACTGACTGTGAGCAAGGCATCGCTGCTGTCATCAGTGGGTAATCTCTCCGATGCTCTTGTGGCTGAATGGGAGCAAATCTCTGCAGCTAGTATAAAAAAAGAAACTGTGCAGGAAGTCTACCCAGGAGAGTGGAGGCTGTTAAAGAAGACTTTACCCGGACCTTGTTTTGTTGTCAGTGCACACAAAATCAAAAATAGAACAGATAAAACTCTCAGGCGCAGGAATGGTGACAGACGCTGCTGAAATTTCAATGAACCCAGTGACACACTTGGCAGTATCAAGCATATTTGATACGGCGAGGTCTCACTCAGGACATGGTTGTAGTGCTCCACTGCAAGGACGGCGACAAAGTCCTGCCAAGTTTAAATTCTGACCTGAGCAACTCATCTGAAGATGAGCCCATACTGAACCTGGCCTGAACCAGTCTAACTAATCCCACAAGAAACAAAACCCGAAGCAGGGAGGGAGGTGAACACTTATTCCAACGTCTCTGCACGTCTGCTCCTCTGTGTCTCCCTGAGACAAGGGTTAATAGGCCAACTTTGTGCCTCTGCTCCTCCAGCAGCCAGATACTGAGCGCTGCTTCACTGCAGAGCCTCCAGCTACCCTGCCGGCAATTTGTCTTTTTGCCAACGCAAGGGTCCCCCCCACGCGTTTTTTTTTTTATTTATTAATATTTTGCTAAATCAACATTTCTCAGGCAAATACAGCACAAACTTGCAATCTGGTATATTCAAGGTGTTAAGTGCAGCATTTTTAACATCAGTTCATCATTAGCATATCCATTTGGAGGAGATTAGTCTAATTACCATAAACAAATAAGGTCTTTGCCAAAATATATGGTTGCCTCTACACATCCTTACATTGTGTGTAACTGAGGCAAATAATACAGGAATAAGAAGTCTTTTTGGATGGGTACAGGTGCTGAAATGTCAGAATTGCACTGTAATCTATTAGTTATGCTATCAATTAGATAATTACAGTTAGAGAGTTACAGTGGCTCATATCTGAAGCAGAGTTTTTTAGATTTCCTGAGCATCAGGCAATATAGCTTGAAGAAGCCGGCAGCAAAGACGACAGTACGTGACTAAAGGATATATTCATGAAGTTGATGACACAAATTGAGGCCAAGTCATTCCAGTCTGAATGAAATCAAGAGAAGCCACACATTCTTTGCGCAGAGTTCGAGGATGACAAGAATCTCAGTCAACGTTGCTCCTGCACTGCCGGCTATGTCCTCTTTCCCCCTTTTCCCCTTCTTGGAATCAATAAAGTACAATCTATTCATTCCAGAGCACAAACCGTTGTGCTGACTGTTATACGTTAGCTAGCTGGCTAACCTGAGATGTGACTATATACAATGTGATTTGCCCGTGAAGATGTCTGCATCAATATAATGTTACCTCTGAGCGAACACAGGTGTCTTTGGTGATGTTGTTGATCTTCAGCTGATGGTGATGTCTACCCTCCACATGGTCAGGGTGTCAATTGTCACTTGTAGAAGTCCTCCAGCAACATCTTTAAACCATCTTGTTAACTTGATTTTCTTTTCAATATAGCAGAGGCTAGCTCATAGCACATTTAAGTTTACCAGGAAACAGGAAAGTTACCGAGGTTCATCCAGCTTCTAAGCTTGCTCAACTGTTAATGTAGCACAGAGCGCAAATGGGCGGGATCATCATCCTACTCACTGAAGACTGGAACATTAAAATGGCGACAAGCATGGATGAGATTGACTCAGCTGTACACATTGAACATGTAACTTACGTGGACCTGATGTGTAGAATAATGTATTTTTTTTTACCGGCCACACCTGCAGTGTGTCACAGGCACGACAAAATCGTTTTTGGGATTGTGTCTTCAGTTTTTGGGCCCAGCACAGCGCTGTGAAACTCCAACTTTTCACTGAGTTTGTGTAATATGTTTAAGTTACCATCTGCAGACGACAGTAACAAAGCAACCACCAGCTGCTCGTCAAATGCAGACAGGATGATCCCATAGTGGTGTCCAGCTAGAGCCATTTCCTATGTACAGGTAGTTTAATTTAAGTAAATATTGACACTTTATGAGGCGTTTCTGTATAAAAGGGCCACACCTCAGATTATAAAAATACAAGGAGAAGACTGGTCTACGCGCCTCCTTCGGGCTGCTTTCTCACCTGGTGTTGATGGTTTCCTTGATTACAGTGGAAGCACACTGTTGCAGCAGCCTCTCCTTAAACAGTCCACATACGTAACTTGTTCTATGTAGCCAGACTGTTAGTCCTTTAATTTAATGTCTTTTATTTTAATGTCAGCTCCTCATTAACCTTCTTCCCTTGTTAATTAAAAAAAGAGAGACCACAGTGGAGTTGCAGCCAGATGTGTAAAAGGCTGACTGGTTTGTACCTCACCTCTTTCCCTGCAGCTGGCAATTCACACTCACTAAACACAGACACTCAGACATACACACACCTGGCCTGTGGTTAAAGGATAAGAGGGGGGTTGATGAAAACGTGGGATGCGTATGGCTCAAGTTTGGAGGCTGGCTGAAGGGAAAACTACAGCAGAAATCACTCGCAGAGAGACAGCACCATTTAGCCAATCTCAGCTGGATACTTTTCTTTCTAAAATAGATGTTTGTGACTGGAAGGACATTCAGCTTCGTTCCACAACAACTTGTAGCTGTCATGGAGTTTTCACAGCTGTCCAGACATCAACAGAGCCAGACTTGTTATTATCGATGTATTGATCCGAGCTCCTTCTGATCCAGGAACAATCACCAAGACTGTGAAATTTGACAGGGTTTCTATTCCTCGACTGGCACACAGCCAACTTCTTGGTGACATGAAGGTTGAAAACTGCCTTGTTATAATTCTTTAGCAGTGTTAGTTGCTTCATGTATTAAAAAAAATAAAAAATGTTTCTCTGATCATTTGACATTTTCCTGTCAGAGCTTAGAGGAAGACACAGCACTTCCAATTTCAGTAATCTCATGACAGTTTGAGCTCTTGAAGATAAATAGGGTTGGTATAATAGTTAAATGTACAAGGCTCTTTAACAGAAGTAGCAGAAATGATGGTTTAGAAATAGACATACGTATATTTAGACAGTCGTAGACACAATGTAGGCAGTAAAAGGTTTTTAAGTAAGAGGCACACACGTACTTGAAGAGTACAGGCTAACGTCTAGATTCTTAAAAATATTTCTTTCTTTTTTTTAACGTATGTTTTGGCTGATTTATTCTACCCAATCGACAGAATAAATGTTAGCTAAACTGCGGTCGCCCGTTTGTCAGCCTCGTATGTAACTCTGCCTTCTCTACCTCCCTATGTAAAAGTCATATAATAAATAAACATGTAATAAGGAAATCATTTGACATGTTCTTCCACAAATGTCAATATGGTACATAGCCTGTTACAGTTACAAACTTTTTATCTGAAAACGTTGATTTGATTTGATGATTTGATTTATTTCACTGAACTTCTGGTGCTGGCTTTATATATCAGAGTTTATGCATCCATACATTTTGTTGAAAAGTAACTAAATATCCTTTAATATGATAAAATATAGCTAATTTGTCTAAGATGTTTTTGAGTTTAAATTTTACTGCTACTTCAGTGAAGGTTTTGCAAAGTATCAGAACTGTTTTTTTTTTGTTGTTTTTTTTTTTTTTAGTAAAGTGGTTCTTTCAGCGACAGTGATGAATTCAGCAAGGTTTGGTACAAAACACTTCACTCTTTCAATCTGCTGTGAGGGTTTAGGGAGGGAATGTTACAGCTAAAAGGAAAAGTAATTTCTAATACACTGCTTTGTCGAGCAGTCCAATAATTGGCTTGGATTCTGAGAAAAACTCAATGCTCCCAAGAGAAAAAAAAGCGTCAACCCGACCAGACTGAAAAAAAGCAGAGGAACGATGTGTTAATAATCTGCAGAAGCTTCGAGTCTTTTGATGCGCTCCACTGTTATGATTCTTCTCCTGTGATGCTTCAAATTTCAAGGAAGCTGATCCAAATCTGAACCGCAGGGGGCTCTGGCTGATCGCTGTAACGTAGGGGCTTTTTAGTTATATGAATTTTTAGCACATCACTCATTATTTTTCTCTTATTGTTCTCAGCTCAGGGGAGTCCAGGATGTTTACATACCACATTTTAAATGGGGATGATATCAGTAGTTGTGGTGCGTTTGTTTTTGTCTGTCTTCCCTTTCTTCCTGGGACTGTGAAATTAATTTCCTCTGGACGGACAGTAAAAATGACCTTGGATGTTTTTTCTGAATTTAATCATGGTCGTCATGGGAAAACTATTTTTTTCTATTTATTACGAAATTCATAGCCGTGTTTACAACATGAAGCTTTTATATCTTGAGAATGGTGCTCTATCTAGGCATTAAAACCTAGCCTGGTGTCAACTTTATTACCAGAGACACTGTAGGAAACCCCTGTGGGCTTTGAAACTGAGACAAGGGGGGTGGAATAACGAGCCTGAGCAATGAAGCCATGGGCATGCATGCACGCACACATACTACACATATGTACACATTAAGAGTGAGGGGCTACCCCGGCCCTGTCTCCATACATCTTTCTCACACACACAGGCTTACACCCTCTTCCTGCATTCCTCTCCTGTCTGACACACTTCCAGTAAGCCCACCAGCACTTCAAAAACAGCCCACCACCACCACCAACACCAACACCAGCCCCTGCTAAAAACATGCACAGCTCTGTCGCACACAAAGACACAAACACCGACCTCTTCTTGGAAACTATGAGAAAAACATGCAACAGGTGTGGCCAAATCCTTGGCTGGGTGTGGTGTGTTTCTATACTCTTGAGAGTAATCTTCTTCTGAATTAGTTTAAAAATGAAGTTGCTGAAGTGCGTAAGTGGATTTTCTGTTCTCTTTTCTGCTCTATAATCTAAACATTACAGCTGAAACGATAAATCGATCTACAGTAAATTAATCCACTGTGATTATGTGATTGCAACGATGCCCATTTTTTGCTTCTCAACTCTACCAACCACTTTGGCACCTGCCAAAGCATGTAAAAGTTGCTGATGAGCCAGGTGGATTTACTGTTGTTTCCTTTCTGCACTATAATGGAAACATTCAAGCTGAAATAATTACTTGATCAACATAAAATTGATTAGCTTTTTTTGTTTTCTGTGAAAGTAAACTAAATGTCTTTGAGTTTTAGATCTTGACGCACAAAACAAGTAATCTGAAATAGAGTTGCAGCAATTAGTCATTATTCAATCAAAAGGAAATTGCCAGCGGATTTGACAGCTGACTAATCGTTTTCGTTTTTCCAAGCAGGAATTTCAATTGTTTGCTGCCTCTAGCTTCATGAATGTAAGGATTTGCTGCTTTTCATTGTCATTTGTGAGAGTAAACGAAGAGTCTTTGGGTTTTAGACTGTTGGTTGGACAGACGAAGCCATCTGAAGATGTAACTTTGGGCTCTGGGAAATTGTTATCAGCATTTTTTCCACTTCTTGGACATGAAATTTATCAGCAGTTTAAGCGATAATGAAAATAATCATTAGTGGCAGCCGTAATTTGAGGATTGTCTCTTTGTGATATTGTGAAGAGCATTCGAGTGGACATTTCTTCCAAATTTGAAGAAATTCCCTCAAGGTGTGTTCATAAGAGTGGCATGCCGTGGGGTCACAATGATCTGTGCCTTTGACCATCAAAATATAATTACTTCACCCTTGAGTTGAGGGGGAGTCGATTTGTTCCAAATTTGAAGAAATTTCTCAAGAAGTTCTTGAGATATCATGTTTGCAAGATTGAGACGGACCGACGGATGGACAACCCAAAAACATAATGTCTCCGCTCATGGCTATCACTGGCACAGAGGCATAAATAACAACAGGAGCAGAAAAGACTGAATAAGATGCCACTACTTAATTTTTCCCTTTTTGTCAGGAAATAAAGGATTTTCTTCTTGCAGTGGAAAACTCCAAATGTTCTTTGTTGATGTTGGAGCCTTAAAAATCCCCTTCGCCTGCTGCTGGGCCGTTTTGATGAGCTTTGTTTCACTTTCTTCTTTGCGTTAGGGCACGCTGCTTCAAGTCTTCTCCTCAGAGGTACGTTCCCACTAGCTTTAATTCTGTGCCTGAAAGCTTCGATTAAACCCACATACACAGAAAACAGCGGATAGGCAACACAAGGGAGAGGGGGAAGAGAGACGAATGAGGGTACTACTGTTATTTGATAAAGCAATGGCAAAGCTCTGTTGTGTGTCCATCGCTCTCTTTCGCTCTCTTTGTCATTCCCAGCAGATCTACAGTCATTGTACCGCTCCACTCAACCGCCTCATCTACCTGTTTGTTTACTTATTCCCTCAGTTCCTCACCCATCAACATCCCTCCTCCTCCTCACAGTGTTTCTATCCCTCATTCTCTGGATAATTCACTCCATCCGCACTTTCTGTCTAAATCCCTCCATTTCGCCCTCTTCTTCATCCCTCCTTTTTTCTCCCCTCCATTTCCTCCTCTTTTTTTGGTCTATCTTTAGTGCAGTGAAAAGGGAGTAAGACAGTGAGAGTGAGAGAAGGTCATCTTTAACACTGGCTACTGTTAGAAGAGGTCACATGGAGGTAGCTCGTATCATTGCATGGTTTCAGGGGTTTTCCCTGGTTGAAAAGGTTTTTTTTGGGGGGGGGGAGCTGTTGTAACAAAGGACAGATGATTAAATGCTAATTTGTGCATTAGTGAAAGCATCTGATACATACATTTGTTTGGCCAAAGTAGATCGGGAACTTTAAACAACTTTTAATGCTGATTAAAATATGTCCTTTAAAATTAAATAATAAAAAGGAAAACCAATACATGAGATACTACTACTCTGCCCAACTGTTGTAACCATGTATGATTATCTATGACATATTCTGACAACTGTATGGACCTGTTCTGTCTTCGCAATGTGTGTTGAAACTTGTTATGAGGCCACAGGTGCCTTCAGGTTCCCCTTTCCTAAGCTCCCCCATCAATCCTTCACACAAATCACACACTGAGCGAACCTGAAGATGCCAAATGGCTTGTTACACGAAACCATCTTAGACCGCACCGCTACAAACTGTTTGGAAAAGGGCAGGCACTTTCAAAACAAACTTGGCAGGTGATTGGATGAACCATCTGTCTATCACCATGTATTACTAGCAGACAACAGAGAGTGGAGAGTGAAGCCATCAGTGGAGCCCATTGGGAAATTAAACTCATACCGAAGCCAGTCTGGAGAAAACCGAAAACATCTTTTCCACTCCATTTCCATTTTTCTGCGCTTCTTTCAGGGAATAAACCTTCCAGTTCTGATGTAGCCACCACTGTTGTTTTCAAACGAACAGTCCCTTCTCATGCTGGTTGTCACACCCAAACCACACCCAGGGCTGCCGATGGCTCCCCAAAAGACGCTGATTGGTTATCACCTGTGTGTGTTTTGTTATTAATTTTCTGAGATAACTGTGCAGGTTTGACTGTTGTCTGAATTAAATAACTCGAAAAAAAGAAATGATAAATCGATAATACGGTCAATCTGTGGTTAGGAACTTTAAAGATCTTTAATTTAGATAACAGATTTTACACATTAAAAGATTTTGCTTCCATTTCCCAAAAGTAGCAGTGTTTGTGGGTTGATCTTGTGAGAATAAATTGCAGTCATGAAAGTTGCTGCATGAAACACAGATCCCACTTCCATCCCATAAGTGAGGAGTTTTTTTTTTGTTTTTTTTCCCCAATCCAAATTTCAGAAGACATATGCTCCAGATTCTTCTGCTTAACAACCAATCGAGTTTTGGTTGTGGCGCGCCTGCTGCTGCGCTTCTTTTTGCTGCATTGTGCCAAATCAAGAGATTAGATGCTGATTAAAGTTTGAAATTAATTGTTGAGGTTTGTCTTTTTATTTTTTAGGCTAATGGAAAACCCTTGCTGCATGTGAACAATATTCATTTATCTGACCTTCCTTTATGTTACATGTCCACTGTCAAAATTAAAATGAGATTGCTGTTTCGCAGATTTTCTGAACACTTCGCTTTCTCCCCTGAAGTCTTTGGAAATGGCAAGGCGGTCATATAATCGGATTCAATTTTGTCTCGCTGCTCAAAACCGTGTCCATTAATCTCTATCTATCCATCTTGCGGGTTATCAACCTTTCTCCTATCCATCCATCCATCCATTGAAATCCACGGGGGGGACTTTATGTAAGGCCTGGGCCTCAGGCCTCCGCTGGGAGACAAAGCAGCAGTAAACAGTGTTTACTCTCCTGGAGGCGGTTGGGTTTAACTAGCCATGCAGGGTGCTCCAGCCTCCCTTATGTGACCGTTAAAAGTCAATGACCTCGCCTTAGAAACCAAGCTGAGAGTGTTCGTGGGAGGACGGAGAACAGGGAGGTTGGGTTAAATGAGAAACGTACAAAAACCTGCACAAACCCCTACTGAAGTGACTCTGAGCAAGGCACTGAGGCCTAGCGAGGGAGATAAGGAAGAGGAGGTAGAAAAGGAAGTGTCAGTTGCAACCTGACATATTAAGTGTGGCATGGGATAAGTGGACGAGAGAGAAGGGGAACTCCACTATCTATCCTCTATCTTTTCTTGTGTCTCACTCTCTCTCCGTCTCTCCCTCACATACACACACACACACACCAGTCAAGTGAGGTTGGCAGATGGTAGGTTGGTAAAAGACGGACGCCGTGGTCCAGATGTTGCTGAACCCACAGTGCAGAAGGCAAAGGGCTTTGATCTGCCACACCACAGAGGAACTCCTGTAGGAGAGGAGAGGATGCTGACTGGTCCTTTAAAGAGAGTGAAGTGAAGTGAAGTGAAGTGAAGTGAAGTGAAGTGAATATGTGTGCTTCTAAACAAGAGGGAGAGTGTGTTAGTGTAGTGGAGCGAGAAAAGAGGAGGATGATATTCCCATGCGAGAAAATACCAGAGGTATAACTCACAAATACGCACATACATTAACTACGCATCCGCTAATGCTTAACACACGTGCCGCAGACTCCCACACATAGCTCATGGGTTTACTCATATGACACATGACATCCATGTGGGGAACAACAAAGGGGCATGCATACACACACACACACACACACACACACACACACACACAAACTCAACCCACACTGAGCCCGGGGGTAGCCTGCAGTAAACACCACAAGCCACACATGCTGAGTTGTGAACTGGGGAATTGCCTTAACACAAAAAAAAAACCACACACTCAGAACCATTTTAAGGAAAAGCTGCATCCATTTATCAACTATTTATTGCTTTTCCGATCAAGTTTCCAAATGTTTTTTTTCTGTCATTGACACTTAATAACAGCACCCTCGGTGAATAAAGGTGAAATAAATCACAACACAAATGAATCTCTGGGTGGGGAATGTGAAGCAGGCACATGCCAAAACATTTAGGTTTTGGCAGGCTGCATTGCCAGCTCAAACACACACAACTCAGCAGGTTAAAAACGATTGTTTGGAGGTGTAATGTTTAAACTTCCCAGGTCACAGTCCCCAGACTTTGCCCACAAGTCTCCAGAGGTGAACGGGTTTAGCTGGAGTCTGACTCACCCGCTGGAACCAGAAAAAAAAAAGACGGTTCGGTTCTGGCCAACGCTCTGTCACTGTGGTCAGAGAGTCAGCCTGCCAGCCGGGCGGGCAACCAGTCATTCAGTCAGCCTGCCAGCGCTGACTTCTCTGACATTTCAGCGAGGTCGGCCAGCCAGTCAGAAAGCCAGCAGGTCAGTCAATACAGTCAGGCAGCTGGCCTAAAAATGTGGTCAAAGATTGGACCACACAAACAGTCATTCTGCTGTTTGGCTGGATAATGGCCATGGGTACAAGTAGAAAGTTCACTGAGGCTGCCAGATGTCAGTCATTGCAATCAGTCTGTAAACAAGGCAGCTTGTCTTTTATTTGATTAATAAAGCTCCCGGTGACCCTGCTACATTCTGAGGTGATGAGAGGGAAGTGTTTTCTTCTTATTTTCATTCAACCGCCCATTGACCCTTTACTCATCCATTCACTCTGTCAAGGGGAATGTCTGTTCTGCCAGGCGGTCGACAAGAAAACCACCCAGGCAAGCGGTCACTGTGGTCGGTCATCCAGTCAGGCAGCGAGCCCGAAATGTGGTAAGCGACAGCCCTGCTGACCCAGTCAAGTGGCGAAGAGGCAGAAAATGTGTGTTTGAATAATGGCATGGATTTCACCTTTGTATTGTGTTTCATTAAGTCAAGAGAAAAGTCTGACAGCCAAGTGGCAAACAGTTCTATCAATGAGGCAGCTAATCAGTCAGCCATTTATCCAATCAGTCAATAAACCTGTCAGCCAGTAAGCTGGTCGGTCACTCTGCCAGTCAATGACTCAATCAACCAGGCATGCTCAACCAGAAAAGTTGTCTCCATTAAATGTGGTGAAAGATGTACCCGGCGACTCTGTGCACTCGTCCAGAAATGAGAATGTATTATTATTTTTGCTTTATTTGCCATTATAGTTCCCCCTCCAGCCTCAGTGGGAAGTTTGTTAAGCCCCTTTCCCCCAGGAAAGACATCAAAAGCTATTTCTCACTATAACGTGTTATTAGTTTTGTCATGTGGGGACCCACCAGATACAGGCTCAAGGGTCCAATTTGGCTTCTTAGCCCATACTTTAAGAAAAATAGTTCTCGTATTCACTAGTCCATGTAGCCAAAAGCAACCAAATCAGCCTGTGGTCAGGAATACACCCGCTGACCCTTCATAGCAATGCGGTGATGAGTTAATGTGGGTGAATTTGGATTTTGTTGTAGCCCTGACTGCCCATCAACAGGTCAGTAAGTGATCCCTCCAAGTAATTGCTCTGGTCAATAAGCCACTGATTCATCTCTGGCTGCCATTCATTTCATCAAAGAATCAAATCTGTACGCAAGTCATCAAGTCAGTAAGTATCCCATCAATCAGTTGGCAATTTCACAACACATCTAGTCAACAACTCGGCTAGATCTTATCCCCCTCTTGACTCCATGTCTGTAATCACTCCCTATTTACTGTAAAGTGCAATACATTTACTTTCTGACATTTTATTTGAGTGTGATCAGAGCGTTGAGTGTTCTTCATGGGAAATATTTGCATTCTATATTTTTCTGCCCTCGCTATGTGTGTAGGTGCACAGTAATGCTGGGATAGGCTTTTCACATTTCCAATGAAGGTTGAAGATGAGAGTTAACCGTTTTTTACTGCAAGCAATTGTAAAACTGAAAACAGCACGGAAAAACAAAATAGGATTCACAAATGTACTTGTTGGGCCACAGACCACCCAAAACTAGCAGTTAGCAACACAGTACATTAAATACGCACAGAACTGTCAGATAAGTCAGACCTAAGTGTTAAAGCATATGTCTCCACCATATAAAACAGTTTCTTATTGGTCTTTTGTCTCGTTCGTTGCGATGTCGCTGAAAAGGACTCAAACTCAATTTGGTTTGCAACCCTTGTAAAGCTTGTATATCTTGAACGTAACAGTTGCACCAAAAAATTATCACAGAAAAAGGTAAGTTTGTTGGTTCATTATAGGTAGTATTGAATGAGATCGACTAAGATGATGATGATTTAGGGTTGAAGTAGTATACAGCAAATAACTCTAAATGAAAAATACTAAATATATACTGGAGCAGCCTATAGTAAAGAATATTTAAATGTACTGCACAAAGAAATTAAGCATAAGACGCACCAAAGGTTTTTAAATTTCTACAGAACACTGAATACTCCACGAACATAACAAAGTCATCGACATAACTGACATCCTTGTATTTAACCAAAGATTTCAACAAAAGCGCGTGACAAGATACAAACCTATACTGTTTCAGTCTAGAGGTCCTTTTGTGTGAAACAGCTTCTCAAAATCGGTGAAATAATAATCTATGCAGTTGACACAGAGCAGCAGGACTAAGACATTTGAATAAGGGGTGTAAGTTGTAAGTCTAGTTCCTTCAGCCAGACAGTAAATTATTAATTTAAACAGTCTGAAAAGTCTACCATTAATCAAATCCATCTCTCCCTTTACATATCTACTCAGTCTGTACGTCACCCATGTATGCAGTGAATCCCAGAGCAACAGGTTCAACACGTAGATGCAAATCAGCCCATAAGTCCTTTATTCATCCATTACATTTTCTGTCAGTCTGACATTTACAAAGAGCCACAATACAACAGATGACCAAAAACCAAAAAAAGCATCAATAGTGTGTGGAAGCAATCAGTCCATGTGCACCCAGTGACCCTGTACAGTGCATCATGAGGCTGATGATGCTGCTCTGAGTCATCTTATTATCTGATGAGGAGCTGCTTTGGAGAGAGCAGAGGATATCTTGGGGGAATTTCCAGATGTTGTTGTGGACGTTCTGATACATCAAACACGCGTCGAAGAACTGTGTGTACATACAAAACACACTCATAAAAGTGAATGTACACACACACACACACACACACACACAGAGTGACTTACTAATGCGCTGGTGGACCAGGCTGCAGCTGGGCCAGGCGGTTAAAAATCCCGGAGGGGCTTTTTCAGTCATCTAACCACTGTTCTTTCCCTGCTTCCCTCGCTGTTTTCCTTGTGTTTTTATTTTGTCACTGATGTACTAGTGCAGGCAATTTTTCTTCTTCAGATACATTGAGGAGGAATAACACATTTTATTTACACGTCCCTCCTGACTCTCTTTCTTTCAGACAGGAAAAGTTACAGAGTTTCTCTAAGGAAGGAAAGGAACATCATGTCTTTTATGTATTTTAAAAGTTCTTACACCTTATTGTATTAGACTCTGAGCTGTTTTTTGTTCCTCTAGATCTAAAGGTAATGGAAAGCAGACTTTTGTTAGTTGAAAAACAATATTCAAAATTGTGTAGATGAACGTTCTCGGTCTCAAGTGCTGTATTGTAGACAACTGGACTTGTTTCAGTTTCTTGAAGACATTTCACCTCTCATCCAAGAGGCCTCTTCAGTTCTAACTAACTGGAGGGGAGTTGCTGGCTTTTAAATTGTCATTCATTAAGGACATGTGTGAGTTTTGAGTTTCAGGGTTGTTAGGTCCACTTGTGGGTCGTTGACCCAACCGGCCTGTATGTGGGTTGCTAGGGCTAGGTGAGCCCGGGTGTGAATGGTTGTTAAGCTGCCTGGGGAGGGAACTCAGTACTGCATTGTAGGTGGATGATAAGTGATATTAAAGGCCACCTCCTCTGTTCAAAGACGGTCGTTCCAGTTTGACATAGATGGATTATTTTACTCTTCTTTCAGACCATCTGTCTTCTCTGGCCTCAGTGTGTTGCTATGTTTAAAGTGAACAGGGATATGATTTTTATTGAAGATCCTCCTGAGTTTCTCAGATGTTGCCGCGATGTAAGGAATGACGCCAACATGGTGAGAGAAATAACGCTGGACTCAGACGAAACAATGGTTTCTTATGATGTCACATAACTGTTTATATGCATTCTGAGGAAGAAAATACACATTTGGAGTGACATCTGGGAAGAGCCCTTTGACCTCCACCACAGCAAACTGCTCAACAGGACTTGAATGATTTCTTTAACAATTCCCACTCAAGAAGTGGTAAATACGGTGAAGAAACGCCTGCTACAGGACAGCACTTTGTCCAGCTGAACCATCAGAACAGATAATGAACATGAGCTATGATTCTATTCTAGGCATTCCTCACTAAAAACCACACTGACGCTACTGGGCTGACTTGTGGTATGCTGTGTCCCATGACTTCAATGTCCTAACAGTTCCAAAAAACAATTTAGCTATGACTGGTGAGATAAAAACTGAATTTAAGTCAACAACATAACAAGAGCATGGGTGGGGGAAAATAACCAGCAGTAACTGAAAATGTCAAGGTATAATTTTAAAGCTTTAAATATAACTGAAGCTTTTGCAACACATGACATTTAGACTGTCCTCGTTCTTTACTATCCAGCCACTTGTCTTTCTCACCATCTCTCTTATCTATCTAACTGCTGTCAGGCTGGCTTCAATCCAATATCTGTGTGTGTGTGTGTGTGTGTGTGTGTGTGTGTGTGTGTGTGTGTGTGTGTGTGTGTGTGTCGGTGTGTGAAACAGTCACTGAGTCATTAGTAGCCGATTAGCCTTTTGACCCGCTGCTACCCTGTCTTACTTACCCAGTGAGAGGGTGTGTGTGTGTGTGTGTGTGTGTGTGTGTGTGTGTTCAATCAGATATATTTGTTTATATAAAGTATGAACAGAAGCTGCCTGTTTAATGAGTAACAACCAATGATTTTGCATACTGTGTAATGTTCCATGGGAAAACATCTATTCAAATGATGCCGGCTGGCACTTCCTCTCCGTACCTGCAACTCGAATGCAAAGCTTGACATATACACTTCCCCTGAAAGCCCCCACACCAACTCAATCAGTTTTACTGGGATAGGTCCAGGGCAATTATAATTTTCCTCAGTCTGAACCTGCCAAGTCTGTAGCTCTTACAAGTCCAGAAAGTGCAAAAAAGCCTTCACAAATCACTGAATGTTTTTTCAGCCGTGCTCAGTGTGAACTGACATCTCTGTAATGTTATAATGTGCTCAGTATTTGGTGGTTGTCAGATTGTCATAATACGGGCAGGCTAATTGTCGAAATTGACTTTCGGGTCTGCCCCCGTCTTTCTGTTGTGTTTGAGTTGATGTATTTTCTACGTATGTATGCTTGCAGGACTTGTACCAAAAACTAAACATGTCTATTTCAAAAATATTTGCCTAAATCGCTCGAATGTTAAAAGGTTGAAAGGCATAGCATCTTGGGTTTTTTTTTAATCCAGTGGTGAATTTGCCAGGTTGTCTCTACATGACAAGACCCTGTGTTGGACTGAATTAGTTTTTCCAAACCAAACTTGATCAACACACTAAAAGGCCTTGCTGCCTTATCCAGAAACAGTATCTACATCCACTCTCAGTGTCTGTCCACACCTCCCCTCCCCTCTGGGCTGGGATTAACGCATGTTGACCAAAGGTTTTACATGACTTCCATGCCTGTCTGACCCAAGTTTTGCATATAATCACAGATGCTGGAAACTTGACCTTCAGATATTCCACTACTGGGGACCACATGATATTCACCATTGTCCTGCAACCTTAGTTTTACATCTCATGAGCACCATGGATTATTGATGCTTGTCACCCAATCAATCACTAACTTCAAATATCGCAGCTCTGTAGAACTGTAAAAACAATCGGAATGCCAACCAAACAGTTGAGCAATTGAAAGTACCATCTGCACAATCGATCTTTTTGTCCAGCAGCATATAAACCGTGTTGGTAAGAAGTCTCTCCATGTAACGCTTCCAGTGACTGCCCGCAGCTTTACACGCTGTTCAGAAAGCCAGCGTGTTCAGCCAAACCACAAACAACGGGTTCACATTCACCGACGCGGCCACCAGTCCGCGGGGGGAAAAAATGAAGCAATAAATAAAATAACCGCTATCTCATTTCTTTCATTTTGTGAAAAGGGGCAGATCTTCTCATGTGTATGTGTAATTATTTTCCTCTCCGGCTCGGCGTTGTCACCGGGGACCGAGGCTGTCGAGTCTCTGCCAAAGCCCCATTCACTGTCTGCACATAGCCAGTGTTATGCAACGGCTAATTACTTCCACTCGGCCCCGACAAAACTGTGGAGAGGGAGAGAGAAAGAGAAAGAGAGGGAGAGAGAATGGGAAAAAAAGAGGGGGAAGAGGGTGATAAAACAAATAGGCGGAGGGGAGGAGAGACGACCAGACAGGGGGACGAGCAAGAGGAAGAGGCAGAGGGTGGGAAAGAGAGAATGGGGAGATAGAAGGTGAAGGACAGAGAGGCAGAGAGGGACAGAGAGCTGAAGAATCATCATCTTCCTCCTCTCTCTGCATCTCTCCGGCAGTGTTTTGTTAAGCAGAGGCACAAAAAAAGCGGCAACATCACACCCTAATGACCTCTACACCAAACGGCACAACAGCTTTACCAAAAATCATGCTGCAGCAGCCAAATACGGTCCAGAGAGAGAGACATGTGGAAGATGAGTGTTGTCAAAGCCAGACGGGGCCCGCAGCCCTTTTCCTCTCCAACAATTTTTGGAGATGATGTCATTATTCATAAAAAAAAAAAATAGAAAAAGAAAAATGTGTCTGCGCCTCCGGCTCTACTAGAGCAAATGTAAGAGGGGAAGGTGGGAAGCCAAGGAAAGATGAAGACATAGACAGACATAAAAAAGGAAACAGGAGGGTTGGATCAGGACAAAAATAACTAAAAGAAAAGGGAAAGAAACATCAAATAAATGAAGAGGGAGGAACTACCTCAATTCTATATCATTCCTCAATTTACTCTCAGTTTTGGGTTGACAGAAAGAGATACATCAAAAGATACATCATGTAACCTTGAAGGAATAATGACTATTGATTAGGGAGCCTTGTAGGTGCTGTTATGTAGATTTTACTGGCATTTGACAGAGCCAGGCTGGCTGTTTCTAAGCTAACCAGCTGCTTGCTGTAGCCTTAAATGAACAGAAATATGAGTGGAATCAATCACGTCAGATCAAGCCTGATAGATTTTTTTGTTTAAACTCCCTAGTTAAAGCTCAGATACCAGTATTGGAAATGCCTCTGATACTGCCTAAAATGCTGGAAACAGTATCGATGGTTACACAATCCGTCTATGCACCGATCCGATACCACAAGTTATTTATTAGAAATGAGACCTTGCTACTTCCCAGCAGTGTCTAGAAACGGTAAGTGACCAGTACTAGTTTCGGCCAATACACAAACTTCAGTTATAGGAATTGATATTAGGAAGTAGGAGTAGTTGTCACTTTGGCCTCGGACTAGGTGCCAGGACCTCTTATACATGATTTACAGCAGAAGCCTGTCAGTGCCCACTGTGCACCATCCTGATTTTATGCCACAACACTGTATTGTAAGTCTCAGTTGCTTGAAACTCCTTTGTTGACTGCCAGACAATGTATACTTTTACAGCGGATATCTGAACATCCTGTTATAACGCAGTGGAATAAAATCTACTCAGAGGCTTCCACTGGCTTCTTCTTGAAGTACAAGCCAATTCAGGACTTTGTGGACTTTAATGGATATTATGAACAGATTGTCGCAGACTGACAATTTGTAAGTTAGTATTCTTTACTCTGCAGGACTCTCGTTGCTGTGACCAGCAGCTCAGTGCATTGGAACTTTCTGGTGACTTTTTAAATGCAAAACCTGTGACGTTACCTGAAAGCTTGTCACAGATATAGAGCTTTGTGATAGTTTTATTAAAGTTCTGGTTCATGCTTAAGTATTAACTGAAGAAGGTCCTTGTTAAGCTCATTTCTTGCTTGTTGACAGTTTTTTACCCTGTACTGAAAAGACATCACTTCTGTGTGGGAATAAGGTTTCCTACCGCTAATTCTGCCCCGACCACAGGGGCTTAAACGGGAAGTCTCAAGCATCGCCGGTGATCTCAGCCCAAAGGGACAGAGCGAGGAACGGAAAAGAAAGAGGCAGAGAGAGCAAAAAGGGGTGGTTTCGAGATGACGGACGACAAAATTAAGATGAACATACCTCTGTCAGAGACTTTGACGGAGATCATCAGCTCAGTCACACTTACACTCACCCCTCTTCTCCTCTATCTCCCCATCTATCCATCATCACTCCATTTCAGCACCACTGTATGTCACTGCATCGTTTTATCACACATCAGATAATATATAAGCCCCCATTCATCCATCTATCCTTATCTATCTTCGCCATTGCTCTTTCTCTCCCAATCTGCTCATCTATCTCTCTGCCTTCAGGCTCTCTTCAATCTGTTGGCTCCATACTGTTTGTGTCTTTGTGTCTGTGTGTGTCACATACATGTGTGTCTACTGAGACATTAACCTATGAGACGATGTAAACAGTGAGGGCGAAACATTTATCCTCTCACATCTTACAATCATGAAGATTAAGCACCATAAAAACATTTTCATCTCTTTTATTCATTACCTTTGTCTTCTGCCCTCGTTCAGACTCCGACGATGTTAAACAGTCTTTGTTGTCAAACTGCACGTTACAATCTATCATTTCTTGTTTGTTCTAGTACAAGAAGTCAATTTCTCTTCTCAAATAAAACTGCTAATGCAAGCCTTTTCCACTTGCTGGTCAAAGATTCATTTTAGTTTCTCTGGTTTCCACATTAGGTATGCTATTTCATTTGGCAACACTAAGATATGAATTACATTCTGTTTGTTTAATTTGAAGTGTTTATTTCATGTTATTGGAGCTGGCTGGCATGTTTTCAAATGCTCAGTTAGTGCTGCTGTTAACGTGCTGCAGAAGAGTTTTCAGTTATTGTGACGATAATCACAAACCACCTCGTTTTTTCTGCAGTTATGGCTGTCAAAAATAAATCTTGTTTAAACCAGAATGACTGACTGTATTTACTGGAAACTGAACTAACTTAACTCTTTGACACAGCAACTCTTTTCCCATCTTGTTGTTGAACTGAGTGAATTAAAGGAAGGCAAACTGCACAAAATGCAGCAGAACTCAAGCCGCTCAAGTGTAAAAACAAGAAGATGCACTTATACCTTCACCTCACCTCACCACAGTTTTCAAGTTAACATGTGCAAAAACTTGTCTGTGAAAATGAGATACCTTAGCAGATGACGGCAAAAAAAATGTTCATGGATAGAGAACATCTGAACGAATCTCAGGCGGTCTCCCAAAGAGAATGTATGCTTGTGTTTGTGTGTGGCCTCCCAGTGTGACATATCCGTCTAATAGGCATTACTCTGCAGTCTGAGCATTTTCATTAGTTCCTAGAATGCCAAAATAACCACATGGGTATGTGAAGCAGCTGCAGTAGTACTGGTGAGCCACAACAACCTGCCGGGGCGACAGAGAGAGAGAGAGAGAGAGAGAGAGAGAGAGAGAGAGAGAGAAAGAGAGGCAGCAAGCCCAGGCCAACCTACACTGTGAGAGCGAATATAAGTGGGTCGAAGAGCATGCCTGCACACATCTGCCTACCAGCTTGCTTGTGTGTGTTACATTGCCAACATGTGCATCCAAACCTGCTGCCCGTAGGGTGTTCATGTAAGAGTGAGTTAAGGAGTAGAGAGTTGAGGGTCTCAGTTGGTGTTCTTGTGCATTTTTTCTTCATGTACATGTGTATATTACTCAGGAGATGTAAAACTTAGGTTGCAGGACAATGGTGTGTGTAATGATTTATTTCATTTCCAAATTTGTTTATGAATATTCATGAATATGCCAGCTTTGTACCATTCCTTTTGGTATCTCAACTCATTCTGTCACATTTTTTGAAATTCCTTCAGGAAATTAAAGTTTCGATGCTCTATCAACTGCCAAAATCTTTATGTGGTGACATAATGTCTACAAATCCCACAGCACCCAGGGCTGACCTGGTGGTGAATCACTAATAAACATTTACAAATACATATACGTTATGTGCTATTCTCACTTACATGATATCAGTCTCACTGCATGAGTTACTGGCTGTTTGTGTATGTGTGTGGTGTGTGTTTCGGTGAGTGTCCTACCTGACCACAGGCTCTGGTATGGCCTCCAGGCTGGCAGGGACCTGCACCCCCTTCTCCCACTCTTGTCTCCACGGGTCCGAGAGCACGTAGAAGTCGTCCGGGCCGAGCTGAGCCGAGTCCGGCAGCTTCATGGCCGTGATGAAGTCGGTACGAAATACCTGCACAGTGAGGGAGGCACCAGTGAGGTTAAACGTCAGACACAGTGAAGATATACACTGGTTCTGATGCATTCATAGGGCACATTTATGCTTCTGAGGGAGGAAGGTGACGCATGCTAACTGTTGGAGTGGTTAAAAAGGAACCATAAACAACTTTCAACTATTGGCGGCTCATCATTCATTCCTCATTAGGATCCATCTAAATCTGCATATTGGCTGCATACAAATGTCTTTTTTCAACTGTTCAGTCAACAGACAAGGTGTGCTTCTCCTTTGCTGCGCGGCTGCTTCGATCGCTTAGTTGAAAATCCAGGAATTTTTCACAAAGGCGCTTGGGTCATTAGCGTCGCTCTTTTTTAGGAAATCAATCATATGCTAAATCTGGCAAAAAACAAAAAATAGGTATTAAAATCCATACTGTCTTTGTGCAGGCGGTACATATAATATCACCATCAGCTATCGGTGAAAGGACACAGCTTTTATAAGCTTGTGAATATTCTCATTCATCCAGGTCATAGTTATCTCAAGGAAATTGAATCGAAGAGCAGGAACTGATGAAGCCTCTCGGATGAGAGGTGAAATGTCTTCAAGACAAAAACCAAATCCAGTTGCATTCGATTCAATTTCCTTGAGATAACACAGCTTTTATGAACAAATAAAGCTCATTCAGTATGAAACTGGCAGAAAAGTTCTGAATTCAAAAATTATCACTCACTCAACACACTTGATAAAAAGGTTTTTCCTGTGTGTTTTAAAAGTCATATAAAAGCTACAACTAACGCGTTCATCTGCCTGATGTAACCTGTGCCCCTAAAACAGGGAGGTTCTGTCAGTTTATAAAGGCAGACTGTTTTCACAACAGATTTTTCACCTCAAACCTCCAGCATGTCAGACCTTCCTTCAGTCCCGTCAGATCCTAAAAGATTTTCACAGTCTGCCAGCTCAGACTGCTCATGATTTAGTCATTACTGATGAAAACAAACCTTAAGGCTAAAGTATGATTCCATGGTTCAGCTTGAGCATAAACCTGCATAAGTGTCACTAGAGCAGGTCGCAGAACCTGAAGAACTGATGCAGGAAGACATTTAGTAGTTTTTGTCCATGAAAGCACTGACCCTTCACTTTGCAGTGTTGACTCCATGCATATCTTCAGCTCATTTAGGTGATAAGTCAATGTCTCTGAAGTCTTTTTAAAGCTACCCTTGGAAGTTTTTCTTTTAGTAATTTTGTGGAGTTACTTTTGACTGTCAAAGGTCTGAATCAAGAGAGTGCTTGTGAAGCCCAAATTAAAGGATAAGTTCACCCAAAACCTGAAATTCAATCATCATCCTCTCATCCCTGTGCTGATGGAAAGTTGGGTGAAGTTTTGTTGTCCACAAAACATTTCAGGAGCTTCACAGCAAAACAATGTTGCAGTATTCTCCTGAACAACTGAAGTAGATGGGGACAAAAAAACAAGCATAAAGACAGTTTGTCTGGTGTAATCAAAGTCTCCGGAAGCCCCGAGATCACAAATTGATTTTTTTAAAATGATCTACTTTAGTTGTTTCAGAAATGCTGCGACGCTTTTTGCTGTGAAGCTCTGGAAAAGTTTGTGGACAACTTATCCTTAACGTATAATATGTTCTTCTATCATTCCTTTGTTCTGTCATACTGGTGCTGACAGTTTAAACTGTACGGATACAAACTCCACACACCATCATCGGTAAACTGGCGATGCTTTAGATGTTGCTAAAAGGGAAGGATTTTTCATGTCATTACAAACGTGTTTCCGCTCTCCTTACATCTTTTCTTCGCATCTCTCAGCAGTTGGTTCTCATTTGTCTCTTCATTTCCCTCACTTGCATCTTTTCATTACATCTCCTCCTCATCTATTACATAGGAGGGACTGAGATGGAAACAATTTATTTTAGATACATGAGAAGCACCTGCTGAGGAAGTGCAGGGGTACGAAGAAAGAGGAAGGAGGAGGTGTTGTAGTAACCAAATTGTTGATATGAACCTGGAGACCTTCACAGGTTACGCCAACTACACCGTGTACTGTATGGAGGAGGCTTCTATAAAAACAAGCAAGGTGGCCTTGTTTGTGATGCAGTGTTTTGCAGACCTGAGGGAGTGGGTGTATTCAAGCATACACATTCTCACACATAACGACACACACCTACGCTGACACACACACACGTACAGTCTGTCTCTCTCCGGGACCCGAAGCAATGATATAATCAGTCATATAGTCAAGGACATCAGGCAAGAACACGCGCACTCACACACACACACACACAAATACATGCAGGAAAACAAGCAACACACACACATACACACGCGGCAGTGCAAAATTAACCGTATGACTTCATTCTACATTTTATCATTACTTTCTAAGCCTCCTTATCCCTGCTTTATTAGCTCTTCTCCTCCATCCTACTCCCTCGTTCCCCCTCCGTCTCTCCATTAACCTCTCCATTTCCCCTCCCTCTATCCCTCCTCCTTCTCTCGCTCAGCCCCCTAATATGGATTTATTTACCTTCGTTTATTTTGGCGTGAGAGACACAAAATAGAAAAAGCAGTCAGACAGAGACTAGTGAGAAGAAACAACACGGTAACACGGAGGGATGGAGAGAGTGAGACAAAATGAGCTGTGAAAGGAAAGAAGCAAATCAAATAGTATGAGGAGAAATTTACGCAACACAAAGCAGGAGAGGGGCTGCCAGAGACAGTTTCAGGACTAATTTTTCCATTGGGTCTTACTTTAGCGTGCTAGCGTTTGCTAATTAGTGCCATATGCAAAGTACGTCTGAGTTTGATGGAGTAATCTCCCAGCAGTATTGACCAATCACATTTGAGTGGGCTTCGGTTGCGTGCATGTAAACAGTTCATACAAGAGTTGTCTCTAAACTCTTACTCCATTCTTGCGTCTCAAGTTGCTAATCAGACTTTTGACTATTAAAGCCGCGCAGAATAGAAAGTCTCGCTCTGGATATCCGTCATCCAGACATCTGCTGGCTACAAGAAAAGTCCTGAGAAACTTGCCATTGCCCCAAAAGGCTAAATGGACTTCATGATTGCACAACATGATGGAAAAGTTATTACAATTCATCTTGAGGGTGACATGGTGTTTTGTCAAGGAATTTCACTCAAAACCAAAAAAGCCAACGTCATGCTGGTGCTAGAGGAAACACTGCCACCTCTAAAGTCACACTGCTACAGTGGCAGAATCTGACCAGGACAAGAGGTTTTTTTTAAACTTGATGATTTTGGTTGGTTTTCAAAAAGTTCAACCTCAAGTTCAGGGTGTATTTGTGACACTTCAAAAGTTTGCATAAGAGAGGAGTAAAATGATACTAATAGAGGGAAGTAAAGAAATGTGTTAACAGGGAGGAAGCAGCAACAGAAGCAGCAACATGCTGTGTATTTTAGTTGACTCTCAGAGGAGCTGATGTTTCAGACTGGACAGCTGGAAAGAAATAACTGTTGAGGGGAGGGGAGGAGAGGAGAGGAGAGTGATAGTGATGTAGGAGGATGGAGTAGAGATGAGGAAGAGGAGAACGATGTTTAACTAAGTGAAAAGAGAGGATTGGAGGTCAAGATCGGGAGGACGGAGAAGGAGAAGACAAATCACCGAGTATGAGAGGAATGTGAAAGAGCGAGTGAGAGGGAGAGAAAGAGAGAAAAGGGGGTGATATTAATGTAAATGGAAGGAGAGATGAAAGACAAGGACAGACGAGGGTGTGTGTGTGTGTCTATGCGTGTGTGTCTGTCTGTCTGTGTGTCTGTGTGTGTCACGGGGCAGTATATGAAAAGGCCATATGTAAAACACAGTATCCTTGTTGCTGCTGCTCAGCTGCCTCAACTGTCTGCCAGCACAAATAAATAATGCAGTGTGTGTGTGTGTCTGTGTGTGTGTGTGTCGGTGTGTGTGTGTCGGTGTGTGTGTGTGTGTGTACAACTCCAAGAGTATGTTGTATGTTTCCTTCAAGTACAACCTGACTCGGTGTGACTGATCGTGTGTGTGTGTTCAAGTTTTGTCAGTGTGCGGGTTTGCAAGTGCATGTTTATATATATGTGTGTGTGTGTGTGAGCCAAGGCCATGATGAATATTGCCTTCTCCTTCAGCAATAAGAGAGGACAGACAGAGACTGAGGGAGATCCACTGCTCCTTAATCTTTCTCTCTTTTATCTCTGTCCATCTTTTTCTCCCCTTTCACCGACATTCTCTCGCTTTTCCTTCCCGCTCCTCATCAGTGGGGAGAAGAGACGAAGAGAGGGAAAAGGGAAAGAGGTGAGATAGGGAAAGAAAAGAGGAGGAGAGAAGAGGAGAGGAGAAACGAAGTGAGAAGAAGACAGACAAAGGTCGACAGGGGAAGGAGGAGAGGATACTGGAGGAAAAGGAGGAAAAACAGAAAGGGTCAGGGAAAATAAGTGGAGGAAATAAGAGGAAACAGGAAAAGGGAAAAGAGGAAGGGAGGAAGGGAGGAGAAGGAGAAGGGGAAAATGAGAAGAGAAGAGAAGAGAAGAGAAGAGAAGAGAAGAGAAGAGAAGAGAAGAGAAGAGAAGAGAAGAGAAGAGAAGAGAAGAGAAGAGAAGAGAAGGTAGACAGTTATAGAAAAAAGGACAAGAAAAGGGGAGGAAATGAGAAGAAAAAATGAGAGGAGAGGAGAGGAGAGGAGAGGAGAAAGGTAGGAAAAAGGAGAGAAAAAAAGAAATAAAAGAGAGGGAGAAGCCAAAGAAGACAAGGTGAGGAGACAAAGGTGTAAATACAGAGAAGGAAATGGTAAGGGAGGGGGAAAGTGACTCAAGGAGAAGTAAAAATTGAATAAAAAAGGAGAAGTCGAGAGAAAAGGAAGGAGAAGGGAAGGAAAACGAAAAGATGAAGAGAGGAGAAGAAACGAGACAAAAATGGAGAAGAAAAGAGGAGAAAAAAGGAAGAAGTGCAGGGCTGAGGGGAGCAGATGGAAATGGAGAAAAGGAGGAGAGAAGCTCAGTATATCAGTTTTATTACTGAGTGTTTGTACAGGAATGACTGCAGCTAATTAATGTCTAGGAAACACTATTACAAGCTCCTGCAGTTTTATGTTCTGCCTTGTTTCTCTCCCTCTCTCTCTCTCTCTTTCTCTCTCTTTCTCTCCAACCCATCTCCACCCTGCTCTTCCTCTCATCCACCGCCCAGCCTCTTCGCCTCTTTACTCTTTCTGTGACAGACAGTTGGGAGTCACCCAGCCTCAGTGACGGATGATGGGAAGACAGATGGAAAAGTAGCGTTGTAAAAAAAACAAAAAACAGGTAGACAGGCAGAAAGTCCGACAGGTAGAGGGCAGACGAGCAGACGCTGTTGCCAAACTGTCAAGCAAATTTTACGCAAAATATAAAATGCAAATGAGCTGCCTCTCCCTCAGCTTCAGGGTTAAAAAACACATCAAGTAGGAAAAAATGGGGCAAAAACAGAGTCCTCCAAGAGCTGATTAGATCTGAGTAACTGTTTGTCTTGTCCAGAGTCAGTAAATGTCAGTTGTGCTTCATGCAAACACAAAAGAAATGCATTTGGCTGTACTATAACAGAGCAACTAATGAAGAGTTATGTTCTGCAGTGACAGAACAAATATCATTTATGGCTGGTTTTGCTGGACAGAGACTGTTGTGCAATGAGCCTGGGGCAGCCATGGAAACTCTGTCAGTAATCACTCAAAGAGTGCATTTCTTTTTCCATTTATCACATGATTTATTCATTGCTGGAAAGATTTTCCACATCGATTAACTTTAATAACTTTTCTGAGGACATGTGATTGAATTTTGCCTTTTCCACTCAGCTTTCCAAATTTGATAATAAATCATAATTTGCAAATGAAAATATTGAGTGCGTGCACGACTCCAACAGAGAAGCGAATGATAACAGTACATTTTCCAAAACATAGACAGAAAATCCCCTTCAGCATGCAGTTTATTCATATGTCATTACAATCACCCTCTGTGTTCAGCTGCTCGCAGACGTCGCTTATCAAGTTTATTTAAATATTTTTCTCCCGCAACAAGGTGAACACAGTAAATCAGTGGTGAGATTAGCTGAAAGGAAACAGCTCAATTTACTCTAAACACCAGAGAAGGCCTGTAACAATCCTGAAACTGAGAACAGAGCAGCGGTACAATCACCCACTGTCTCCAGTCATTGTCCAGTTTCTCTGGAACCGTGACTCCCCCTCACCAGCTCACAGTGTCACAACTTCACCACTTTCACTTTCGCTCTTAACCTGACTCACACTGATGTGCTGGAAACCTTTCCCTTCTGATGTCATTCCTGTTCCCAGAAGGGCGCACACTGCAGAAAACAGCCGCCTGCCTCTGTCGACCATCTGCGCTCTACATGGTGTCTTTGTAAATGGTAGCTCGGTTTACACAGATAACATTTCTTCATTCTGATTGAAGATTTCGGGTCAACTGTTTAAATGAAGTAGGGATTATTAAGGTTTGGTGTTTTCGTGCGACAACGAATTTAATCAGAACAGCTTGGTGACAAATGCAAAAGTGGTGTCAGGTCATGTATTCTTGTTCCTTGTCAGATATTGATACGCGCCGTCCTGAAGATGGATGCCTATCATGGTCTATGTTAAGTTTCTTGAGAGTTTGCATTAAAAACAAAATCTCTGTAGTAGACCATGTCATTTTCAGGCTGCCACTTTTGGTAAGTGGAGAAGCGTACGTCACCGTGCATTTACGTCAAGACGGTGGGCATGCGCAGAAAGAACGCAGATGGAAGATAATCAGGTTAAATCGTTTACATCTGGCAGTTTTTTTTGGTTTATGAGCTACCCCTCTGCAAGCTGATTGAAATTTTGTCTGGTTTTAGCTTGAGGTATTTATACGGCGCATTTCCTACCACACACACACACACACAAACCAAAAAAACAAAAACAAAACAAAATGAGACATGAACAGTCTACTAATAACTTCCTCTCAAACCAAGATTCAGCAACAATCAAATTATTTTGCTTCTGTGCGCAGAGGGCCGGCGCTGCCTCATTTCCCCAAATGTGACAGGCTGTCGTGATGCAGACGTCGCGCTCATTTGCATTTCAATAACTCAAGTTTATTTTTTTGGTTCCGTCACCAGTTTGCTTTGCATCACGAGCTATCCAATCACGCGGCGCAGAGTGATCGATGACCTCTCGCTGAAACTCAATAGATGAGATTCCGCCGCTCAGATAACACTCCTCAGAGAACTCCAAAACACACACGTACACACAGAAACTGTTGCATACACACACACACACACACACACACACACACACACACAGAGCAGAAAATGGTCAAACAAACACAACTAGTCCCTGTCACACAGTCAAACACAGCTTTACACACACACACACACACACACACACGCACGCATATTCACACATAACTGTGGCCAGTCAGTGAGTCAGTAGGTCAGTATGCTATGCTGAGTTATGGGCTGTATGCATGCAGGGCTCTCATTAAGTCCAATCTAGATCTGGACCGATGACATGACCAGAGGCTGTGGAGTGTGTGTGTGTGTGTGTGTGTGTGTGTGTGTGTGTGTGTGTGTGTGTGTGTGTGTGTGTGTGTGTGTGTGTGTGTGTGTGTGTGTGTGTGTGTACCAGTAGGGGGGCTGAGAGCCTGACAAGCATTCATAATCACACTCAAATACACAGGCACACAGAGCACTGTGTCAAAGAATTTCTGTCTGAGAACTGGCTGAGGCTCCATCACTACTATCAGCACTGTTAGAAGTACTACAGCTACTGCCAATACTATCACTACCAACAATACATTACCTCTACTTATACTCTAAGTTTTGATAAAGAGGAAACATAAAACTACACTGCTAATACTGTGGTAACTATGACAACTACTAATAATACTCCTCCTAACAGTATTGCTGTTAAAGCCATTATTACCACTAAACACTTACTTCTATCAAACCTATGACAGTTGATTCCACCACCACCCATACCCAGGCTCCACACGACCATTACCATGACGGCTATTGTTACTTCTAAGGGCTCGTGTCCACAAAGCTTTTTTCTTTATTTTCCAGCGCCCGCGTCCTTTTTCCGAATTGAAAGTCTTTAAACTTTTCAGAAAGTTGCTGGTGATGAGCCAATAATATTCACCACATTTTTGTCACCTATGGATCATGTCACGCACCCACATCCTCCTCGCTCTGATGTCCCAACGGCAGAAAGAAAACAAACATTGATCACACAGTGGTGGTTGTCAAGATATTGTTGTCATAGAGACAAGGACGCACGTGCAGTGTTTTTTCTCTCAGTGCTTCAATCTGCCACAGTAAAGCCACTGAAGAAGTATAACAAGAAAAGTAACAGCAGCATAACATTAACAACAATTTTGTGAATAAAGCACTTTTCTAAGTTACTCAGTGCTTTAAAGTCAAACACTCAGGCCCAGTCCAAACATACACAGGTATTTTTATAAACAGGATTTTAGAAAACACATATCACATGCCCATCCGTACACCAGGCATTCAATTGCTGTTGTAAACAGGAAGAAGATTGAATACTGCGGTTTGTTGCCAAGTTACAGAAAATATACTGTGAACGATGCAGGAAACGTGACTGCTTCTAATAGAATCTACCTGGATAACTTGTCAGCAAAACATTGTAAGAAGTTGTTTTTGTCTCTCTTATCCATCGTTGTATTATCAACGTCCATTTTTTCCGTCTTTCTAAATGTAACATTGAACGATATAACACCCATTCCATTAACGTACAAACTCAAATACTCCACAATCATAGCATATGCCAATGATGCTACAAACACTTATACATGTGGATATGAGGTCATCATTAAAAAAAAATCTGTTTTCGCCCAGACGTAAACACTGAAACACTTTGACCCTGGCCAAAGTTTTCCAAAAGCTCCGTTTTCAGTGACCTAAAATGTCATTTACGTGTGTATGAAAGGCCAAAACACAGTAAAATATGCTTCATGAGGCTTTAATATTATCTTCACTGTCCCCACCACTGTTGCTAACATCTGATGCTACCTCAACCACTCTTCCTGTTGTGGCTTGTTCTTTGGAAGTCTTTCAAGCTGTGCCATCTTAACAGGGCTCCGCTTCTTAACGCACACGTTAAACACTCCAAATAACTCTGCAGTCGTGATTCTGCTGCCTTCATTTGGCTCATGTGTTCTAACTTTAAACAAAATAACAAAACATTCCTGAATCTAACGAGATGTTCAAGACTGAACTGACGCCTCGTCTCGCCTACGCACACAAGTCAAAAGAAAAGATTTGATCAACTTGTTACAATAGTAAGTTGTGATAATATCAACAGAATAGCTCAAACACTTCTCTTGTACTAGTACAGATACATCTTCACCCAATAATAGTGTTGTTACAACCACTAGAAATACAACTGTGGCTTCATGCTACAGCTAGCACTACTTACTGGCACTGTTGCTGCTGATGCCAGTATCAGTAAGAGTACAACCACTGTATTGCTGCAACTGGCATTTCTGTGACCTCCATTCCTACCACTAGTATAAATGACTTTTCAACAAACTATCCTCACCTAGCTCTGTAAACTGTAAGCCTATGCCAGCTCTGATTCAGCTGATTGTGTGCTGTATGAGGCCGCTTGCCTGTCTGGGGGGGCTGACTTGTATCTCCATCTGCGGAGCGGTGATAGATTAGCACTGTCTGCTTCCCCCTCAGCCGAACAGAACAGAAACCACAGAGGATGACTGTTGAAAGCTGACATTTCAAACCAGGAAACACACTCTCACTCAGGCAGACAGAGATACACACCGACATGTTCACACTGACACCAAAGCAGAAACACAAACTGACATAAACACAAACACAAATACAAATACATGTAAATATACAGTGAAGGCGAAGACGAAGAAGAAGATATAGAGACCATTGCCTCGTTCTTGACCAAAAATACCTCACATTTTGTTAAATCGAGCAGAAAATTCGATCAGATCAAGAAAACATAAATCAAGGCTAACATAAGCTAGTACACCAAAGTTTGTCTTTGTCGTCAAAGGTCCTTAATGACTCAAAAGGAGTGTTAACCCACAGCCAGAGTTCATAATTATTACTCTAAAATGAATCAAAATAATCAGATTCAAGTGAAAATACAGATGGATTTATCTCATGGTGATAAACCTGTGAATGGGGAACACTGTGTTAGGGTGCTTCCCATCCACTGATAGTATACATTTCTGCAAAGATTAAATAATTAAAGCAAATAAAATAAGATCATTCAAAAACAAAAACTTTTTTTCTAAACACATCAAAGCAGACGAAGTTCACCATATCTGTGAACATATGTGAACATACATTTGCAGCGAATGACATGACAGCTCACGGCTGCTGGTTGTAGCGCAGCATGCTCTGAGTTCTCCAGGACTGACAGAACAGTGGTGGAAAGATCTGTCACTTCCAATACATCTCAGCCCTCAACATGGACTGAGTCGACACAAGGAACTGAAATCAAGCTGAAAAGTTAAGAGCAACTAGCTGTTCCCAACCATAACGCCTCATCTCCAAAGAGAGACTGTTAGATGCGGCAATGATGGCAGGCAGAGTGTGGAAACATCAGCATGAAATACCAAACATACAAACATAATCAATGCACATTGTGATGTTTGCATGTTTGTTGTCCTCAAATATCTAAACTTAAAGCTTGTTTTACTTCTGAGCAGTGATGCGTTCACCAGGGCTCCAGGGCTCGACTGTGTTGGTCGCACAAGCGGCCAAAAATCTGTCAAGTGCGACTAAACATTTGAATTGTTCGCACCAGTGCGCCTGAAATTTAGCAGGTCAAGACCAACAGGATCCATGACAGTTGCCTATGAACAAATATTTGCCAACAAACATATTTTCTCATCATTGTAAACCTTAATATCAGTTAATGGTTTTCATAATACCTCAGTGATAGTAGAGTTTGTCAAACACTTTGTAATTTTTACTGATTAAACAAATGTAGTCATCTCAGTTTCTTGTTGTATGTACTGTGATTTATATACAAAAAACTGTTATCTACACCTGTATTTCTGTTAAAAATCATTTACATAAATGTTAAGAAATTAGATTAAAAATGTATTATTGGGTGCATCTAAATCATGTGCTGGTGCCCTTGAGTGAAAAAGTTAGGTGAACCAGTGCAACCAGTGTAAAAGGTTTGCCTGAAACCCTGATTTAACCAAATACAAGGCTTTTTGAATTGAATTGAAAAAAGGGTGTCAATTTGGGAACTGCTGCTGTAAACGACCACATTCAAAAATGGATAACAGGCATTGAATGACATTTCCTGTGCAAAAAGAGAAAAAAAAAACAGTCAGGGGTTGGAAATCCTATAATTTAACACCACATCCACCCTCTGGCATTGTGACAGATTCCTACTGAACAAGGTTTTTTAATAGTCACTCTGTTGTGTCAAAACGTAATACAGAGACAGAGCCAACAGCAGTGTGCCCCCACACCTGAGCCTCAAACAGGTTCAAAGATTTCACTTTGCAAACTCAAACAGAGCAATGAGTGCACATCCACACAAACCTGCCGAAGACAAAAGAGAAGAAACTTTCAAACTGAGGCAGGGGTTAAGAGCCATTATTAAGAAGAAGCAGAAAGGAAATGAAAAGGAAAGGAAAGGAAAGAAAGGGAATAAGGAGCAGAGTTTATTCTCTGGGCATCATGGCTACCTGGCTCTCCACAGTGCGTCATGGTGGATGTCGACTCACAGAGAGAGAAGGCTAATTTTAGCAGCCACATCACAGCACAGGGACGGGCTCTGATGATTGGCTGCTTGGAAGGTCCACAGG
Source organism: Lagodon rhomboides (assembly GCA_039737535.1). Classification (NCBI taxonomy): domain Eukaryota; kingdom Metazoa; phylum Chordata; class Actinopteri; order Spariformes; family Sparidae; genus Lagodon; species Lagodon rhomboides. Next base: position 25,290,525 of record CM077795.1, read on the forward strand.
ACTCAGGAATAAGTGCGTGTGTGTGTGCGTGTGTTTGTGTGTCGAGTGTTGAGTGGGTGATTAAGAGTGAGAGAAAGACAGAAAGGAGAGAAAGGGGGTTGATGAGAGAGTGACAGAAGGAGAGAGAGGAGAAGAGAAGAGATGTGTGTGTGTGTGTGTGTGTGTGTGTGTGCGCGCGTGCGTGCGTGCGTGTGTGTTGGGTGCATTAGTACAGTGACTCAGTGATTTCAGCAGGCACAAACACATGCAGACATTTAAACACACTCTCTCTAACATGCACAAAGACAGGAATCTGGTAGCTCGATACCAACTGAGTGAAATTAATTTGACTGAATGTCTTCATCCAAGGATGATACACGACAAATGCACATGTGGCTGTCCGGTGTGATACATCTTGCTACAAATTTTTCATTGTAATAGTGGACTTAAAAGTAACCCAGACAGCTGCTCTCTAGCAAAAGGATGAATTAAATATAATCGGTACTTCAATAGCATGCAGCAGGAATGATGTGTTCTTGTAGGCTATCATGGTAAGTTTCCTCAACCAAAAACGCCTTTTTAAAGACACATAAAAAGCTTTAAAATTCCCAAATGGGGTAGTGACTGATGTGTCTTATGTCGTAGAACAAAACGTGAATTTTTTTATTTTTTTAGGGATATGTATTATTCTATTATTGTACATCTGTAACACATAGATTTCTGAATCTCCTCACTGCACTAGACCATCTCCTTCATATTTGCTGTCGACAGCAGAAGCAATGTGTCACCTGGATTGGGCAACAGGCTTCTGAAAAAAGGACACCTTCCCTCCCATTTGTTTCTCCTCTGACCGAGTTGGACAGGGAGGAGGAAACAGGGAGGAGATCTTAGTGCAAGAAAAGGCAAAGATATATGTTTAACAGACAGACAGGATGACATCGGATGAAAACACAGGGAGGAGAGAAAACATCTGGCTCGTCGAAGGGGTCTCCAGAGGAGAAAGACAGAGAGGATGAGAAAAAGAGGAGGAAAGGTATAGCAGTGTAATGAAAGAAGGGAGAGGAGAAAGACGGCAAAGAAACGGAAGTGAAAATTCAACTGGGTGGCATCGTTTCCTGATGTTCTTTTTTTACCCGGATTTCAAAAAGTGGATGAAAAAAAAGGAAAGAAAAGATAAAGCACACTAAGATAGGCTATCTGGAAGACCAATATGCACTGAGAAACTGCCCCCTATCAGCCAAGACACTGCCTGGGAATATAATCAAGACTGGATTAGTGCACAGCCCAGGTGTTCTTACAATAAATATCCATGACATTTTTCATAACATGCTGCTCTCAATCCTGATACACTGCAACCGAGGTCCAAACTTTAACCAGTTCATTATATCTATGATTTGCTGTTCAAAACACCTGCTGGAGTTCTTTTCCAGGACAAACACTTCACATTTCAGACAGCAGCAACCACCATTTGTTTTAAATTTTTTCCCCTACCCCTCTTTTTCCAAGTACCCCATCAGAACAGGGGGGGTAGTGGTTTCAATCTCACACATCTTTCAACCCTCACATGTCATCAGTTGTCATAAATTTTGACAACTGGCCATTTCCATTATACCGTCTGCAGCTGTGGTGACTTCTCTTGCGTGACTGTGGTAATCCTAGTATTATCACAGTCATATTTACCATTTATCTGATGGAGACAGAAAAGCAAAGATGCTCACAACACTGCCTCTCTTCCTGGCAACTAGCAACGCTTAAAAGGCTAACATTGGCAACCAGTGTGCCTACCCTGCCAGTCTGCACTGATATCAGTAGCAACTACAGCAACTTCACTGCTGCACTTCAGTTAAATTCTGGCCATCATGTACCATCAATGGGAGCAATGCAACACTGAAAAATTAGCAACATCAATGTAATGTTAGCTAGCTAGCTAATTAGCTACCAAAACATCAGTAAACTAGCAGTGATTGTTTGATGCTCGTTATAAAGAAAAGGACCAGAAAACACTGAAGTGACAGTTCTCATGACCACTGCAGTTTCAGCAAAGTTCTTGGAAACAAATGGTGCTAATGACAAGTACAAACTCTTCAGTTTGTACACATTATACAATACACAAATCAAAATCTAATTAATACTAAAATACTAAAAAATATCACATTTGAAGCAAAACCTTTTTTAATGACAATTGGTTATATTTACACAAATTCCTTGACAACCCACCTGTGATGGTTTTTTTACAGATCAGCCTTAAGATGCAAACATATTTTGTACTCTTTTTCACCATCTATGGTTTCAGACATAGTTCAGATGGCGGCTTGCTTTAGCATGAATGTCGGAGAACGGGCACCATGCAGGGTAAAGAGAGCACAGGCCTCCAGAAACCATTCACCGGCTCGATTCACTCTGCTTCAGCTCAGGACGGATGAGAGGGAAAGAGGCGTAAAAGCAACAGTGAAGGGAGTCGCCGTTATTATGCAGAAACATTATCTCTCGCTAAACTGAATCGCTCGCATCAACAGCCTTTACCGACTTGACACTTTTCAAAGAACACATAAAGGATTTGATAGGGACGTGGAAAGGATTTCCTCTTGCTCTTTCTATAGTCCCCTCTCCCGTCTTAGATCTGAAATGTCACATCCGCAGCTATTAGCCAACTTCGTACTGCCGAGCCCTGAAAAGGCACTCAGCCTACAATTTATGCCCCTCATTAGCGTGAGACGAGACAGTGAACAAGTCCTTTTGAGATTTCTCTGAACGCCAGCTCCTCATCACAAGCCCCTGGCCTGAATGATGCGTGGAGCGGCGGCGCTCCCCTCCACGCCAAGGGCAGGCTGATTGCCAAGGCTTCACTCAAAGGTCATGCAATTAAGCTTTGTTCCCGCTTCAATAAGGATTTGACTGACTGACTGTGCTCCTCCGTTTGAACAGATGTGATTTTTGGCCTCTAGCAAGCGAAAAACTCTGCCCTCTGTTCATGTTCACGATCATGTATTCAAAGAAATTAGTCTGAGATACGAGGATCCTGGAGAAAATGGAGGAAATTGCCCATGATAGTCCGTTCAGCTTGTCCACAAATGTAAATGTAAATATCAATATTCAGGACTGCAGTCCATTTACAGGTTAAGTATGCAGGACTTTGAGCCAGAGGCTTTCTGGGCTGGAGTCTGCAGGGAAAAGCTCTTCTTTTCTGAATGTCCTTGGGCAAGGCATTTAACCTCCAAAATGCTTCACTGGCGCTATTAAATGGCCATATGTCAAAGAAGGTAAATCTACTGGGCAGCTTACACATGCTAAATCATGTGGCAGGAATACTAAACAAAAATTGCAGATAGAGAGTATATCATTTCTTACCTAAAAGAACTTGTGAAAGGCATGACAGAAAAACATCCACAATCTAATTTCACATCAAAATTCCACCATTTTTACACAACAACTGGTTTCAACAAGACATGTAGCCCCCAAACCGCTCAAGTGGATCTGCTCGGTAGAGTCTGTGCTTGTACTCTGCAGCTCCCAGGTGTGAATGAGTGTAAAATCATGAATATGAAGCAAGATGTTTCTGAGGGAGGAAAAGAGGAGGGAGGGGGGCAAACATGCTCAGAAAACCTTCCCTCAATAAATAAAGGTTAAAAAACTGGGTCACTGACAAGAAAGAGTGAAGGAGACTTAAGAGGCAGGAGCAATAAGCCAATTTCCCCCCACAGAGTCCGATGCAAATATCATCCTTCGTATGGCGGGCTCAGGCAGACGATCTGGTAAAATGGCAAGCAGAGGCATGGGGGGGGGCGTGTGACCTAGTTTTTGGCGAAGTGGGCTAAAAAAACAACCAAAACAACTACATGATTAATGCTGCTTTGCATGTCTGCGTCTCCTGCAACTTCAGTCAGCTGACAAGCTTCAGAGCAGCAGAATTTGCTAATAGGGAATAACGATTAAACAGAAGTCAACGTAGCTGTCTGCTCCGAAGCTCAGCAGGTTTACCTAAAGTGAAGCATCAAGGATAGGCAGTTTACACACCGTTTTACAGACCCGTAGCTTGTTTTAACTTATAGAGAGTGACAGATGGGTGCAACTTTATTCTGTCTGCTGATTTTTACATACTTTCTGTGACTTCCCTGAATCGCTCTGATGCATTGAACTCCACCCACCCGTCGCCGTGTGCAGGCCAAAATAAACGTTATGACTCGTAAATAGGAACTGGTCTTATAATAACACACTTCTTCTCAGCTGGCCTCATACAGTATGAACGCCCACTGTAACGCTAAGAGGTTGTGAGTCATTTTAAGTAACAACCTCTCATCAAAAGATCTTTTCCATTTTCTGAAATGAAAAAAAAAATCCAGCCGGATACTCACGCAGAAATATGTCATCAATCTATGATGTTCGGCGCGTTCAAGGCGTTCTCTTATTTTCAACTGCGGTACTTCATCTTTTTTTCCTCAACCCACTTATCACAAGAAAGACTTTTCATAACACCCACAAATTGCACATGAACATTTTGCATTCAATACGTGAGAGATTTTCTTCTATTTGAGAAAAGTGGGAGACACAACATATCTCGAGGACGCGCTGCATGCATGTTGGAGAGTCCATGCTTTTCCCAGTTTTGTTGGTGAATGTCAGTGAAGCATGGGGAGGTCTAGAGAGAAGCTTTCTCTCTTTGATCCTGAGGGAGAGACATCAGTTTACTGTGAATATTTTGATAATTTGATTGCAGATTTTTGGCTTAACAGTCATTTTATCTGTGGGAATGAAAGGAAAGACAGGAATTTCGAGGGGAAAAGCCCGAACCGAATACAAAAACAAATCGTGAAGAGCCACTTGAAAGTGAGCAATACTGGAAAGTAGAAGCATGTTAGAAGTTTTTATCTTTGATTTGGTTTAAAAAATGATGTTGCCCCAGTAGCATGACAGACTGCTGTTAGACATCAAGAAAGGCCGTGGTTGAACTTGCTTTCCAAGTATTGCTTTTCTGACTCATTGCATAAAAAATGACACATCTTCTGATGGTTCGTTAGTGTGTAGATGTTGTACCCGACTACAACTTTTGTGAGTCGAATGTTGGATTTGACTGATCAATACAAAGCTACGACCACAAATTCCTTTTTTTTTTCATACAAACTACCGGCATAAAATCAACTGACACATGTTTCAGTGATGATTTCGACCACATTAACATTGAAATGTAACACATGGGAACATATCTTTGAGCACTTTGAATCAATAAAAGACAGGTGCCTTTGATTGATATATTTGAATTTTGAATTTTAAGGTTTTTCGTAGGATCTTGATCTGATGGCGACACTAAATCCTTTATGTCGCCCTCTCTTTCATTGTTGGAGTTTTTCTTTCACTTTAGCCACTACCTTCCTTCTGGTGTATTTTTTTCTGCAGCATCATAACCTAGCCCTCTGATGTGCTGCCATCAAGCCATCACACATGACTGGAAGTGGAAATATGTGTAACTTTACCCACGAAAGACTAACAGACAGAGAGACGGATGCTGATGGAAACAAACAGACACATGAAGAAGTCAAATGATACATGCAAAATCAAAACAAATTCCCACGGATGCACAAATATTCACTTCCCTCCCCAGACAAAATATACACAATCTGATTACTGTTTATATTTTCCAGAGAAAAGTTTATCTGTCGACTACAAACATTTGCTCTCAGAGATGGAAGCATGACGTCTGCGACTCCAAAAAAAAGCTCTCTTTCAGCCCAGAACAACTTCCGTAAGGTTTCTTTTCGTTATGGTTGAATTAACACTTCGCAAACTATGACTGAAATGCTTAAGAAGAGACAACTGAAATATCTCAGAGGAATTTTTGACCATTAGGAAATCTCATTCCTGCAGATAACAAGCATTAATAGGTGAAAAAAAAACATTACAACACATGGAAAAGGACGATAAATGATACGGTGCAGAGTGTTTTGATTAAAAACAATTCCTTTAGGTTGAATCATTCACAAGTTTGATGCTTGTCGAAAGAGATCTTGTCAAACAAACAGCAGCTTGCATCAAAACACTCTGTCAGCAGTCTTTGAGATGATACTAAAATCAATCTTTGAGGAATACTGTGATATAAAAACTGGTATTTGCCATCGATTTATCATTTCCTCCACCCATCATCTGTATTCATTTAATCATCATCCATTCCTCCATCTACGCACTTTTTCTGTCCTTCACCCATCCTTTTATCAATGCACCCATCGCTCCATCTACTCATTTCTTTAATTCGCCATCCATCTATCCACCTCTCTATCCCCCACTTTATTGCTCCTGACCTTCCTTCTCCATCCATCATTCCCACCAATCATTTCTATCTCACTCTGTCAGCCTAAGCTATCTCTTCAGCATCTACACTTCCTAATCAGTCCTTATTTCCTTCACCCTCTCAGCAGTAGTAGAGAGTAAACAGTGTTTTGGTTTTTTCTCTCGAATACCTGGGAGGTGAGCAACAGGAGCAATACTGACAGTTTAATATAATGGCTGGAGGCCGTGTTGGTCCGTGTGTGTGTGTGTGTGTGTGTGTGTGTGTGTGTGTGAGTGAGTGTGTGCATGTGTGCATGCGTGCATGAGTGTGTGTGTGTGTTTATTTGCACTCATCTGCTGACTGGTATGTGTCGACATGCAAAGCTCGTCACCATCGAACCAGGCTGTCCATTCAGAGGGCTTAGCACACAGACTGAATGTGTGTGTGTGTGTGTGTGTGTGTGTGTGTGTGTGTGTGTGTGTGTGTGTGTGTGTATGTGTGTGTGTGTGTGTGTAACATCAACTATGTGCATTCCTACAGCTGTTTGCATCTGGTTGCCATGGAGTTTCACAGCTGTTTCTACCAGAAACTAATGAGCTACAGCAGCTGCTAGCCTGCTAGGACACACACACACACACACACACACACACACTCTCATGTATAAATACACACGCTTGTATCTGTTCACATGATTACTTAACCATTTATACTTGTCCAACAGAATTCTAGAGGGCTGGAAATTGCAATGTCTTGCAAGGATGTTGGCAAGTTGATGAGTTAACACAATGAAGGATAACGCAGCTTTGACAGTGATCCAGCTATAACATCTGCACATCTGGACGCAGCTGCCTCGGACTCAAAGTTTAACATACAAGTTGTTTAAAAACACAAGAATGGTTCGCAGAGCTCGTCAACAGCCCGAGGAAATTTTCCGATATCCCTAATTTGATTGCGATATTATCTCGGCAAGCGCGACCAATAGGGAGGAAAACGATGATCATCAACAGGCTCGCTGTGTTTTCCATCAGTCAGCTGCTGTTTCATAACACCGTGACTTTTCCTTGGCTTACTTTCTGTAACAACTACCGCACTTTTCTTTTTCACAGATTATTTACTTGATCACTGGCATTTTTCACTTTTGAACCCATTCACAGTGATTTTCATCTGTTCTCATTTTATCTAATTGGTGGTTTTTTAGCATTTTCATCTACTCACTACACAATGTGCCATGACTTTGACTATCAGTAAGAAATATCACAAATTAGCACAGAGAAACTTCCCATCCTAACAACCTAGGTACAACTGAATTTGTTATGGAAGATGCAAACATTCAACACTATGACACCATGACCACAGCAAAAACTCACTAACTGGTTTACAGGCGTCTACTTCAATCACAGTGCAAGATAATCAAACATGGCTCCTGTTAACATCTTTAACAGAACATATACTGACCTGCATTTTACTGCACAAACATTTCTTGAGAGTAACACTATTGCTGAACGACATACAACTGATTACGTATTGGAAATGGCAGGGCGTTATGGTGATAAAAAAAAATATTGCAATAGTTTTAGGCTATATCGCAATTAGGGTTACCAAAATCAAAATCACAATATTTTTTACCAAATACCAACAAAAGTTGTTGGGATGACCACTGTCACAAAATATGAACTCAAAGAGAAATTTGATATATTATCATCAGTAATGTCAATAAAATGACTAAGTGGGTAAATATAAGTATAAAATGCTAAAATGGGTTGCCAGATAAACTTAGGTTGCCATTAATACAACTGGGCGGCCTGCCCTTGTAATGTCTATGTGTGGGAAACACTGGATATAACATCAATATATTGCCCAGCCCTAACACTGGACAGTGGAACCTGTGTTTTATTGTGAGGTAGCTACCAAGTTAAGATGATTATACCCTCAAAGGGCAGTTCTGATATAGAAATTAAATTACTATGCAGAAGAAACATGACGCAATGCAGATATTTTTGTAAATGAGTAATTAGTTTAATATGTTCTTGCTTATTCTCTGAACACATTGCTAATAAAATCTAGTTCCATTTAGTTATCATCAAGCTTAGTTCTCATTTCGCCTCAGCCAAAGCTGCATGAACTCAGCATGTGCATTACAGATAAATGTGCGTCCCACTGAGCACCAACACCTCTGCTGCACATTCACAGATTGTTATGGATACAGTTGCATTATAAAAATGCATGTGCACTTGACTTGCACCTTCACATACATGCAGTTAGCACAATGTATCATGCCCATGTAACAATGATGCTACAAAGAGAGAGTTTCACACCTGCTATGTCATTTTGTTTTTGGCAACCTCTACGATACCACTTCCTTCCTCCTACAGTGCACGAGGAGTAGCTCGCTCTCCCGATATCACTTGTTGTTCGAGAACCATTTCTAGGCTGCGAAACCTCAAACTGTAACAGTTAGATAACATTCAGCTTCGCCTGTTACCCATCAGAAAACTCTCTTCGCTCATGAAAATAATTTGGACTGGGTAAGTAAGCTGGGAAACTATGACACCTGATCAGACCTTCATTAAGTCATCGTCCTTTGGCCGAAACACAGAAATGTCTAGGACAACAACCTGCCTGAAAAATAGTAACTAGTAGCCAATATGATGTCAGCCTGGATGATATCATAGAGTCATTTCAACAAGCAAAGTGAACTCACAACGTTATGTAAGTCTAAGTACCAAAATACAGATAAAAACTGCCTGAAACTAAAAGGACATGAATGAGTGCTGCTCCTGGTTTCGTGCCTTTTCCTTTTTCACTAGGAGCTCTTGTACATACTCACTTTACAGACTGTTACACTTAGTATAAGCTAAATTTCCAAGCTGTAAATTGCGAGCTGAATAATTTTTTAAAAGAAACTGTGCTGAGCTTGTAATATATGTCAGAAGATTACAGCAGATACTCACAATATTAACCCAGTTTAAAGGCACTCCCCAGAAACATTGAGATTTGGTAAAACCACAAAGATCATTTGGCTCAGCCGTGCCCCACATTGCATCATCTCTGACAGTTCTCTCATTAATATTTAATTCAAAGCTCATTAAAAAATACTTTTGATCAGATGTAGCAACCTATTATTAAGTGTGGTTGTGAAGAGAGAAGTGCGTATCCCTGACGTACAAACACAAATGAAACGAGGGATTTGAATACAGAGGTTCCCTTGTCGGACAACATTTCAATACCACAAGCCTGGTAGAAACCCCCAAGAGTGCAAAGTGTTTCTGTATTCATGTTTCGGTCTCAATATACTGTGTCAAGCACCCTCTAACAACTGTGTGTGTGTGTGTGTGTGTGTGTGTGTGTCCTCTGCCCATGCTGCTGTGTTTTGACAAGTGTCACACAATCCCTTGGGGGAGCGCGGGGGGGATTTCTCTAAAGAAGGGGAGCTCTGCTTTTGTCAGAAGAGACGAGGCCAAGAGCTGCTTGTCCTCACTCTGACCAGTGACTCAGTTCCACTGCAGCTACTTTGCATTACACTGCATTTATTTTCTTTAGACGGGTTTTGTTTTTTTTTAAATCAGTGCAACGTGCATGAAAGCACAAATACACACTTTAAAAATTCATGCTACTGTTTTCAGCCCCCTAACTGTTAACCACAAAACCAAATACTATGCCGCCTGTGTGTTTACTTTGTGTCATAATGACTTCCTGGTTGCCTTCAAAATTTTTAAAAATCCTTAATTTCTGCCCTGATCTAAATTAGAGATGGAAAGACAAAAAAAGGAAGCGTTTGACTGTGTCCTCCTTCCACCGATTTAAGCTTTCGAAACCACTTCTAAGAAAAGTCAAAGCTGGAACGAAAGGCGCAAATAGAGCCGGCTCATTTTTAGAAGGGAGCTACGTTGTCATTACAAGTCCACAGTGTTTACCATCCGCCACACCTCCCTTTAACCAAGGGTGAGTCTCATTCCATAAACGTGTCCGCATTTTGAGCCACTGTTCAATTTTCTTCGCAGTAGGGATGCACTGATGAGGATTCTTCACTGCCTAAAAATATCACCCTTTCTTGACCTTGCGTCTTTCCTCATCATTTTAAAAAGCACTTTGTTTTGGTGATGTCCGGCTTCTATCATCATCTATCTGTCCAATTCTAAAAACACTTTTCCAGAAACTCCACAGAAACAACCACTGCATACCAAGTTTCAAATCAAATAAGCATTTGTGTTAAACTACAAAAAAAATAAAACTAGTTTTTTAATGGACACAATGCCTTGGTGAATGTGCGTGGGTGAAGATACCGCGACCCAGTCCATCAGCGACATGAAAAACCAGATGCATTTATGTCATAGGACTGATAAGCATCATCTGCTAACAGACATTGCCACCACATGCCGTATGTTAATGTGGCATTTGGTGTTTGTAGCTGTTTCTCTCATCTTTATGAGCCTGATGTATCTACAGCTTGGATAAACAGAAAGTCACTACATCTTATTAATGAGTCAGGTCAAAAGGTCAACAGTCTGCATCAGGCTCACTCCTCCCAAAAAGCTGAGACTTCACTCCACCACTCCACTCTCAGCTGCTGTGGTAAGCCCTTTCCAGAGTATCTGTTTTCTGTTTGTGTCAAGGCTGCTGTTCATTGTCTTTAGAGAATTTTTTTTTTTAAAGAAGTTGGTTGGACAGACCAAACGATTTCAGATACTTGGCAGTACCTGTGACAATGCTCTCTGCAAAGCTTAAGAGTAGTTTAATGAGCAGAGAGGAGTTTTCAATCTGTCTCAATTTAATACTGATGCCTTTTTATGACATAAATAAAAATCATCAGCTATTTAGTGATTCTAAACGACTGCAACCCAGTTGGATTCTCTGCAAAATCAAAACATTCTAAAGGAAAGTTGATAACTTCAGATTTCTCAACAAAATTACTATTATCGAGCAACCAAAACTGTCAGCTGCAGGCTAGATCAGCTAAAAAACATCAGCTTATATTACAGTTATTAGCCTTACATAGACACAAATAGACACATTACCCCATCACTGTGCATCCTGCAAACAGCTGTTTAGAGAAATAGTGTTAAAATGCCATTTTTCTTTCACTCACATCCAAAACAAATGCACATGATAGTCACATCAAGATCTTTATTACAGTTGGTGGCCGTGCCCGTTCACAGGGGCTGCCACAAACAGTTCCAGCACTCTCTAACAACTGAAAAATGAGCAACATGACCCCAGATGTGTGCTCCAGCTTAAGTACCGTTAGTAAAAACAAGGCCATGACCTTTGACCTGTAAATCCCACTACAAGTTGTTGCTGTCGCCTCAGGACACCGGCAGCAATTACCGACACCTCTGGTTGAAGTGCTGACATGCAACCAGTTGTTTTTGAGGAATTCAAGTCATTTGATCAAAGCTGAAGGACAATTACTTTGTCACAATACCCAGTTAACACACAAACTACACATGTAGTCTGAGGAGTTGACAAAAGGCTTTCAATGACGCAGGTCGTATGACATTTTACCCACCGTATCTCGAGGCAAAAAACACCTGTTACGCTCAAAGACTGTAATATCCCACAGCGTTCTTCCCAACACTTCCGTGTCTTTTGCATGTGCTTGTAGTCTCAATGTTATGTGTTGTATGAAAAATAGCAAAGGGTGCACGGTCTGTCCTCGAAGGCATTCATGTTGCTGCACATTTGAACCAACGTCGCTCTTTGTTCGACGCAAACTTAAGCCGGCATACTATGAAAAAAAGTGAAGAAACTAAAGTAAGTTATAACGTTTATGCTGTATGATGGGTTTAAATGTAGTGTAGATGAACTTCCCTAATGAAATGACTACACAAAGTTAACAAATTACATCATCAGCTTGCATTCTCAAAAAGCTAATAGCCAATAGCCAAACCCTTCAAGCAGTAATGTTTGAATTTATCATCATTGATCCAAACACAGACACCATTTAAATGAAATGTCATTCCCCCTTCACGGGCTCAAAAAACTGAATAATATGGACGACGACAACAGTGAGATCTTTCAATATGTAAGACAAATGCCTGCATACTTTTCATGTTTGACGAGTTCAGCCTTTCTGACAGTTCAGATGCACTTGAAACATTCTTCACTTGACAAAACTTTGCACTGAACCTGTCAGATGTCACCCACACTTTTTCCTTGTTCAACCTTTCCCGTCGCTCACTGCTATCGATAAAAGCAGGAAGATTACTGAAAAATATCCCCCTTTACAAAAAGAGCCGGGTGCCCCAGAGCAAGGCGAGGCGAGGAGGCAACGTTATGAAAGGGAACGTGGCCCTTGGCTCTTCAGCTGAAGCCCGGGTCAGAGCAGAGAGCTACAGTAGTAATTACTGAGAGACTGATTGCTGACAGGACCTTCCAACAGCCTGTGGTTAAACGGGTTGGAGCTGAGGGGGAGGAAGCTTCAAATGCACAGGCATGACAGATGCTCTGCTGATGACTTGTACTTCGGGGCGGTTCGGGGGCACGCATGCCATTTTGCTCTGTTCATTCTCCTTTCAAAAGTTACAAAAAAGAGAAACATTTGTGCTCTTAAACTTCAGATGGTTTTTGACTCGTTTTTCAGGAGAAGTATAGGGAGGAATCATGACAGAGGCGAGACCAAATTACCCTCTAAAATGGTATTAATTCATTTTGCAAAAGACTTTTTGATTCAAGTGCTTCATTGAACATTTTCAAAATTTTTCAAGTGCCATCACAGGCTGTTACCTACCGTTCTTTATAAAAAAAAACACAATTTTTCATGAGAAGATGTAATTCATTCCAAATGGCTTTGGGTTATTTTTGGAGCAAAAATCTTCGAGCAGCAAGAGACGAGTTCTCCTTAAACAGATTTGAACCCACTTCACTGACAGAGTGGGAGGAATGTGTGATTGTGGCGGTCAAAGCATCGCCACAACTGGTACAGTGCACCATTTTCCAACTGGTTTATGCCAGTTTCTTCCCCAGGGTGGTCATTTCAGAGCCCTTGGGGTTGTTCATCATGACCATATGGATGTTCCAACCTGGTATTTTAGCCAACCAATCTGTGTGCCATCCATGCGCCTGGTTGATTTAGCTGTGGTGACGGAGATGGCTGTATTTACTTTGGACAGAAGTGTTTGCTCCAGTTAAGAGCGGATATATCGCTGCAGCGGCTGGAAGAGGGCTTTCATGATCTTAAATCTAGGAAGGATACTTGTGTAAGGCCACAAATGCTCTCTATTCATCTAATTTGCCTGGTGAATACCTAAATCTTGTCTCTTTTAACTGTCCCCAGTAGAGGATTCTCACAACACTCTCAAACACATACAACAGTAACAGTATGCTTTGACAGAACAATGATATTGCTTTTTTCCATGTGTTGTGGTGCACAGGGTTTTGTAGGCTGTTGCACAACATCAATCAGCTCTGCACAGGAAACGACCCAGTAGCAACTCTGCAATCTGAGCTCGTCCAAAACCATACACAGCCCTGCGTTTTGGTTGCTAATCTGGTTCAGATTAGCCACTGAATCATAAAAGCTGCACATCATGCCAGTGCTCAGCAACCCTCAGCAACCAGACACAATGCTGGAATCTGACCATTTATGACATTTCAGCAAAGCCACAACAAATAACAGACCGCAGTGAACTGAAGCAAAACTGTAAGCTTGTAATGGCCAAACAGAGACTGTGTTCCATTAAACACATTTTTGTGTACTGTACATGCCTGGTTGACTGAACCAAACTGCCACACTGACTCACCTCTGATGGTTTCTTGTGCTGGTGGCGGACCCATGTGCTGCTGGTGCCAGTATTCTTGGATGACCTGGACCACGACGTCACCTGACCTGCAGCAAAAAAACAAAACAAAAAAAAACAAAAAAACACAAGGTCAGTGCAATTCAGTTTAACAAACTTCTGTTTCACTTGTGGACCACAAGAGAAAACATGAACATTTTTCTGGTAGACAAATGAGTCTTTTCTGACTTTTCTCAAGCTTGTCACCCAGCTGTAGTTAAAAGCATTTAAAATTATAGATGCATCGATCGAATGACCAGGGATCGCAAACGGGCAGTTTTCAGCATGACCAGCGACCGCCTGGTCAGAAAGCCTAGATACAATTCTGTTACAGTCTCATTCAACCTTTTTTAAGCGTATAATATTTAACTTCTGTCGCAAGGGGGCTCGCTATCAAAATAAAACAAAAGACATTTGCTAAGTGTTATGTGGAGGACCAGACAGAGAGGGGTGGCGTTGTTCAGTTGCTCAGTTGCTCAGTGCAGGCTGGAGAGTCGGATGGAGACCCTCTGGAGAGTAAACACCCAGAGTCATATCAGATTCTGCTCTGATCAGGAGGTGTTAACCAGCAGGAGGAGAGAGATTACTTTTTAACTTCTGGGATTAAAAAGTGGATTTATCTTTACTCCTGCAGCAGCGATCCGCAGAGATGACTTCCATTGCCGGGCGTTAACACACTGTAATACTGACTGCTGACTGGAGCTGGGGGGGAAATGTATTACTTCATGAATGTAACATTACAGAGAGGAGAGGGGAAAGAGGAGAGGGCCAGAGCCTCTGGTGAGTGTTGAATTGGTGTGTGCCGTTGCTTGCTAAAGTCATTTTACGGTTAATAGTAAAGTAATCCAACTGTTTTAGGGAGATAAACACTGCGAGAGTAACCTGAATAAACACAGAAGATTGCTTCGCTTGTGGTTAATAAACACCATTAAACAACCACCGCTTCCGATGAATATTTATCTGATGTGACTCGGGCATGTTCACAGACGAGGTAATGTTTTACAGTTTTAATCACGTTAATTTAAGTCTTATTCGCCAATTTACACATCCCAAGAAAAACGATAGATGACTGAATAAAGCGCACTGTTACCTTGAATGAACTTTCATAATATATCTTAGTAGTCAGTGTTTTATTACGATTAATATCCAAATCAGCAGGTCAGAGTTTTAAAAAATTAAAAATTGGAATCGGCCAAGAAAATTGAAATTGGTGCACCTCTATTTGAAATGATGACTCGTAGAGCAGAGCATCTAACAAACTTAATCTGTGCTTGATTTGTCAGGAATGAGCATTCATGAGCGCGAATGCTAATCTACAATGAAGGGGGGGAAAAAGAAAAGGTCTTTGATTGTAGGTCAGACTTCATGTCCACAGCATGCATTTAAATCCACTCCAATCGTCCCACTGGAGACATTTGTTTTGTAGAGATGGTTTCCAATACCAGTGCAATAAAAACACTGTAACATGAGCCATTATGGGCCAGCAGGGAATCAGTTACTTAGCAAGTTTTTAAACGAGCATGTGGTGGAGTTCAAGGCTTTCGTAATTCACACTGTTGATGGAGGCAATTTAAACACTAAAGCACTAAAAAGGAAGGAGCCAAACAAAAAAACCTGCACGGTGACTTTTCCGACGCCTGTGGCCGCACTACTACCACACTGAGTCAGGCCTTTAATTGAAGCGGAGTGATGATGATCTATTAAGAGGTTTAATAAGTAATGACAGTATAAATAGCATCTTGTTAAGCACTTAGTCCACTGTGGTCCTTTACAACCTCATTAATACACAGCCCTAATGGCAATTAACCAGACACTGGAGCCAATATCCCACCCACCGCTTCAATCAGCAGCCCTGTGTGTGTTTTCCTGTTTGCCCATGTATGCGAGCAGAGGAGTGTGCACGTGAGATTTCATATTCACTGTTCTTCTTTTTGTTCTGGAGGATCTCTGCACCATATTATGTAGCCGCAAGCTGAATATCATCTCTGCGCCGTCATTAGAAATTGCATCACGTTGGCAATTAAATTACATCACACTGACATAATGGAAAACACAAATTCGCCAATACTGTGTAATATAGCACATTGTGACCGTGACGGTACGTGTGTGCATGCGTGCTACCTCCTACTCAACATATTTCCCTTGCCACCGTGCTAATTTTACTCATGACGTCTGAACAACTAACAGCGCCGAGGGCAGAACTGCTGTCAGGGTTGTCTTCAGAATTACTGACTCCCTCTCACCCTCCACAAACACCCACACACACACACACACACACACATACATACATACACTGCATATACAGCTGCTAAGATGCCCATGCATTTTCCACACATGCAGCCTCACAGACACATACACCCACACTTTGACCCACCATCACACACACTGTGCTCACGGTGTCTCAATCTCTCGAACACTTTTATAGATTCATTATTACACACAGTCATTTCCACAGCATGACAGAAAATACAGTGTGAATTGACAGCCATTCAAATGAATCCTCCACTCAGCTGCTCTGAGGGCTGGTGTCAGAGTATGCCACCTAACAGGCTGGGGCAGAGAGCTTCCAGTTTGTCCAAGAACTACGTCCAAATGTCATTTTAAATGTCTGTTTGATTTGTGCTCATTAGTGCTCATCTTTTAAGAGATCTCTATTTGAACACACCTGCTCGTATGGGAGATGTTGGAGCCAAGTGTTTGACAGCAGCGCTGTCCCCAAAGCCATCTATAAACCACCAAAAAGACATAAAGAATTGCTGCCAGGGTGCACTGAAGCTGGAGGCGTCATTGTTCTTCTTCATTCGCTTTCTCTTCATTTATCAAAGGTCTGTAAGTTGTGTTGAGTGTGTTGCTGGCAGATCTGTGAGTAGTTATGCTCAGGATTTATGTTTTTTCGCCAGTATTACATTTAGTTGAAAACATGTCAGACAAATAAATAAAATGATTAATAGCATAATAAATAACATTATAATGTGTGAACTTATAAGACGCCGAGCAGCCATATGCAGAGGTTTTGTTCCCACTGCCAGCACACTGCCAGGGATTTCTACCTCAGAAAATGTATTGACACCCTAAGCTTGGCAAGAAATTTAAAAGGCGCATTGGCCCGACAGCGGTTAACATGACTGAAACGTCGGTGGCGAAGCAGACATCCCTGGGCCGGTTTTAAAAAAGAAAACAGACGATGCAACAAGTACTGTAGCCACGGCCAGAAAGACCACAGAAAAGTGTCAACTTCCTGCTCTTCAACAAATGGAAGATACAGCCAAAAAACTAAAGATGTTTCAAACCAGAATGGCGGGAGGAGAACTGGGCAGCAGATCGAACCAAGACGCATCGCTAGCAACACCTCTCCAGCATTAAACATAGTTTTCCTTTGGTGCGGCGCACCTGTCGTGTGAATCTCTCCTGTGCTATGCGTTGGTTTTGGGTTTTTTTGTGATTAAATTTGGGCGCGCATATAAGTTAATGTATTGTCTAGGTTTGCAGCACAAGTTGCAGAGTTGCATCTCTTGTAAATGTCACAACTCGGATGCACCACGCACACAACTGAGGCATGACAAGGTGGATGGAATAGAAGAAGGTTCTGTACCAGTATTTATAGCAGATCATACTGTTTGTGTTTTTGTGTTTTATTGATGTTTACATATAGGCTGTAATATTAACAGCCAAATTGGCCGTCAAAAATAAAATACTCTAGCTAAACTCTGGGTGTACCATGTTATTTGCAAGTGTGTACGGTTTATATACACATATTTAGTGGGACTGTGTGTGTGTGTGTGTGTGTGTGTGTGTGTGTGTGTGTGTGTGAAGGTTACATCCACACACCCCCACAAGAGGCAGCTGCACCACTCCATCACTGCGGCCAGATAACCAAGCGGGCTGCAGCGCAGTTGGAGGTTACCATCATGGCCGTGTGTTAATTAAAAGCCCCGCTTGGCACACGGCAGCCAAAATTATCATGGGCATCCTTCAATTAGAAACCTGATAACCTCATGTCAACAGATGCAGCTGGAGCCCGCGTGGCTCTGGCCAGGGGAAGCTAACAGCTAACAGCTAATTATAAAGCAGGCAGTATGGCCTTCAGCATGTGGCTCAGTCAGGTCTGAAAAACAGGCTGTTAAACCTGCTGTAAAATACTTAATACATGCAGACCTGTGACCACATTCAACCTGCGCAGGGTCACTGCCCCACTGCAGTAAAACAGTTTTTCAAGTTTGAATCCCTGCATTACCCAGAATTCACCTCCAATTCCTCACCATGAAATCCTGCAGCTTAGTTTGAGAATTTCCTTTTAACTTACAAAAGCAACAGCCATGCCAAAACATTCCCTTTTTTATTGTTAAATGACCATTGTTCTTTCTATTTTTCACTGAAAAAACTCCCAAATCAAAATGTTTTATTCAATGTTTTACGAGAAGAAGTGCTAAAATAAAGCTGAGAACACTTTTTATAATGTTTCATTTTGGGGTGTGTAGGTCAGGAACTTCTAGAGTGACTTTTGTTTGTTCAATAAAGAATGCAACACTATGATGGCTGATTAGGCCTCTCGGCTTTTGTTTGACTTTTATACTAGTATGTATTAAATATTTGCAACCCTCTTCAATTCAAAAGAGATGAACTGACACAGAACCAAAAGTCAGGTCCTCTCTTGTTTCCAGCAGTTTGTTTATCTAATCATCTGTCTCACAGTGTCAGAGGAACGGCCAAACAAATGTATTTGCTTATTGTTGCAAAATGCCAAAAAGTAGTCATGCCGACCTGCCAAAAGCCATGAAGAATGACATTTAAAATGAAATTAAAATCGCTAGCAGTGACTACATCTGTGTATTTTGTAGTCAGTAATCAGCTGGGAGAGCCAAGTGTGCTTTTGTAACACTGTGTTGCTGTCCAAAGACTGTTTATTATCAAATGATTTTCCAGCAGCAGCTGCCAGTGCAGGTAATGTGTTAGACTGGCCAGATGTTCCCATCATCATACAGTGCGTCTCTTCATGGATGTCTGCCTCATAGACTGTATATAAAGATATATACAGCCCATGAGACAGTCAGAGGTTATTTCCAGCCTATAGTCTAAGTGGTCATTTGAGTCTGTGTCATGACTCTGTGTGGGAAATGTATCTGACAATCTATCAAACCATGCATCCATCATCAGACATCCACTTATCAGTCAGCCTATTAACTACATGTTGCATGTGCTTAGCATTACTTCCAAAGCACATCAGGCCAGATTTGGAGCCATCATCTGTTTATATAAGCTTCCTGATATACTAAGGAAGCAGCTCATGACGCAGTCAGCTCATGAACTGCACGGTCCATTCACTTTCTGCAAGTAAACGAGTTCAGCTAGGTGCAGGTTAGCTGCGGGATTTGTCTGAGATCAAGAGATCTGAAAACAATTTGACATAGTGTGATCTTTCAAAACATTCTTTTTATCCTGTGCAACTCCATCTGAGTATCAGCTTTTCCAACAAGCTAACAAGAGTATTAGCTTTTCCAACAGGCTAACAAGAGTATTAGCTTTTCCAACAGTCTAACAACAGCGTTTGCTCCTCCATGAGGTTAACATTAGCTTCTCTGACAGGCTAATCTCCAACAGACTAACATCAGGATTAGCCTCTCCAACCAGCTAACATTGATGAGAGCTTCTCCAACAGGCTAAAATCAGTCTTAGCTTCTCTGACAGGCTAATGTCAATAAAAGCATCTCCCACAGGCTAACAACAGTGTTAAGTTTCTCCAACAGGCTAACATTGATATTAGCTTCTCCAACAGGCTAACAACATTCTTAGCTTATCCAACAGGCTAACATCGATGAGAGCTTCTCCAACAGGCCAAAATCAGTCTTAGCTTCTCTGACAGGCTAACAACAGCGTTTCCTAAAATAAGATGGAACCTCATGTCAAATGCAATTACGATGCACGTTTTATGTAATACCAAATATTCTAGACTTGAGGTTTATTCATGCTCCTTTTCCCACCACAACATTTACTGTAGTGTAAATCTCATCTGCACAGTCTTTCAATACTCTCATATTCCATCATGCTTACTGTCTTCTTGTGCTACCTAATCCTATCTGTATTGTGGCTGTGGTTAAAAAAGAGGGAGTCTTAATGAGTAGAGGAGGGACGACAGTGCGACAGGAACACAGTCTATATGGAGAGTGAATATGAGAAATACCCTGCGAGAGTTGACTAAAACCAGGCAGCTAGCTCACTGTAGAGCAGCAGCAGCACAGGAACTCACTTTCCTGACACCCTCTCTCTCTCTCTCACACACACACACACACACACACACACACACTCCACCCCCCCCTCCCTCCCTCTCCTCTCCTGAATCTCTCTCTCTCTTCAACTTACTGTCGGTGGTGTCTGAGTCGTTGCTGCTCGTGGAGTATTTTCTCCTCTTCTTTTCGCTCTCCATCTGTCAGGGGGGTGGCAGGGGGAGGGAGGGAGGGGGGAGGGAGGAAAGGGGGGCAAGAGGGAGAGAAAAATGACGAGTGAGAAGATGTTCACCATGAAAACACAAGTGTTAATGAAATAATGCGCTGATGGCACCAATCTGTCAGAGCCTCCAGCAGGCAGCCCGCCAGAATAAACTGACTGGATCACCGTTACACATTAGCGCCACGGACTAGCTGGGAACTTCACAATGATACAGTTGTTCGGTTTCTTCGCATACAGTAGGAGTCCTTGTATGTGTCGACTGTAAATTCATCCTGTATTACTGCTGTATTCACTGAGAGTTATTGTGGAAGTCCCCTTTCATGCATCTGCTTTAATGCTGGAGGGGACCAAACACAACACAAGATATTCTCAACCGACTACAGCGAGGACACTTTTTGAAGCCATAAGCAGCAGACAAGAGCTTTTTTTCAGTGTTTCTTGGTAAAAAAAAAAAAAGGACATTTTTTGTCACCTTATCTTTCTAATTCTGAGATGATCACTGTGAAAATCAAAAATCAGGTTTGTGTGGCAATCCAATTTTATCATAAAGGGTTACATTTTACTGGAAGCTATCAGCAAAGTTTTATGCACAGGCTAATATGTTCTTTTTTGCAACCTGTTTATTACCTTTAATTTTATTTGAATGGTTGTCAAATGAAGTTTAGCATAATTAGAATTAGATATCATGATAGAGCCCATAAAAGCTTTAAAAAGTTACCCTGTTGAACTTTAAAGTTTGCAAGTAAAAACATGAAAATCAACAATCAATCATAAATGTAACTCTACTGCAACAACATTACACAGGGTATTTCTGTCACAAAGCATCCACCAAAGGGATCCTCTCATCTGGAATGAATGAGCCTCCATCCAAGTGATATATGTGTTTCTGTGGTAAGATGACTGCTTTACAGCAAACAACTCTTGCTGCTGAGTCTACACACTTAGATGAAGCCACAATTACACAATTTTTCCACAAGGATCAACAAGTGTATTGTTTTTCAATCCACAAGTGTTGTATATTTTTGCAATTTCACTTCAATTCTCAACAGCCACAAAACACTCTAATGGCACTACTTTAGAGTATAAGTCTCACTTCAGATCTCGAGAGGACAGAAGAAGATATAAGCAGAGAGTGGAGATCGCAACGCGGGGATGCTTATAGGACATTCACTGTATTTCGCAGATAAACACAGGAAGTCTAACTAAATTTTCCTGCTCAGAAAGTGGGGGAGAGAGAGAGGTGTAGAGTACACAAAGCAGATGTTACAGATGACAAACTGTCAAAGAAAGAGAAAGAAAGGCAAAGGAAGAGCATCAGAGAGAAAAAAAGGTAAAAAAAATAAATCGGTAAGGAAATTAATGTCTGGCTATCTAGCAGAAGTGTGGACAAGGTGTTCTTTAAAAAACTTGTTTGTCAAGCAAAAGATGAAACTGCATCCTTCACATTATCCAACACCACTCTCATCCATATTTGAAATGTTGGAAGCTAATTTGGAGAGAGTCAGAAAGACTCTCGGCATGGGCGATAAAACGATAACGACCGTTGAGACACTTCCTCAATAGCAAACAGAAAATAGTTTTATAGAATCACTGGGATGCATTAAATCTTTAACCTGCTATGAAACCTAACCCACATAATGAATAAACGCTGGCCTCGTAAATAGCAGATTATATCTCTCAGTGATGGGGCTTGCTGCAAGCCAATCATTTAACAGGTGTGTTGATCACTTGCACCGTCAGCATGTGACACAACAATAGGGACAGCCTGGAGTGAGAAGATGAGTGCAGACGACAGACTGTGAGGAAATGATTAATAAAACGGAACAGGTCAGCTCGCCAGTGTGGCAGTTTTTCTTTTAATGAAGGTCTGACTGATATCAGGACATCGTTGTGTGTAAACTGTGTAGGAAACCCATCCCAACATCTACATCTGCTACAAGACACTATACTCAGGCAGTCCACAACAGAGGTGTACGAATAGGCCATTAAAAATGATCAACAATCATCGATATCGACTGAAATTAAACATTTTATCGAGATACATTTCTTAGCTACATCACCCAGCCCTACTCTTAGTTGAAGAGGAGGCTAGATGCAGTGGCAGATGAAGGCACAGATAATGGCACTTATCATCACGAGTCACTACTTCACCCTGACTTCATGATTTGGTCAAAACAGATACAGACAAAAACAAAACAAATGCTGATAAAGATAACTGCCCTCAAGGCTCACTGAATGGTGTGAAGTGTGTGAAAGTGATGTGAATCGTATGCTACGACCTTTATAGTCACCAGATCTCCACCCAACTGAACACCTAGGGGAAACTTTCGGAGGACGTTCCTCCCACCAGTGCAGAGCCACAGACTTGGTTGATCTACATTGTGCTGAGGAGCACTGAAGCTGTCCTAGCTTTTATGTGCACTCATCTTTCAATTTGTCACCTTCTCACTTTTGTGTCATAGACAGTGTTAATTTGTCACTGTGAGTAAAGTAATGGCGGGCCTCTAAAGAAGACTCAGGTAAGAAAACAATATCCGATGGTCAGCTTCTTCATATGATGAACAAACTTATTATAACAAAGTCTGGGATTTATTATAAAAAATCTCCCCGCCAAGGATTAAAGTGAAAAGATAAAGGAAAAAAACAGATCATGGAGGCAGCCTGAAGACATTTTTTATCTCTTGCTCTTGTCGCTTGAGGGTAAAAGGAAGAAAATAAAGAGTGCTCCTAAGAGGAAAAAAGGAGGCCATGGGTCAAGAGAGTCTCAAAGAAAGAGAGGTGAAGCAAAAAACGGTGGCAGATAGAGTCAAGAAGTCAAAAGGAGGCTTTAGCGTACTGCTAGACTGAGGCAGGAAAGCCAAAAGAGGAGGAGGTGGGTTACAATCTTCAGTGTGGGGAGCGGAGATTTATGTGGCCATAAAACTGGGCTATTCCCTCTTATATGGGGCTCTTCCTGTACCCCAGCCTCCCCGCCTGCCCTGCACACACTTAACTGCTCTGACATTTATGCTGACAAAAAAACACAGCGCTGCTTCTTCTTCTTTGCCTCTATTTCCATTCCAAGTCCTGCCATCTTACTCTTTATCCTCCCCCATCACCCCCTGCCTTACAACAGCAGGGACACAGGGAGCTTGCGGAGTGAGGTTAAGTACATTATTGACTCCCACAGCCTCTCACGCTTCTCTCTCTCCATCTTTCCACCTCTTCCCATCTGTCTAGCACAACCTAGTCTTCCTGCCTTTGAGGAGAGTGGTTAAGTACATCATCGACTTCCTCCAGCTACGTCTGTCTGACTTCAAGTCTGCACGCTTGGATCCGTCTCAGGGTTTTCCCCTCGCCTATTAAACTCTCAGGCGACCCACACTCAGGGTACTAGCTTTTTTTTAAAGCGACCAGCTAATTATTTTTCTCTGACCACCCAGAGGAAAATGTGAACACTCAGAAAAAATGTGACATTGAGTGATTTTAAGGATGTATGTATTACACTAGTCTTGTAAATGAGTCGCTTTACAAGTTTTCTGAAGCATTTACAAGGACAGGGCATTTTGTGGCAAAGGTGGCATGGGCTTAACCAAACACCAAGGATAAATACACTTTTAACCAACTGGTCAACTGAAAATATTTACTCAGGTGTCTCATAATGCTTTGATTTGTTACCTTAGTTAGATATATATATTTCAAAAAAAAAAAAAGAGGTTTAAAAGCATTTATCATGCGGTAGAAGGCATTTTAATGTGTCAAAAAAGGCTATAAACACTGATTGTTGAGAGAGATAAGACATGCTGGCAACAGTCCCACTTTAGCTCAAGAATAAAGTTTTACCTCCTTTTTGTCTTGTATCCTCTTCAGGCTGATTTATTGTTGTGCGAAGGCTCTACGGCCTAATCTTCTCCGATGTGAGCATTTATATATGTGGCTGACACGTCTGCATTGCATTGCTGGCAGTTGTACTTTCCTCAGAAAGCACAACAACCCCTGCGGCACACAGCTGTGTCTCTGGGCTAGGAAGAGTTTACCAACCAAGTGTCCGCAGGGAGGACTGCCCCTCGGTACACACCGAGCTTGTACACAGGACTTGGTTACGGCAAGGCAGCATTTGCAATGACGTGTAGTTTCCTCAGTAAACACACCGCTGCTCTTCTTCAGTTATACTCTTTATCATAGATGCTCTTTGCTGTCGAAGTGTCTCTAGGCTAAAGAGGGCGGACGGGCTGGTTGTCCATAGGGCAGGCTGCACATGGAGGTACAGCAAAGAGCGGCTATGAAAAGGAGTATAACATAAGAAGAGCAGCAGTGTGTTTTTTGGGGAAACTACAGGTCATGGTCCCTCATCAGCACCGCTGCTAAGTATTGGTGGAGAAGATAGAAATACGACGCCACCAAGCGGACCATCACAGTCCTTGTGGTCTCCAACACTGCAATGTGCAGTTACATTTCCGGGGATGAGCATGTCAGGCCACGCAGAGCCTATACAAGCATAGGTACAGCATAGATTCAACGCAAAAGCATAAATCAAGCTTTACACTTCCACACAGCAACCTTGGCTCAATTAAGAACTGCAACAATTAACTGATTAGTTGTCAACTATTGAAGTAATTGCCAATTTTTTTTTTTTAAATTAGATCAGTTTGACTCATTTTTTAGGAAAGAAAATTCAAATTCCCTTACTCGGCTCCTCAAATGTGAGAACTTCATTTTGGGCAATGGGGAACACAGATCAACATTTTTCACCATTTTCACCAACATTTTATAGACCAAACAACTAATCAATTAGTCAAGACAATAATTGACAGAATAATGGACTATGAAAATAATCATTAGTTGAGGCCATAGTTCAATTCCCAGCTGCAGTGCTTCCAGCTTGGCTAAGAATCTCCATCAATCATCTCTCAGAGCTTGAGGGTGGTACACAGTTACTGGTTGGTCGAGTGGTTGGTCGTGTTAAAGTTGTGGGATCTGAAGAAGAACAGCATGAACTACACACCCATTACTCTTTCCTATTAGAACTGCTTGCTGACTGTTGGAGAGGCAGCTGTTGTCTCCATGTGTTTTGAGGTAAACACACATCTGTCCGTACTACAGATTTAACAGCATAATGTATTCCAAGAAAGCACCAAATTATTCCAGGTAAAGCTGCTTACCCCCACCTGGCTAATAACAAACATCAAAATGACATCATACTCAACAGGCAGTTACAAAAAAAAGTGGCAATCCCAAATTACATGGAAAAAATGGGAGCAAACAAACTGAGTGTAGACTGTGCATGTCACAAAACCTTTAACAGGTGCCGGATCAAAACACAAACCGAAGGCAAGAGACAAAAGAAAAGCACACTGTGTTGCTGGCTCCCAGAAGACTTATACATCAACAGTCAACAGGGAAGTGCAAAAGGCCATTTTCAAAGATGTCTTGACATTTCACGGCAGGAAATCCACCTGTGTAAAAAAGGTTAGCTGAATTTCTTAAAGGTAGAGTTAACCACAAAATCAAAAATACATATTGTTCCTGTCATCTGTCATCATCAGTGAGTTGTTGAATTTTGGGGATATCAGCCGGCAGGATTCCTGCCGTCTCTCGAGTATAGTGGAACTAGATGCCAGTCAGTTTGTGGTGCTCAAAAGTGCCAAAATAATTACATTTAGAAAACTCAACAGCAATGTCTCTTTCCAGAAGACATTGTCACGTTACTCGAGATAACCCGCAGACCTTGTTGTGAGCAGTTTCATGGAGGAACTATTTTATTTCTAATGAACTACACCTGCCAACTGTGTCACCACCCAGAAGGAAGCGTGCATCTACTCATGGTTTCATTGACCCTGAACTATCCCTTTAAACCTACACACACAAACCTATCGTGTATGCACATTTGGCATCGAAGACACACAAACAAACACAGAGTTTTTAAAAATCTTAACAACTGAGGTGCAAGTGCTTTGGAACAGTATGAAAAGATGAATTCATTTGGTTTTTGCACCTTGAGTGTTCATTTTCACCACACTAGGCATAAACAATTACCTTAAGTGTATTATTCATCGTCTCCTTTCTCTGCTCAGCAATGCCTCAAGTTAGCTGCTGCCACTTGAAAATCTTTCACAACGGGTTTTGCATCTAACAGATGGTTGACACTTCAGCTTGGAACAAAAAGTTATAGTCAGTCAACCAGACTCTTCACAAGAGAGGGGAAAAGTTTTCACACTGACATATCAGTGAGCTTGTGGCTAGCTGCTGACATTTGGTTTTCATTTGGTTTGCTGACAATGCTAACCAGCCGTTGCTTGGCTAAGTGCGAACATCCAGAAACTTATTCCCTGTTGTGTGAGGACAGCCTTCAGTGATTCTCCCTATAATTTGGTGTTTTTCTTACAGCAGCAGTTGGAGAATAATTTTGACTTTGGTTCCACTCTCAGTGTTTTAGTTGGAAAACTGGGTTTTGGTACGGATGTTATGATAAAAACACTACTTTCAAGAAGTGGCCAAACTTGATTTTATGCCTACTCTGAAGGGAAAATTGGGCAGCCACTTTCCTCACTGTATTGACCAGAGAGGGAAACCATCACCAGCCACCCTGACGAATTTCATCTGAATGTTGTTTAGTCTACCAACCAGTAGTGGACTCAGGATGTTAGAGAGGCAGGGGTGGAAATAGTAAAGAGGGCACCAGCTGCATGCGGCAGGGCACCAGCACACATAATAAGGGAACTGGAAGGGCACCCAAGAGCACACTTCCCATGTTGTCTGCTGGAAGCGCACCCTAGATGGCACTATATCATATTTTGTCCACTGAAAGGACTACAGAATAACTCTTACAAAAAACTCTTACTTGACTTATGCTAACTTTTTTATATAGCATTTTAGTCCTGTACTGGCTGCTAGTATTTTTAATGATCAGATCAAGGGTTCGCATGTAGCTGTCATGGGGGCTGAACCTGTGATTGTAAGCTGACAGGACAGTCTCTTTAACCTCTTGTTCTGGTGGCAGCCCAGCATTTATGAATGCATATGTGAGGAGGGAACCACTGACCCGTTAAAGTGAAAGAACTGGCGGTAATTGGAAATGTCACTGTATCTTCTTAAAATTCCTCTCCCTTCAACTTTGGAGCTGGATCACCCAAAGCACGAGGCAGCCTAACAGCTCTGCAACTGCCAAGAACAGTCTCCAAGTCCATTTTCTCCATCTCTCCATCACTTACTCCGTCTCCACCTGATATCCCTCTTTTTCCTTTCACTCTTTCATCTTTAGTTTCCATGTCTACTGCATGTCTCTCTGTCTCCCTTTCTCTCACGCAGTACACACAATCCTGTCTCAATCAGTCCAGTGAACCAGAGCCCAGACAGTAGATTGAGATATTACTTGTTCTCTGGAGGGATGGAGTGGGTGAAGGAGAAAGAGGGAGACGGGATAGACTCTCCAATGTACGACTTCATCTTAATCAGTCCAGTGAACCAGACTCTGGGTCTGCACTGGGTTACTTCCTGAACACAAAAACAGAAGAAGAGACGGAGAAAGAGAGAGAAACAGTCTGCAACAGTCAGCCTGCTGTCTTGCCAAACAGCTTTAACAGATGGTACAAGAAATTAGTGCTTTTATCTCTAGAGCCAGAATTCAAATACTTCAAGTCACATTCTTTTAAAAACGGTATCCATTTTTAATTTGACTTCTGACTTTGATTTTGTTGCTGACTGAAAGAGGAATTCTACTTGAAAAGACATTAAATCTTTTACAATTGTTATTCAAAACGCTCAGGTGTTAAGTAGCTATTTCCTGAAAGAATCCGCTTGAGAGAACAGGAAGTGATATCTCTTACATTCCCAGCAGCAGCTGACTTAATTCAAAAGAACAACAACAATGACTATTACAGAAATAGGTTTCAATCGCACCATTGTGATTGGTGCAGAAACAGCAAGATAACAATTGCATTCAACAGGAGATCCAAAATGAAATATTTGTGTTGTTGATCTCCTCTAACAAGCCCACCTGTAACCATTAGTATCAACTTCCAAAACTATCTTTGCAATGGTAAAACACACCGAAAAAGTGGGTTATGTTATCACAAACTGTCGTTCCACAGCTTACAATGTTTGGTTATAAAACAGTTATGTGTTCTGCACATACTGTTGTTCTCTTCCCGGAGCCTAAATTCAACACCAACATAAAAATAAACAAATCGTCAGGTAGAATGTAACAAACTACATTTTATTCCATCATTAAACAGTAATGTGTTTTTTGTTTGGTACATTCAGGAGTACGTTGGAAGAGACGCGAGGTACGGCACTGACATCAAACATAATTGGACGAGTCTGACTTGTTATTAGCCACTCATGCAACACATCATGAAAGCCAGGATTGTGAAGATGTTGAGATGTGCCATTCCTACGTCATTCCGCGAGAGTGAACTGATCTGTTGCATGACAGTTTGGGACTTTGTGATCCGCTTTTAACTGTCATGTGAATGATTCAGAGTGCAGTCCCGTAGAGCCCAACCCATGCTCCATTTTGGCGGCCGATGCCAATATTAAGAAATACAAATTTATCAATATATTATACATACATTATTTTTGATCATTTCACTGAGACAGTAAACTAACTGGGAATTTAATCATTATTCATTATTCCAAACATCTTTTTCAGCATTATAATCTCTAAAAAAGAAAGTTTTCATGTCAACATATACACCAATAATATCGGCCAACTGATTTATCAGTCGGGCTCTACAGTCAATCTTGTTCACCCCAACCAATGGGAACAGAAAGAACACAAAAGGAACAAACAGAAAAATCCTGAATTTCCTAAGCTAATGTAATTTATGGTACGACTGAGTGGGATTGTATTTTTTACTATATTTTTTTATATTTTCCTTGTGAAGTGATATTGAATCATACTGTGTTGTTCTGTCATTTTAATATAGTGTACTTAACTTGTAGACAAAATGTTTCAACCGAACTGAACTGAAAATGTGTCAAGGAATTGATCACCGGAAAATCATTCATCAAAATGTTTGGGTTACAGCTGTATGCCTCTTTAAAGGTGGTATGAAAATTGATAATTATCATACTGTGTACTTGCCTTTAAGGGTCATTGTTACTGATAATAGGAGTAATTGTGTTATAACCTACACAGTGATCATGAAACTGTGATATTTTTGGAGATTTGGAGATTATTGACTGTGAAAATCTCATACACACCACCTTACAATCAATTACTAATTTTATTTCCAACTTCTTCAATGTGAGTTTTGCTGTTTCTGCCAGTCTTCCATGTAATATATCAAATATGTTTGGGTTATGGACTGTCAGTTGGACAAAGCAAGAAAGCTGAAGAATTCAGAAACCGTGACTTAGTCAATAATGAAAGCAATCGTTATTTGCATCACACTGTATATCTTGCAATGTTTTGCTGTATAACAGTGCAGTATAGAGTGCATGTATTACACTGCCTTATCACACTATGGGTTTTTGTTACATTTGATCCCATACTGTACCAGCAGTGTCTAAACCTGCTCTCTGTCAGAGTTGAAACACGACAATAGCTGGAGGCAACTAGCTGTCAGAGTCAATGAAACTATGTTGTACGAGGGAGAGAACACTATCAAACAGAAAAAAAATACAACCATATTGTGAAAATAATGTGGTTCTGGTTTCGCTGAGCATTTCTGACAAATAAAAAAATAGGTCCCCTGGCTAAAAGACGAGAGGAGAAATCAAGTTTGGAAAGGAGCAGAGACAAGGAAGGAGGAGAGCCAGAGATTCAGAGATCAATAAGGGAGTGAGAAGAGAAAAAAAGGAATAGGAAAAATGAGTGATATGTGAAATGATGGAGGAGGACAGAAAGATGAGAGGTGGACTGGAAAAAAATCCAGACAGTTAGGCTATATAATGCCAAGACAGACAAACAAGGCAGAGAAAGAGGGCAGGGAGCACACAGAGTTAAAGAGGCAAACAGAAATGTTCCACATAAACTAAATTACATTAAAGAAAAAATCACCACGCACTGGAACACAAGCAGACATATGCACGAAACACTATTCATATGAACCACCTAAAACATTAAGCTCCCTACATCCTGCTCTAATCACCATGCTTTATTAAACAAAATTAGCTTTGCTAATTAACACATTAATTTAAATTATAAGCTAATGGTGTGAATATGAACTCCATGTCTTAAAGCAACCAGGAGAAACAGTTTTAACAAAATCTTAATAAGCACATTTAATAGTATAGGGGAACCTGTAGTCTGTCTAATGTCATGTGTTGTATTGTTCTCAGTGTTGTTTAAAATCACAGTCTATGCCACCACTGGGACACATAGTCCTGCCCGACATGATTGTGGTGGCGGAAGCATTCAGACGTATACAAGTTGTATATTCCACAAACATCAGCACGCATTAAAGCACATACAAACACACAGAGTTCACGGTGTGACAGTTGGCATGCTTTCCCCTGCCCTGTGGCCAAGCTACAATACATTAAAGAGCTATGTGACTGGATTGTGGCCTCCTTTTCAGGCATAGCTCACATTAGCCAAGGGGAAATGAATGGCAGCCAGACAATGCACTGCACGCCCGCGCACACACACACACACACATACCCACTCACATGTACAAACAAAACAGAGGAAATGGCCAACAGCATGGCTAATAACTGAATCAGCAGGATTCGGTGTGATTGGTCCAAAGGTAATTATTACTTATGCTGAAGGTTAAATACTAAAAAATCAGCCAAGAACACTTCTCCTCTCAGTGTTCAAAGAGCAGCCTGGCCTAATTTAGTCCAGATTAATCAAGGTTACTTAGTTAAATGTAACCTACTCTAGTCTAGAGTTCATTAGTTTCTACTTCTAAAGGTTCACATGCTTACACAGGTGTTTTCAATTACTCTGGCTGATTACACTTCCAGTGGTCTTAAAAGCTGCGCTGAGAATGACACAACACAAAACTTTGTGTAGCAATAAGAATAATAATGGGGTCAACTGTTCTGCTCTAATGAGGGCAAATGAGAAAAACCAACAAGATGGTAAGATTGATGTCAACCAAGAGTAATCCATACACACCACAAAGTCCAAAGAAGAGGCATTATCAGGGGCAACAAACACATCATCCGGATAGCTTTTTATAATTTGCATTATTAACAGTATCAATCAGGACTGATGAGTGGTGAGCTGCAGTAATGGATGCTAAGAGAGAGTTCTGACAACTACTAAAGAACTATAAAATAGGCCCAGAGAATCTCATCTACACTTTAGGGATGGGCATTTCAAACAAAAATGCTATTTGATAGTCAAGTATTCAATGATTATTCCAGCTAGCTATGTAAGAGGATGACGTTAACATTCTTAATACCCATTGTTAAAATCTGATTGGTTGAATGTTTCTCTAGTTGGTGGAAGCAGCCGTCAATGAGCACAACGCAAGACTTAACTGGATCGATAGAGAAAGATGTGGCATCAGATAGTTGAAACGAAGCAAAACAAGAACAATCACCAGTGCTTATATTCTGAACCCCCAGTGGCCATCCGTCAGGAGCCCGGAGCCCAAATAGAAACAAATTTCTCTCTTAGTATACCACCGTCATCATTTCAGCCATAGAAATTAGCCAAATCCTTACAAAACATCAAAAGATAAAAACATAAATATCTAAAACTCAAAAGTGAAACTCAAACGTGGCCCAGAATGCACAGGTTTCATCGGGCTTACACAGCCGCCTCCAGCTCTCATTTCTACTGCTATCAGCCGGTGTAAGCCACGTTTTCTGTGCATAGTTTAGTGTCAGCCCGAAACATTTACAATAAGACAAACAGTGAGAAGGTTGACTAATGCATGCTGGGAAGGCCAAGTCGCCTGGGGAGCTAATTAATTGGCTGACTATGACACTGCCGAGAGCACCATGTCTGACTGAGCATTTAAAGGGGACCGCTCTCCGCAATGTGCAACAGACCGGGCCTGAGAAAACAGCCGTATCTGGCCACCAAACTGCAGGTGGGAAAGAAAATAACGTGTCAGCTATTTTAGCAGCACACGAGATCTGTAACACAACCTGTGCTATTAAAGTAGGGTACGCTTCAGCACAGAAACCCAGTTTGAATGTTGGAGGAAAAAGTCGGGTGAGAACAGCTGTTACTGCTCAAAGACTAATAGTGTATACTTGATACATGGCTGTTTGAGGGTGTGCTCACACTCCCAGCACGTTTATAGCAGCTTATTCACACTCGGGAGCATTTCCTCCTTTTAGTTTAGCTCATTTGAACAGGTGAGAATAATGCTAGTCAAGCTGAGGGTATCTGCACCTGAAAATCTCCCTCAGTCAATTATGACGAAAGACCTAATTCTGCATTAAAATATCTAAAAACAACTAGACCTCTGTTACATATTTTTGTTGAGGTCTGTACTTACATTACTGCAAGTTCACTCAAGGTAACAGTGCGTTTAACTTGGTTGCTGGTTGCTTACTTCCTTGATAGAATCAGAGGATGAGGAAGGTAGCTGAAAAATTAGACTATGTCAGATAGATTTTTATCAGTTATGGTGGATGTCAAATGGTGTTCTCTACCAGCTAAGCAAGTTTGACCACATAACTCTTGAGTGTTTATTCACCCCAAACAGCCGGATTACTTGTACTTTAGCCATAAGCCAGCGAACCACGGCACACACAGAGGGTGTGTATTTGAAGTCAAACTCTCACTCAGCTCAGCACTCACTAGAGACTGAGGTCCTCTCTCTTCTGTTTCCCCTCGCCTCTTTGCAACACGCATGTAAAGCAAAGTAGATTTCCCCTCTAACTTCAGTTGACAGTCGACATTACAGAACATCAACACGTGACAATGAAGGTCACCTCCATGAATCACTGCTGCAGACAACATTGATAAACAGGAGTGGCGATAAATCCGCTTTTTAATCACAAAAGTTTAAAAGTATCTCCGGGCTCTTCTCCACCTCAAAGCGACAGATAGAGCAGAATCTGATATGACTCCGGGCATTTATTCCTCCAGAAGTTCTGGCTCTGCACCCTTTCTTTCTCCTTCAGTGCTCCTCCAGTCATCTGATAAAACCTCTAATCTCACTGGATAGCAAAACATAAGATTTCCCTTGACTTGTGTTGCCTTGAATCCTTAAATTGCACATAACTAGCCACTGAGAATCTAAATAAAATTAAAAAAAAAAAGAATAAACAATTCCTTCATTTGAGCTACTAAAAATCTAAGATCTAAAAAGAAAGTCCAGGGTTCATTTCCTTGACATGGCTCCTCCAGAGTGCAGTTCTGCCTGTAATCCAGTGCAAGTTTCTAAAATGATGTGATGGACTGGTGACCTTTTCAGTCAAGGTGTTTCCCTCACTTCTACCCATTGTATTCGAGCACAAGCGTCACACACTTAACCACTAAGAAGGGTTGGACGTGTAGAAGTTTCAGAACTGGAGGCTGCTAGTTTCATACCAATTTTGAATCATTTTGATTTTGACTAACATGTCATAGATGAGGAAGTTGATACAAACAGAAATGAGAAAGAGGTTAATCACTTGAGCTTTATTAGTGCAACCACTGAAACTTCATCAGTGTCATCACCAAGTGAGCAGATGAAAATGCAGATGAAAATGCAAACGAAAGTGTCATAAAAAGCGTTGTTTGATTTTCAGACATCTTGACAGCAGCATGCGGTCTACGTATGGCAAGAGTAAATGTGTTCAAAAGTATTACGCCACAGTCAGATCATATCTGTCAATCAAACTGTGTGAGAGTGGGACTCGGAAATCCTTTTATGTCTTTAGATTTTCTGTTCATTTTGTCACTTCTGTTGTTAGTTATTCCATTTCTTTTGATATTTGCTCTAAATCAGCCCTGCTGCTGCTGCTGCTGCTGAGAAAGTCACTAATGGTAACATAATGCTTCCCAGTAAAGCCCGACCAGATAACAGGAGGCTGCAAGAAACAATGATTTTTTTTCTTGCTGATTAGTTTCCACATTATCTTTCCAACTCACCTATTCATTGTTTGATCTCTAAAATGTCTAACAGTCCAAAACCAAAGAGATAATGTGTGGACGAGGGTATTAAAAAGCAGGCAGCAAATGTTGATATTAAAGAAGCTGGAACCAGCAAATGTTTGGCCATTTAGCTTTATAAACCACTTTACCTATTATCAAAATTGTTAGCAATTAATTGCCTGCTGATTAACTAATCTATTAATCAGCTGATGGTTTAAGCGGCAGATTAAAACGTGACTGTTTTCTCGATTAGTACAAGAGTGTGATGAAACAGACGTTTGTCCAAACATAACAAAGATCCTCCAATATAACAAACTGCTTTATTCTGAATGTGAAAGACAATTTGCTGGACATTTTGTCCATCTCCCTGTCCATCTCCAAGCTTCCAAATCCGTCTGACTGGCTGCGTCCCATTTGTCATTCTGTCCATCCGTCTGTCTGCCTGTAAGCTTGCCATCTGTCTTTCTGTCTGTCTGACTGCTTGACTCTTTGCCTTTCTGCCCATCTACCCATTTGCCTGCCATCTGTTTGTCTGTCTGCAAGTATGTCACCCCTCTGCTTGGCTGTCTGTCTCTCTGTCTGTCTCTCCTCTGCCACAGTCAGCCCTGTGCAGATGACTGTGCAGTTACCTCAGCAGAAACACTGATGTGGTTCGGTGTCTTTTTTCAGCACTTTGCAGCACTTAAGGTCAGCAGCACACTACAACAGTTGCCATGATGGTGATCTATTATTAAGAGACTGTAGCTGCAGAGGCCTAGCGGGCAACACACACACTCATATATACACACACACACACACACACACACACACACACAGAGAGTACTCTCTTGAGATGAGTAAGCAGTCTGGCTGTCAGGACATTAAGTGAATGCTTGAACATCTGGACACACACACACACACACACACACACACACACACACACAGAGGATGAAGATAACATATTTGTTTTTAATGACAAAAGCACAACAAGCATTTAAAAGCAGTGCTGATGATGAAGGTGCGCCGTGCTTGCACACTAAAACACACTGACAAAAGCATCAACAACAACAGTGTGTGGAAGTGAAGCAGTTTGCCAAGCAGCACACACACACACACACACACACACACACACAGAAACATGTGGACACACACAACTGGCCGTTGCTCGGAGCTCCTTGAGGAGCCAGAGGTCAGTCGGTTTGATAAAGAATCCTTGCATATAAATTGCTTCATAACAAGGCATCTCTCAGAGGCAGCGCTGCATCCGTGTGTGTCTGTGTGTGTCTGTGTGCATTCACTTGTGTACCAGTGTGTGTTTCTTTCTTCTACTATGATCCTGTGTGTGCGTGTGTGTGTGTGTGTGTGTGTGTGTGTGTGTGTGTGTGTGTGTGTGTGTGTGTGAGTCTGTCTGTCTGTGCATTTATTGTGAGTGAATGTGTGTGTTGATTGGACAGAGTAAAACCAGCCTGCCTGGGGAACAAAAAGCCACAAAATAAAAGGTCTTAAAAGCCTTTGGCAACAACCAAACCAGGATAGGCAGAGCTGCTCGCCCTTCAGCCCTTCCTTCTCTTCTTCCTCTTTCTGTCTTGCTCTTTTCCCATCACCTTCAACCTCACACTGCCTCCCTTATCATCTCTTCCTATCACAATATCTGAAGGGTGACATTTGAAAGAAATGGCCAGAATTCAAAGGTACCGTAGCTCCAAAACTGGACTGGCTAACTACCTTTGGCTGTAGCTGCCATTAATTAGCAGCTAAATTAGCTGTGGAGATTTAGTGGCTGTATTAGCTAATAGAAGTTTGCCTGCACGTCGACCTCAGATGATGAGGTAGTCATCGGGCAACAGGCATCCAGTCAACCAGTCTCCTAGTAGACACCAGACTGGGACTGACCACAGCCTCTGAGTCAAACAGAGGCCAGTCTGAGCACGTGGGGTACAGTACGGAGGTGATTCACAGGCACTCTGAACAGGACTATGACTCAAAGGATAAGACGGAGACAGAAAAGACATGAGGCGGCAGAGGAGCGAGACAGAGTCAGGCATCAGCAGCGTGTGAAAACGCCATGCAGAGCTGGAATATTTTCATATCGTACTGAACTGAGGACTTATTTAGACCAAACCAGAAGTTATTTGGAAAACAGACCGAGACTGTTTCGGTGAGTTTAATTTGGGTTAATTTAAAGTCTGGATGAAGTGTGTTTAAGATGAGTTAACGAGGCAATTAAGTTCGTCTGGAATGTGAATTCAGATGATGTATGGTTGTATTTTACTGTTAAGTAAGATAAATAGGTATGAAATATTTGACACTTTGTGAGTTTATTTTGTTTGTAGGGGCTATCAGAGTATCACCTCTTGAGGTATAAACTGGTTTTAAGAGACAGGACAGGCTAGGGCTAGCTGGTTAGCATGCTAACTTGAGTAGATATCTTTAACATCAACACTGTTGTGTCTTCACACTCTGTTGATAATGTGAGTTCATTTCTTGAATGTTTTAAACTAAAGCTCTTGGGATATGTTACTCTCTACATCTTCCAGTCATCCGTCCATCATTTTTTCCACACCTCTCCCTCAATCACCCTTTGCCTCACTCCCTTACTCACCTGTCACCCTTCCCTCCTCTTTCCCTCCCTGCTTGTTCTCATCTCACTGACACTAAAT
The DNA here is from genome assembly GCA_039737535.1 of Lagodon rhomboides. NCBI lineage: Eukaryota > Metazoa > Chordata > Actinopteri > Spariformes > Sparidae > Lagodon > Lagodon rhomboides. Next base: position 25,327,593 of record CM077795.1, read on the forward strand.
ATGTCCTCTTCTTCATGGGGAATAAATAACAGGCAGGCTGAAAAAGCACGGACAGAAGAGAGTGTGTGTGTGTGTGTGTGTGTGTGTGTGTGTGTGTGTGTGTGTGTGTGTGTGTGTGTGTGTGTGTGTTGAGCACTTCTTGCCACGCGCACAAGCGAGACAGCAACAGCTAGAAGGCATGCAGGGAACACTGCAACATAGACAGACACACACACACGTCCAAGTCTATTTTCACTCTCTTTCCTTCAGTCTCCTCCTCAACCCATCTCCCACACACACACACGTACACACACAGACACACACACATATGCAGAGCTATTTTTGGACGGAGCCGCTAGAGAGAAGGTAGGCAAAAAAAGAGAGGTTCACACCGACAGAGTTTGACAGGTAAAGAGAGAGAAAGAGCACCAAAGACAAGACTCACAAAGATTTATAAAGTAAGGTTGAGAGACTACTGAGAGAAAACAGCAAGAAAGAGAACAGAGAGAGTGAGAGAGAGAGACAGGGAGAGATAGATGAGAGGGAGAGAGAGGGAGAGGGAGAGCAGTGATGGGGAAATAGGGCAACTATTATGAATGAGCTCAAAGAATGAAAATGTCAGGGTGTGTGTGTGCGTCTTGGAATTTGTGTGTAAAAATGTGTGATGTCGGGGATCCAGAATTTACCTCAACATCAAACGCACGTGCACACACAAACACAGATGTGCACACACGAACACAGACGTTAGCACACATGAACACACTGTAAAGATGCATGTGATGCATCTCAGAAAAAAAAGAAAAGGGAAAAAAACCCATTTGACACACATCACACACATCAAACATCCTCATCAGGGCCATGCTAACAGGTGTTCAGAAAAAAAAGGAGAGACTGCAACCTACTCACAGTCAGACATGAAAGCTAGACACACACACACACACACACACATTTCTCTAGCTCAACAAAATGAGCAGAAATCCATCCTTCATCCTGTCATTTTCAGAGGAAGACTTTTTTTTGGTGCGTTGTCTCGATGAAGCACTGCTGTTTGGGGACACGCTTTTTATACAGTTCTCTTATTTAGACGTGTCACTTGCAGTGTGCCAAGATGATTTCCCATCAGCGATTTGTCTGACACTAAAATGCTAATAATCTAGACAAGCATGGTGTTATCTATGGCATCTTCATACAGCGAGTGACAAGTGGAAACTATTCTCTGTTGCATGCGTAGTTTATGACTATCGTAGAGGTGTATTTTCACATCAATACAGCTGTGGTGCAACATGAAGCCCTAAATTTGTTACTGTGTCTATTAGACTGATCAGTTTATAGGCAGCAAATGAATAGTGAACTATTTCAATGACTGACTGATCGTGTCTGGGATTTATCTGTGCTGCATGCTGCTGCTTTTCTCTGTTTAGCCCTCGGCGGGTTGGCTCTATGGATGGCAACTTAAGTCTGGTGGTCTGTCGATCAACCACATTGCTCCCGACTGATATATTTCAGCAACTATTTGGCAGACTGCCATGACAGTTTGTACAGACATCTATGACTGGTGACCCTCTGACTTTTCATCTCGTGCCATCAACAGGTTTAAATGTTAACTTCTCCGGTACTCGGCATCTGATAAGCCTTAGCTGTACTTCGCGGTTAGGGCTAATTAGCTAATATTAGCATGCTAACACACTAAATCAACATGGTAAACATGGTAAACATAATACCTAGATAACATCAGCATGCTAGCATTCTCGTTGTAAGCATGGTAGCATACAGTTAAACAAATTTAAAAATGTGCTACCTTGGCTCTCATGTAGCCACTTCTTTTTGTCTGTACAAACCTATCTACAGTCTTGCTCAATGTCCCACTTTTGGCATCTACCAGGTGTTAATTTCAGACCCAAATTCAGAAACAATCAATCAATGAAATAAAAAAAATATCTTCAGATTAATTAATTTTGAAGATAATCATTGGTTGCACCAAATTGGATTACTTTAGAAAAAAGAATTCAATATCTTGAGAAAAAGCTGATCACTGCTGGACCCTCGATTGAATACATTTCATAACTTGAGCAGCAAAACCTCCAATAAGATGAAGTTAACAGATTAACACCAAGGCATATAGCTGTGCTTATCTTCCCTGCCTGCAACTCTAATGTTGTGCTCACGACCTCACTCGATAACACACATACACACCAACATCTCCTGACTGACTGGAAGGCTCAGAGCCACTTAAGAGCAGTCATGAGTCACTCTCCGATGCCGATATCACCATCACCATTCCCATCAGCCCTCTCCCCTGTGATCCCCCCCGCTGAACACTCCATGGGGAGTCGCTGGATGGAAGAAAGCTTGTTCCTTATGTCAAATAGAGAAGACTGTTGTCTCCATAAAGTGAATTAGTTTTGTGCTATTACTCTCAGGGGGACCAGAGCTACCCTAAGTGAAGTGTAAAATAACACAGAAACGAAGATTAAATTCTCCCTGCTAGCTGTAGCGTGGTTTAAGCCTGAATGAGGAATGCTAATGACGCTAAGAGCCTAGCTCAGTCCTTAAGGGAAACTGAAAGATGTCAGAGATTATTTCCAAATGAAACATCTTGTTCATTTGAGTTTATCCCTACAGGTACTTTTAGAGCTGGTTACCAAACTTTGATATTTTCATGGCAGTAACCGAAATGCATCAAAGTAGAATATCGAAAAAATGTCTTTCGGCACCAAAGGAGTAAATCTCATCAGTGTCAGTGAACCAATAAGCATGCTTGTACCAAGATCTAATAATGCTGTGATAAACTTGGGTACCATTCACCTTTAGAATGGTACCAGTAGCTGGAAATCAGTACTGTCACCCAACAGTAGCTTTATTCTGTACAATGTATTTATAGTTGTCAACTATAATGGCACTCAGCGGAGCGCATACCTCCGCCAAGGCCCAACAGACCCCAAGAATTCATTTAAGCCTTCTAATATCAAACCCAATAGCCTTGTATCACTCTAAAAAACAGCCATAACTGCTTAATCATAATTTAAGATCTGAGATCCACATCAAATCGTACTCAGTCACAGATACCAGCCACCTAAATTAGCCTGCTTCTTTTCCATCAAGATCCATGCATTGATGTTGAAAGAACACCTTTTCTCACAACGTGAAAGAAAGAGAGAAAAAAAATCCTCGGATCAGTCCCTTCATCCACATCCACACTAAAAGTTAATTGGGTCTAATCTGGGCCAAGTTTCGTGGGAAATCTCTATGGTTTTTGTATAATCCTGCTGACAAACTAACAACAAACAAATGAACATGGGTGAAAACATAACCTCCTTGGCGGATTCACCAAATACAGTGCAACGCCAGCATTGCTTTAAAGACGGAAGCTGTTCAAAGATGAATGATCAGCTGGTGAAACTGCTGTACAGCGGTAACGATTGTCCACTAGTAAATCGATTGCAGATGGCGTTGTTCTCTCAATAAAAAAATTAAAGGTTAAATTCTAAAATGGGTCACAAAATATATTTGGGCAGCCGTAAACTGTGATATTTTCTGACATGGTTATCGTACCGACAACTCCAGAGTAGGTTTAAGGAACAAGAATAAATGCTTTTGCTATCAGACGACAAGTCATACAATCAAGTTTAATCACAAAATTAATAGGACAATTATTTTACGCTGGCTGCCTCTCAATATTTTGAGCACTTTTGATTGCTGAGCATAAAGAATAAGGATTGTGAAGTTGCTGAATTTGCTGATATTTGTGTTGCAAATATCAGCAACTTCAGGAATTTAAGTAAAAAAAAGGGGGATGAAAAAGTGTGAAGAAGTGAAGGGAGTGAGCTCGTGTCAGGGAGAGGAAATTAAAGGAGGAAACTATTTGTACTAAGCCATATACACACATATACTGTATATGGGTACACAGTATGGACACACACATGTGCACACCAACCGAAGAGGCGTCAGGCCAAACAAACGAGCCACAGAAATCAAATAGATTTCCTTTATCACCTTGCTGGCTCCAGCCACCAGAACATTAACACAATATTTATTGATGCTGCCACTGCTCCGGCTGCTGCCGCTGCATCATGGGAGCGGGAATGAGGGAGCAGAAAACAGAAAAGAGGGAGAGGGAGAAGAAATGAATAAGGAGGAAGAAAAAAAGAAGGAAGAGGCTGAGGTCCAAATAATTTTCTAACTAAGCCTCCCTCTTCGTCTCCTGAAATCTGCTGACAAACAATGAAGGAGGTGGGTCGGAGCCAGCGAGCCTGGGGCCCTGCCAAAAAGCCAGGAGGAGAGAGTGCAAAAGGGGAGGACAGGTGGGAGGGAGGGAGGGAGAAGAGAGAGGAAGAAACACAGGGAGATATGGAGGATTGATCCATCGCTCCACTGCCATCAGGAGTTCATTAGCTCCTGGAAGGGAGTGAAGCGGGGATGAAAAGGACAGAGATGGAGGATGAACACTCTGCCCTTCACTCCCAGTGACCCTGACGACCACCTCCCTGTTTATCTACCTGCACCACCCCTCCTCCTCCATCCCTCCTCTCCTCCTGTCGTCTTTCATCCTGCACTCTGTACATCTCCTCCTCTCCTCTACCTTCTGTCCCTGCTGGCTTCACCTTCCCCTGTCTTGTCATTTGTCTTCTTTCTCCGTCACCCTCTATCCCTCTCCTCAGCCATCCCCCCCACCCGCCATCTTTCATCCACTTTTCTAACCTTTCGCACGTATTATCCTCTACTTATTATCCATCTGCAAACTTTGTCTCTATGGTCTCAAAACTCAGCTGAAGAGCAATTTACCAGACATGAAAAGTACAATTATGTAACCGCATTCCCTGTGAACCTCTGCTCTCCTGCTTCTTTTATTCATTTTGATATATTTGATGGTTTTAAATATACATTAAGTGCAAATGAAATCTTCGAGGATGACACAGCTTATTTCCATCTTGGATCACCGGGTGTTCAAACAGAAAAAAGGAAGGTCTGACATACTGTTTCTGTCTGTTGTTTACTCACTAAACATGCACACACCAACTCCTGAAACTCTTCCCATCAGGAGCTCAGGCAGCATCTGTCAGCCTGTCAATCACTGTGCTTACAGCCTTTTTTATTTTTTTTTCTAAGTAAGAGTAGGAGGTAGCTGGCAGACTAGAGAGAGCATAGTCAGACAGTTAGGATGATAAAAGGAGAAAGTAACTACTGGATGATAACAAATAATAATAAATGCTGCTGGAACACAAACATAAACATTTCTGACAGCGCCGAAAAAGGCAGATTATTCACAGATAAATATCTGAGGCAGTAGAAGATGCCCAATGAAAACTGCCAGTTGTGACTTCTTACCATGCAGTTCATCACTGTGGACATTAACTAGACAACCTGACATATGGTTCTCCGTACCTATCAGGGCTCAATGGTAATGTATGCTCGGAGCAAGTAAACCCAAGTGGAATTTGTCGTGCAGTTGTCTGATCAATCAGGGAAGTTAAAAATAAATGTGATGTCTGATTAAGACGCTGTCAGAAATGAATCCTGCAGTCCGGGTTGTAGCAAAGGGGACAGTAAAAGTAGAGAGCATTCATACTCCGAGTTTACGTCTTTAGCAACAGAACTTAATATACAAAAACTAACTTCGGATATCTCCCACCACAATTTTCAAGTAGAAGTAACATCTTCGAATTCCTTGTTTTGTTTGACCAACAGTTGAAAACCCAAAATCCTCACATTGGAGAATCTGAAGCCAATTATTTTTCATGGATAACTGCTACTGCAGGACACAATACATTTATTTTATATGAAAGATCTTTCTATGACTGCTGGTGTTGATGTGTCATTTACTGAGGGCAAATGAAAACAAACAGATGAAATAAGTATAAGGAAACAAAAGAATGGTGAGATATGCCATGACAATATCAACTTTGTGGTAACAAAATAGACTTCACAGTGACTAAAAATGGATCATTAATTTTATCTGACAAAACCATCTGCTGCACCAGAACATTCACTGCTCTTATTCAGTCAGCGAGGTTTTGCAGGGATGAAGACTTCTGAAGCGCATTCCTGCTGCAAATTACTCCTGCAAAATCCCTCTGTGAAATATGTGCACCACATCTCGCCTCACCAGTGATGTGTGCAGGTGTGCAGACTTTGCAATTATCCTTATTACTAACGAGGCTGAGTCACAGTGGCAGAGGAAAAAAAGGAAAAAAAAGAGAGAAAGAATGAAAACAGAAGCCTGACGTCATCTCCTGCCCACTGAACAGCAGGTTAGCATGCACACAAACACGCTGAAGAACTCACTAATGAGCTTCTAGGCCACAGCAGGGTTACCTACTGAAAGTAAACACACACAGGATAGTGCATACAAACAGGCCTGCAGCCCTTTAATCCACCACACGGTTGCAAACCTTGTAAGACAAGACACAACCTGCACGTGAGGAAGCCGGAGCAATCCCACAACAAATTAACACACGCCAAAAACGAGATTTTATTGATGTTTATCAGCCAATACCTGACTAAACTGACACAACTGCTATTGTGATTTAATGACCGATAACTGTGGACATGAACTGATCCTGAACACTCTGACAGGTGTTTTTATGTATTTGTGTTTTTTTGTCATCTACATTTCCTTTACATCAGCGATAGAATGTAACTAAGTACATTTACTCAAGCAGTGTACTTAAAGTGGCAACAGACAACTTTTCCCCTCCATTGTCTTTCCAAGTGGTATCACCGCGCTACAACAACAACAACAACAACAACAACAACACAGGACAAGACACAATTTATTCAGTCATTTAGTGCCAAATAAAAAGGCAACGCCGGCTAACCTTCCTTTTCCCCGGGGTGACTGCGTAGTTACTGTAGACATAACTGTATAGTGACAGCGATAGTGTAAACACAGATGGTTTCATTATTCTATATCCGCTGTGCGATCGACATTTACTTCATAATGATTTGTTGAGGCAGAAAACTACGGCAGGCCTAGGTACATTTAATATAAGATAGTTCAAAACTTTTACTCAGTTATTCCTCATACGATATCTTTACTTTACCTCTTTAAGTATGACTCTTGGATGCTTTTTACAACATTGCTTAAATGTAATTAAAAATCTTATTTTATATAATAATTACAGTGTAACTTACTGTAACTTAGTAAAAGCAACATTATGTAGAAATTGGCATTTTGTGCAATTTGTCGCCCCCTGCAGTTTTCCCATAGAAATCCCAGGTCTGTAACAACACAAAACGTCCTAACGATGTTATGTAACGCTGTCATCCTACCCTCTCACTGAAGTCACATCGTGCAGAAACAAGTGATAGAGGGCCGAGTGGTTGAGACAGCGACACCATTCACCCTGTTACAAGACACTGGACCATCAAAATGATTTTAAAGCTGTTATTCTAAGGTAAAGATGTTACATAATGACGCTAAAAATGTTTTATATATGTTGTACTTCTTCCTAATTCTGCCATATTCTTCAAGAGAAGAGAATACAATACGCATTTGATCAGACATTTTTGATTCTGATGATATTGGCAATCCAAAATTGGGCCATTCTCAGCCCGATGAATCAAAGCACGTGGAACTACACACCATGAACACACACACACACAAATCCTCCTCAGCTACCAGTAATTCCCCTGTGACCAACATGCTGGTTAGTTAGTTAGTAAGCAGAGCAGAGCACAGCAGAGAGCCGGTGACATGACAGCTAGCTAACCCGCCTGCAGGCAGCTACACACACACACACACACACATAAATCCTTCAGCTCAGTTGGTTCCCATCCTTCTTATCTGACACATATTTCTGACTCACACACACATTTGCCCTAGAGCCTTTCCATAGTGATGTGTGTAAAAAATGTATGTGCATATCCGGATGGGTGGGGGGGGCATGCATGTGCGTTTGTGTAGGGGGAATTGAGGGTACAGTTTGCGTGACGTCAGCGGTCCATTCATGAACAACACCCCTCCTCCTCCTCCTCCTCCTCTTCACTACGTAGCTGCTAATGCGATACAGCGCACCACGTGGGGGTCCTTACCCCCTTTCCTGGCCAATCAGGGCTCAGCGCTTAACGCAGCAGACACAAATACACACACGCTACGCTACACCCCCGCCCATACACACGTGTGCGTATGTACACATGTGAGGCTTAAAAGCGTCTGCGTACTCGAGTTTCACATGACATGCTGTACAGGCAAAGTTGATGTGTACACACACACACAGCCCCTCCTGGCCGTGTGCCTACGTCAGATGATGAGAGAGATCAGAGTAAAATCATGAACGATGGGGATGACGAGGGGAGTGATGGCGTGATGGTGTGATGGATGGATGGATGGATGGATGGATGGATGGATGGATGGATGGATGGAAGGGGAGAAACAGAGCAGTGGACGGATGGGACAGAGGGGGAGGGAAAGCAGAAAGGATGAGATGAAGGGATGAAACATGGACGACTGGCTGGAGGGCTGTCAGAGAAACGGATGCAAAATGAAAACAGCTCTTGTCCCTGTTCACTTGCCTTGTAAACAACCACAGTCTCTAGGCGAGAGAGGAGAGTCTCGAAGGAGGAGGGGAGGAGAGAGGGAGAGAGGGAGAGAATGAGTGAAAACAAGATAGCACTGCATCAGGAACGATATGAAAGACAGAGGGGGGGATAGAGGGATAGAGAGAGAGAGTTGTTATGCCCCCACACACCATGACTCATCTCCAGCAGGAGGCGTGTGTGTGTGTGTGTGTGTGTGTGTGTGCCTGCATGCGTGTGTGTGTGTGTAAGAATTTGATGAGAGTTCGAAAAGCATGGTACATGCATCTGTGCTTGAATATGCACACACAGTTGTTGGTGTGTGCACAATTCAATGTTGATGATGTGGTGTGTGTGTGTGAGGGAGAGGGGAGGTGTGTTTGTTTGTGTGTGTGTGTGTGTGTGTGTGTGTGTGTGTGTGTGTGTGTGTGTGTGTGTGTGTGTGTGTGGGGGGGGGGTGCTGCTGCTGTCACAACTGGGAACATTTAACAAGTCCCTAGAGGATCCGAGCTTAATTGATTCAAGGATAGAGCCAGTTCGACTGCACATGTGCCATCACAAGATTTTAAAAAAGCAATCTGGATGAACTGCGCCATTCATTAATGATCACCATCATATTCTTTTACAAGCTATCATGAAGAAAAGGTACCAGAGATAAATGCCCCACTTCCACTGCGTTACACTCCCGCCGTGTCAGCATCCACATGTCCAAGTCCTCGCTTGTTGTTGTTTTTCAGGTGAGGATGCACCAGCCACACTCATCCACACCAGCTACACAGACAAGAGCTCTGACTTTGAGGAGGTAAACAACAGCCACTCCCCCCTCATCTAAAGCCAGCTAGATCTGCACAGCAGAGAGCAGCAGCGGGAGGAGGAGGAGGAGGAGGAGGAGGGTGAAGGAGGCAGAGAGGAGTTGCTCTAATTCCTTGATGTGTGTATGTGTGTGGTTGCGTGCTCAGCCTCCCTAAAAACCAGCGCTGCTCCCCTTGGTCCCCCCTCCTCCTCCTCCCCTCCCCATTCCTCTCTTTACTGAGGCAACCTGCATCACACACACACACACATACACACAACCTGAACTTCATCTTCCTCTATGTGTCTATACATGCGTGTGTCCCAGCTCTCCTTGCAAGTTGCAACTCGAACTCCCTCCCCACACCGACGCAAAATGACCCTATTGGATGCAATTACGCGCAGATATAACCACACTTGGACGCGCTCCAGCTGCCCGCTCGGCGCGCACACTTTGATTCCCATGATTGGGGGGGGTGAGCGTTCACGTTTACGTTCGCAGCACAAGTTTATGTCACCCTCTCTGCGTGTGCACGGGGAACCCGGGTCATTTGTCTTGCCTCGTCCTCGCTGCGACGCATGAAACACCGTTCCCCCTCCTTGACCCACATGCACCGCTCAGGCTGACCGTGACTGACAAGCCCGCTGCAAAAAAGTGCGTACGGACCAGAGCTGCGGCTAGCCTAGCTCTGCTGTAGCACTTGCAGCTGCAACTTCAGATGTCCTGCAACACTCCCACTTTTTTTTTTTTTTTCGATTTCCCCATTTCCATCCGCGTATACGCGGTATTTTTGTGTTATTATTATTATTTTTTTTTACCTTGATCGCAGTCAGCTTCCGTTGCAGAGACGTCCTCAGTCCTGGACGGCGGGCGATTCCCAGAGATTAGGAGATCATTGGGAGCCAGGCACATGTAGTTTTCACACAGGAGGGTTTAGCGCTAGTTCAGTTTGCCCAATCGGTGCCCTAGCAGTGCTGCTAAACAGCCCCGACTCTGTGGATCCACGTTGGGTGACAGGACTGTCCCTTCCCCTCCCTTCCCGTCCCTTCCCTTTCCCCTCACGGTGCGTGTTGACAGCGCGTCAGCTCTGCAAAGACCGGCCACCGAGTCCAAATCCGAAATAAAATCCAAAAGTGGCAGCCAGACGGAGTTGCAGCCTTTCTAAGTCAACAACAACAAACCCCGTGGTGCCGCCGCTGGTCCTGCTGCTGCTCACGGTGTGGCAGGCTGCGAGGTGCGCACAACACACCGCTCACAGGAAAGCATGTCGCATTTTGCAAAAGCAGCCCCCAAACGTGGTGTCAAAATCCGACTGTGTTTTCCTCTCCGGTGCCAGCGGTACAGGAGGAGGGACGGAGGAGCGAGAGGAGGAGGAGGTGGAGGAGGAGGAGGAGGGGTGAAATAAAGAGAGAGAGAGGGAGAGAGAGAAAAAAAAGAAAAAGAGAGAGAGAAAAGGATGCTTTATTTCCAAACGATGAGTCAGAAAAGATTGCGAGCCAGTTTCGCAACGTCCCTCCTTCAAAAATAAAACATTCAGTCCTCCTCGTCTTCACTTGCTCGCCTTGCCTCGCTTCCACTCCTCTGCCCGGTGTACGTGCACACCGCTCTGCATAAAACGCACAGGCGGGTCTTCTCTTGCAAACCTCTTCTCTTCTCCCCCCTCCACCACCACCAAGAGGGGAAAAAAAGAGACAACACAGAGAAAAATCAGCTCTTATCACCAGCTTGAAAACTCTTTTGGCGCCATATTTATGGCGTACTTTCAATTCAGTGTTACCGCAGGCAGCACTTCCTACTCTGAGAAATGCTAGATGACTGCGCCTCGGAGAGGAGAGGACGGGGACTGAACCCTCACCTGCCAGCTCTCTGTCAGGGAGCCACAGACGTGTTCAGATGGGACTTTCGTTAAAAATCCGACTGATCTCTACCAAGTGATTATCATGTTTATCATTTAAAAAAAAAAGACCCCCCCCCCCAAAAAAAAATAAATAAATAAATAAATAAAGGAGGGTAGTAAATGACTGGAGGAATCTGCAGTTAAATGTACAGTGCAGAAGCTTTATATATTATGATAATATTTATTTTAGACTCAGTTAAATTAAAAAAATATATAAGAGGGACACATTTTGAAAAATCTCAGTTTTCAAAAAAATACACTGTTTTCTAAAAATGTGTCACTTTAAAGGATAAGTTCACCCAATAATTCACAATTCAGTCATGATCTACTCAGCCGAAGTTAAACCCTCTGTATGGTAGTGAATGGAGAGCAAGGTCGTAACCATGGAGTCAACGTTGGGGGGGACTAAATCTGCCCTAACCCACCACCACTTTTTAATATGTCTGAAAGTAATGACATAGAGAGACAGTGTACTGTACTATGGCAACACCACTTGGACAAACCACACGCAGAACTGTCATACTAGAACCAGTAGTAATAATAACAGAACTTTGTTTTTGTCATTTGCTAGTGATTATTTCTAACAGTGGTCAGTGGTTGCCTGTCATAGAATAGCATTTTTTTTTTATATATCAGGTCGGCTATACATTATGAGTTTATCTATTTCCATCAGAATTGGGGTGAGTAGATAATGAGGGAATTTCCATTTTTGGGTGAACTTACTCTTAAAAACACTTAAAATTGTAGTTTTATGTTAAAAGGTAACCCACTGAGCAGAAACATATCCAAGAGACATCAATTCAACGTCTTTGACGACGTTGAAAAGACTTCCAGCGGAGAGCCTTACAGCTTTTTTTTTACATCTTTTCAACATTCATATTGATGTCAAAGTGACATCCTTACAGGGTTCAAAATCAAATTTTTCACGATGTTATTTTAGACATCTTTCTAACTTCAGTTACAGATGTCTAAAGAACTGGTCAAAAGTTTTTATGACGGATAAATTTTACCCCATGCAGCAAAAGCTCCAGGATGGACTCGAACCCTGGGGAGCAACCATCTCTTCTTTTCTATGACTGACATGTGACTGGACTCCACAATTAGCAATTAATAGAACTTGTTCGATTTCAGTCTCAATCCGTCCGTCTAGTTCTAAAGGCAGTGCTTTAATTCTCACCATCACCAATAACTGCTGTCAAAATAATTGGCAGCTGGAGCCTCAGTTCAAAGTGAAGGCCTGTAGTTGCACTTTACTGTAAGGGATAATATCTCTCCACCGGTGATTGATTTGCTCGCAGCGATCCAAAGGGAACGGCTGGCAAGTAAATTACCTTCCTTCACATTTTCTCTAAAATCTATATTTAAAGGGGTGGAGGGTGTTTGATCAATGCGTAATCTACTACCATCCACTGTCTCTAAATCACTGTCCTCCGCCTTTTATCAAGCACGACTACATTTTCTTCTACTTTCTCCACAGCGTGAGCTCATTTCAGTTTTCACACACAAATCCGTCTTCATTCCACAGGAAAACTCCACGTCTCATTGAGCACGTGCACCTTTTTCTTTATGCATCTACAGCGTGACGGACAACAGATCATCTCAGCTTTAATTCAGCTTGGCTCAGCTTTTTTTTGGCAGCTAAAATGTCTGGTCAATACACACAGAAGCAGAGCCAGGAGGCACAGCGAAATTAAGGTCATTCGGCTGAACAAATGGGACGATTCTACTCGTACCAAACGCAGAGACCTGCAAGCGCCTGCACACATAAAACCACTCCGCACTGGCAAGGATGTCAGGTGCACAAATGCTCATATCAGCTGTATCAGGTGTCGGTCAGAAAGTGAAGAGAGAGGGAGGAAAAGAGGGTGTGATGCTGTTTTGCACAAAGTGAAATGAGGCGGTGAAGGACACAGAGGAGGGATTTCTCTGGCACGCATTCAAATGCAACAGCAGCATCCCACAGTTTGTCCTCCCCTCCCTCCCTCACCTCCACACAACACAGGTAGGCAGCGTGTCCCCTGAGGAAACAGCCTGTGACCCTCTCCATGGTCGCTTTTAATGTGAGGTAATTCAATTTCCTGCCCGATGAGATGCACACATTGTTTATTCAGGAAGCAGATCCACCCAGATCTGGGTCAAATTGTAATTGTAGTTTGTTTAATCTGCTGGCTGCACCAGATGGGTGGGGTTTACAGCTACAGAGCCTTTCCCATGCGTGGTTAAAGGTGCTATTTGTAGCACATCGTGAAATTATTAACCACAACATTAGTATTGATAAGTAATCTTCCACTGCTACTAGTCGATACAGGAAATGGATTGTATTCACAAGGCAACACCCTCACAAGCTATAGCGTCAGAAATTACCACAACACTGGGTAAACAACAACGATCTGAGCGCGAGACTCAGCAGAAAGTTAATATTTTAGGTTCAAGTGGTAAGCTTTAATTGCAAGGTTATTTTTAGTAGATTACATTGCTCTGTACAGAGGTTTCCAATTTTATTTTCATGTAAAATGTGTGGTCCTATGGTTCTGCTCTGTCAGAGGTTCAAGAGGGTGGAATAGAAAATCAAAATAACATTAGAGAACCTAACACGTATCTTTGAATAACCAATACAACGTGATTTTCATAAAATTAAGCCCAGTGGCAGTCCAAATAGCATGAAAGACAAGTTTAAAGGGAATCAGTTTAGATGGTGTTGTTACTGGTTGTTTTGAACAATCTATGGCACCAGAATTACCTGGGATTAAAAAAAGTTATATCTTATCTCATATTACTATTGTAAAGCTATGCAATCACATCAAAAAAGTTATCTATAGCCAGTTTATCATCCGTCTTTTTCCAATATGCATGCCCTGTGTTATTTTGTCATGTTCTTTTTTTGTGCTAGTTTTGTTCTCTTCTTTTACTTTGTTGTATTTCAGGAGGCCTTTTCAACACTTTGGCAAGATGGGGTCTACAGATGAAAAATAGCCTTTTGGCTAACTCTGGCATTCTTACTCATTTATCACCACGTGTGTTATTCATTTGTACTGTCCCTTTTTAAATTAAACTCATTTGGTCGGCACGTTTACAAAGTATTTCTGAATAATGCAATCTCTTCCAAACTTAAAGAAAAATGGATTCTGTTTTACAAGACAGGAATGATCTGCTCTTCAAACCATCTGGTTAATTACTGTTTTCTGTTCTGTACAAGCAAGCAAACATAAATATCATTTACATACCAGGAAGAGCCAATAATCTTGGCCGTGTAATTCTTCCAGGAGTATTTTTGAGTGGTGTCTCACACCTCCTTCGCTCCATTTGTGTTCATTTCTGTGCTGAGGCTGCCATCATTGAAGAGTATCCCTTCATTTTTTATCAGATCCTGGGGGACAGGCATTATATTTGTGTTAGAGGATGTTAAATATATAAAAATATATACAGCTACAGGTATAATATTTAACGTTAGCCTTGCATTGCTAAAGTTTGTCACCTATATGAAGTTATTAGGCAGTAGTGGAAGAAGTAATTGGATCATTTATTAAGTGAAAGTAGCCAACACTAAAAATATTAAAGGTAATTATTAACTGTGGATTACAAATATTTGAGTAGCCCAAAATGTAAATACTCAAGTATAGATACTTTAAAACTGTACTGAACTGAACTGTAGTTAGCATCAACATTGAGTTTAACTTGCTGATTTTAAGTTCTTTCACAATGTTTATGATGCTAATATCTACAGTATAATGTTAGCTTTTAATAGCAGTTAGCTAGTCATTTTGAATAATGTTAAGTTGCTGCCAAATGATACACGGTCATATATAATCATGTGGATAACGATATCCTTATTGAGCTGCGTTAGCTTATAGCTACAGTTAGCTTTTATGCTAACGTCAGCCTAGCTTACACCGGCTAACATATTTTCTTGCGAGATATTATAAACGTTGAAGGTGTTTATGCTCTTCTGAGTACATCGTTTTAGAGCTAACTCAAGCTGAAGTTCTGGCTAACAATGTTTTACAAGCACTATTAAAATATAGACGGACAGCAAATACTTTTCTACTGACAGAATTGTCACTTTCTGTACTCACCATTAGCGGCTGAAGAGTCGAATGCGCAGCGGCGCTTTGAAAGGTCGTTTAAAACCGGAAGGCACGAGAACAGGAATTTGAATAACCGCGCCCAGATCTTTGGTACATGAGGTTTCTTCTCAGTCTGCTGGATGTTTCAAACGTTTGAGCCACTTAGAAGTAGCACAAGTACAAAATAACTACTGGTGATGGCTTTGACAGTTGTAATCTTCAGCCTAGTTTTTAATAATACTGATATTAACTGACGCTGAGTAAATGTTCTTTATTAGGACATCCTTACAAAAAAATTAATTCTGCCTTTCCAAATGTAATAATTTTCAGTTTTGACAGGTATTGTTTTACAAGTAATACTTTATAATAACCATCATTAATAAATAATACCTTTAAAGTTAATTCAGCTTTACTTAATAGTTATTTCACTGCAACTTTAAGGCCATCCAGATAAAGTTTATAATTGAACTACAGCGTATTTATGAAGAATTGACAGAGTGTTGCTTAACAAGCGGTTCATAAAGTATTTCATTGTTTGCTAAAAGGGGAATTACTATTCAATAAAGTTTGATCAAATACAAATTTCCCATTTATTAACGATGGTTATTATAAATAAATAAATATCCGTTTATGACTGAGGCTCTTTCATGGGTGTTGAACTGTACAGCATTATAATGAGAGGTGTTTGCCCAGCGCATTTACAAGCATGACTGGCGAATGATATTAGAAACACATTTCAACATAATGCAGTCCAGTACAACAGTGCAACTACAACCTTAGTAGCCGAATAAACCTATAATATTCTAACAAAATTTGACCGTTATAGGCTTTGTAAAGATGCAATATGTGGCGGAGCAGATGTGTTCTTATATCCAGGGAGAGTAAATCAACTATACTTTGAGGTACAAGGCCAGCATGCACGAACCAAAAGCAGCTCAGTGAAATTCAGCCATCTTTGATTTTATTATTTACGCCTCTCTTTTTGTCGAGTGTGAAGCCTCGAAACATCGTCTTTGGAAAAGGTTTAGTGGCGTATCAGCCATGACTTTCACTGCGTCCACAGTTGTACAGATAGTTAAGGATCATATATAGGATAGCACATCTGTGCTGTGTGCCGATTTTCACAAAAAAACAATACCACAACCAGAAATTGCACTGCATATGGATGACAATTACTGCGGTGGCAGTGCCGTGGTACATTATTCGCAGCATGCTATGTCACAGGAACATGGCTTTCCAAAGCGTGTCCGCCCTTTTTATTTGATTCAAAGACAGTGGCAGTGGCAGAACTGTGTCAAAACAGCACAAAGAGGACAAATAGAGAATTTGTGCCTCCCTTCACGTTTAATTCCCCTCACCACCCTGGGACTCTGGAGTCTATTTGGTCTGAAGTCTTCCAGTCAAGATAATTAGTTTCAAACATTTTTTCGTCTTTTTCTTCTCCTTCTTCTTTTTGTTACTCGCGGGACATAAAGTCTTTTATAAAAAAATATGTCAGTGTAACTTACTGGTAATATCAATCACGATCGCTCTCCCGCCACCGCAATCCTCACAACCAACACACACACACACACACACACACACACACACACACACACACACACACACCCCAACACGCACAGCATCAGCCAACATTACACCATTTTTCCATGACATAGGTTGCATTTTTCACCACAAATAAGATCAATATGTGAACGCGGAGATGATAGAATTCATCTCGGGTGTGGAGTGGGTGCGCTGGAGGAGATGCATGCTCCGTATCATGGCCCCAATATCCACGTCAACTGCAATTAGGCCAATAGAGCGGTATATATCCTAATTTTTTTTTAAGCGGCGGGTCAGGATTCAGGACCTGAAATAGCTGGCAGGCCCTGCTGCTCCAGCATCCCTACATGTCAAGAGCACTAGTTTTAATTAGTCTGGGTCCCAGGGTGACAGACTACATTTATCAAGTGGGTCCCAAGCCTCAACTTTTGAAGCACCTCTCCTCTGTGGGAAGCTAAAGTCAACGCAATGTCAAGTGGTGATAGTCCTGCTCCAAACTACTCTCTCTCTCTCTCTCTCTCTCTCTCTCTCTCTCTCTATATATATATATATATATATATATGTATATATATATATATACATATATATATATATAAATATACATAGAGAGAGAGAGAGAGAGAGAGAGAGAGAGAGAGAGAGAGAGTATATATAGAGTATATCAGATCTTTTTATTTATTTAATTTTGTTTTTAACAATAGTTGTTTTGTTATACGCTTTGCCTTTGCCTCCTACATGCTCAAGCTCACAACTGAAATAGCCGTAGGGTGTCATCATTATTTAACATTAGAATTTACATAAATGTTACTGAGCTGGGAAATAAAGCTGGGAAATTCGCAGTCAAAGGTTTACATTTCCTTCTGAGCAATTTTGCAATGATTAGTCTTGCCGAAGTGGTCGAGACATCTCGTGTAAAACGAAGGGGTGTACATTTAAAAGTTCATTTTCTGACCTTTATGTGTCAAGAGATTGTAACTGAGCACAGATCAACACAGCGTCGGTGAGGAAAGGAAGGGAGGTACACATAAAAGGCATCTAAACACATTCAAGTCTCTTCGGGTATTTCTTGCAGACAAAGCCCTCTCGTGAGTTGTTTTGTGTTTTGTCTGTGGCTGCAATCAGGAAATAACATAAACAGGAAGAACAGAAAGTATAGAACAGGAAGTATGATGTACCGCCTGGGTATTCAAGAGGGGGTCCACGTCCCCTAGGGAGTCCTCAGAGTTATTACAGTGGGGGGGGGCCAAATATTTTTAATTATCATTTTTTTGTTGGCCTCGTCATGGCTTTGTTAGGCAGGACAGTTTAGAGAGATGGCAGGAAACAGGATGAGAGAGAGGGGGGATGACATTCAGCAAAGGGCGACAGGCCCGACCCGAACTCTGAGCTGCTGCGTGGGCGGGTGCACGCTCCACCAAACTGAGCTTCCGGGGTATCTCCTGTCTTCAAAAGCTTTTCATTTTTAAAATGTAATGTGTCTGAAAATGGAAAATACACATTAACATGAATGTGTATAAAGTAGTAGAAAAAAGATAAACTCTTTAAAAAGGTTCTATTTAAGCTCACTGATGATCGTCTACCTGTGACTCCTCGGGCAAACAGCCTGCTAAACCTCTGTGCGCCATCACTGAAACACATCAGCTAGCTGTCTGTGTTACTATCTCCAGTTTACAGACATTCCTGTGAGCCACAATGAATCGTTTTTTTTTTGTTGTTTTTTTTAACTTATCAAGCAAGAGAATCTGATGTAGGCTATCCTCCACCTCAGAGAGCACTTGAGAAATTGCCGACCGTGAGGCTAACGCGCTTTCTGTCCGCCACGCTACAACCGCCGCTGACCTGTTTACACGTGGCACCATAGTTAGTGTCGGGGTTTCTGCTCCGTCTCTCCATCAGCTCAGGGGTCCTGAGCCTGAAAAACACTGAAGACCTGTGGTGTAATGTTTTTTGAAAGTGCCATTTCAGTAGTCCAGATAGACCAGCTGGCTATCTAGGAAGTTTAAAGGCGTATTTCTGAACTTTTGTGAGGAGCTTTTACTCTAAAATTCAAAATAAAATACATTATTTTTATTTTCAAAATACCTTACCTGCCTTATAAAACAAAATGATTGTTAATAAAAGTAATAACGTTTTCTGATTGGACATCACCATGATGAAAAGACAGATTTATGCTTCTCCTGGCTGCACGTAAGCTAACGTACACATTTAGGGCATTCAGCAGACGCTTTTGTCCAAAGCGACTTACAGTAATTCATACACACATTCATACACTGATGGCGGTGGCTGCCACGCAAGGTGCCGACCAGCGGAGCAGTTTGGGGTTCACTCTCTTACCCAAGGTCACATCAGCATGCAGACCAGGGGATTCAAACCAGCGACCTTCCGATAACAAGACGCTGGCTCTACCCCTGAGCCACAGGTACCTTCTTGTGTGTCTTTAATTTGAATCTTCGTACTTGTCAGCAAGGAAGCAATGTCATGTTTGGCAAACCAGAATGTGAAGGAAATACTAAATATCTCAGAAACCAATTTGTGTAATTTAACCACTACATCTGTGAAACAATTAGGAGTTACACACGTAAATGGACGTGACATGATGTGAGGTAGTATTAAGTAGCATCAAGAAGAATTTAGTATGTCCTGCAAGAAGACTACTTGTGGCTGTACGATGCTGAAAGGTACCAACTAACTTAGAAAGAAAAATATTTTAAAAAATGTCCTGGCAGGATGTTGGATCAACCGATCAGCTCAATGAGCAGGTCCACACTAACCAAGGTTGAGAATTGATTTGTCACAAAGGCGAATTCGAGGTCCATCAAGGGTTTGGGTCCCAATGGACACAGATTAATTCAGTTCAGTCAATAACAAGTCAGCTGTCTGATGTCTCTCTGAGCAAAGCACATCATTCAACCTACCATTTAAATGTGCGCGGAGGAAAAAAATAAGCAAATATCGACTCTGAGTTTGTCCCGTTTGCGGGGAAAATGGTAGAATAACAAAAAACATAACCATCCCCGAGTTAAAGCATAAAATTGAACGGTCTGAGTCAGCTTTTGAAGGAACTCTTTGAAGGCTGACTGTGTGCTCAGTGATTTACAGCCTGCAATATCCTGATATACACACCTCATTATCTCCTACACCCCTGAACAGGTTTATAATGATCTGTAACAACCTTCTTTCATGTCTGTCCCATTCTCCTCGCAGTAACCTTGATATCCACAGACACTTTACAGAGTGGGTTAATCCTCCTGCTTTGGCACTCCCCCAGGAACCCTGGCTGAAAGGGCTACCTGTTGTCTGTGTGTTTCCCAATTATAGTTTTCTCCTGAGTAAGCATGCATTAGGTGACTCATCAAGAACGGCTGTCTGCCAGAGCCGGCTGGAACGCAGTGTATTATTTCAGCATCAGTGTATATTTCAGGCTGAGCGAGAGGGGCGAGAGCGAGGCCATAAACTTAATGGGTTAGTTCACTCAATAAAGCGGTGACTTGTATGACTTGGAAGCCGCCCAAAATATAACATACTCAGGAGCGCCACTGGCGGTTTTCCTATGGGAATATGAGAGGAGGTGAAAGTGCGTTTTTTTTTTATGCGCGCCTACTTGTGTGGTTTCTCGTCTTTCTAGGACTGACTCATAGGGGAAGAACACGTCTGAGGAGAGAACATTTTAAGGGCCGCAAGTCTTTTTCGAAACTGGTTTAGATGGCTGACGGCTTAGAGAGGCGAGAAAATGTTCAGAAAATTCAGCTCAGTGTACGTTACATGTCGTGTCATGTTCAGATTAGGAGCATATGAGCTGACGTCAAGGCGTGACAGCTGGGTGAGGAGGGTTACCGAAGCAGGAGACCACTGTTCGATACGGCTGTTCAGCATTTGTAAGCGCTAAACCACAGGATATGTTTTAGCGACAGACCACTGTTCAAGGTGGAGTTTCAACATTTGTAAGGATGTTTTTAACCTGTCTTTTATTTTTAACATCTGCTCGATTGTTCGTGACAAACTTGGTGGAGATTGAATGTCGGCCACTACGTTCACCGGCGGACATGGAACAGCTATGACTTCTTTTTCCAAACAAATTAAGCGGTGAAACACACGGCTCTGAAAAAGATCGCCTTTGACTCTTTCTAATCAGAAGAGACACCAGAAGGACAGACATGCCTGAATGATAAACGCAGCGAGTATCAGATGAGAAATGAAGCCTGAATGTCAGTGAAGGGATGGTGGTTTGTTTTACATGTGAGGATGGCTGATTAAAGATACTTCAAGTGTGACGAGGATGGGATTCTAACCCACGCGTGCAGAGTACAGTGGATTAGCAGTCCATCGCCTTAACCACAGCCAACTCGTCTTCCATCACCCATTCGGGTGAGAAGGTCATCTTAACTCAGGTCTGGTTGCAGTGCCTTGCAGAGACCTTCGAGGGGAAGTAGCTCAAATGTTCGAGCACTTCCTTAGCATGTGAGAGGGAGCGGGATGCCAACGACAAGACCACTGTTTGAGACAGCATTTCAACATTTGTGAGCATTTGTGATCAAATCACTGGATATTTTTAACGAGACACCGCTGTTCAGGACAGCGTTTAAACACTTACACGCGTGAAACCACAGGAGACACCACTGTTGGAAAGGGAATTTCAACATTTGTAAGCAAAAGACCACTGCATATTTTTAACGAGACACCACTGTGTGAGAACGCCATCCAAGCATGAAACCACTGGATATTATTAACGAGAAGCCAATGTTCGCGACAGTGTTTTACCAGTTGTAAGCATGAAACCACTGGAGAGTTTCACCAAATGACCACCGTTTAAGGCATTTCAGCATTTGTAATCATGAATCTTCACCGGATATTTTGAACGAGGGTTCACTGTTTGAGCCAGCGTTTCATTATTTGCAAACATTTCATATATTTTTGGCAAGACATACAATTTTCCCGCCGAAAACTGGGTATCTTTAACAAGACGTTGGGACATTTTTTAGCCATGTTTGTGGTGACAGAATCTTTTCCTGATCTTAGCAGAAAGGTTTTAGTGCGGAAACCTAACCAGATCATAAGCACACAGCACTGTCACAACATAAAACTAAGAATGAAATATAAAGAATCCTAAATTTCCAACATATATTCGATTATTGGGATGAAAAAATGTTATGTTGTTCGGTACACAGTGGTTGTGTGCGTGCACACAAGTGTAACGTGCAGGGAGAAGATTCAGACGGCATCATGTTCCTGTCCTAACTGAGTTTGTTCATGCCTCTGTGGCGTGTTAGTGAAACACTTGATCCAGGGAATCAGGGGAGTAAAGCCTGTTGGGAAGAAGTTTCGTAACCACTTATAGTAAACTGACACTGCGTGGAAATAGAATTACAATGCTCAGCGCTCCATGGAAAACAGGACTGAGTTGAAACATGTGTGAAACATTCAAAAGTCAGAGTGGGGAAATATTGAAAACCAGCACCATTTTTTAATTTCGTCAATCTCAGAGTAAAGCCAACAGAGACGCTCGAGGCTGATTCCTCAGACAGTGGTCTCATTTCCTTCCTTTTTAAATTGAAATCAGAATTTGTCGCTTACCTCGAGAAATCTGAAAAGCTGAGACTGATTCTCTCGTGTTAGAAACAAATCGTTTCATTAGCGAGTTACATTTCACATTAAGATGCTTGAATCTTCAACAAGGCTTCCGCTTTTGGCTTCCCCTTTAGTTCATGTTCAGGTTCACCGAGCCAGCACGCAGATTCTTTTTGAGTCATGTTGAAAAAAAGAAACTGAAATTAGTACCCAGCTGCAGGCTTCATTACACATCTTAAGCTCCAGAGCTTTACATGTGGAGAGTGGTAAGACTGTCCTTTCATCGGTTCTCATCAGTTTTCAAACTTCACTGAACGTGTCAGGTTACCTGTTAAAGAAAAAAAAACTCCCGTCTGGATCTTCTCAGACATTATTTCATCTCTGCATGTTTGGCTCATGTTCTAACCTGCTCAGTCAGTCTGTCTTTTGCTGTGTCACTTCACAACCGCTGTGATATAAAATTCAGGTGTTTCATCAGAGGTTCTATGAAGAGATTAACTGACTTAAGATCTTGTTTTTCTATTTAAAACCAAGTGTGTTAACATAATCCATTGTATGTGTGTGTGTAATTTCACCGTTTGCATACCTTTTTATCGGCGCGGTAAGTTTGTGTTGACACTTTTAATTTCTTTATTTCCAGTTTAAATTATGAAGAAGTCTTTGACTGGCTTTCTCCTTTTAATATTTACTTTCATGCGGAATATAAAGCCAACAGGTGACGGGACTTTTGTAAATATTTAATTCTCTCAGTTTATAGGGAAGTAAATTGAGTTTGAGTTTCCAGTAAATCATAAAGTGCAAGTCATTTGTTCTGTTCCTGGTGGACATTTTGACAGTCATTTATAGTTAAATCATGTTTTACTATGCTGTGGAAACAAGCAGTGAGCTGACCTGCCTGCCTTTCTGCCTGCCTGTCTGTCTGTCTGTCTGTCTGCCTGCCTGTCTGCCTGTCTGCCTGCCTGCCTGCCTGCCTTTCTGCCTGCCTGTCTGTCTGTCTGTCTGTCTGTCTGCCTGCCTGTCTGCCTGCCTGCCTGCCTGCCTGCCTGTCTGTCTGTCTGACTTCATGTTGGCTTGCTTTCCTCTGGAATCCCTCTGCATATCAATGACTTTATGTGAGGAAAAATAAAAACCCAAATCCCCCAATCTGCTGTGTGCGTCTCCATGTCTGTGTGTGTGTTTGTGCATATCTGTGAGCCTGAATGACTGCTCATAAGCCTCTTTACATAGACTGGAGGTTAAAAGTCCAGTGTTCTTCTCTGATCATATCCCTGACAGGAGAACAGAAAGTACAGAGACAGAGAGATGTTGCTCAGCTCCAGATTTAGCTTCAAGCTCACACTCCATTTAACATTAAATATGTATTTATGTTAGATGTTACATACCTATCATGTCCCTATTTATTGTATTATTTTATGAAGGTGTGTGCTGGTTGTGTTGATACTGTTGCAAATCAAATTGCCCCTTGGGGACAATAAAACACTTTCCAGTAAAATCTAACGTATAAACATTAAATAACTGCATGTGATGTATTACAGGAGATGGAATGATATATTCAAAATGCATTACTTTTATTCATAATATGTGAACAGTAAACACTTGAATAAACATATCATGCTTTTTTAGAAGTTCTCCTTAACTTTATGGTGGGTGTTATTTTGGATCACACTACCTTGCTCGGCATGACCCGGCCTATTCTGCCTTTGATTGGCTACATCCTGCAAGTATTACACAAGTAATCGCATGTGCAACTCTCATCAAAGATTGAACAGTGGCGAGATGTCTCATTCTGTCGCTAAAACGGAATGTTCAAGACACATTAATGCATCGTATGAGAAAAACAAATTTCATTGAAAATTCGCCACGTGGGTTGACGTTGGCGTTTAAAAACAACCCGTGTAGACCCGCTATATAAAAGTAGGAACCTGAAAATTAGCATAATATGACTTCTTTAAGTAATGAAGTGACTGTTGGCTAATATTGGCTAACTTTTCCAATGAACTGCATGGGCTCTTAAAAACAATAATTTACCCAAAGTGGATTCTTTTTTTGGGACTCTTTCTTCAGCTCCATTTTGTGATTAATGCTCCACTAATAGTCTCTTGTGTTATATATTTTTTAAATAAAATGTTTCAATATGCATGTTTTATCTTTAATTGATCTAATAAATAATAAGTAATAGTCCCAGCATTACCGGTAAGAAGCCTCTATGCAGGGGGTATTTCAGGTCAGCTGTAGTTCCTCGGCTCCACCGCTGCGTGGCGCTGTTTAAAACGCTCTGACCTCAAAAACAACTTCCGAGTCTCGCTTCACAGAAAAAGGAAGTCGCCTTTGTTGACTCAGCCGGAGAAGAGCAAGATGTCTACCCTGGACGTGGACGATTTTATCCAACAAAACCGAGCCCTGGCCGACCAGGTGGAGACGTACCGAGGCTACTGGGAGAGTGAGAAGCACTGGGAGCCGCGGAGGGAGTTCATCCTGCGGAACATCAACGACTTCCAGCTGCCGCAGCTCGACCGGCTGCTCGCCCTGTCCATGGTGTGGGCGAACAACGTCTTCATGGGCTGTCGGTACGTAAACACAACGTGTCTTCCATTGTTGTCACAGTTCAGCACGACTATGCAAATGTCGACCAGGTTTTTGTGAAGATAAAACTGTTTCTCAGCCGTTAAACCTCCTTCTGACCGGGATGTTTACAACCTGTCAGCCTAGCTGCTCACTACATGACTCCAACATGTTTGCCAAAGTTGTCGGTTTTTACTTTTATTTAAAGAATACACACAACATATTGTTTGGGTTTGCTTCTGATAAGACTCAGAACTTCTCTTTTGGTGCTTTTGTCCATGAATGTTTTCGGGTGCAGACTCTTCTTCGTGTCCCTCTCTGCTCTCCCGCCGGCTCACTGCTGCCCCCTGTGTCCGCTAGGCGACAAACAAGTTGGCCCTGAAGCCTCCAGTTGAATCGTTTGTTTTGGTTTTTCCTTTAAAAAAAACATGACCACCAGTTGCCTGTTGAGGTTTATTATTTCAGAGCCAGATTGATATATTATCTGTCATACCAGGGCTGACATTTGGGGGTATTAGACTCTGCTAACATCAGCTCTGTTTGGCAGATTTTGCAGCTACGAACATTTTCAGAATAGTTGTGTTATAGCCCGCCCGAATTAACATCTATGGGGCTGATGTCAGTTTGTGTTTAGGTTATCTTTACTAAATGCATGCCACCAACAAACATTAAACATTGAATGATTAAATCTAAATGAAATTAAATTTGCCCCATTACATGTCAGAAACTAATGTTTGTCACAAGTTCCCTTAAAAGCAAGGTGGTGTTTCAAACTGCCCGTTTTGTCCAAAATCCAACTATGTTGAGTTTACTTTCATGTGACGCAAAATAAATCTGGACAACCGAGAAGCCGAAAATGGAGAATGTTTGGTGTTTCTGCTACAGTATCGTGACAGTTTCTGTCAACCAATTAATCAGCAAAATTGTTTCAGCTCTACAGTAATTCTGTTCATCAATCTATCATCAGTTGTTGCAAATTTGCATTCTTATTTTTTCTTATTCTTAGCCCTTTTAGAAAACTGTGGATCGTTATACTGATGAAACATTTGTCTTGCTCACGGCAGGTATAGCACGGAGCTCCTGGAGAAAGTGAGGGAAATGGCAGAAGGCATCGAGGTCGTGGACGCACCGGTTTTCAAGACAAGAGATGAGATTATGAAGAAGCAGCAGGTACATTTGTGGGCACACACATCCTCGCTTCCATGATATACAATTTCCCAGAGACTTGCCCTAATCCTCACTCATACGGATATGTTCACAGTGAAAATTGTTCTCTCTCTCCCCACAGGGTCGATGACGGGCTCCGTCGTATCATCCCTCCTGGTTGTGTTGGATTAAGTTGTAAGACTGGTGGGACTCGTTTCTGATGTACGTACAGGCTGTGCTTGTAACGAGTCTTGCAGTCCTGAACTGTTTGTAACGGATGTCAAATCTTTCTTCTTTTTCTTTTATCAAAAGTAGAAAGACTGTTTCTTGACAGCAAAGATGTTTTTGTCAGTGTTGAAGCTCCACATTGTTGTTTCAAGTTATTTTTTAAAGTGTACTCCTTCTTTTTAGTACAGTTTTTTTAATAAATCCAGATGAAAGACGACACTGTGTCTCGTTCCTGCCTGAAGCACAATAAAGGACATGTAGTTTCGTCTCATGGGAATTTTCTTAAGACTGATCCTAGTGATTCTCTGCTCTTAGAGATTTTCTCAGTAAACAAACAATTAAGGGCCAACCCTTTCTCTTGTCACCGCCACACGCTTAAAGAAAATGGTAATTGAAGTGAAAACTAGGATATTGATTTCAAAAGAGGTAGAGGTACCTCAAAGCTCTAACACACAGTTTCCAGCTGTCTGATAAATGGCTGTGACAAAAGTGGAACATTTTTCTTTTTGCCTCAGTTGAGGCTTGGTTTTGCATCTTAGTTCACACTTCACCTGCAGACAGAGTTGTCTCCTTTTCAAGGACGATAAACTGTGTTACCAATTTCGAGCACAGACCAGGCATTAATCATGAACAGAGAAAATGATTTCCTCTCTGACTTCTGACGCTTGGAATCATTTCGGGACTGGAAACAGTAATGTGATGATGAAAAGCCCCAAAGAAAGAAAATAAACAGATCTCTTGTTCATTCTCTTGAAAGAAATTACAAGTTGTTCTGAATAATTGTTGACATAAAGAACTCCTGTCTCTCAGTTTAACCCCCCACGGTAGAAAGTGAATGTTAATATTATGCATAATAAATAATGAAGGATGCTGGGAAAACTCGTTTAACCGTGGTAGGAAACAAACCAACGACAAGAAATACTGTCTCAAAGTCTGAAAAATGTGTTTTATTATGTTTATACAGCATATTGTTATAAGTATACATTTTTTTGTTTAATTCACAAAATTTTATAACATATCCCTTCTGCTTTATTTAGGTGAAATAAGTCACGAGCCACAATATGACTTTTACTGTCTCAGAAAAGAGGAACTCTTATTTTATGATGACCATCTTTTTTTGTGTGGATTATTCAGATGGGCAGGGTTAAAGTCATGATTTTATACTCAAGTGGTCTTTTAATTGGGTGTCACATACAAAATAAAATAAGAGGCAAATGCGGGCATGAAAACAACTTAAGCCTTTGGGAAAACAGCCGACGCCACACAGTCCGAACTGCTGCAGTTCTTCTGTCGATCCTCTTTCAGCTGCTCTCAGAAACGTGCATGCACCAGACCGGCTTCTACCCTCTGCTCGTTCTTTCCGCTGTGTCATTTTAAGAGAAGGATCAAAACCACTGACGCTTCATTCACGCTCACACACGTCACAGGCAACGTAGCTTTATAGAGTGATTGGAATAAAACATTCGTAACTTGAAAAAGCAGCTCTGCATTTATCTTCTATTATCCGGGTTAGATCGTGAACTGTGACAATGTATATATGATCCATCTGTGCACATATCCACATGACTCGTCTTAGTTTTTTTAACCAGCTTCACTGATTCTGTCTCAAACCTTCAGTTTTCTACTTGCCACGTCTGTCCCTTATACACCGTTAATAAACCATCATAAAGTAGTACAAGTACTGCTGATACACTTAATAAGGGATAAACAGTGAAAAGACTGGGGTTAAGTCAAGATGTGAAGGAGGACTGATGATTTAACTCATTTCTTTTCAGAAGGGATGGTCCAGTGTTCCCTATTCTAAAAGGGAGATAAGAAAGGAAGCAGTAGAGCACCTTTCATTAGCATTTAGAGAATCTGAGCAGCTCTCAGCATGGCTGCCACTTAGATGCTTCCTGTTCACTTCCCTCAGTTAAGAACCTTCCAAAACAAACAAACACTATTGGACATCTGAGTCTCTCTCAGCTGACTGCTGGGAAATTAGATGCAGACTGATACGGATGCAGAGTTTCCTCGGTTCAGCCAGGATTCTCTCATTCACACAGTCGAGTTCATCGCTTCCCATCCCATGTTAATATTTACTTTCTCATAACACTCCCTCTCCAACTTCATCTTCTACCTCGCAGCAGAAATGATTAAAATAAAAGCTCGGAGCTGCCGAGCCAGGGAGTCATGATTCATCAGTGCAAGGGAGAGAGACTTGGCGCTGTTTCTGCCTGTGACGTCTGTGAGCTCAAACCTACAGTGTCTCTTAAAATAACAGAGAGGATGCTGGAACAGAACAGGGATTTTGTTCTTTATGAGCTGCGTCCGTGGCTGACTTGAAGAATACAGCAACTCTGAGAGACGCCTTCTCGGTTTATATTCTTCTTCCATGACATTCAAAATCTGCTGATTTGGTCACTAACCTGCCCTTTCCAAAAACAGCCAAGTTGTGTGCACACCAGCAGACATTACAAAAAGAAAGAAAAGAAAAATGAACAAAATCTGTAAAACTCAAACACTAACAGCATCAATTCAGCAAAACAACAAAGATATATTACAAATTCTGTTAGCAATAACTTATTTCACATCATGCAATAAAAAAAAGTAAAATTAAGGACAAGAAACACAAATATAAGATTGATTTCCCCTCCCCCGTTTTCCTTAAAATGTATTGGCAAGCAAGTTAATGTCCGTTCTGGTTTGGTTGTTTTATTCTTCCTTTTTTTTTCAGGGTGGCACTTGAGTTCTTCTGATATAGTTGCTGTTTTTTCTTGATGAGGTAAAAATGAGCGACTGAAGTACTGGGATGATGAAGAAGAGAGGGCGGTGGAGAGGAAGGAGGAGATGGCGAGGAGGAGAAGCTCAGACGTCCACCCAGCTCTGCTCCACGATGGCCGTCACCCTCTTCTCGTACTCCCTCTTGTTTTCCTGATAGAGCTGTGCCGCCTGACTGTTGGCCGGGCTGTTGGGGTTTGGCTCGTCCAGCAACGACTGTGGAAAAAAGGGAGAAAGGTGATCAATCAAAAATCAGTTAATGAGACAGCTGCGTCTTTAAATCACTGCACTGGCTTCTTTTATGTCAGACAGATGTTTGAAATCACTTGTCTGTAAAGCAGTAAATGATCTCAGGCCTAAATACATCTGATTTACGTGTAAGGCATGAAGCATCCGCCCCAGGTTTACAGGTTTACTCACTGTTTCCAGAGTCAAAACCAAGCTGGTTTAAACCGCTTTAAGGTTGTTTTTTTTGTCCCCTACCTGTGGAACCAACTTCCTGAATACCTGAGATCCTCTAAAACTGTCAGCTCATTTAAGTCAGGTCAAACGTTCCATAATTTATTGCATTAATTTAAGCCTCGGCTTACCAGCGTTTAAGAACCAGGACAGATTCTCCAAATGGGATGGAATGTTCAGAAATGTTCATGTGTGCGATGTAAATGGCAAATGGCATGCGTGACGAGTGTAAATAAACATTTGAGCGCATTTAGATCGAGTAACAGATGCTTTGTGGCTGTTCTTGCTGATCTCACAGCACAGATGTTGACTGCTGGTGAACACATTATGACCTGCCATCAAATATCATGCTTGTTCAGAAAATAGAAGTTAAAAAAAAAAAATCACATTTGAAAAAGTATGACAGGACCTCTGTTCAGGAAATTTGTGGTTGGATTTTAACTTCTTAAATTACAGACATGGCAGTTTTGCACAAAATTCTTTACATTAGAGATCCCTAGGTAATACTCCTCACGTGCAAAGAAGGCTAAAGCTGACATGAATCTCCTGCAGGGCAAGTAAAAATATTTAATGTAAGCATTATGTACTTGTATCTAACCAACCTGGATGGAGGTGAGTATGGACGACACATCGTATGTGGGGCTCCAGCGGTTCTGAAGGATGTCTAAACATATACTGCCATCTGCGTAAACTGGGAAACAGAGAGAGAACACATTCAGTCTTCAGACCACAGACATCACGTCATCGAAATCATCACTTATCAATACATAACATTGCCAAAATAAAATCACTGTTGTTCACTGCAACTCCCTGTACTCGTCTCTCCCAACACTCCCTCCAACTCATACAACATGCTGCAGCTCTTCACTGGCTCCAAAATGTGACCATATCACTCCAGTTTTAGCTCCTGTCTTCATCTTGAAATGAAACACTTTTTGGTTGTGTATCTATCAAGTTGGCTGAACGAACCCACAGAGGAAATTATCCACTTCATTCTGACTTTCCAGCCAGCCCCACTGATTTAAGGGGGAAACTGTCTGAATGAGGAGGAAATGTGTTCTTGAAGCTTTGATATAATGGAAACTCAAACTGTGTAACAACGACTACATCTAAAGCCCAAACATTTTGTACTTAATGATGCAAACGGTAGACGACGGTTATCAACAAAGTGAGGGCAGATGTTTATTGTAGCGCTTACCATTAGGGTGAAACATTCTGGAGACAAACCGAACTGTGGGAGGCTTGTTTGGGTACTCCTCTGAAAACTCTATCAGAAGCTTAAACGTTCCTGCAGAGACAGAGAGGGAGAGGAAATGAGTGTGTGAGGAGCTTGCACAAGTAACGCTGTGAGGAGAATACAGATGTGGAGGGTGGAGGGTGGAGGGGGTTAGAGAAGGAGAGAGAAACAATAACGTGACTAAAAAAATACAGCCGGCTCAACTAGAAAAAGAAGCTAATCCTTCACCGAGGCAGAGGTGTCGACTCTGCAGGCTAAAAGGAGAATAAAGGAGGGAGAGGACTAATAAGAGACAGAACAATAAGGCCAGAGTCAGCACTTCTCTTGCCTGACCCAGGTCATAATTACAAGCAAAGAAAGAATATGAGAACAAAAAGTGTGTTTACGTGCACATTTCTTCTAGTACTGCATGTATTATACAGCAGAACTGCAGGTTTAATACTACAGGAAAACAACTGAGTGAGTGTTCAGCTCCTCAGTTAGTAAACCTTGATTCACCGTAAGTGCTTTAAATGAAAACTAAATGTATACAACAGCTGGCCCTGTCCATATAACTTAGTTGATCTAAATATCACCAAATACAAGGAAATCTGTCTCTGTGTGTAAAATGATTACAAGGTTCAAGAGCAGCTTTAATTTCGAGGGTGCTCAGATGCAGATGAGGTGAAGACGGGAGGAATTGTCGATCATTTGATTAGAGCTTCAACAATTAATCAATACATCATCTTTTGTAGTATTTTGAATACTTGAGTAATCATTTCTGTCCAAACATTTGCTGGTTCCAGCTTCGTAGTTGTGAGGATTTGCAGTCTAAAACGCAATCAGAAGTTGTGACTTCGGGAACTGGGAAATTGTGATGAGTACTTTTCACAGTTTTAGACTCTGATTAATAATCATAATTAACGATTTATTGTGAAAATAATCCGCCGATTAATCAATAATAAGAATGATGATTAGCTGCAGCTCTACATTCTGCACCATCATTTATCAGTTTTTGTGTTGATACAGTGTAATCGTGATGTGTTTGACACATTTCTCTTTGTACAAAGAGTTTGGTGCAAAGACGCATTCAGACAGAGACAATGTACGCTTGTCTTGCAAAAACATAATACACAAAACCCAGAACCAGCCTCAGATTTTGCTGCCATGCAACATCATCGTGCAAGGGGCTGCAGTGCACAGCTACATGCATGCAAACCCACATTCCTGGTAGATTACTGTGTAACAGGAATGCAGTATTTCTACTGTTTATCACACTATCAGCACAATGGAAGATGCTGCTGTGATCATTTAGTGAAATGCTGTATCAAAGTTTTTAAGTTCCCAGATTTGTTTCTTAGTCACACTTTACTTCCTGGACTGTATTTAAATTCTTATTGATACCTGAGGCAACACACCTGCACCAACTCAGCCCGTTATGATGACGGTCTGAACACCCACTAACATAATCTATAACACTGGAAGATATTGCTTTGGACGTCATTAGATGATTCTAAATACACCTGCCATATTAATATGTTTTAGTAAGAAAAATACCCGTATTAATAGTTGTAATGATGACAGAAATGATGGGGCTGTGTGTAAAAAAGGTTAAAATTCCAGTGTTCATTCAATATAAATTTGAACACCTTTAAAAACAGCCATAAAGCTGAAAGGCAGCTCTTTAAACTCACTGTCAGTTTCACTAAAATGACTCATTCCACATACTTACAAAGTGCACACAAGTTGATTTAGCTCCCAACTATATTAGAACACCTCCAGGCCTTAAATTTAGATAATTCAAATCCCTTTTCAAACTTCTAAGACACCGAGAGATATCCCGTTTGTAACCACTTTAACTCTCCAGTAGTTTTCTAAAAATAGCTATTTAAAAAGCGTGGGAATGTGTAAGCCACCAACACCTTGTCATATTTCTACCACACACTGCCCAGAAGGCTGTTGTAAGTGGACTGAATGATGCAACTCTACAATAATGACAACGCAGGAGAAAGTGCAATCTAATCCAGATCTTGAATGAACGTGCTCCCACTGAGTCTGTGCTTCTTGGACCAGATGAATCAAAATGCACTTACCATCTTCAAACGGTGTTCCCACAGGCCTGCAGTGGGCAGAGAGAGAGAGCAAGAAATTATTTCCAAATTTTAAACATCCCCACTGCTACCAATAAGGCCTTGGCTTGTAGACAAACACAACCATCACCATCTACCCATCAGGGACCTGCTCTGCACGGACCCCAGAGACTGCATTTATTTACTCAGCTCTCCACATTTATACAGTCCGTGTAAAGGGGCCAATTAAATCAGCTGCTGAGACGTTTTACATTTTTGGCAGCTTCCCCTTTGACTTTAAATTAGATGACGAAGTATTGGCAAGTCTATGCCTCGTCCAGTCTACTTTAAACCAAAGTGTGAGGCTCTGGATTGTTTTTGTTTGGATCTTGTTGAGTTTTCAATTACTTCTGGTCTTGTTTCTTTCAACTGCATTTCAAATTGCATGCCGAGAGATAACACAAACTAGTCATTTAAGTTTTTATTCAAAGTTTTGGATTCATCAAGTATTATATGATACAAGAACATAAACACAATAAAGCACATTGCTATTTAATGCAGAATTCTGTATCCCACATATCCTCAACTATATTATTAAAAAAATAATAAAGATAATAAAATAAAGATGATAACAGACCTGGTGAAATTTTCTATGTTATCATTTATCCTGGCTATGATTAGTTCAAAGTAGGCATGGGATGTCCCTGTTATCCTGTCCAGCATAAGTGCAATTCAAAATATTATCCAGATCTTAAAACAGTCCAGTCTTAAAACTTTAAAATGAAAAATAAAACTGCACCAAACCATACTGGAATCACTTTATATATTTACTTATAAATATTGTTCTCTTAAATAAGTCATCTTAAATCACAAGATCTTCCTCCACAGAAAAAGATAAATAAATGGTGGAAACCTTCATCTCCCTGCCGTTATTTTCCCTAGTTTGGAGTTGTAGTATTTACACACATCCCAACTTGTTTTTGTGGGGGAAACGATGTGTAAACGATGCCTGGAGCCATGGTGACAGCCTGAGGCAATTCCAAATGAATCAGGGGATCAATAAAAAGGACAGTACAACACTGAGCTAGGCTGCATTTTCAAGTCATTCAGGTATTCTACTGTAATCCGTGATAAAATCCTCAATTGTCCCATTGCTAACATCATAAATCATCTGCCTAGTTCCTCCGGTGGCGAAGAATAATCCTGGCTGCAGCGATGGACAAAGTTGAGGAGATTCTGAGAGTGCTCACTACTTTCTTCTTTCTTCCTCCCCTTACTTGACCCACCAACTTCCGCCCCAACAGCGTCTCCCAGCCTGTTCTAGCATCAAACACCCACTGAGTCTCTACATGCTGCTT
Organism: Lagodon rhomboides; assembly: GCA_039737535.1. NCBI lineage: Eukaryota > Metazoa > Chordata > Actinopteri > Spariformes > Sparidae > Lagodon > Lagodon rhomboides. The sequence goes on from CM077795.1 coordinate 25,361,745, forward strand.
TTCCAGACTGTTCTGTGCCACAATCAGGCCTGTAATCAGAAATATTTAAATACTGCAAAGGGGTGGGAGGGTGGGTGGGTTGGAGGGACTCCGCGCAACACAATCACAGTGGCACAGTAAAGACAGCAGGGTGGAGTTGAATTTAGAGCATGACTCACCCAAAAATAACAGCGTTCCAAAGCATGATGTTGTTCTCTGACGGTGCTCCACTCACACCGGTGGGAGGATCTTCTTGAAGTCTGGATAAGACAGAGAGAAAGAGACATGTAAGAGAAGAACAGAGGGAGACGTGGAAGGACAGACAGAAAGGGGGAGACAGAAAAGGAACGCAGAAGGCGTACAAAAGGAATAGGAAGCAGGAAGAAAGGGATAAAGAAAAATGAGAACAAAAAGGAAAGATGTGCGGAAAAAAAAGAAGCAAACAGACGAACAAAGGGGCGTTAAAAAGGTGAAAGAGGGAATTAAATGGGGGATGGAAACAGAAACAAAAACAGACACGGGGGAGAAAGAAGCGGGAGGAGGGAGAAGCAAGAATTGGCGAGAGTGTGAGGATTTTAATTAACACCTTGACTGCAGGATAATTATCAGTCAAAACACGACCTGCTGTATCAACATGACTTCAGTCGACAGCTAGGCTCGCAGGATCAACTGCATACTACCCGTCCTGCTGCCACATGTCACTTAACATAACATATACAATTAGCACTCATCTGCAGCACTGTTGTACCATGACTGTGTCCCCAGAAGACATCAAAGACCTGACGGTGGCTAAGAGTCTTATCCTCCGTTGACCTTCGCCTGAAATGACCTCTGACTGATGTTGTTATGGTTAAGCTATCAGGATGAACCAAACCACACACCCTGATGTTTATTAATTAATGAAATTCATCGTTTTTACGATGCATTGCGGTGCAGACATGGACGATTATGCATCGCTGCACTGACACACCATAATCGATTATAGCCTACTAACGTTACTTAGTCCTACTCCGTTTCAACCTTCTCTCTGTTCTACACTCTTCCCTGCCGGTTCACAGTAACTACAGTATATGACGTCATCCCATTCGTTGTGCAACATGGCTGAGGAAAAAGTGATTAAAAATGCACCTAGCATTTTAAAAGCGGCCATCTGGACACATTTCGGATCTCATGAAGACACTGACAAGCACGAACTGGAAAAGACACACATGGTGTGTAAAGTGTGTCACACAGAAGTTAAATACCTATGGGAATACAACTAACTTGAGAAACCACGTTAGCCGTTTTCACCCGGAGAGGCTACCGTCAACGTTAGCGGCTGCCAAAGAGACAGCAGACCCAGCCCAGCCAAGAATTGATTCGACGCTACCAACTCTGCCACCCAACTCGGAGAAAGGGAAGAGAATAACCCAATCTGTGGCAGCTGTTATAGCTAAGGATCTATGGCCTTATTTTGTTGCTGACAACACCGGGTTTCGTCACCTGTTGAAGACACCGGAGCCCGATATACATGCAGCCACTTCACAGAAAAGGTTATGTGTACACTTTACCACGAAACCAAAGCCCAGCTAATGTCATCAATGAGCCAAGCTAGTCGAGTAGCAATAACATGTGATTCCTGGAATTCAGTCACAACAGAATCTTATCTAACAGTAACGGTACATCACATTAGCAAGGACTGGCAAATTTTGTCGCATGTGCTGCAAACAAGAGCCGTTTATGAGTCTCACACTGGTGCTCATCTGGCAGAGCGACTGTCTCGTGTCGTGGAAGAATCGCACAATGTTTTGTTTTTTGAAGATATATTCACACACGGGTAGGCTCGGCCCATCTCAGTTATTTCTGTTTACAATTAAGCAATGGCAAAAATTAAAGTCAGTATAACATATTTCATATGTCAGTTAACATATTGTTAACAAGTAAACAGCAATACATTAACTCGCGGTTCTAGTTTTTGTGATGTTTGTGCTTTCTCAGAGCACATAAAATAAAATGGGAGTTCATATATATATCTGACTGCTTGTATTCTTTGATGAAAACATAGCCATGTGCAGTAATCGTGATGCCTCTTGGAATCGAAAACAGGATAATCATAATCGAATCGTATCGTGAGACCAGTGAAGATTCACACCCCTAATGTTTATCTATCAATACGTGTTTGTTTCACTCTCCATCACACTGAGGACCGAGCTGAAACCCAGTTGATGAAAGCTCTCATGAAAGTTCTTTTTCCAGAAAAAAAAACAATCTGGTGCAGAGGAGGTGATGGGTTTTACATTTGCAGCAGCAGCAGCGGCAGCGCTGGTGTGTGGGGAATAAAAAGAAGAACTGGGTAGTTGGCAGCAGCAGCAGCAGCAGCACAGGACAGAGGAAGAAATGTCACCCAGAGAAAGTCACACCACGACAACAGGAAATCCAAAGAAACAGAAAATAATTGTTTATGTTGCGTAAAAACTCATGTGAGGATATGATTCTTACAAGTAGAGCTGCAACTGACTATTATTCATGTCATAATTGATTAATCTGCTGATTTGGTTTTTTCAATTAATCAATTGGCGATTTTGTTTATGGCTGAACAATTAATCAAATTACAGTCAAAGTTGCAATGTGGCCAAGTGCCATAACCAAATCACAAGAAGCTGAAGAAAACAGCTTTATAATGCAGTGCTGTAGTGCTGCAGAGATGTCCTGGCCTAGAAATCTTGTTCTCCAGATGTAATAAACTTGTTTGTTTGGCACAGAGCCCAACAAATGTCACATCATCATAATTTAAATCATTTTCTTCAGTGAAAATGAAAATGTGATGCTAAATGATCATAATCGTGAATCATATCACAATATTTGTCAAAATAACCACAATGATTTTTTTGTGCAGCCCTAATTTAGATGTAAGAAAAAAGTCAGAGCCTGAGGTGCAGGTCTTCAAATTACTTTCTTAAGTCTAAACCCACTGGTATAAAACAGAAAAGCAGCAGATCCTGACATCTGAGAACCTGGAACCAGCCAATTTGTGGCCTTTGTGACGACTTAAAAAGTTAAATGTTAAATACATAGAAGTATAATATTTATATTCTATACAATAGTTTAATATGCTCTAGTTTCAGATCAGACACATGACATGGGCATTTTTCCAAGAGCCTAGTGAAATTGAAAAATAGTTTTGCTCCCTCTCTTCCCCATTATCATCATTTCTTTTCAGTCCTGATTATTGGAGCATGAGTACTTCTATCCTGTTTGTTCACTGCCTGTGTTTGTAAAACAAGTTTCAAATGGATATCTTATCTACTGCACAATAAATCTACCTATGTGTAAAAATGAAGTCACTTAAACACATCATACAACACAAAAATAATGACAGATTGATTTTTCGTTTATGAAAACAATCATTAGCTTCAGCTCCACAAAGGAAACTGCCCAGTGAAGTCTGACTGACAACTGATCTCTGAAGTGCAGAGCACAAACAGCACAGCAACTACAACTGCCTAGCAACAAACACATCAACAAATCACAACACAGAGATGTCGCAGGTCAACATTTCAAATTAAGCGTCAGACACACAGCTCCTGGTTTATGAAACTATTGATCTGTAGGCAACAAAACAGATTTCTGGAGGATTACACCCACACTGATATCCAGAAATCAAGAATCACCACAGACTATTTAGGCCTACAATCCCATGCCTGGTATAAAAGCTGATTTAACAAGAGCTTACAGCTATAAAACAAGGCAGGTTGATTCGCGTGTCTGTGTGTGAGCGTAGATCCATGTCCCTAGCTGTAGACAGACCCACTGCAATTAACCTCATTTACTGTAATCTGCCTGAGCTCTCTGCTGGTGGAAGGATGCTCCACTCAACTTCCCTTCTAGATAGACTGATGGTTAATTTATTTTATTTTACTTGGAAAGTGGGGATGACTGACCAGTATGCGGAAGTAGTGGGCAGTTTTGACCCATTCCCTCAGACTGTGTGGAATAATGTGGCTTAGGGTGACATTGTGTGATGGTTAATTTTGTTAAAATGAAACAATTACTTGATTAATAATTTCAAGAACTACCAACAATTCTCTAAATGTCTTCTCCAATGTGAGGATTTGCTGTTTTTATGTTTTTTATCCTTGTAAACTCAGTATCTTTGGGTCGTGGACAAAATAAAGACAAACATTTTACAGCAACCAATCCATTAATCAGTAAAGTAATTGGCGGATTAATAGATAGTGAAATGACTGTAACAAATAACTAAACAGAGACAGTGTTGTCAAGGAAACCCTACCTGTAGAAATGGTCTAGTTTAGTGAGATCAAACATTGTGGGCTACTGAATAATAAACATACTAAATGCAACAAAAACACTCAATGCTGATAAGACTTTAACTGCTCTACTGTCTCATTATCAAAGCTAAAACCTCGCAAAAAATACGGAGGAGCAACAGGGCTGTAAAACAGAAACAGACCTGTGCTGAAATGTAAGGTGATGGTTGCTGGTTTCACAATGTCAATCGCTTCTAAAAATACATTTGGAGAAGAAACGAAAGTGACACTTGTGACACTGGATAAAATCTGAACCAGTTCACACGGTTCATTCGAAATGAAATGAACAAAATTGCTTATTTCAAAAGGGGGTCCTCTGACACTTAAGTACCCAGCCGCAAAAAAAACAAAACAAAAATCACACCCATGTGTTGCTGTTACAGCTCAGTTTCAGGACACATACTGCACAAATAATTTAACTTACAGATCAAACGAGAGGTTAGGCAATATCACGCAAGGCTGAATTCAATCAGTCAGCCTTGGCGTGGACACACAGGCTGATCCAGGAATGTGCTATTGTGCTTTCCTTGCCTCGGTTTGTTACAGTTTACCACCTGGGGGACTGGCACAGCAGAGTAGGGTTACGGTGACACCTTATCTGCCCTGCTTCATCGGCTGTTCTTAGTTGAATAGCTTAGGATCTTTTTTTCCACTGACAGGTGTGTGTGAATGACACACAAACAGACAGACACGTACTGTAGGATGCCATATGGAGCATGGCAACAGATTGGGGATAGCAGGTATTACAAGCAGCTCCATGCCAGGTGTGATTCTCCCAGAGGACACAAACATATTCTTCTTGTCCTCACAAATAGAGTATGTTAATAATCACTTACACAAGAAGGATAAGGGGATTTTTTTTTAATGTTACCATCCTAAATATTGACATGGGGCACCCCTGAGAGGACACACACACATGGAGTTGTGCAACACCTGTGAGCCACGTTGCTACCAGGGGGGACTGAATCCATAATGTTGGCCGGTTGGGTGCATTTAGCTCCCTTGTAGCAGCAGCATTTAAACCCACAGCTTGTAGACTGCGAGGAGATATGAGGACAAATGTTGTCACATTTACCTTCTAGTCAGGGCCAGCGAAGGCAAGACAAAGGCAAAGCTGTATTTACTCCCAGCTCAGGTAACATCAGCTTAGCCGAAGTTGCACCTACCCAAACAAACTAACTACCCAGGAAAACTGGAAATACCAACGTTATTCCCTTGATAGAAAACACTGCATAAAACCAACGTCCCCTCACTGAATATCACCAGTTTGTTTGAAAACAAACAAACAACCATTCCTTTGTCAATCCTATCGATATCATGTGCAGAGATAAAACACAGAAATTAAGGCGTTATGTTCACTGTAACTCCAGTCGGTCTTTACATACAGTATCTTTGCACCAGCAGCTAACGCTAAGCTAAGCTAGCGACCGACAGCTTCATCGGCTAACGCTGCTAGCTACACATACACACAAACAGAGGAGATGACTGCCAAAACGTTGCGGTACCTTTTAAAATCTCTCATAAGCCGTCTCCTTGCCGGGGTCGACATTGTTGGAAATGTATTTAAAAAAAAAAAAAAAACTAAACCGGGACCATAAACCGAAGGCTATTCGAAACCAAATCCGGGGTTTCTTCCGTTTGTAGCCCTTTTTTTCCCTTCTTCTTCTTGTTCTTGTGCTTGTTCTTCTTCTTCTTCTTCTTCTTCTTCTTCTTCTTCTTCTTCTTCTTCTTCTGCTGCTGCTTCTTCGTCTTCTTCTTCTTGTTCTTCCAAAACAACTGGCTAGCTAGCTGCTATCTCTGGTGACGTCGGTTGCTTACCGCGCTGGTAAACTGAGGTACAGCCCCTTTTATGTCAGAGGCGATGTCGTGGTAGAAATGTTAATTATAACGCCTGTTTAATCAGGTCCGACTCTATTTCTGTCGGCGTGAGGTTTAAGATACGTCCAACTTTGTTTCAGCCCGGACAATATCTGACTAAACACTACATTCATGTGCTGCGAGCAAAAGATAAGCAGCAGCCTGTCATCATCTCTTATAAGAGGTATTTAAATATTAAAGTCTGTGAGGCTATGATATCTCTGCAGGACATTAGTCTGGCTCCTTTGTTAAATGGTAAATATTTGCATTTCCTATAGTCCACGCATTTTGAGAAAAAGGGCCCCTGGTGTTTCCTGTAGCTGAAAAACTAACTTAAAGATCCCCTCAGACAGTGTTGAAAAAGTATAAAGTAGGAAGTGATACTTGAGCAAAAATAAAAGGAAAAGTGAAAGGAACCTGGGGAGGGTTCAGTCTATATGATGTCACATTAAATGGTGCACAAATTTCTGTTTTTTGTGTTACATTTAAATGTACAGGATAACATGTATCGCCATGAGCAAGTCATTTACAACAATGTGAGAACATTTTGCACCGCTGCAGACGGCATACTTGAACACCAACCTAATGTAGGTCAAAGCAGCCACATCAACCACAGTCAGCCAGGAGAGGAAGAGGAAGAGAAATTCCCCAGACTCCCTTATAAAATTGCACAATTTTGTGAGTCGTTGCGTTAGGGGAAACTTTATAAACTTTGTGAGGCATTGTTTTTGACAAATTCTTAATTATTTGGGCCTTGCTGTAAATTCGGCTTATGTTATAGCCACGTTTAAGGGGGTGCCGCAGCCCCCTCAGCACCCCTAGTTCCCCCACCAATGCACCCATACAATAAGGCTAAGCACAGAGCTATCTTTAGCCCTATAGACTAAGAGTTGACCCTGGGAAACATTTCACACACTGAGTGTTAACCCAAGATTAATCTAAACCCAGGGCTATGCAATTCACACTGCACTTCTACTAGCCTGGGGTTAGCTGTCTGTTGGAGCACACAAGTGCTTTGAAGCAAAGCTTAACATACTTGAATGTTGTGTTCAGGCCTGGGGAGAAACTTAATACATGTAACGGGATTATGTAATCAGGATACAAAAAACAACAACTGTGTTCTGTTAAAGTTACAAAAGAAAGATGTAATTAGATTACAGATACATTCAGTAAAAACGAGGATTACTAACAGGATTACAAATTAAAAATGAAGAATGCTGTACTAGTCATCAAGTCTCACACAACATCACTGGTCCTGAGTGAAACCGAATACAAAAGTATTCTTACGGAATACACAATCGTTATTTATTATGATTAAATAAAAGTCCTCTTACTGACATTTATTTTTATTGTCTCCTTTTGCATATGTCTGTTTGGTATTGAAGTAATCCATAAGTAACGGAAAGAAATTGGAAGTTACATTACTTTCATATGGTGCTACTTGGATTACATTACTGACAACATTTTTTGTAACTGTGTCAGAATACACGTTTAAACTTATCCTTTCAACCGTGGTAGTGTTACTACTGTGTTTACTTTAGCCACGTTCCACTTTGGATTGTGCCAGTATGAACAAGTTCTTTGCCTGGTAAGAGTTCTGGTAATAAAGACCGTAAAGCAACATTATGTAAAATTAAAAAAAACTAACTACTAGGTGCTAACTACAAACAAACTCATGATATCATAACAGTGTTGAAAACTTGTATATTATCTTGAAGTAAACATGTATGTAACGCTGTGATCTGACCCTCTCGCTGGAGTTACATAGTGCAGAAACAAGTGATGGGGGGCGGAGTGGCTGAGACAGAGACACCATTCATTCTATCACATGACACTAAATTATGCATATATTTACATGTATGTGTAAACTGCATACAGTGGTCAGTCGATTTGGTCAGCATTTTTTCTGATTATCAGAATCAGCGTCTTTTTTTATCTGACTGCAGATAAAATACATTCATTTAAGAATGCCCCACTTTTGATGCAACATGCAATCTGCTAAAGTAACTAAAGTTGTCAATTAAATGTAGTGGAATAAAAAGTACATAGCTGCCTCCAAAATGTAGTGGAGTGGGAGTACAAAGTCGCCGAAAATAGGAAAACTTTAGTAAAGTTCTAACCTCAAAATCCATCTCTGTTGTACCTTGTTGTACTTTTACTAATAATGACTTAATAATGTGGCTTGTGTGTTTTTATACACAGAAAACATATTTGTGAAAATATGTAAAGACATTTATTTCAAGAGTGTATTCAGTGCAATGGCATTTGAAATAATTGGAGAAATGACATTACAATGCTCTTCTGAACTGAATATCACAACAGGCTCCCAGCAAATAGAGGAGAAAGGAGCACAGTAGAAATCTTAATAGATAGATAGATAGATAGATAGATAGATAGATAGATAGATAGATAGATAGATAGATAGATAGATAGATAGATAGATAGATAGATAGATAGACTTTATTAACTCAAGCTGGGAAATTACAGAATGGAATCTATGAGAAAAATACATCATGATAAAACCAAACATAAAATTTAAAAAACTCGTCTTAAGGTGTTCTGAGAGTCAAATGCTTGTGTGGCTTCCTCTCAGTCACACTTGTTGATGATATGTTGTTGATATTACAGACCTTTGTGTGTGTGTGTGTGTGTGTGTGTGTGTGTGTGTGTGTGTGTGTGTGTGGTGTGTGTGTTTGTACAGCAGTGGTCCATGAAAATGTTCAAATAACACAAGATAACGCTAACCGTCCTTGCTTTCATGCTCGCACAGTTCTCTATGATTAGGACAATACTGCAAATACAACAGGCCCCGTGTAAACACAGCGCTGTGTGAGTGTGATTAAGCCGGCAGTCAGGGAGAAACAAAGACAATATTTGTCTGGCGATGCTATGGGATGTTTTTGCCATGTTTTTTAATTGCTTGGTGACACTCTTGTTTTTGTTGTATTAGAATGATCGGAGTCTCAGAGTTTCCCTCGACTATCCCCATCACTTCTTTCTGTAATTATTTTTCTTTCTCTGTTTATCTTTCTCATCTTTTCTTTTGTTTACTTTTTGATTTAATCTAATTTCCCATCAATAACTCCTCCTGTCTCTTGTTCTTTTTTGATTAATTCCTTGGTATATTAATTGACATGCCTGGTGGGTAAAATTCAGCTTCATGTTGAAGTGATAACATGTTGAGCTCTTAGATTTTACTGGCATTAATAGAGGTCAGAATTTGTATACAGGAGCCCGATTGTGAAGGTGTTAATGTTATGTTTCAGACTACACGTGAACATCACAATTTCACTTGTGAACTGAATATTTAGTCATGTGACAGGACATTTGCACATGTGATCCAAAATGTAATCATGTGCAAATAATATAATGTGATGTAACTGGATATTTACGCAAGCGATTGGCCTTTTTTCACTCATGAATGTAAATTTCCACATGTGAAATTTACATTTTCCCATGTGAATTACGTACATTTACATGTGACTGACTTTTTTCACACGTGGATTAGATTTGTACAATGCGGAAACAAAACACGGCACATGAAATCTGCTGCTCCCTCACATGTGAATCTAACATTTTCACATGTTTTTTGATTTTTCACATATGAATGTACATTTTCACATAAGAAATTTACATTTTCACATGCCAATCACATTCATAAATGATTAGCCTTTTTTTATGCGTAGATTTTGAAATTTAAAATGCGGTAATAAAACATAGCATGCATGTGATTTCGACAATTTTTCCCATGTGAAAATAAATAAAGTGCTTTTGACAAAGTGACTTGCTTTTTTCACGTATGATTGAAAATGACCATGTAAGAAATGAACATTTGCTTTTTTCTTTTTTTTTAAAAAAAAAACATGGATTAGGATTTCCTCACGTGGAAACAATTTATTCAAACAGAACAAAAATGTAATGACATCTGTGTAATGGATGTGTGGACTATTTTCTGACATTTTAAAGCCCAAATGATTAGTTGAAGAAATAATCTACAGATTAAAGATGAAATATTTATTACTCACTGGCCTAATGTGTTCTGTCATAAATCTGGCATTTCCATTAGAATGAATATGATGCCAAGAGCAGAAAAAGAGGGGCGTGTATCGTCATATAATGATGTTTACAGCTTGATTACAGTGTTTTATGGGATCTTTGGCAGGACTCACATCGCTGCAAACATCTCCAGTATCTTGTGAAGTCACAGGAGACTTTTATGTATCTTCATTGTCTTCTTATACATTTAAATGTAACAAATTGTTGCAGAAATCGACCAAGACCAGGATTAGTCTGAGCAGCAGTCCCGCTGCAGGGCTTCAGTGAAATCCCACTCAAAGCTGCCTCCAGCAAACATATCGCTCTATGTAATCTAGCTTAATCATTCTCTTGACCATTTCCCCCATTGCAGTTCAGACTGTGGTCTAACAATAGACCCACTGCCCTGTTGGCATTTCACTATTGTGAGAATGTAGGTCACACATAGACAAAAGGGCCCAGCCTCAGCGTTAGTCTTTTCTGGCTCCCCCAAGGGCCAGGAATGAAAAGCATGATCTTTATGTGATGCAAAACACATTTACATCATGTGCCGCTATCTCGGCTCTTGGGGCAGAGGGGACAGGTTTATTTGTGGGGTTTCAGCACCATTAGGTAGCTTGATTTTATCAGCTGGGAAGCAGTGAAAGTGTGCTTATTCAGGGAGGACCAAGAAACTGACTGAATATTCTGTCTGGCTGCTTTGTGGAGAAAAATGTGACCCCATGTCTGTCTGTCTGTCTGTCTGTCTGTCTGTCTGTCTGTCTGTCTGTCAGTCAGAGGCTAAACAAAAGGCCTGGGTCCAGCCAAAATGGGCAGGAAAAGAGTACCACTGCTGAGCTCAGGTGCTTTTAATAGAATGGGCAGAGAAATGGTGCATTGTTTTATCTCTCTAACACGCTGAGAGAGACCGTGTTGTTCCTCTTTATCTCTCCCTCCCATAATATACCTACATACTATATATGAAACAATGTATGTTTACCACAGTTGGGAAAGAAAGTTGCTTAATGCAGAAACTTTGAGACAGAATATTTTGATGACATGTAACAGAAAGGCTATTCATCATTTGTGTTTTTCATTTACAGGTTGGCCTGATTTTTAACTAAATCTGTGAATTGTTTCGTCACATCTTCCCTGTCACTTTTTTGGTTTTCTTTTTCAGCACTCACAAGGTTAGTTGTTGAGCGTTACCGTGCCTGAATGTATGTTTCCCTCCCTTTCTCTCCCTCTTGTTCTGTGGATGTAGAGGTCACTCAGGCCTTTTTACCTCCCTCATCAGTCTTACCGTAATGATCCATTAGTCTCCACAGAAACCTGCTGGCGACGGCTGAAAGACTCCAGTCTGAGTGTTAGGGCGGGTCCGTGATGGAGCCATTAACGTGTTCTATAGCCATCAGCGCTAATGAGGAGCGAAGCTTTAAGATGGTGCAGGCTAATTGTCTCATTAGACCTGTGATGTCTTGTTACATCTGCATGGGCGAGGGTGGTAATTAAATTACACACTGGGTGAGTGTTTGGGCAGTCGGTCAAGCCTGCGGCAGGTTGGAGTGTCTCGGTCAAATTTTAGGGAGCTGTGAAGGGCAGTGGGGCTTTCATTGGTGGTGATAACATTTAGATTGATTAAAATGATGCCTTCATCAGATCTGGACAAACGTAGATTGAATCATAGGACGGTGGGGGAGCGAAAATGTTCACAACCGAAGGATGTTTTTTCTCGTTAATTTCTGGTTTATGCAAATGTCATTTTTCCGTGCTTGCAGAATGGGTCTGTGGATGGTCGGTGGTCTACCATTTGGATTCAGACTGAAAGAAGATGAACATTCACGGGGTGGTTGTGGACCGCCAAGGTTGCCAAACGGCCAGCCACATTTCAAACCACACCAGTGAATATTTCCAGTGAAGGACTCCTGGGGATTTGTGTCCATTTTTGTGGCAACGAAACCTTTTCTTTTTTCACGACACCTGGGGAATTCTTCGGCCGTTTTGTAGCATGACATTTCCATCTGATCGTGGTGACCGAAACAGGGTGTTTGAAGCCAAACCATGATGTTTTCCTGACCCGTAACCGAGTGGTTTTTGTGCGTTAACCTAAGCAGACCATAAGCACAGCATTGTCACAAGACAAAAATAGAAAAGTCAACCTCAACAAATGTAAAGTTGCATCAGAAAGAAATGTTTTAACTTATCTGTGGTTTTGCAGACATGTGCTGAGCTAACTTTTATACTGCTGATTGGATTGCTTTGGCTCGGGAAGGTTGGTGGTTCGTTGTGTGTGCGTTGATGTGTGATTTGCTGGGTAATAACAGAAAAAATACTTTGAAGATTTATTACATTCACGTATAGGTAGATCAAAAGATGCAAACAAGCTTGTCAGAACACAGTTATTTGGGATTCATGAGTTCTATGTGTTCCTCGGGGAAAAATACAAAACAGCAAAAACAAAACAAAACTCTGATGATCCCTCCATTTTTTTCCTCTGCTATGTGGACATTCCCATCAGCCTCAGCTGCACTTTGTGTGTGCTGCTAATGACCACTGACTTAACATGTGGCTAATATGGTGACAGTGCGCCTGCTTAACATCAGCATGTTACCCTGTCCATCACCATGTTAGCATGCTGATGTTAGCATTCTTTCCTCATAGCTCAGCTCATCAGAAAGCCACTGCTGTGGCTGCAGACTCAGTGTCTTATTATCATGGAGCTGATGTCTCGGCAATGTAGAGCAGGATGTCTTAATCTCAGTGCGAAACATCGTGCCTCATGGAGGACCACGGGAAGAGACTCGTCTAGTCATCAAAGATTTTCATTCAGAGATTTCACATTGTTGCTGTTGGGAGCTTTTCACAATTTCTACAATTTAGGGATATGTGGAACTATGAAGACACACAAAACCAAACGTAGCACTGTCGAGTGTTATGAATTTCAACTCATTATTCATCACTGATGCAACAACAACGCCTTTGTAGCAACACATTCATACAGCATGTTTCAGCGAGGCATTGAAAACAAAGGAGCTGCCTCAGTGGCAGAGAGAAACACATAATGTCAAAACATAATCAGTCAGATACAAAGTTTTCTGCCTTCTGTCAGTCTTTCTTTCTTTTTCAATCAGGTCTCAATCGAGACGTTGGGCTCTCCACTTCAAGGCTTGGGTGATTACTTTCATCAAGTAACATGGGAGTGTTTGTCTGACTCATCACAAAGTTATGTGGTGGTTCCATCTTCTCAATCATTCTGGAAAAAGAATGAGCAAAAAGAGAGCAGGGGAAAAAAGTAGGGCAGGACGTAATGAGACAGAGTTTCGAAGATGAAGGCCCTTTGCTCAAAAGGAAAATATATTTCCCAGCCGACAGCTTCGGATGTTCTGAAGTTAGAGTCAGAGTTAGCACATACAGAAGGGACAACAGTGGCTGAAATGTGCAGACAGGGACCGGAGCTCAGGCAGCAGTGATTTAAAATGTATTTAATGTGAATCGAGCCTGAGAGAGAGAGTTCATGTCAGGAGACACTTCTACTTTTCTTCATCAGTACTGACTTTACGCTTCCAGAGCTCTAACTCTCAGACCATCTGCTTGAATATGATGGATCCTAATTTACCCCAGAGTTATCATTTCTTGAGCCTGAAAGTTCATTCTCGGCTTAATTTGACAAAATAGTTTGAAAAATAGTTTTTTGAACAACATCCCGTCGCAAGGATCCCAATCACCAGAACAAACAATGTACATTTCTGCAAACCACAGATAATGAAAAAGATTTACATGAGTTCAGTACTCAGTTTCATCTTGTGACAACGCCGTGCTTATTCTCTGTTTAGGTTCAGGGACAAAAAAAGCGGGGCTTTAAATACCTTTTTTTGGTCGTCAGACAAACATGGCTAAAAATGTACGGACTTCCTGTAAAAAATATCACATTTTCCAAACTTCCTGTTAAGAATAGCTGACTTTTGTCACCACAGACACGCCTACAAACATCTCGACTTCCTGTCAAAAATATCAGATTTTTGTCACCACAGACGCAACCTGAAATGCCCAGTACAATAATCAGGTACATAAACACATGAAAAGTATTACATGAAAATAGGCATCATGTGTTTGATTTATTAACGCTTAATTTCATCTAACATGACATTCAGACTGCAGGTTTTTGGACTGTAAGTGCCTTTGGTTTGTCCTCAGAGTGACTTTAGAGGAGCAGCCTGGACTTCCTCTTTGTCAACACCAGATGGAGCTCAAGATGTGATGGGACGGAAAACAGTAACCTGCTGTTGTCATGGTTTCAGGTATCCTGGAGACACAATACTAGATGCTAATTGGTGGAGAGAGAAAGAGAGAGAGAGGGGTAGAGGTTGTTGCTCCCTCTCTTTCTACCTTTTTTTTCCTTCTTGTTTTATATTTGTACCTCTATATTTAGTCGGATGTGTAAAAAAATCACTTACATTTACTCCAGAGGACAAATACGATGAGATAAAGAGGAAGAATCATGTGGGGAAACACCAGATTATAACAATGAAAGTGAAAACAATGAGGGTAGGGATTTAAACATAATTACTGGTATATAATGTGTATAATATTTTTTTACCATAATGATTTATGTTATTCATAGGACTGCAACAACATACAATAAGTTCTTAAAAGTGATCTTAAGTGTAAACTTGTGTTATCTGTATTACATTTATATTCATATTCATATGTATCTAAAACTACCACTGTGTATCTACTATGCATCAGTCTTTCTTTATCTGGAGTTTCTCGAGGTGAGGCAGAGGGTAATCGTCACGTGACATCACAATGTAATGATGTAATGATACGCCATTGTTATACGAACAGTGTTTGATTTTTTTTGGGGAGGGTGCACAATGACCGTCTGTCTCACTCCTGTCCAGGGTTTTGCTCTCCTCCTCTCCTCCTCTCCTCAGATATCCAAACTATCCAAAACAACTCATCTATCACCATCTTTCCATCGCCACGTCGCAGACAAACACTCTCATGGTGCTGTTTACAAAACGGTTCAGCCATTTTATCCTGATGGCCTGGCAGCGCCATCAAACATGCGGTCCGCGCCTGCTCGCCTGGAATTAAAAGGGCTTTCATCCAACCCTCACGCGGAGAATATAAATTTAGATTTTTGAACAGGAGCAGCAGCAGGTACCTGCAGAGCAGGACACAATAACAATGAGGCTCGGTGATAGATTGGTGCTGATAAAAGAGCCATGTGTCCTGGTGGATCCTTAATGGCATGTTGGAGCTCACAGAGGCTCCGTGCCGCCACAGTGCAGCTGAGAGTTGTGTTACTTTGGATTAAGCTGCTGTATTGTGTTGCCTGCCACTGTCTCCGGCCTCTTCATGCAATGCTTGTTGGCATGTCATCCCTCCCATATCTAGAAATAAACCTTTGGACATGCATCCTGTCCATCTCGTCCTAGATCCAACTACGATTCAGTTTTGTTTACTTTTTGCAAAGGTATGGAGGACACTGTTTAGCTTAAATAAGAAGATAAAATAAAATGTTTTTTCAACATTAATGGACTTAACTGTTCCCTATAGGCCAGATTCACACGGACCTTGTACTCAGTGGTGGGAGCTCAGATGTCGTACTGCTGTATTCCGGGAGGAAAGTCATATAAATGCAGGCAATATGACAAATTGGTATCATTGCACTGCTTCCTAATTAACTGGCAACTATAAAGGCAATGGATTGTTCAATCTGAAGGGACATCAGACCATATTTCAAGGTGAAACAACAGGTCTGATATCCGATTATCTTCCATTAGACAACAGCTAATGTTAGCATTCAACCACATTCTAGCTAAAGCTACTGTTCTGATACGATATGATAAGGAAAGGTGTAACTTAATTCAGAAATATAAACACAAATTTAGGAGGCGTTTGTCTAAACCTGGAAGAGAAACACACAGGATGTAATCAAACGGTAATGTTAGCTCGGAAGTTGATAAATGCTAACAGGTTTTACCTTGAAAGATGGTCGAATATGCCGCCAGATTTTCACTATCCTTTATCTTTTCAGTTGCTGATCAATTGGGAATCAGTGCGAATAAGGTCAATTCACATACGTTTGTATCGCAAAGGAAAGAATCTAAAACAGGTTTTCCCTCTTGCATCATCAAATTAAATTCATATCCAAGACAGACCAAATAAACTTAGTGCATCACAAGAAATGCGACACCTTTCTTTATTTCTTACCTTCAACAAGATTTTAGCTAAAAACCTCACAAATAAACAAGATAAAGGCAGGCCGGTCACATGAGGAGGATGAATGGGCCACTGGGGGGGTGCCAGGTTGGATGCCTGCCCGGTCTGCTGACCGGGGACATCAGGGCCACAACAATCACAGAGCCTGGATAAGCTCGCTTCCACATTGATCGATGAAATGTTAATGTGGAAAACAACGACCCAGAGGGCGCTTGTCATGATCTAAAACAGGCTACAGGGTCACCGTTTAAGAGACTTGAAACCTGATGAAGCGGAGGCTTATCATGAGTCCGACGGTTGTGGAAAAGTGCATCAAGATCCTGATTATCATTTTTTTAAACATGACCGACAGAATGGAGATAAATAAATGCATGATCTGGTCTGCCTTTGCTTCTGTTCTATGTAAAGCAAAAGATTGCTGCCTGTTATTACTGTGAACCTGCGAACATTGATTTTCAATTACGAGGAGAGCGCTCTCGAAAATGTGGATGATTATGTGGCTTATTGTTGCAGAAGAGGCTCAATCAGTGTAACAGAAAATAACCACAGTGCGGCGGCGTCTGGTTCTGCCTGGCACATATTATTTGTTTTTTAATAAAGAACTTATTGAGAGACGTGTCGTCTCAGCACACACACATCCTCTGTGGGACTCTGCGATTGCTGCAGGAAGAAAATAGATTTGATTTCTTCTAAAGCTGAACAAAAGTTGATGATGTTGAACAGATCGACGAAGATGATGACTGTAATCTGCAAGAAATTTGTGGCTGTAGCTGAAGTAATCACACTGTTTTGAGGGTATTTTTACACCTTGACCTAATGTTTGATGGTGGCGAGTGATAAAAAAAGAGCACTTTTCTGCGAATGATCAATATTCTGCACACTTTAAAAGTAACCTGCCAACTGTATCTGTGGAGCGGTAACACAAATCGACCTTGCCTCTGGTTTAATTTAAGCATATTGCCCACCACCTCCAACATTTGTCTCCCTCTGTCATCTTCCCTGGCGTTTCATCATGTGTACAAAGGAACCTAACAGCTTTAATTTGAGATACGATGATTATTAATCAAGGTGATGCTTGTACGTGTCTCAGTGCGTCAGAGAGCGGTCCTGAAAGCCGGGATCAGTCTTTGATCGCAGCTCTTGTTTGATGTGCGTTTTCTGTTTGGAGGCTTGCATTCAACAACGGTGGGCCAAATGGACCAGGAAATATAATGTAGCTGGACTTCAACAGTCACACAGGTAAGCAAACATTACATTATGGAGCACATGATCAAGATTGATGTATTCTTACTTTCCTTGACAGGGTTATTATTCTTTCAGTCACTTACGACCTCTGCTGACCCTACTTACACCATCCCTGACCACTTCCTGGTGAGTTATAGTAGCCTGTTGCAAAAACTAAGACCCAGTTTATACAGTGATTGTACTACAGAGAGGGGTAAAGAGGCCACACATTACTAAACATGCAAAGTAATGAAACATTAATGTCTCATTTGTTTGGCCTGGATAGGGGAACGCAGATGAAAGAGTCTCTGCGGCATAAATCTCTGCACACGATGACGTCAGCCAAACTGATGAACGCTCAAGGATGCAGATGAAAACAGTGTTTGTGCTCTATTTTCCCATTTTCCTTCACAGGCGTAGGCATCGCTGTAAGTGCTGCTGGATTTTCAAGAAATCTCCATGGTGGTATTAAGTCTAAAGGAACTGTTCAAGACATTTGTTCCAACATTTGTAAGTGTGACGTCGGGTCAATTTCCAGCCCTGTTTGTGGCGACCCAAACAGGTATTTTAAGCCAAACCATGATGTTTTGCAAACCCTAACCACGCAATTGGGTCAGCCTTTAGAGAAAGACGAGACGAAAACCGCTCTCATGTCTGTTTGTTAAAAATGAAACCAGCAGCCGGTTAGTTTTTGCATAAAGACGGGAAAGGTTCCAAAGGTGACAAAATACCACATTACCAATCATCCTCAGCAAGAAAAAAAAGTGAGTATATTTCCGAAAATGTAAAACAATCCATCAGAGTTTTGCTCATCAAATTTGTTTTTAGTCTTAAAGTCGTAATAATATATTTTTAAAAGGCTCCCTGTACATGAGTGACGGTTCAGCTCTACAGTGTTATAGATTTGCATTTGTGTGATAGTTATTAATGGTCATAACGATGTTAGCTAACCTGGTGCTATCCTGATATGGAAACATGTAGAAGCGGTGCACAGGCATATTTAGACCACAGCTTGCTGAGTATAAGGAACAAAACATCTTCTGCAAAGGACAAACTGTACGTGTGATAGTCCAAACCGCAGACACGTATATCCTGTTTGCATTATGGAGCCGAGACAACAGGAAATTATTTCGTCTGAATTGTTATTTTCCCCAGCAGGAGTTCAATTTAAACAACAGCTGCGTCATCTGAGGCTTGATCCAATCTCACCGGAGAAATGAAGACAAACTGCTGGGGAAAGGGTTTTATAAGCTCTGTTTAACATTTGATGATACTTCCCCACACAGAGTATACTCCTGCAGTGTGTTTCTGAAACAGAGACTCTCCATATAGCCTACTATATCCATATAAACCCGTCCTGTGGCAAATGGGTTAAAAAGGAAAGAAAAGAAAAGAAAAAGTCTTGAGACTGTACTTGCTATATCTTATATTTACAACAAAGCAGCCTCTTTTCACAAAATGAGTCTGATTTTGGCTGTTGAGTGGTCATCATATGAAAAAAGGAGATGTAAACATATCTTGAACAGTTTGCAGCGTCTCTTCCTCCTGAAGATGTAACCCTTTAAAAATTTGGCCCTAGATATACAGCGCCACTTTAGAAAAAGACTAGTTTTTCCTATAACAGATGGACACTGTAGCTTTAAATGTTTCACAAACTGACAGAAAAGATGACTTTAATGTACTGTTCACAAACTGAAGTCCTGTAAAGATCAGTAAACTCTCATTGTGCAGTTAAAAATGTCCAAAGTTGACAATAAACCTCTGACCCTGTCCTTCATTTGGCTTCTTATTTACATCTGTAGTCAATCAGTAATGAGACTAAGTTGTTTACAGGCAGTAAAGTAATCAGTTTTCAACCTTAAACATGACACTACAGGGCGTAATATGTGAGGACCCTGACTTTTGAACCTTTTAAATCCTCGACTTTTGTTACTGGTTTATCTATCCATGTTTGAGAGCAGTTGGTGGAAATGACCTCACCAGTTTATTTATATATATACACTAGACTAGTCATAAAAGCAATCACATGATACCTGACTTCCCCCTGAGACTGTTGTTTCTGAGGTGATGTCAGCTGAGTGTGGTTTTGTCCTTTTCACCACTTAACTTCTGGTATCTTTCAGTACATGTTTCACAAAAAGTACCGAACTAACCCTCTAAACAGTGATTAATACTCAAGTACAAGTACCTAAAAATTGTACTTATAGGGTAACTCCATCAATTTTAGACATTAGCAGGTATTTACAGATCTTTGGTAGTGCGTCTGTAGGGTCTCAAGTGATGCTACATGGTGGCTAAGTTGCATTGTGGGTACTGTGTGTGGTAAGTGGGCACCAGGTTTTGAAACGGAATAAAGACGATATATATAGTGTTACGATTTTTATCATTTGTTTCCACAGACTGTACACAATGAGTCCAAAAGTGTTATAGTATATGTATATAGAAAATGCTAGACCAGTGGACTGCTTTTCAAAACCTGCTGCCTACATTACCCACAGTGCAACTTAGCAATTGAGTGACATCACTTGAGACATTTTTTTCTTTTTAGATCAAATGTAGCCTCCTCCAGAGCCACAAAAATCCTTAGATCTACAATACATGGTAGATTTGTAATATAAATGTGATACAGCTATAGTATATTTCCTCAATCACTGACATTTAAAGAGTTTTGTATCATATTTCCCTTCCTTTCAGTGACGAAACTTCCAGACTCGCTCTGGTTGACTGTCTCGAGCTTGTGGCAGCAAACAGCTGTACAGTATACTACTAGTCACAAAAGCAATCATATGATGCCTGACTTCCCTCTGAGACTGTTGTTTCTGAGGTGTTGTCAGCTGAGTGTGGCTTTGTCCTTTTCATCACTTAACTTCTGGTATCTATTAGTAAATGTTTCACAAATAGTACTGAATAGTACAATTTGGCAACTATTTTCTAAACAGTGATTAATACTCATTTAACAGCAGCAGGACAGTATGTCCAGGGTTGATTTAGAATAAATTGACGAACAGTGCAACAAGGCAGCTCATTTAGCCTATGTGTTTTTAATCCCTTTTGGACAACACAGACTTTGTGACACAGAGGAATGAACTGTATGAGGCCTTAGATAAACAGTCAACACTTGCTGGTGGGACCATTTACTGGTTCTGCCCCCCCCCCCCCCTATTTTAATGATTACTTCTAATGATTGAATCGGGATCTCTGAGTAATTCTGCTTATACACATCAAATATATCATATAAGAAATGATAAAACATGTTCAGTATGACTAAATGAAGTGAACCACTTGGACACACGTGTGTCAGCCAGTCTCAGCCGGAGGGACCAGTCTCTGATCTTGTTTACCTGGTGTTGGCGGCCTGTGAAACGCTGACATCATCGCCACACCATAAAATTCACAACATGCTCTCGGGGAGCGATGATGTATTCTCTCTAGGCTGTGTTGGTAACTTCTCTATTAAACGGTCAGCCAATAAAAGTGCAGAGGAAGCAGCGCTCTGGACCAATAGCGCTGCTGCCGTCATCGGTCGCCGGTTGCTATTTGTGTCGGCGGCGCTGTGCTGCTGCGACAAGCTCGAGGCAGTCCACCAGAGCGAGACCGGAAGTTAGGGCACTGTGAGCGAGGGAAATACACAACTCTTTAAAAGTCAGTGATTTGTAGTTGTATCAAATGTATATTACAAATCTACCATTTATTATAGATATAGATCTGTTTGTGGCTCTGGAGGAAGATACAATTAATCTTAAAGGAAAAATGCCTCAAGTGATGTCACTCAAAGTTGCATTGTGGGTGATGTAGGCAGCAGGTTTTGTAAAGCAGTCCACAGGTCTAGCATTTCGCTCCTTTGACACTGTTGGACTCATTATGAACACTTTGGAAACAAATGCTAAAAGTCGAAAACACCGGAAAAATGGGCTTTCTTCCTTTTAAAATGTGGCGCATACATTACCCACAGTGCACAGTAAGTTGCATAGCTGAATATCTATGATATAAATATCATAGCTATTTAGGGGTATTATTTTATTATTTTTATGTTTAACTTGTTTTTCATTTGTAACATTGAGAGTTTTATTTTGCAAAGGATTTAAAGATCTACAATGTCTGAAAAGAAAAAGACAAAAACACAACAAACAAACAAACAGTGGCTGCTAGGCATCTAGCACCGACAGTGATGTTGACATATTTACGTTGATATATTTACGTTTTATCAGGTGCATCCAAGTGGTTGAGTTTTACCTCTTGAAAGCCTGAAGCAAAGTCACTAAAAAGCAGCACTGTATAGAAATACCACAGTGTAAAAATACTCCTTTACAAGTAAAAGTCAGATATTCAAAATGTAACTTACGTAGAAAAACAAGTGTAAGCTACAAAATGTAGCTAAAGTATCAAAAATAAAAGTAATCATCATGTAAAACTGCTAATTTCAGATTAATTTAGCCTATATTATATATTATTAGATTAAACATAGTAATATGCAAGCATCACTTCCATATTGCAGCAGGTGAAGGTGGGGCTTATTTGAACTTTTTTCTGTAATAATACATCATCATTAAGTATTTGATTGTATTTTTAATGAATTAAAGTCAAATAATAGTGACTAAAGCTATCAAAAAATACAGTCAGTTAAAAAGTGCAGACTCACTCTGGTTGACTGTCTCGAGCTTGTTGCAGCAAACAGCTGTATACTACTTTTTTCACATTTTATGCAGATTTGTAAACATACTTGAATGTGTAAAAATTGATGGACTTGACCTTTAAAAACAATTTTAAGTACTTGTATTGTACTTGAGGATTTCCATTTTATGATATATTATAATGCTATTACATGACATAGGAAAATATTGTTCTTTTTACTCCACTACAGTCCGTTGATATCTTTAGTTACTAATTACTGTACTTTAAGAGAATGTACCCAGTTAGTAAATGTTTTCAGATTAAATTTAGGATTAAAAGAACTGGGAGTGAGGAAATAAGTAGCAGGCTAAACACACACTATATGACAAGTGTTTTCCCAGCTGTCCACATCAGTTTCTCGCTTTAGCATTTGTTTTGAGCCCTTGAGTCGCTCTTAACGTTTCATGCTTTTATTTAGAAGGTCACAACCGGAAATGCGGTGTTCTCTTGCAGTCAGCTCTACACAAACAAACTTCCAGGCTGGGTGGATCAAACGACTGACGTCTCCCCTCTCCCTCCCTCCCCTCAGTTTTAATTCAGTCAAATCATAGCGACCTGGCAGCCGGAGTCACTTACATGCGTCTTTCCGTCAGAGAGCTAACAGCATCGTCTGTGTTCGCTTTGTAAGCCCCTGGAAAAGACGAGAACATCTGGGGGGAAAGGTCTCCTAACCGAAGCCAGCGAACGAGCAGCAGCTGCCCCCGAAAACACACAGAAATGGACGAAAAGGCGTTTACGAAAGAAATTGATCAGTGGATCGAACAGCTCAACGAATGCAAGCAGCTATCGGAGGGACAAGTGAAAACATTATGTGAAAAGGTGAGACATGTTTTTTTTTTTTTTTAAATTCCTCCCCTGTAACTCCCAACTTACTGTCAACGTCTTCCCACTCCTTACCGCCGCCTTCCAGACATTCTTAAAATGGCGTCTATAGTGTACATTTCACTGCGCTGTGCGTATATTTGACAGTCATTATGAGTGTTTAGCCGCTCTTTTTTCTGGGTGTGGAAATATTTGCGAGTCGGATAAGACGGGATGTAATATATTACTAGCACATGTCGTCATTTCGTGTGGGTTTACCAGCCAGGAAGAGTCAGCCATACTATGAATTCAAGTCACATACCACATTTACAGCCCCCCACATTCAGACTGTCAGAGTGACCTGTAGCGTCTCTTTTAGCTAGCTAGCAGTAAAAGTTGAAACTCAGGTTTTAATTCAAGTGAGACTGACTTACTGTACATTTTGTTTAGCTTATTTGGGTACAAGATACGAGAGGAAAAGATGAATGTTGGTATCAAACAACTAAAAATCTATGGGAAAAACTATAGTTTTATGTTTCTGTATCCTGAAAGGCTTTATCCTAATGTGATGGACACCAAACTGAAGCACCTTAAAGCTTGGTAAACTCTCACTGTGCAGTGACAATGTGGGTGAATACAGATGAAGTCCTTCATGCATGTGTGCTACATGTTTACTCTGCATTTCTCAGAGCTAGCTAAAATAAATTTACAGTAAACCTCTGAACCTGACCTCCATCTAGCTTCTTATTGTTTACAGGCAATGAAGTAACCTTAAACATGACACTGCATGGTGTCATTGTGTGAAGATGCTTCATGAGAGTAAAGAGTCTGAGTTTTGACCCTTTTTACCCTCCGCTCCTGTTTCTGGGATACATACCCATGTATAGAACAGTGGATGGACATTGATATAGGGAAACATGGAGGCTAATTAAATCCCGTTTTGTTGAGACTGGTCATAACAGCAGTCAATTCATTTCTGATTTCCTCTAACACTGCTGTGTTTGTGACTTTGTCCTTGTCACCACTTTAATGATTGCTAGTTGCTGAGCCATGGGCTTTTAACTGACACACTAGCATACATGTCCAATATTTTCAGCAACCATTCAGCTTTTTTGCTCTACTTCTGCTGTGTCTGATGATGACTGGCCAGCGGATTCTGCAGACTTCTCTGGTCTGAGCTGGAGCTTAACCCCAATCTCCTCAACATCCTTTCTGCTCAGACCACCTGCTGATCCAGCTCTAGTTTTTCTGCCTAAAGTGAGAAATTTCACCCTTAAACTCCTAAACACAGTTTCTATCCTAAAGTGCAGTCATTTATTAAATTAAATTGTTAGTATTTTGCTTAAACATTCCATAGCGTCCTACACCCTTTATCCAAAGTGCACAATGTTGTTGCTGCCTTATGTCATGCTCTACTTAGGCACCAACTGCTCGATCAATTGACACCATTCTCTGTTGGACCTATAGCTTCAGTCTGTGGTGATGAAGTTCAATGTTTCTGGAATCCCAGATTTCAAATTCGCTGTTACGCTTGACCCTGATAAGGGAGGCTAAATCTGGACAGATGTTTTTTTTTATTGCCATTTGCCAAATCCGTTCTTCATTCTTCGGTGCAGCTCTATCCCTCGTAGCTCGTAAAGGGGCTGAAAAGCTAGGCCCACTACCATGTTTGGAGTGCTGTGCGCTCAAGGTTAATGGCATGCTATTTTCAAGTGCTCCTTAAATCCAAGCATTTTTTCTCAAATCTGATATGGCCAGTTCCAGTTGTGTAACATGCCTAATGCTCTAAAAGTTGTATGTTTGTGTTTGGTGTTGTTATTTTCTATATTTGTGCCATCTTGTCGTTCATGTAGGAAACTTTGGATGACTTGAAGATGACAGTTGTGTCTTCTGAAGGAAAATGTCAGTTTTTTTATAATATGGATGGTTTATGCTGGTCTCTTAATCTGAGTATAGTGAGCAGTGTGACAATTTAAATCAGTAAATTAAGGAACTTGCAATCATAGTATTCGCCTGTTATTAAGTCATATCCACAGGAGAGAAAACAGTTTAGACCAGATTTGACTTTTTTTCCCACTTGCTTCTCAGGGCTTATACCATATAGTACCATTTTCATTTTAACAATACAACACTGTAGGTGCTTCCCTTTGGCCTATGGCCCACCGTTAAGTTTCAGTTTGGGCACCCCTGATTTAGATGCAGGAACTGCAAAAATAATTCATCCACTTCCTCCAAAATGCAGCAGAAATGCCATAAAAGTAGCCAAGAGGAAACAAGGACAGCTGCACAGTTTCCTCACCCCAAGGCTGCATCAGTGTCACAGCTCACATGAGCTCTTAACTGCTCCAAACTAGTGTCTACCTGCATGTACCAATCCATCCATCCATGTGACTTTTGTTAATATATTCTGCAGAATGCACCTACACAACATCCCCCCCGATGTAAAAATAGCAGAGGATATGATTGATTTTTGGGTTGCATCACTAACACAAACCAAAGCCATTGTTGCTGAGGGGATCAGAGTGTGTGACTCAGGATTACTCTATTCACTGTGAGTCAGAGAGCGGCCGTCTCTGTTTTGGGATGTATGGGGGTGGGAAGGGATGAGATATGCTGTGTAATCTGTCCTTAGTCTTTTCATTTTCACTTTCCAGCTAGCTAAAAAGGCAAACACACTAGAGTCTGTCGGGTGGCTAGTGTGCGGGGATGAGGGAATACTTAAACGCCTTGTCTTGTTCTTCGTGATCAGTGCAAATTTGTCACTTTCCAGCATTGCAGTGTTTTTTCCCTCTCAAGGCTATAGATTTGTTTGTTTGTTTGCAGAGTAGTGTTTAATGGTGTAATCTTGTCACCATGTTTAAATTAAAGGACTGCAGACAATGCTCTGTTCACTGGAAATTGGTTTATGTTCCTGTCATTACACAGAGTAAATTTAATTAAACTCATGACACGTGCCTCAGACAGAGGCGTATCCTTTTCATGGTCTTTAGTTTTTCTTTCTGTTCAAAAATAGACCTTTTGAGAGTTACATAACCATCTAGACATGTTCCGCTTTAAGTCTGAAGCCCTGTGTTGTTTATATCCCTGTTCATTTGATTGCGTTATGCGGCACTGCTTGCTAACCATTTCAGTAAGATCCAGCTCATTTATCTTGTATGTCTTGAGTCAAGTAAATCATCTATCAAGGGTTTTACACATGAGAGATTTATAAAAGGCAGTACATGGTGCAGAGGACAGGAATGGTACAGTGGCGTAATGAGAGATGGGGAAAATGTTGTAATCTGAGTTTCTTTCAAATATTAATTTCATATGACATCATGTTAAGTGTGGCAGGCTGATGTAATGATTTGGTCGTGAGGCGATATGTTGACCCACTTCCAGTAGCTCAGGTCCTCTGAATGACCTCGGTCTATGTTCAAACCAGTTGCAGCCAGTCAGGGCAGCAAATAAAGCTTTGTTTGCCATCTGAGGTCACGGATTTTTCAGAAAAATGAGTCAGTGAGAAGGACTTGTGATGGTTTGTGTACCCACAGCGACGTCTGATATATTTAACTAAACTTGGATCGCCTATTAATGAAGCAGAGCGGAAATCCGAAGATAGTGTAACACTGATATCATAGACATCAGATGAAAGTATGCTTCAGTGCAACGACCCCCTGAACACCAAATCACAGACATTGGCAAAAGGTTGTTAAATACAGCTGGGCAAAATTCACTGAAATTACCTGGCTGGTGCTGATGTTCTCTCTGATTATAGTGCTGTTGTCAGGAAGATGCCTTACTTTTAACTACCATAATCATTTTGAGTGAGGTCACTGTCGTGGTTGTAGTTTTGCCTTGTCGTCTAGCTTAATTCCCCCCATGTCGTCTCCGGGAGGACCTTTGGCCATGTTTAACTCTCTTTAATGAGATTATATTGCGGCAGCCGGGAAAATGCTGACTTTACTTCTCAGCACTCGGCTAAGCAGTTTGTTGACTGTGTGGCGGCTGACGTCTTGGGCATGGCTGTAATCTGGGCCGAGGTTCCCTCCCTAGCACACCCTCTCTGTGGTATTTCTGCTACAGGTGTGGTCCGTACTTTGGGCGAAGTACTTGCATAACCTCTGAAGTCATCCTTTTCATTCACAGCTGGACCAGCATCAACAGTAGGAGGTGTGACCCAACTGGCATACTTCTTCAATTTTTATGTTATATTACATCAGATAGAACTTTATTGGTGTTTTACTGTTCTCTGTGATGTTTTTCTTTGTATTGTTTGGTATGTGATCATAACATCAAATCTTGAGGGATATTTGCTTTTTATAGGTCTAAAGGCGAATTATCAGTGTTTATTTACAGCTACAGGGTTATGAAGGTTGGTCTCTTGAGTGGGCAGACTAATTAGAGGATATAAACAGAATACATAAAAAATGAGTGGTTAAATAACATTCCACAGAAGGAAAATATAATTTGTATCTGAAGTTGGCATTGAGCTGGCCTCGCCCACAGTGCACGCTAACCAAGTTACCAACACTTAAGCTATTTTAGGACACAGAGGAGATATCTGATGTGTCACTGAACATATTGCTCATTCAGTTCAGTGTAAGGGCCCAGACACACCTAACCGACATCAAACAAGCAGCAGTGACGAAGGCATGTGTCCCAGCCAAAAAGCTTCAGTAAACACAACACTGACTACAGCTGACGGCAAACCAGAAGACTCCAGACTGCGGGTATACAAACCGTTGTTATGATAAAGCTGCGCTTACATTTTTCACTCCAATCTTGCTAGGATAGCCACTTCTGATCAAGAATATGTAAAAAAAATTGGGAAAAATAAGGAGAAATTGCACTAAATAGGTGAAATCATCAGATTCAACACACTCAATTAGCTAAAAAGCCACCAACAAGGGCTTGGCAATTGCCAATGATGCAGGACACACTGCAGAAATTGATGCCACAGATGCTCACAGATGGCCCTGGCGTTGGCTGATGGCCGATGGCCTGGACAGGCTGAATCAGACAGCCTTCATGCCTGTTAAGAAGCTACAAAAGAATACCACAGCAATAATGCTCGGCAGGAAGATGCCAACAAAATCAGCTTCAGCAGCAGTATTTCCTTTTTTGGTGGGCTTCTACTTCTGAAGCCCACCACACCATCTTTCCTTGATTTCTAATCTACCATATAGTCTAAAATCATCATAGACCATGATGAAAAGAGTTCACTGTGTTAATTGATGTTTGATTTAAAAACCTCTAACTGATATGAAAAGGAACTGAAGGTTTTGAACAGTGAATGTAAGGATCACAGACAACTGACTTCATGTTTTTTTATCTTCCCCTCATCTCACTCAAAGTGATTAGGAAGAGTGCATTTGAAAATATATTGCTGCTCTACTTTAATTAGAGTCCTGTATAATGTTCTCTCTGGTTTAGCCAACCCCTTGCCTGGTCAATCTGTCATCTGCAGCCCAGTGAAAGTTAAAAGGCCTCCCGCAACATGGCAGTACTGGCACGTGGAGAATGTGTATATCTGTGTAATATAGGTCAGCATTGTGCAGCGCTGCAGTACCGTCCTGGTCACTCTGGGTCAGTCTCTCTCTGTCCCATCTGCTTCGGTGACAGGCCAACTTCAGCACTTTGCCACTGTCAATTATCTATGTCTCTTACCCTGGTATCATTTGTTTTTAAATGGTATGGTGGAAACAGCTCAGATTGTGGCACAGACAAAACGGCTGCTGTTTGAAAGAGTTTTTGGATGTGAATGCTCAGAGACCTTCTCTTTAGAATCACATCTCAATAATCCTTTGAAAATGGCCACTGAATAAGAAGTGTTATTCTTTATCCCCATTGTCCACCTTTTTGGGATTTTACAGATAGCTCACTCTGTCTCCCCTCTTGGCCCAGTGTGTCAGACATGTCTGGTGGTCATTCAGCTCAGAGCATTTCTCTCTCAGCCCGAGGACTTATTTGCTTCAAAGCTCCTTAAAAGAGCTCATCCAGCTGACTGACCCCTTAGTCAGACCTGCTGAGCTAGACTGACTCCAGGAATAGTCCCTGTTGTTGGTCTCCTGATTTAGTATTGGTGCCGTTTAAATATTTCCCCCTATTTTTAGTTTTGTTTTAATCGGGAAGGCACTGGTAAAGGTTGCAAAATTATCTGGCAACTGCTGACTGAAAATGATTAATAGAATATTCACATACCTTTTTTTTACATTAAGAATATCCCTCTGTTGTCAAACGCCACATAGGTGGTTGTTTAGATAATGCCAGATAAACGAAATCCCCCACACATTGTTTCATCTGTGTGTGACTGTCTCTTGTCTGCATCAGCAGACAACAGTAGCCAAGTGTTTCCTCTCAAACACTAGCTGTAGGCAAGATACTGAGTCATACGCTGCTGCAGCAAATTTTAGACTACGCCATGATGAATTCTGGGTAAAGTGAACTGTGTCCAAGAAAAACGTTTTTGACAGTTCCACTTTTAGATGCAGTGGCTGACTGTTGTGTTGCCATAGTCCTCCTAGCTATAATGGAGTCCTCTTAAAGCAATACTTCATCCAAAATCACTGCGACTGATTTCCTCTCTCTGCATTTGAAGCATCGCAGTAATTGATTTAATGAATTGTTGCAGTGCAACCAGATCTGCCTTTTCTAGCACTGTAAGCCAGGCACTCAGGAAACGAAGGACCCACCCACCCTCAGAGGGTAGGGGCTTATTTCCTTGGAGAGATTATGGTGGTGATGTTAGGGGGTTGTGCTGTAATCACTGTGTAGCATCCTAATGTAGACCCTGCTGGAGGCTGATGTGGAAAGTGTTCACAGAGGTTGGCAGGAAATTGTCTGTTCCTGAAATAAAGATGGAGAACAAAGAGTGACATAGAATATTATAGTGTTCACAGCATGTGATTACAGTGCTGGCTCACATGGATTTTCCTGCATTTTAATGAGCAAATCACGGCAAATTGGCTCACAGTACTGGACTTTTTAAGATGATTTAAGCCCCTGTGAGTTTTTATGTAACATATTTTATTTTTCCTGCTTCATGACCTAAAGTTAAATTATCTTTGTTTTTTTTGTTGTATCAAGGCAAAGGAGATCCTAACCAAGGAGTCAAATGTCCAGGAAGTGAGATGTCCGGTGACGGTGTGTGGCGACGTACACGGCCAGTTCCACGACTTAATGGAGCTGTTCAAGATCGGAGGGAAATCTCCAGACACAAACTATTTGTTCATGGGAGACTACGTAGACAGAGGGTACTACTCTGTAGAAACCGTCACTTTACTCGTTGCACTTAAGGTAAGCGGTATTTGAAACGTCCACACACATTTGATTTGTTATAAAACTGAAATTCACACATAGCTATGTTATCCGCTTGTTTAAGGTACGCTACCGGGAGCGCATCACAATCCTCAGAGGGAACCACGAGAGCAGACAGATCACACAAGTGTACGGCTTCTATGACGAGTGCCTAAGGAAATATGGTAACGCCAATGTTTGGAAGTACTTCACAGACCTGTTCGATTATCTCCCCCTCACTGCCTTGGTAGACTCTCAGGTGAGAATACGTGTCGGTTGGTGACACAGATATAATAAATATGGACTGAGCAACTACTGAACAGTACTTTATGTTGTAACAGAGTTTAACTTTGTATTTTAGAAAGAAACCTGTAACAGTGCCAGTTGATTTAACAATACTGACATTTTCCTCTCATCCTTTCAGATTTTCTGCCTTCACGGAGGTTTGTCACCGTCCATAGATACATTGGATCACATCAGAGCACTGGACCGTTTACAGGAAGTGCCACATGAGGTAAAGATGATACTTAAATATGTGTATAATTTTCAAAAGCAAAGTTAAAAGCTGCTTCTGGGTCAATAACATCAAAATTAAGTTCTATAAAACAACTTATCATCAACAAATGTTTGTAAAAGTCTGTAAAAATGTGTTATTTTTGCAGTTAAACATGATGGTGGGTGTTCAACTAATCAAAAGCAGGGCTGTGTCTGTGTTTCCTCACTAACATGCTTCTCTTCCTCTTCGTCCTCCACAGGGTCCCATGTGCGACCTGCTGTGGTCAGACCCAGACGACCGCGGTGGCTGGGGCATCTCTCCTCGAGGAGCCGGCTACACTTTCGGACAGGACATCTCTGAGACTTTCAACCACGCCAACCGCCTCACACTGGTGTCCCGTGCCCACCAGCTGGTTATGGAGGTAGGTGTCTGTATACAGTACGTGTGAAGAATGACTGTACATCAGCTGCTGAGGTTGATATAGTTAATTCTTGATATAGTCAAGAAAACAAGATGTACATCAGTTGAACACAGTGGCTGATTTTGGATTTTAGTACAGGACAGTGGCTTCAACAGTATATAGACTTTCCGGCCACAGTCAGAACTTACACACATTTTTTCCCCAACCACCACTGTTACAGAAATCAATTGGTTATATATCACCAGCTAGTTCAGATTTGTTTCATAGTATCACTCTCTCCTGAATTGTACATCTCCAGTGAATAATGTATCTGCTTCCCCCAGGGTTACAACTGGTGCCATGAGAGGAACGTGGTGACAATATTTAGTGCTCCCAACTACTGCTACCGCTGTGGCAACCAGGCAGCTATCATGGAACTAGACGACACCCTCAAATACTCATTGTAAGTATGACAGACAAACTTGGAGCACATTTAGTTCTTTGCATCTCTAAAATCTCAAGCTCTGCATCATCTTCTTTTTCAAATGTTAAAAGGATTAATTCACTCAAAAATGAAAATTCGCATACTATCTACTCACCCGCCATGCTGATGGAAAGTCAGGTGACGTTTCAGTGTCCACAAAACATTTCAGGAGCTTCACAGCAAAACAGCGCTGCAGCATTCTCCTAACAAGCCGATGGGGACTTGTTTTAAAACAATAAACGACAACATGAAATGGCTCCACGCAGCTCATCTGACGTAATCCTCCAAATTATTACTTGCACCATCTTTAGAGCCAAAAATCTACACTGTAGCTGCAAACCTAAAAGCATTAGCGCTATCTGAAGCCATGTTCTGGCCAAGATGCATGGAGCCATTCATGTTTTTATTTTTTATTTTTTAATAACTCCCCATCTACTTCAGAAAAAGGCTGCAATGCTGTTTCGCTGTGAAGTTTCAGGAATGTTTTTTAGACAAAACTTTACCCAGCTTTCCGTGGGGGTGAGGAATAATGCCTGAGTTACTTATTTTTTGGGTGAACTGTTCCTTTAATACCTGAAATGCTGTTATACGATGCGCGTAAATGTACAAAATGTCTATCATAACATTTTAAATGAATGCATCCTTCTACATTATACATATGACGATATATATGACTTTAAAGCGATTGGTCAACAAATCTGATTTGTTATGTCTCCTTTTCTTTCCCTAACCAGCTTGCAGTTCGATCCTGCGCCTCGCCGAGGGGAGCCGCATGTCACCCGCCGCACCCCAGATTACTTCCTGTAAACTCTGACCTTTGACCCTTGTACAGTCAGGTCCAGTATTGCCATGATGTATGACCTTCAACCGATAACAACATGAATGAGGACGGGGAGGGTGGGAGGCTGGGGGTGGGGTTACACAGCAGTGCACATTGTATATCCACACAAAGACCTATTTAAGCATTTAGCGAAAACAATGTCTGTGTGTCTATAATGGACCAAACGGTGTGTGCCATAATCATTTCAATAATTAATGCTGAGGACTTGTATTGAAAATCTCCTCCACTATGTAAAACAACAGTGATGTTTAAAGCTGCTGTAAGCGTTGTTGTCATTTTAGCTAACTTCTTCTCCGTTTTGCAGTTAGCAATCCCCTCCCTCCTCCTGCAGGTTTCTTTTCTTTTTGTTGAGGCGACGCTCTTTGCCTCTTTCTTTTCTTCAAACGTTTCTCTTTGCTCTGCCTGTTTTGGCAGTATAAGCTGTCACCATGAGCGCAGGAACTAGTAGCTTACATTGTCCTGCCATTGCATTTAAATGGGAGCATCCTGCTGTCTGTGCGTTCACGAGCAGAGAGGACCGCCTCTTTGTGAACTTCTCTGTCCTGATTGGATAAAGTGCGCAGGGATACCAGATGATTTCTCTTTTACTGCATGAGCAGGTGGAGAGGAGGCATGGGTTACTGACTAAACACTCTATAACAGAATAGAGAACTATTTAACACTTATTTTAAAAGAAAAAAACGCTAACAGCAGCTTTAAATTCCTCATCCTGTACCTGTGTAGCTGGATCGATGGCACCGAGGTCCAAGAAGAAAATCTGCTACTTTGAATGCGGCTGTTCGAACCCCACATGCCATGGCTTCTATTTAGGAGATCTGAACATGATCTGTTTGCACTTTTGTAAATCTAAAGAAATGTAACATATGTCAAAAGAAGGAAATTATTTCACACTACAGATGTTTTTTTTTTTCTTTTTGATTTTTTTAAAAATTACAAATAAAGCCCCCATCAGGCAAGTTTTACACAAGGTTTCTTTGTCCCGCGTGACTTTTAAGGAAAACTCTTCTTCTGCAGTCACCCAGCTTGGTGTATATGATTGACAGATGATGGAGTGTTCATCCACATCAACTCACTAACTCCCTCTGAACTACAGAGTCTGTATTAACCAAACCATTTGAATAATAAAGATGAAGGTGGCTCCTTGATGTGACTGTGCTGTTTTTTCTTCTTCTTCTTTTTATGATGCTGTAAAACTTTGCCCTGTATGTAATGATCACTGGTGTGGTGGTGTGGCTGCAATGGTCCCTTTGCCCTGTGATTTAACTTCAAATTGAACCAACTGGAAGTCAGCCAGTTCACCAACCAGGGAGCAGCTGAGCCATCTGTGCCGCAGGTTCGCTGGCAGTTCTACAATTAAGGAATTGGTTCAGGTTGTGTGTTTTGGAAGAGTTTACTCACCTTCTGATGACTTTATTCCTTTTGGAAAGTATTATGGTAACCAAATTCTATTACACAGATAAATAGCTTGTCATGTATATGTTTTCCCTTGTCTATTTTTAATAGGCTCCTATTTTTCTGAACTGTTATCTCTTCTGACTTGCTCTATCTCCTCTGAAAAAGATTTGAATCTCAAGGGCTTCCT
Organism: Lagodon rhomboides; assembly: GCA_039737535.1. Taxonomy (NCBI): domain Eukaryota; kingdom Metazoa; phylum Chordata; class Actinopteri; order Spariformes; family Sparidae; genus Lagodon; species Lagodon rhomboides. The sequence continues at coordinate 25,395,907 of CM077795.1, forward strand.
GGTAAAAATAAAGATGAATTAAGTTAGATTAATTTCATCATATCAGGATATCTTGGTTAATTTTTAATATTGTCATTTTTTATTGTGAAATTTATATTAGAAATCTAACATTTGTATGCCTCCCACACACCGATGCCTGGTTCATTCACCACCAAGGCTCCATAATTAATCCAAATATAATCAAAATTGCAATCCTGCAAAGTGCAACATGTGAATAAGATGAAATGTTTTGATCCTTGCCACAAAGGATGATCACTGTGAACACAATTATGTCCACTGACACCTAATCTATTGTATCTTTTTTAAATCATTTTACAGTTCAGATTTCAGAGCTCTAGTGAGATCTGTTGTGCTAAAACTGTAGTCTACACTTTACCCAAGTGCAGCAATTTGACGTCATGAGAAAAATATTTATGGGCGGATCACAAACCAGCTTTAAAGGTACATACAACCACCAGCTGTATATCAGTGTGTAGATGCTGTACTTTTCAATTTAAGGAATTTTGCTATCTGAATTTTGCTATTTGATATCAAGCTGATATCATGCAGGACTAGTTTTTAACTTGGAACAGCTGCCTTTACGTTCAACCATAAATATTGTAATTATGAGCAAATCTCAAAAATGCAGGAAGAGTTTTAATGGATTTTCAGGATTTGTCATGCTTTGTGAGCACAAAAGACATTATTCAAGCAAAGATATTATTACTCTGTGGATTTTCCTTCTTTTTAATGTTATCATACTCATTCATTCAGAAAATATAATTATGCCAAATGAGCATGTTTAACACCCTAAATGCTTTGCTTAGCCTTGAAAAGACGATAGCCACAACAACAACAAAAAAACAATTTTAACAAATGTATGATTACTTGATGATAAAAGTAGTGCTGCAACAATTAGAAGTGGTTGTTAAAAAGGTGGTATTCATGCGGTCAAAGTGAAAGGAATAAAAGCTTCCGAGGAGTCCGTGAAGGCACCACAGAATGAGCTGGAAAGGGTCTGTAATGAGGAGAAGGCGCCACCACATGGCAGCTTATAGAGTAACTCAGCATTATAATCCACTTTTTAAAAAATACAATATATAGTGGAGCTGTTAAGCTCAATAATCTTGCTTTTTATGAAAGAAGCATGAAACTTTCAGGGTTTGTTCTTCAGGACATAAGCTTTAATTTAAGATGTGGACGCATTCTCAGTTTGACTCCTGAGGTCAGCTAGAGGCCATTGACCTCTGTGATATGTCATTTTCATGCACAAAATTGTAAATTGTATAGGTATCACCATGAAACTTTCTCACTTGATTATTCATATTAAGCTAAGATGCAAGTTTTTTGTATTTTAATGTTTAAATATGCAAATTAGGCCTTATCTCATTAAAAATGCGCTAATTTGCATAATTTAAAAAAACAAAATCAGATCGTGTGATAAAGCCAGGATCAAAATATTTTTTTCATTTTGTTGTCATATTAGATGGGAAAATAATTACAGAGGGGTTTATGGACACCTACTTCTGTTATCCTGACCTTTGTGACCTTTTCGTGACCTTTTCCAAACATGTTGTTCAACCTGAGCTCAGAAACCAAACATGAGGGTTCTAAATGTGAACACCTGATAACCTGATGGTGAAATCAGACGTGGGACACAGTGTCTCAGTCAAGAGACACTTTATAAACTCTGTCTCTGAAGACTATTAGATCTTTGATGATGCTCACCTGTTTCTAAAAGGTGGAAACCAGGTGTTGGTGTCCACCTTTTAGAAACAGGTGAGCATCATCAAAGATCTTATAGTCTAAGGGTTTTCTTTTCGGTGAAACTATGATGGTGCTCAAAGGCTCAAAGGCTTAAAGGCAGGACATTCAGGTATCTGATGAGCTGGTCTGGAGGTTGTGGGTTTGAATCCTGACTCTTTATAAAGTTACTGCTCAGAAGAACGCGTGAAAACCTCTGAGAGACTCTTTTTGATGTCATCCTGTTAGCTTAGCAGGGTGACACCAGGGATAGAAGTTGTGGGTTCGAGTCTTGTTTGGGTTTGATTCTTATAAAACTCAGTGAAGTTTGAAGTACGGACTGAACAGCGCCCAGAGAAAGACAAAACATTTCTTACATTTCACTAGTAGCAAACACGAAAACCCCGATTTTATCACAGAAAACGATTCTTTCTAAAAACTCTGGCTATTGACAGTATATTCTGATTTACAGGATAACAGAAGTAGATGTCCAGAAACCCCTCTGTAATTATTTTCCCATCTAATATGACAATAAAATGAAAAAAATATTTTGATCCTGGCTTTATCACACGATCTGATTTCATTAAAATGTATGCAAATTAGCACATTTTTAATTAGATAAGGCCTCATTTGCATATTTAAACATTAAAATACAAAAAACTTGCAATACATTTTTTTCTTAGCCTAACATGAGTAATCAGCTGAGAAAGTTTCATGGTGACATCTATTATTAATTTTTTTTACCCTATTCACCTATAGTGTCTCGCCTAAAGCCGCTCACATTCCTAGTAACCTTCACTGCACTTAATGATGTTGACCTCTTAGAGTGCTATCAATGGCATAAATGAGTTCCTCATGCCCAGATACATGGAAGTACACCTTTAGTTTACATTTCTATCACATTTAGATCCTAAGATACACACATTTACAATTTCAGGCCTAGAAATGTCATATCACAGAGGTCAGTGACCTCTAACTGACCTAAGAGGTCAAATTGAGAATGTCTCCACATCTTAAATTAAAGCTTAGGTCATCAAGAACAAACCCTGAGAGTTTCATGCTTCTTTCACAAAAAGCAAGATTGTCCATATTTTAAGAGCTTAACAGCCCAACTAATATTAAAGAATACAGTTCAGTGACAGTATGATGGCACACCATACACATGGACCTATGCGTTTACTCCTAAAGTATAAAAGCAGGTCAATGCTGTACAGGTCTAAATAAATGTAATGTATGCCAAATACATGTGAGCTACAATTTGCACCGAGCTAAAATTAATTATAGTAAACAAATGAAGTTAAATATTGTAAAAAAAACAAAAAACAAACAAACCAAACATATTTGCATTCGTAAATAAATAGATCAACTGTGGAAAAAAGAAGAAGAAATAAAGTCAGATTTTATTCGAGCACCACATTGTCACCCACAAAACAAATAATTTAAAAAAATACAAATAGCGTGCAAGCTTAAAATGCTCACTAAATATGGTCAAAGTGTCAGAATAATTCACCTCGTCGGATATTAAGGTTAAATAATGTAAACTGGTTCATCTACAGGAAACCAGCCTCCTCCCGGCCGCCCCCCTCCTCTGACAAAACGAGCGTCAGCCTCCGGGCGGCAGGATCACATTCAGACACCAGGTTAGTCCGGAGACTCCCAGCCGCTGTCGGTGCCTCCGCGTCTGTCAGGCCCTGCTGTTGACTACAGAGGAATTTCACCTCTGGATCCGAGTGAAAACATTTACGGTAGGCAGCTTCGCAAACCGGAATGTGTGTTAACATTTTGGAAATTGAGTTTCCTACCATTTTGTTTACATCTTTGTTTGAATAGCCTTGGCTAAGAGGCCTCTCGGACATCGCAAGGCGCTGGCGTAGCGTTAAGCTAAGTTGCTAGCATTGTGCATGGTAATGCTAGCTGCCTGTTAGCTTACTATTTAATCAACGTTACACGTTTGTTTTGGTTGTAAAAACGCATGCCGACATTGTAGCTGGACCGTGATACATATAATTGGCGGTTTATGAATTAACGAGCATTCCTGATGCTAGTTTGTTATAAAAGGAACCCTAGCAAGCTAGCTACTTGGTTAGCATTAACGTTAACGTTACCGTCGTTAAGTCTGTGTTAACAGGTGGCTAGCTAAATGTACCGTTGGTTAGCTTGGAGGTATCTTGCATTTGCTAATAACAACGCCCGCATAGGTAGCGTTAGGACAAACTTCGTTATTTGTACTGAGTGTATCGTTACTGTTGTAGCTAATATACCATCAATTCTGTGTACTGTAACGTTATATAGCTTAGCTAGCGGAATAACAGAAACGGTCAGCTAAGCTAGCTATCACGTCAATATTAGCCTAGCTAACGTTAGTTATCTGTAGCGTTATCAATGGCCAGATGTAGAATTGGTGTCAGGCGTTACTGTGAGTTTACTTTGTGGTTAATGATCTTATTGTTTTACTCCACAGATAATGCCCACGATAAAACTACAGAGCTCCGATGGGGAAATCTTCGAGGTGGATGTTGAGATAGCCAAACAGTCGGTCACCATCAAGACCATGTTGGAAGGTATAACTTCTGAAATCACAGACGTTTGGAGTCCATTCTATCACTTCACGGTTGACATTGTTTAGTATCTGGTTAAATCTGTCCTTTGCATCAACTCAGGCCTTTTACTTTAATTAAAGAAATGTAAATGTTGCTATTTATATCAGACTGATGCATGATATCCATTGATTGTTTGACAGATTTGGGGATGGACGATGAAGGAGATGATGACCCAGTTCCCCTCCCTAATGTGAACGCGGCCATCCTGAAGAAGGTACAGGACACACACATACCAAATCCCAATACACACCTCACGTCACACATACCACATGCACATACTTATGGTAACTGGTGTTCAGCAGGTTTGTTTGCTAAAATTAGAGGGTTGGTTCAGCAACAAACTTAAGATGGTGGGTGCATTATATTGAGATGGTGCTATAAGTCAAAAACACTTTCACTCTGTGAAATATGTGTAAGTTGCTAGATTCTACATAATCAGTTATAGTTGAAAACTTGTTAGATGGGCATTGATCGAACTTTGATCATTTTGGAGACTGTAGTTAGTGGTTCTGAGAATAGTCCAGCTAATGTTCTGCATTTTCCATCCTAAATGGTTCTTGCGGGCATATTAACTATTCATATTTGTGGGAGAAAAAGCCTGTGAAATGCCCTTAAAAAACAAACTTATAAGTTCATGCCTGTGTGCCAGCTGTAGTTATTTCAGTCATTATTTCAGACCACTCTAATGCTTCACCTGGTAAAAGCGTGTTTGTGTTTTCCCACAGGTGATTCAGTGGTGCACTCATCACAAAGATGACCCCCCACCTCCTGAGGACGATGAGAACAAGGAGAAGAGGACAGATGACATTCCTGTATGGGACCAGGAGTTCCTCAAAGTGGACCAAGGCACCTTGTTTGAACTCATTCTGGTAAACACACTTCAGCACTATATTACATTTACGTTGCATTAACTCAGATTAATTCTGAATTGCTGAATTGACACTAATCTTAACCACAATCAGTACATGCCATCCCCATAACTGACCTGAACTTTAACCAAAAACAAAATGGGATAACATAATTGTTAACATTAGTATGGACCAGGCTTTTTCCCTAGATGGAGGAGAGTCCCCACAATGTTAAATTATTAACAGACACATGCATACAACCACTAGAACAGTGTCTCCTAACCAGTGGTTTGGGAGAGTAAAGATATCAAATGTTATGTTTTTGTTCACTTTCTATTCTGTCAGTTAATAATTGGGTATAGTTTGGCACTAAAGCCTATCAGTCTCCCAACTACATGTGACGTAAATATCAGAATCCGTTTGATTTCATTGTGTCCTGTTGGATTGTCCTAACCGGCCACGAGCGTTGCACTGTTCAGAGCATGAAGCCTGATTTACATTTAAGGTTCTGTCACTGGTATTGTAAACATGGCGTGGACGAGGAGGACAGTTGATTCATGAAGTTGAAATGAGGAGTTATCTCCTTTATACACCGATCAGCCACAACATTGAAACCACTGACAGGTGACGTGAATAACATTGATCATCTCATCACAATGCGATGTTCTGCTGGGAAACCTTGGGTGCTGGAATTCATGTGAATGCCACTCGACACGCACCACCCATCTAAACACTGTTGTGGACCAAGTACCCCCCCTCATCACAACAACACTACCCGATGGCAGTGGCCCCCCAGCAGGACAATGTGCCCTGACACACCGCAAACACTGCTCAGGAACAGCTCAGGAACACAATAAAGGGCCCAAGGTGTTGACTGGGCCTCCAAATTCACCAGATCCCAATCTGATGGAGCATCTGTAAGACGTGCTGGAGCAGGTCTGATCCATGGAGGTCTCACCCCCCAAGGTACAGGACCCAGAGGATCCACTATAAAACGCCCTGGTGCCAGACACCACAGGACACCCTCAGAGGCCTTAAGTCCATGTCCTGACAGGTCAGAGCTGTTTTGGCTGCACAAGGGGAACATTCACAATATCAGGCAGGTGGTCATAATGTTATGCCTGATCTGGTGTATCCTTTTTATGACAAAAAACCTAAATAGCCAGTTAGCTGAAAGTTTCCTCCTGCAAGTCTAACTGTTGTTGGCTGTATTGTATGTCATTTCCAGCAGAGAAACGTCTAAATATAACAGTACAAAATTAGTTTTCTGTTTAGAAAGCACAAACGTAGGAAGGTAGGCCTTAATTACATAATTTGTGTCCATGTCGTAACAGGATGCATATTTAACGGATTCAGTGTGGACAGCGAGCGTCCAACATTGCATTGGACGATCACATGCAGATTGGACTCGGTGTTAGCCCCAAAATGTATCCAACGCTCTGTTGCTTTTATGTACTTTCATGCATTTAAATTTGAACTGCATTTTGATTAGATTAACGATGCACCGTGCTGTTCTGTTGAACCTTAAGACCAAATCAGAACAACTTTATGATCAATACAAGATCCTGCATCATCAGGTCCTGTCTTCTTCTTTTTTTTCTTCCCTTAGTTCCAGTGAGGTCATAATGAAAATGTTAATATTGACATAAAGGGAGTACTTTGCTCAAATCTGTTCAAATGGATTATTCACAATGTTTAACCAGAGAGAGATCAAAGTATTAGCTGGTTGTAGCAGATCTGAACTGGCTCTTTAGACTGCTGATTCAAAGTAATTGTATAATTTGATTTCTGGAGACTTAAAAAAAAAATAATTCAATGAACTTTCAGTTTAAAGTTGCCACCACAGATATTCTCTTTTGCCCCTGTGCCTGTTCTTTGCATGTTCACATGTTCCTCTGCTGTGGTTTATTTCAATTATCGCGGTTCAGAGAACTGATCTGTTTTCATTTGGTTAACAGGGCTGCTTAGCAACAGCTGGAAGATTGGTGTTTGGGGCAACTGCTGTAGGAGAGGCAGGGATTTAAATGACTGTTTTAAGGTGAAACCCCAGAAGGAATTCTGTGGGATTTCAGTTGATTCTCTCTGGGCAGCGAGCGAATGTAAACCAGGCAGAGCATGAAAGGTAACCAAAGTCTCTGGGAGCGATTGGGAAATGGGAATGGGACAAGCTGTCGGCTTCCACGAAGTGAAACACAAGTCGTGTGTGTCCGACACTTGAGTGTTGATAACGCTGCCCTCTGGTATTTTTGAATGTGTTTACTTGCACAAAGCAGGATGATGCTGAAATGGCAGCTGTGACGAAGTAGCCCAGTGTGTACTGTGCTCATCTGCCTTATTAACATGATTGCAAGGCTTTCTTGGTGTTGATGAGGTTCAACAGGTATTGCGTGATGTGAGTTTACTGGAACACAGCAGCAGTGGAGTTAATGATTTGTGTGTTGATTCAGACTAGTGTGTAAGCTGATGGTTCTGAAATGTTGCCTCACTCAGGCGTAGAGCTGGGACATGTGGATGAAATCAATAACACAGTATTGATAAGGATGTTCAGTCTTTTGTATTTAGACAGGCAAAGGGTATATAAATGTGTCAGGCAGGTAATTTGAACTTTCTTGTTTCAAATATACAAGCACGCGCTTCCTTGTGGAGCACTTTAACATGAACTTCCATTTGTACTGTGTACCTTTAGAGCTGACCTGATGAAGGAATTTCAGCTGTGGTGATTTAGGATGACTCGACAGCATGGTATCTTTATTAGAGCCATTTTGTTTTGTTAATGTGTCTTCTTACGTAGCACAATGTCATATCTCAGCACCTGCTCGTGCAAACGCCCCAGCTGTGGTGAATTGGGTTAATAGATGACTTGTGGGTATTTTCTACTGAAAGACTTCCACTGTTTCCGGTCCAGACTACTTTTTTCTCCTCTGTGGTGTTAAAGCTAATCTTTTGCAAAATTCTGATCTGATCGCAGAACACTGTTGTGCTTGTGAAGAAACAAAAAGAAACCCCTTCCTCCCTCCCTCCCTCCCTCCCTCCCTCCCTCCAGCACTTCAGTGTGTTAGGTCTCTGCAGCCCAGCCATTGCCTCCCTTGTTGTTCAGTTTATAGCTGAAATGTTCCCAAACTGGTGAAATAACATTTGGTTTGCAACCAAAGCAGCTGCCAATGTTTTTGTCTTAACTGACAGCATGACACTTGATGTCACTTTCGTTTGTGACTGTTGGCTCGACAATGGTGTCGTATTTCATTTTTGATAATGCGATACCCAATGGTATCACGTTCTTACTGCCCCTGGTAGAATTGCGTTATTGCCAGGCTCTAAAAAAATGTGTGTAACATGGTCTTTTTCACACGAGGTCAGTATAAGCCTGTGCCACGTTAGTACAACCAAACAGCTGATTTTTGGATATTTAATGTTCCAATAGTTCCTGGTGACTGTTGAATAGCATTTTTGCTTGAACTGCCCATTCCTGGGCATGGTAATTTTCCAGAGTTGTCATTTAGTGAGCTTTGTTTTAGTATCTGATAAACCTTTACTGTTCTGAATTTAAATGTGTGAAAATAATTAAACTTTTTTTTTTTTTTTACTGCTTTGTATGTTAGTTTTCCCAATGGAAAAAAAAGTTTAGTTCAGTTTAATTTAATAAATTCCCTCTGCATATACGGTCTTGGTTAAAACTTTTAATGAAATAATAATTTTCTGCTTAGCAACAGACACAACTAATCAATGGACAAATTAGCCTCCTAACAAAGTGATGTCAGCGCTGCATACGGCCTCCAGCTAAGTCAGTCTGTTGTACTTCATGGATCTGTTGCTCAAACTGTCCCTCCTGGATATGACACCCGTTTACACTTGGTATCAGTACGTGATCCATATCTGGAGAATGCCATCTGATCTCACATGCCGGCCATTGTTCTTTCACCTGCTATTAATCGGCATCCTCCTTATCTCAACCCAGCCGGAATTGTGATTGAATCTCAATGTGCAAATAGTAGACGAACAAACATTTTCCAGGTCAAGGAAGGCAACGGCACAGATGGCCTATGAGTCACACTGGTACCTGAAAACCTGACGCCCACTTAAACGTAGCATCCTGTTGTGTTCTGTCTGAACGCCTGGTAACACGTCTTTCACTTCCATCAGAATTAAATCTTACGACAGCAGCAGAACTCGTAGCTATTCATGTGTTGTAGTTCCCAAAATGAGCCCAGAACAAACCGGCCTTGGCTGACTCGTCATACAGCTGTAAGTGTTGATATTTTCTTTGAAATGCTAAGGCGTCAGTCAGGCCTTTTCCCCACTGCTCCTCTTCATGTCATTGTTGTTTTCCTCTTTTCAGGCCGCCAACTATTTGGACATCAAAGGCCTGTTAGATGTCACCTGCAAGACAGTGGCCAACATGATCAAAGGCAAAACCCCGGAGGAGATCAGGAAGACTTTCAACATCAAAAATGATTTCACAGAGGAGGAGGAGGCCCAGGTAGCTGCTCCCTCATCACCTGAGTCATGTCTTAATAAGTCATTAGAAATGAATACATCACTTTGTAATGATGCTCATGTTCGGAAACTCAGTCCAGTTTTTTTCCCTCCTGTCGTCCGCAGGTACGCAAAGAGAACCAGTGGTGTGAAGAGAAGTAAAGGGGAAGATCCTGCCAACACTACCACACTGAAAAGGAAATGTCCCTGCTAACTGGTTGCACTGGCGTTGTTCATACTTGTCAATATTTACATTTAGTATATTTAGAGCCACATACCTTTTCCCTCAATTTCTGTGTACCAATAGCATGACCATTTTAACTTGCCTGTGTGTTGTCATTAATTTAAATAAAAGAGCTCTTTGTTTCCACGGGTGTGAGAAGAAAAATTAGTTCTGGTTTAATGGCTTTGTACCCTTTAAGATTAGAGGACACTCCTTTCCTATTTTCCCTATTATTAATCGCAATGGTTGTCTTTTTTACTGGACATGTTTGTTTTTTCTTTTAGGTTAATCGATTGAATAAAATGGCTTTTTTGACAATGGAAATGAGAGGGTGAATATTTTATCTTTGCTCTGTAAATGCATTTGTTCTGTGAAACCATGTGAAGAGAGGAGAGGACGGGCTATTTAATAGGAAAAGTGAAGTTTAGGGTTTTTGCATAATGTCCTCTGGACTTAAAGTACTTGTGCGCTGTCACACAGCATTGAGTAACTAATTCCTAATTCATGTTGTATTGAATTGGAAACGTCTCAGAAAAGCTCTGATGCTGGCTTTTGGGCTGATCAAACATGTATTGAAGGAGTAAATAAAACGTATAAAAAGGTTGGCGTTTGTCATTTTTGTTTTGGAAGTGGCAGGTGCAGAAGAGCGTGATGTTCTCTGGGACACTTTGTTTTTCTTTTAAAAGTAACTTGTCTCATTGAAATCATCCTTGAAACGTGCTTCTGTCTTAACTACAGTAGACATGGACAAGATATTCAAAACACTTTAATACATCAAACAAAAAAAACAAGTAATACATCAGAGGCGTTCGAGGCTTAAAAAATACAAAAGACATCTTCAAGGCGTCGCCCCTACTGGTGTGAACACCCCCAAATGAAACAAGCTATTTCTAGCACAAGAGCTCTCTCTGCTGGAGGAAACCGGCTCAGCTGTACACAAGCTCAGCCTCCGGTTTGTGTAAGCCGAGTTCGAAGCTGCGAGTAGAACAGTGAATTAAAGCCTTTTTTTTTAAAGTCAAAATCTATTTTTGTTACATTGAATCGGAACATGCACAAATTGAGAACACAAGATATCATTTGAACGCTGCTGTAGTCAGTAACACGTGACCAAGGAAAAGTAAAATTCTGCACAAGAGGACAAACACAAAATGTATTGCTTTAAGAATGGTAGAAACTAAAAGAATCCTTTTTTTTGTGGTTATTTTACTTATTTTTTTACATAAAAACATATAAAAGTTTAGTTATAATAGGGACTTCCAACATTTATAAAACTTTACAACACAATGCAATATAATAGTACCCATTTGGTCTCAGATTAGTTTACGGAGCTGCAAAATGTTCAGTCAAAGGAAAAAAGGGAACAGAGACTTAAAAAAAACAAACCGACAAAACCCCTCTCGTCTTTTCTCTGAGGGTTTCCCCACCGGCAAAACATCTGACCTTAAAAATCACATGAGATTCATATAAAAATACCCCAAATTGGGAGAAAACAGAACAAAAATGTAAAGATGATATAGCGGGAGTCTGACAGTCTGAAAGTGCCTAAAGGAAAATGTAATTCTGATTCTTTTTTACCTGTTGATTTTTTTTTTTTTTGCACAGGTAGTTTTAGAAATATTTTGAAATGGAATGAAGCCGAAGTCAATCTGTCCCTGTCTTCAGACCTGAGCTTCTGCTGGTCACGCAGGCTTCGAGTGACGGTGGAGTCAAAGTGTGTGTAACAATACTGTGACCTCTGAAGAAGAGTCTTCTGCAGCCACGGCCCTCTCACCTCGATACCAGACTGGCGGGTCAGAACTTCTCCCTGCCTCATTTTTTCTGTCTGTGTTGACGTTGCTAAGAGCTCATTTTATGATACATTTCCTTTGTGATTGTCATGGAGGTCAAAACTCAGGGTCAGCTTACAACAAAAAGAAAAAGAAAAGGAGCACCGAGGGGCTTTAGAGTTGTGAAATCATCTCTCAGGAGGCAGAGACGTGTTGTTTTAATTTAGTTCAACTGCAGCAGATGGAGCCAAAGAACCACTGATTTCTAGGCTTCAGATTAACTCTGCCTCTTGGTGACTGTCACCAATTCAGGGGCTGAATCCTTCAGTGGACCACCAGCCAGGACAGTGTAGCCTTACAGACCCAAGTGTCCCTCCACAAAGTCTTTCTTATACAAAATACCTGGGACACCAAAATGACCACCTGAAACCTTGATTAAGGAATTTAACATTTTTAAAGCAGGCTTCCCATGCAGACGGAAAGTCAGGTGAAGTCTCGTGGTCCACAAACGTTTCTGGAGCGTCACAGAGGTGCAGCTGAAGTAGATCACATCAATATGAGATCTCGAGGTTTCTGGAGACTTATAGGATTTGACATTTTAAAACAAGTCTCCATCTACTTCAGCTGTTTAGGAGAATGCGGCAGCTGTTTTTCCGTGAGGCTCCAGAAATGATTTGTGGACTATGAAACTTCACCCAATTTTCCACTGGCATGTAGGTGGGTAGATCCTGACTGTGAATGAATTTTTATTTTTGTGTGAACTCATCCTTTAATGGTATATTTGGTCTATAAATGCTGACTGTAGAGGATCCAGCCTCTGAACTGAGACACAGATAGTCTCTTACTCTGGGGTCAATCTCGTAGAGGGGACCCCACCACACCTTCATCACCACACCACCCAGAATGTGAGGATGAAGGCAGGCGAGGGAGATGATCTTCATGGCTCTGGAGGTGAACAGGGTATCGGGGATGTGAGCGGACCGGAGCGATCACTGAGTCTCTGTTAGCACTTTAAGAGAAAGTCCTGCGGCCTTGGCGGCCGACAGCGCCGTCGTCGAGCCGTGCGTCTGCTTGCCGGACAGTTCCAGGTGTGCGTGGGCGTGTTTGGCTGCAGTGTGACGGAGGTCGCTGCGCTTCCCGGCAGACTGCTGCAGGGGCAAGCGGGTTTGTGAGCGCGTGTTTGTTGGCGGAGACAAGCGGAGGCGTGATGACGGGGAGGCGGGCGGCGGGGAGCTGCCCGGTGAGAGGGGGCGCTGGTGCTGGTACAGACGGTGGCGGGCGGGGGACGGGGAGGGGGGAGAGTCTATGGCACTTAAATCTGAAGAAGTTGGGCTGGGGCAGCCTCCTCCTTGAAGGTAGCGAATGCACTTCTTTTTCCTCCTAGGGACAGTCAGAGAGAGTTATCTGTGAATAAAGTGTGGATGGTAAACGTCAGCAGGCTTCAGTGAAGATGCATCATTCACACCGATGTCAATGAACATGGAGACATGTGATCACAGTGAACACAGAGCAGGATTAGTGTCACACACATTCCCTGACTCAATGTATTCTAGATATCAAACAACCAAGTCAAACTAGAGGACTTTTCTGTGACTGCCACTCTCTTAAAACATAATCTAATATTGGTGTTCTTTAAAGGAGTATTTCAACATTTTTGGGAAAAGCACCAACTTGCTTTTTTGCCAAAAATTAGATGAGAACATTAATATCATTCTCATGTCTTTGCCTGTTCAGGAGGCAGTTAATGCAGCTTAGCATAAGACTTACATCCCTAAAATAATGATGCATTATGGAGGTTCACAATATATATATATCTTAATGTTTTTCTATCTCGTCAAAAGCACTTTATAAATGCAGGACTGGGCAACAAATATTACACATTTTCACAAAAAAATTGAGATATTGCATCAATAATGTAAGGTTGGCTATTGATACTTTACAAAATAGTTGTACTTTTTTTTTTTAACCATCATTCATGTGGACACGATGACTAAGCGGGGAGTTGCGAGTGTTAGAATGAGAGGAACAGTCTGGTAAATTAAGAGAATGACACGACTTTATTGTAATTCAGCCTTTCAAACCAGAAAGACACTCATGCCATATCACGGTATGGAAAGACAATATATAAAAGATATAGTACAATAACTATGTATTATTGATATATTACTCTGGTAAGCCCTAGCTCAGCATGAAGCCTGGCAGCAGTGAGGAACAGCGAGCCCACATCACACCTACATCACCTCTACGCTTCACTCTTTAACGTGTTGCTTCTGGTTACTTTGAAATGTACACAGACATGAATGTAAGAGCGTCAATTTGTGACTTAAGTGGGAGTAACGTGCTGGAACAAGCTCCTGGCGAACAACTCTGTGACTCCCTGGAGTTTTGTTGTGACCTCATGGTTGCCAGGCAACCAGTGGAGATGCTGCACAGACGCCCTTGTTAAATAGTTCCAGTACATAACTCACTCTAAATCCACAGATTGTGGTTTTTCACTTGTCTGTCTCTGTCCCAAATAAACCGACGGGATGTAACATGTGAACGGGTGAGCTTTGAAGGTGTTTGCACATGTATCTTTGAACTTTGGAGAGTCGGGCTCGCCGTTTCCTCTTCCAGGCGAAATGCTAAGCTGAGGTCAACACGTGGCGGCCGGCCTGTTTCTGATGATTTATAATCATACTATGACCAGCTGTCTGCATTATTACAGGGAAAAAGAACTGAGATTGTCGCAATTTTTGAGAAAAGGTCAGGGAAAAAACACTTGAATCAGGTAAATTTAGATACACAGCTCTGACGGATGAATGAATCCAACACTTAACTCTGTAAACCAAGTTTCCTGTTTCACTTTAATAACTCCGAGTGTTCAAAACTGATAGCCCAGCTGGCTCAGGAACATGCTTGAAGAAAGTAAACTGGGAAATTTGAACTTTAGAGAGTCAGGCTCGCTATGTCCTCCTGCTTCCTGTCTAAATGCTAAGCTAAGATTAGCACGGAGACTTAGAATGATGACGATCCTTTCATTTTACTTTTGGCAAGAACAAAAATAGGCACATTTCCCCAAATGTTGAGCTATTTCATTATTTAAGAGCAGGGCATACCACTCAAAAGTATATCTAATTTACCATATGTCTTCTTTTTTATTTCGGTACTTTTAGTGTGAGACTCAAACATCAACAATGTCCTTAACATTTTAAGCACACCGAAAGTAGTACAAGTAAGGTGTTTCAGTTTTTTTGTCCACCCCTTGTGCACCGCTCTCCCAGTTTTGCACCAAACACACTGCAAACAGGAGTGACGCGCTGTGCTTTGCGAGGTGTTAAACTTAAAAGCAGACTTGTGTACCGCCGAGCGCAGCATCAAAGCAGCTAACGATCCCATGATCATTACCAGAATATGATATGAGTCACCAGGTTTAACCGCAAGGAAAGGCGCTAGGCCATATTCAGAGAGACGGAGGGAGAGAGGGGAGGAAGAGTGCGATAGAAAGTGATTTCTAAAATGTCAGAGTTCACCATCAAAAGGCGCCGGTTACCACATCGCATGAATGGAGCGAGTTGAAAGCAGATGGGCATGAGAATGCCGTCAGAAGGCAGAGCTGCAGGGAGAGTGTGTGTGTGTGTGTGTGTGTGTGTGTGTGTGCTGAGCTGTGGTGATAAGGATTTGCTCTAAACCACATTCACCCCCCTTTGTTCTCTCAAACCGAAACACACACACACACACACACACACAAACACACACTAAGATTTCCATGACGTGACGGTGGGGAAGACGGCGGGGTTACTACAGTGCTGTGGTGGTAGAAGCTTCTTCTGCAGAACCACACAGATCCCTGACTCCTGCAGCGACGCGCTCGCCTGTCGTCTACTGTAAATCCCGCTGCGACTTGAACAGAGCGGTCTGACGTGGTGACAGGCCCCTTTCTCATGATTTATATCATATTTTTTACAATGTTTCTGCACCGTTACAGAGGAACAGAGCCGAGATTGTTGGGATTTTGAGAAAAAGGTCCATAAAAAGACTTGAGTTACGTCGCACATCGATGAACCTGGAGTTGTCAGGGTTATTAAAGTAAAACAGGAAGCTTGGTTTACAGAGTTTATTATTAATCTAGTGTTCAAGTACCCCGAGTACTCATAAAATGTTCCTCCAGCTGGCTCGGGAGCACACTGGACGAGGAAACGTTTCCAGCTTCGTTCACGATCACAAACACGACAGAAACATGTCTGCCGATACATTTCGTCAACTCTTCTTGCTACTGAACTGGAATAAGAAGATTTAACTGCTGACCTTATACAACACAGGTCTCGCAAATTGGTATGAATGGCTGCCGATGATGTAAGAGATGCCACTCAACAAGTCTGTAATGGCTTCATGTTGGCTGCTTATTAGCAGAGCTCCGGCCTTGACCTGGATTTACGGGCCGCGGTAATAAAGTTAAATGTTTTTCCTCGCAGGAACGTCTGACTTTTGGGCATTTAACGGCACGAACCCATGTGAATTCATAAATCTGTCGGCACATGCTCGGGGCTGCCAGGAACAAAATAAAAAGCCTCATTTTTGCGTTTTGATTGAAGCTCTGTAATCGAATCATCGGGAGGAAGCAGAGAAATATACAGGTACGTTTTAGTTTTGAATGCCGGCGAACCGCTCTGCAAATACTCTGACAGCTTTGTTATTGAGTTTAGATACAAAGTATACTGACAGCATTGAAGATCCTTAACCACCTTCAAGGCAACACAAACCTAACTTCCTGGAGAAAGAGTTTCATTCTCAGGTGGTCAAACACTGACATATTGATTATGCCGCATGAGTCGGTTTATTTTGGGATGTTTTGACACTTTTTATGAGCGTTTCTCTTGTGACTACAAAGAGACACATTTATGGTTAAAATGCTTCGACTTGCAGCAGAGCAGAGAGTTAGTGACAGACGGCATGCAGAGCTCAGGCTGGATTCTCAAACATTCTTTGGAGGCAGAGATGTCTCGAGGCAGAATTAATCTCGCGGGCTGAGTTAACCGTCAGCGGGTTGGTAATCTTTTCTGTGGTAAAGAAAAGCAAAAAGACAGGAGGAAACTGAAGTGACCTCGTCCTGTGAACTTGATCCGATTAAGATCATTACTCCCTCCAGAGCAGCTCTGCCTTTGAGAAAATGTTTGAATAACTGTGACTCCATCAGGGGGAAGTGATGCACTGATGGACGGATGGGAACAGAAATGAGGAGCGTGGCGCTATGGGGCGGGGCGGAGGGTGGATGTTTGGTACCCACCTGCAGGGACCGCACCAGTCCGTTTGTTGGTTGAGGCCGAAGCGAGCCCGGCATTTCTTAGGAGAGCCCGGGTCTGAGCACAATGCACAGCATGCACGAAACAGGAAGGAGGAAAAGCAAAAAAAGAAAACACAGAGAGGAGCGGAAGAGGAGGAAAAAGGGGGTTAGAGGAGGAGAGACAAAGGAAGACGGGAAGAAAGAGACACAAGAGCTCGTCAGGGCAGGAGAAACCACCAACAGGGCTGTTCGTTCAGAGAGAGCCATCAGGTCAAACTGTTAGTAGCACAGCAACACATCAATAAATGCCAGGACAACACACAAATGCACACACACACACACAGACACACACAAAGAAACACATCAGGCACCCTGGACACAGGCAGTTAAAGAGGCTCAGAGAGAAGAGCCGAGCTGCGACGCTGTTGACACAGTCATGAAGCGCTTCAGCTCAGGGATAACTAAACACACGCCGGATTAGATTATTGGCATCGTTCGCGCTTCTCATCGGTTTGCTTGTTCTTCAGCTGATTGGCTAACAGCTGATTGATGTATTGATTCTTTTCTGCAGTGCCCACATGAGTCTGCCTCCTCTCACTCTTCTTCCTCCTCTCATAAAACTGTTAAACGCTCTGCCCTCAGTCTGTGTCAGTCTTTCCCTGCCGTGTCAAATATCAACATTTTTCAAGGTGTTCTATCAAAGTTAGGAAATTGCAAGACAGCAGCTAACATCTATTAACATCCATCATTTTCTACAGAGTTGCCTGCAGGACATTTAAGACACTAACAATAAATGATCTGCTGACGACTGCTATGGGTGTTTTTTTTTTCTCACCGGTAAAGATAAGTGATGGGAAATATATCTGACTGCCTCGGTGGTGTGGGAAAAGGGAAAATGCCAAATGTGTGACATTTTGAACTCGAACAGTTAAGATCAGGACCTGACGTTTCGTTTGTACATGATGTTTATAATTTAGGTTACGTGGAAAGCCGAGTGGGTGGGCGGTTTGACGTTAGAGACACATCCTGCCTCAAAGACAACAAGATGTTGTGCTACAGAGCGCCAACGCAAGTTCGAGCTCAACTGAATCCTCTCGACACTAGCCATTCCTTTTTTCTCATGGTATCGTGTCTGACAATGGGAGATGTTTTAGAGATAGTTTACCTGTATTGGAGTCCTGCAGCTTCTCCCTTTTTCTCCTCTTCTTCTTGCCCTGTGGGAAAAAAAACAAAAAGCAAAAAAACCCCCCCAGTGAATTACTGATTTCCTCTCAGGTTTCATCCATGCAAATAATTCTGGATTCCTCTGTGCTTTCCCTGTTAGCTTAATATGTTGAGAATGAGTGTTCATGATGGAAAGTAGTCCCAAACTGTATTTCAAGAAAAAAATCTGCACAGTATGAAAAAGGGGGCTCATTTGTGACATGAAAATCCATTTGAAAATGTAAAAAAAAAAGCAAAGTTGAAAGCAGCAACCAGGTCAGGCAACCATCTTTGTATAGTCTACAAAAGCAAGAAAAAGCCAAGAAAGATAAAGAAAAACAAAGGAAACATGTTGCATCACTAATGTCATTATACACTCGATTCATGCGAAACCTGACGTGTCGTCACCGAGAGGTGTTCAATCAAAAGAAGATTTGAAACCCCGACGTGTTAAACTGAGCTTTTAAAGATCCAAATGTCTTGTTTTCATTTCTGCGTTTCTTTCTCTCCCGTCTGACTGATTGTAATGTGCGCCTGTTGAGGTAAACATCAGAGTTGTTCACACAGATCCGGTGATGGTGGAGTGAGGCCTCATATTTGGGTGCGATGAAGGATGTGGGTACAGAGCTCTACCGCCTACGCTTCGATGTCTGCCCTCCTCGGCTCGCTGTCAGCACTGTCTATGTGGTTACAACAACAATTCGTGCAACTGCACCTTTCTGAGCTCCGTGTCCGTGGGCGTACTTGTGTGTGTGTGTGTGTGTGTGAGTTGACGTGTGTGCTTGTACTACAGTATATGTTGGCTTTTTTTGGGACTCGGAAGAGAAACCCTCCACGGCTGCGTGGGCGGTATGTGGAGCTTGACTTCCTGTTTTGCTAGCTGGTCCAGAGCAAAGTGAGGAGGGTGATGAGGAGCGAGTGGGGGTTTCTCAAAAGTATTGTCTGAAGCTCTGAAAGTTTATGTCGTCACTACATAAGTTGTTCTATATTTTATAATTTTTTTAAGCTCCAACTATTTCTCAATCAAGTGATTGGTCCATTGTCAGAAAAATAATCAAACTATTTGATAATGAATGTACCGTTGAAGTAATTTTTCATTCAAAAAGGGCAAAAAAATTATGTTTTCAGCCTCTAAAATATAAATATTTCCTACTTTTCTTAGTTTTAAATCATATTAAAGGAAAACTAACATGCTTTTTTATTTGTTTCCTCTCCTTCACTGTTTTATTTATATTCTTGAAAGTTAAAAGCGTCAAAGTCCGCACCAACAGAAACTCCTCTCTCCCACAGAAAACACTGCGCCTAAAACGCCTCGTCAGGAGTCCCGCTTTTAATTCTGCGTCTTTATGACATCACGCTACATCACCATGTCATGCATATGCATTATTTATGCCTCGCGACTAGTCTGGCACATAAGAATTGATGTAGCACAGCTGCTCTGCTGTTGTCAGCGAGCTGGCTCAGGCATGTGTGAGCTGACCAATCAGAGGACACTGGGTATTCAGGAGAGGGGGAGGGCCTTAAAGAGACAGGAGCTAAAACAGAGCTTGTGGACGGAGGGGGAATACAGAACACCGGACAGTATGAGAAAACTGATGTGTTTTTTGAGCATTAAAGAATGTAAATCTAGTCGAGTAGAAACCAAAAATAAAGTTATAAACTTGAAAATTAGCGTAATATGTCTCTTTTAAACTTTTAACTGGATATTGGACTGACAACACAAGATATTTAATTGTGCTTTTGGTTTCTTTTGGTTATCCATAAGTGTAATACAAACAAGAACTTTACATATAAAGCTGTACTTCATCATGAACTAATCAAACTCCATCCACTGTGCTATGTGAGCTGCTTAGAAAATGCTCAAAGCTCCATGCATACAGCAAAAGCACCTACACTTATGATCACAGTTTACCAGAGCTCTGGTTTATAACATATTTGAGAAACGAGCTCAGAAATAATTCAGGACTTTTATTTTGAAAGCTCTACTCGTTAAGCTCGCACGCTCGGCGCGGCTCTGCTGGCCTCTGCGTTGAAAAGAGATGAAAACGAAATGAAGAATGACATTAGAACTGAATCAGCGTGCAAGGTTTGTGACATGAAGCACTCGTTCGGATGTTACGAACGCGTTATAAACCACAGCCCAGGTTAAGTGTCACCATAACACATGGTGTGTGTGTCATGCCTGCCCGAAAAAACAAAGACAGTAGAGGAGCAGAGAAAAAGCGTAAAACAGGTTTCCACTCCAAAGGGACTGAAAAGCAGCTTCTCTCACAACCAAAGCCTTTAATTCACCTGAGTGTGGCTCATTTTCCACATCGATTTCTGGTAGAAAATATTTACACATTACAGGATGGACTTAAAAACCTGTAATTGTTAGATGAACAATCACTACTAAATGTTGTGGCAAAAGGTTGTGTGTCTGTTTAACCATGACATAACGTGTGTCACTATTGTCTGGCAATACAAAAAAATGAGGGTATTTTAAAGGGATGCCCATTAAGAAAATAATAAAACTCAGGCAGCGAGGCAGCGAGGCCAGCCATGCGGCCCTGCTCTCTGTTAGTCGAGCAAAACGGGTCGATTTATACCTCTGTGTGATTCAGTGTTTCACAGTTAAACTGGCTTCTAGACATAACCATGGCGATGTGCAAGACTTGGGTGAAATATATTTGTAGTTAACCAATCAGATTGCTGCTGTTACTCGCATGTTGTTCGTGATGCTGTCGTGTGTGAGTCATTAAGGTTTTTTGGAAGGTGCATGCAAACTTTGCACAGGAATACCCACAACCCCTTTCATGCAGCTTCACATTTTTTTTTTTCCCACCACAGAGGCATAAATCCACCATAAGACGTGTCCCTACCCAATCAGCTTTACTCTTTTCCCCTGCGACCCCGCTAAGGCCCGCCTCCTGCAAGAGTTCAACAGCAAACTGACAAGTCAGAGGCACACAGCAGCCCAGATACAGCACATCCCCAAAACATTAGACTCAAACACATGCACCACACAGGTCTGGCTTCCTCCTATACATCTGAGAGACTTATTTAATCATTTCATGCCCTCAAAGTTAAGTTTGGTGACTTCTGACTGACAGGTCTGGGGGTCAATAAACATGCAGGTTGTTGAGACAGTAGTCAGTAAGAGAGGTAAGAGTAAATTCTTCAGCTCTGAGGTGAGAAGATCCCAGTTCACCAAGTTCTGCTCTGATAAACTGATCCTATTCTTTTCTTTATCTTGGTTTTATTTACAGGGAGTCAAACCAGAGAGAGAAGTCAAGTAGTTGGACTGGTGTTTTTGTTTGTACAACAGTTTTGTACTTTTCACATGTTTCTATTTCTATTTTTTTCAAATGCAACTGTCTGCCTTTAGGGACAGATTAAAGGTGAGGCGTGTTGCTACTAATATAACATACACTGCATGATATAATTACTTATCAATGTATAAATAGAGAGGCGAAGTCATGCCCATTTCCGGTGGACCACCACGGGACCTTATTTCAGAAAAAACATGTATGGTAGGTAAATCACTTGAATTGTACCATGAATTACACATATGATGTTTGTCAATTTAAAAGACATGTGCAGACTGATTGTGATGTTCATAATACTTTTTCTGAGCAAGACATTGTAGCTCACTGAGTGCTTTTACACAAAACTAATCTGTATGTTATTATATTTACACACATACATCAGATGTGTAGCTCATGGCACAATTCAAACAGGATCAAATATGTATTTGTCTCTCCCCAAAGACTACTGTACAAATATTTTTCCGAAATAGTGGGGCACACCAGAAGGGGCGGGACTTCGCCTCTCTAAAGCTCTCATTGCTGTCTTTTATTTTGAAAGAAATTATTGGTGTTTATTTTCATATAAGAACAAAAAAACCTCTGAAATTCACATTTTAACGATCAAGATCAAAATACAATGTCTTTTCAGATGTTTCAATAAAAAACTTCTAAGTATAACTGATCATGTTTATAATCCAATATCTAAGACTGATATAATAATCATAAAACACTCAATTTTAGTAAGTAATAATTTTCAAGTTATGTAATAACATGTAATAGCTCATTAAAAATAATAATGCAATAAATTTGTATAGTTTTTTTTAGCACATTTCTTTCTCAGTGTAAGGCAACCAAATGACTTCTTCACTCTAGAGATGGTTCCCACTACAGCCAGGTTATAACAATCACAATCCTCCGTTAACAAAGTGAGCGTGCCTCCTCGACTTAAATCTTTTACATTCCCCCGGTTCATGTTCTGCACAAATCAGCTTTTAAAATCAGCTCAGAAAAGTTGTCAAGGTGTCTTTTTTATTCCACTCAGTATGGAGGAAGAGGAGACAAGAGGAAGAGGAGTGAGAGGAGCGGTCCTTACGTAGTTGTCTCTGGCGGACCAGGTCGGGTAGAGCTGCATGTGGAGTTGTCTCTCTTTTCTGGCCAACTCGTAGTACTTGGCCTGCTCCTCCCGGGTCAGCGCATGCCACTGGAAACACAGACACACATCAGGAGGGAAACTGTGAGTGTCACAATCACAGATTGCAATCGATGCTGGGTGTGACTCCCATTTCGGTGAGTTAACGTCAGAAACAGAAAAAGAAAAGAGAGAGAAGAGGTGAAAACACGACTTTATACTTTAGGTGAACACCACTTTCCTTAACATAGTTATCTAGTGCTAAATCAAAGGACACGACAGACGAAAATACAGTTATACAGTAAAAAGTACAAACATCTGAATGAGATGAAATAAAAGAATAAAACAAAAACTTAACTCATGAAGTGTTTAGACATGTATACTTCCTCCTACTCCTTTTCCAGCACGTACATGGTGTTGTTTTTATTTTACTGTTTGTTTTCTTTTGTTTTGACATGTTTGCAATAAAAATACATCAATCAATCAATCAATCAATCAATCAATCAATCAATCAGATTCCCACCAAAGTAAAAAAATTTGAAGTTAAAAAAGTTGAAAGTGTACAAAAAAATGAGCAAATGCAAATTGGATAAAATAAAATAAAATGTTGTTTTTTTTAAAAAGAACATTTTGAAGTTTTATGTGTAAATACATCAAGAGATATAAACTCAGTCAGTAAAAAAGGCAGTGTAAAAAGTAAAAAGTTGTATTTTTTAAAGGAAGTTTTGGTGCAGATGATAAACAGCAGCTCATGCATGTTGCACATCCAGACTTACACCTGAGGAAACGCTCTCCTCACAGTCCTTAACACAGTCTGATCTGCATCTGAACTGTCTGAATGATATCACACACTTCACCGTCTCATCATCCTTCAGGATCCCAGTGCGACCGGCTGGGAGTCGTTCTGACCTCAGCAGCACCAGTATGTGAGAGTTCACCTTACCACCGTCCTCTCATGTCCCTCATGTGTGAAATCACAGGCTGACCTGGAAAAGGGATTAGTCTGTGTTTAGCTGTGTGTGTGTGTGTGTGTGTGTGTGTTCATCCCTCACCCTCCGTCCAAGAATCTGGTTGATGGCGGCGCTCTCCTTTAATGTGCACTCTGCGATGACCTTCGCCCTCATCTCCTTCATGTAGAGCATGAAGGCGTTCAGGGGCTTCTTGATGACCGGCTTCTTAGGCTCCTTCTCCCGTTTGACCTCCTGCGGTTTCCTGAGAGGGGAGAGAGAGAGAGAGAGAAAGGGAGAGAGAGGGGGAGAGAGAGAGAGAGAGAGAGAGAGAGAGAGAGGGGGAGAGGGTTTGTGGATACAAGTAATACAATTTGGTGTGTTGTTCCTATACATGTCATTTCCCACACAATATTTAACATGCTAATTAGCGAGCCTCAGGTGGAGCCAGGCTAACATTTACCCTTTGTTTTCAATCTTTTTCCGCTAAGCTAAGCTAAGCTAAGCTATGCTAAGTTAAGAAGCTTCTGGCTAAAGCTTCATTGTAATGAACAGATATATGAGTTTTATCAATTTGATCAATTAACTTCTTGGCAAAAAGAAAAAGCGAGTATCCATATTCCCCCAACGAGTCACACGTATCCCATAATTGTAATGATGTTTTCATTTCCCCCACATTTTGGTAAAGATTAAAATCTCAGACAATTACTTGAGCATAGTGAGTCAGATAAACATTTAAATGTATTAAAAACATCCACAGTTCCAGTCACAGATTATTGCCAAACCCCGCAAGAGAACGGTGGATTTAAAAGAGGAGGACGTGAAGAGCAGCAGAGAGAGAGAGGAGTGTGATGGACGGAAACAGTACGGGCGATACTTACACATACATGCTCCTGTCATACTGGTCGTGGTCCTGCTTGCCTGTAGGGGGCACTATGGCTGGGTGGGGGATCCCTGTGGGATGCATGCCTGACGGGCCCAGCATCAGCGAGTGAGGGAACCTTGAGGAGGAAGACAGATGTAAATCTTTAGTTGGATCAGAGAATGTGAGCTGGGGGGGGCAGAGAGGACGGAGAGCGTGGAAGCGAGAGCAGACGTTTCTGGTAAGCACCGAGCTTGAAAGCATTAAAGCATTTGAGCTGACGAGGCCTCCTGCCTGCTTTGTGGCTGATGTTCATGTTGAGCGCTGAACTTAAAAATGAGTGACTTGCTTCTTTTCATGAATTCAGCCATGATGTGAAAATGCGCCGCCACTAGAGGGCGCCCTAGCATTACTGAACGAGAGGCTGGGGGACCAGAAACAGGCACCTTCACATCTTGATGTGTTGTGTGGTGTCAGGAAAATAATTTCACTCTCCATCCATATCACTTTAAGTCTTAAAAGAAGGCAAGTTTGGGGATTTTCAGGAAAGTTTCACAGATAAAAGACAACATTCTGATGACAGAAAAGTTTCGTGTCAGCATCTTTTCAGTCTGCGGAGATAAAAGAGGAAAAAAATGGAGCCTGACTGACACCGAAGCAGCAATAAGCATCAGCTGCTGGCAGCTTGTGGCAGCCGAGCGAGCATCTGGGTCAAAAAACAACCAAAAAATATTCATGTTGTTTGTTCTAACCTGGAGCTCATAGGGAGGGTTGCGTGGAGTAATAGATAATTAAAAACGAGCATGTAAGACGAGTAATTCACCATGTTAAAGGTGTGAGATCAAAGACTCAGGTCAGAAAATGTAATGCCTTTTTAAATTCATATATCTATACTAGCTTTTTAAGTTTTAGGTTTAAAAAAACATATGGAAGGTCGGTGCACCTTTGGTTACTGTGTGACCAAGGCCTTCTGCAGAGGATCTGCAGAGCTGGAAAGCGCTGCGGCGAGAAAGCATCGGTCTGAAGCAAATACAGACCTACATTCTGTGCGTGTACGTGTGTGCAGAGATCTTTAACACTGGTGTCAAATTGGAGTCACAGCTTTAAGCAAATACGGAACATCAAAACAAAGCACCTGGCTGACTGTGACGACACTGCAGCGCTCTCAAGCTCACAGCGCGGGTCATGGGGTTCACACTTTTTCCTGTTCGTGTGCGTCCTTGAAAAACAAAGAAGCCTACTGCTTTTTTAAATGCAGTTTTATCAGCGAGGGTCAGGGATCAGGAACGCACAAAAACAGAAAAGGGACAAAAGCGATAGCAAGGAAAAAGCTGGCAATGTCCTGATGTGTGTGTGTGTGTGTGTCTGTGTGCGTGTGTGTGCGTGTCAGCATTTTGTATTCTGCAGCAGCGGCTAGCTCGGCTCGGCTCAGTTTGCCTCCATCGAGCTCGTCTTTTGGCGAAACACTGAACTGGTCCTGTTTAGAGCACGCCGGCTCCAGTCAGCCTCCCTCGTGCTGTAAACAGGAGCGGCTGATGCAGAGCGCTGTGGCTTTTTTTGGCTCGGCCCGGCTCAGTCCGAGCCGACCGGCCGGCTACGGTACCTGGAGTAGGAGGTGGCGCTGGAGAGGTTGGAGGAGTAGGGCTGCCTGAATCCACAGGGGGACAGGGCAGGATAGACTGGCTGGCTCTGCCTGCCACGGCACAGCAGAGGGGAGAGACGGCAACAGTTGATGCCTTTTAGCTTTACAGGTAAACCTTTGTGAATCCACATGGAGGCATTTAACCCCGCAGGCCAAGTTAATTCCATTATAATCTTAATTTAAATGCACTTTCATGATGAAGAAATGCATTTAAAAACAATATAAACTCACAGAGGCACTGCTTTGGGGAATTTAAACTTATGGTCCACCATTCATCATCTTTCTTTTGAAAACATGTTAAAAACACACCGATATCTTCTCAGTTTAAATGTTGATTATCAGACAGCTTAAATCAGAAAAAAATGGTTCATTTTCTTTATATATTTTTTTCCTGAAATTAATGTTTTATCTCTAATTTTTTCTAATTAATTCGACTTGTTTTTCTCGCTTTGAGTTTGAGGAGAAGCCTTTGTTTCCCGCCTCTCCTGTCGGCAGGGTTCTCGCGCCTTGTCAAACATCAAATTTCAATCAAAAGATTTTTCAAGGACCATCCAGGACTATTCTCTCAGATTCAAGAAGCCAAGGTGGCATATTTGGAGACACTGATCAAGGTTAACCACTGTTACAACACTGGCTTTTTATCCTGAGATCTAGCAGGCTTTAAAGAAGCTCACAGACAAAATGTAAAAATGTTTCTTTTAAATACATTTCTGCTCTTGCACAAGATATATAAATTCTTTATATTATATAATTCTATACATATTTGTGTAGCAGTAAGTGTATTTAAATGTATGAGTGCATTTGTCTTTACACTGCTACATTTTATGAAATGCACGCAAATAACTGTAAGGTAAACTTCAGCACCAGCACGTTGGATAAAAAAAAACTCAAATTCCTGAATAAAGTAAAACGTCGTGGTTTGATGCTTCTTAGATTCTCCCTCACATCTATAGAATGATCTTCTGTAGAAGCTCTTGTGATGCTGTGATGCACGGCGGTCCCCTGCGGAGCCTCGGATCAGCTCTGTTGACAGCTGTATGTCAATACTTGGCTTACCGGGAGCAGAAACACACACACTCACACACCACGGGAGGTCGAGAGTGGGGATGGGACGTAAGCAGGAGCCTTTGATATGTATAAAACCACACTTCTCCCCCCTGAGAGCCAATACAACCCCCCTCCCCTCAGCTGATTCATCCTTATGTTTGAACGTATGCACACACACTCTCTCCAATCCACAAACCACCTTTACAATCTCCATTATCATCACACACACTTCTGCTCATCTCCTCCTCTTCCTCTCTGCTGTATCCAATCTGTAGCCGCAGGAGGCGGCGCTGCACATACAGTGAGCCCGGTGAACTCGCCCCGGCGGCAGAGGCCTTGCGGCTGGGACGAGATCCAGAGATCACCGGGCTCGTCTCCTGGAGGACCGTTCACGCTGTAATCCCGTTTTACACTACAACACAGGTCAAGTGTTGCTCAGATAAAGGCAGTTCAAACCACACGGGCGGTCTGCTCTTTATCTCGCCAGGCAGCCGCACACAACAGGTCCCAGAATCCAGAAATAAACCAATCGATCCATCAATTAATTGGATTTATTTTTCTGTCCATGGCCAAAAAAGAAAGAAACACCAGCCCTCTTGTGCCCCGTGCAAACAGCGGCTCCTGAGTGGCGGTGACGCCACGTTGGAACAGAAAAAACCCCCCCATGTGACAGGCATGGCTGGGCAGAGGTATGCTGGGAATGAGATGAGAAACCAGGCCACATGCTCTTTTGTGCTCTGGTCCGGTCAGCGCTTTGAGCGCCGTCGCTGTGATACTTCTGACGACAAGCAACTACACCGTAATTACAACACCTGCAAGATGACGGATCAAGTCCACACGTACACGGTCTGAAGATGTAAACGAGTGACGGCAAAGTGGAAGAGTTTTCATGCTTCATCTCGGACACCAGCTGCGGATCTGACACTAAAGAAAGGACTTTGAGGCCTTAAATATTTTGATTAAGGACCGAGAAGTACATTTGTTA
This sequence comes from Lagodon rhomboides, assembly GCA_039737535.1. Taxonomy (NCBI): domain Eukaryota; kingdom Metazoa; phylum Chordata; class Actinopteri; order Spariformes; family Sparidae; genus Lagodon; species Lagodon rhomboides. Next base: position 25,423,904 of record CM077795.1, read on the forward strand.
CTTGATGTACAAAAGCGATCATAAAATGTGAATCTTGGCTTCATTTTCCGGCTATCACCGGGCACACCCGGTCTTCAAACATCCACATAGCTGCAATTTCAGCTGCTCAATTATGCAGGACGAAGCAAACAAGACATTTCTGCAACAAAGGCTGAAAATCTGCTTCTTCTGGTCTCTCACTACGACAGTAATTTGCATGGCGATGTGTGACTTATTCGGTGGAATTGTCTGTTCTTAGAGCCAAACTGTAAAAATGCAACTTTAACTGCTAACTCTGTCACTTAGAGCTGCTGTGTTCTCCATCACAAGTGCTAGTTGAGATGGCTGAAAAGGCTCTTGCAGCCCTTCCCCCACATCTTTACACCACCTTTTGACATCAGTCAATTGTGTGGAGGTGAGAAAAAAGCCAGGATTTAAACTTCTCTCTCTCTCTTTTTTTTAATTACCATTTAAAACCAAAATGAGTGCATATATGTGGATTTTTTAAACATTGGTAAACCCACCAAAAACAGGCGATATCCTTTCCCACTGCCAGGAGACAAGGTTCGGTTTTGTTCTTTTTTCTGGTGCGTCATATTCGACGTCACAAACATGCCTGAAAGCAGCTTTTACATCAGTCTCAAGGCGACCAAACGATCTTCAAGCACTGCTTAAATGGAGGCTGCCATGGTTCTCCATCCATGATTCGATGTGACTTTAAATTTTAAGATCAGTATTTGATCTGATGATCATGTAATAGTTGGACCAACACATCTTCATCTCTAAAGATCAAAGGATCATTGGTTTAATTCCCTTACAACTGATTTACATTTTCATATTCTTCTATAAAAAAAATAGGCTACACGGTTTCAAGTGTGCTATAAGCACCATATTTGGAGGGATATGTAGAAGCTAACATGCTGGAAGTTTTGTTTTTGTGTGAAGAGAAAAAAGATATTGGGAAAATCACAGATAATGCTTATAATCAAGACTAAGAGCTCATTTTGATCGATTCTTTTGATTAAGGATTGAAATTGGGACACCGTTAATGGAGAGGGATGGAAATGTATTCACGCCCCAATGTCAGAGAAGAGGCAAAAGTTAGCATGTCCACATCAGAACTGGAATCAAACTGAAGACAAAAGCCTGATGTTAGGGTTTTTTTCTTGTCCAGAGTGAACTGGAAAGTATTTCTGTTTTTTTCATTGTTAGCTGGTATAACCACAAATTACATTAAATCCCCAAATTTAAACAACAGCTCATCTCTCTGAATGTGTTTGGACAACACATATGACTGAACTCCTTCCGAGACTAATCCGACCTCTGCAGGCCGTAGTTCCTCAGAGAGACAGGAGGAGGAGGCTGTGCTGCAGCCTCCACTCAAGCTTTCAGAACATCCCCTTCAGCTCTGCGCTCGCACTGCGTTTAATAATGCAACGTGTTTGGGAGACTGCAAAGCTGCATCCTTACAAACAACAAAACACATCTCAAATAATTCCTGACCCCCTCCTGGTCCGACACGACTCACCCACCAGCCCAGCAGAGCCCTGGAGGGGGACATACGGAGGTGGTCACGGAGCGGAGACCAGGCAAATAGTCCAAACAACAGAAACTGTTTGACATTTAACCACTCATTCTCTGCGTTCTCCTTCTCCTCCGTCAACAAAGGAGCGCACTACAGGGGCCCAAAACAAGCAGATAATCTGGGTTAAAGGAGATTAGCTGCTAATAATATTTGTCTGAAAGTCTGAAAAAGATAAAACAGACTTGAGAGACGTCTGGGGGACGGACATGAAAAACAGATACACATGTAAGCGAATGCACACACACAAAGTTTTAAGCCTCCGTTCCAAATCTCCGTGACATTTGATGTAAGCCTTTAACTGTTCCTGCAGGGGATTTCGTCCAGGCACAGATACTGTAGGTTGTAATAAATGGATTTGTGTTGATCCATAAATCAATGGACGTCTGACATTATAAGTTCACAATCAACCAGCATGACATCGTGAGCTCACAGTCGACTCAGAAATGATGGAAACTCCAAATGTAACAGCTGAATATGGAACAGATGTGGCTGCTGCAGACTTCCCAAACTGCAGAGCTTTCTATAACCGCTGCTGCTGCCTCGTAACGTAGCAGGTAAAAGCCAACAAACACTCATTTTAAGGGTTCGTTTCGGAGGATTTATGGCCGGAGTCTACCTGAATCTGCCAAAAATTCCCAGGATCCACCACATCGTGAGGAAGACTGCAAGCTGCAAGTTTAGCCGTGACAGAATATCGCATGACTTGTGCTCACTGCCGTCTACTCTCTCCTTTACAGTGTACGACAACAACATCCAGTTTTAAACCACATCAAGTCTCTTTACTGATAATTAGATCGTAGTCGTCAGTGGAAACAAGCACTCAGAGGACTTGTTTGTGACAAGATTATTAATAAAAGAGTTATTACTTTGTTGTCATTTCATAAAAAAACGTTGCAGTTGTGCACATTCCTTTTGTCTCGATCAGAGGCCACAGGCTGAAGAAGAGTCCCAAACACAGAGGATCAAAGTAGGTGGTTTCCATGCTAACAGGGCCTGAGGTGATCTACTGTGACACCAGGTGAGACAGTGATGTATGTGACACTGACCGGGGTCAGACTGTGTATGCATGCAGCGCTGCGGGATGATGATGATGATGATGGTGTTTGGAAGGGTTGAAGTAAATTGTCTTTTCCGGGACAAATTAATGTTTAAGGTCAAAAGTGCATTCGCCTGCTAGTTTGGACTGTCCAAATGAATATGTCCAAAATAATAAACAATATCCCAAAGTGCAAGTGGACATATTTTAAATCCTTGTTTGGTCTGATGAACGATCCAAAACTCAAAAAGTTTTCAGTTACTATCATGGAAAACAAAAAAAGCAGCAACAACTCACATTTCAGACAATGAGTGAAAAACCAAACCAGCTGTTATATTTCTGTTCTTATAGAAATAAAAAGTAGAGTATTAGGTGTATTGTCAGCTAACAAATCATTAATATGTATATATAACTCTTGTGCAGAGATTTCTAGATGTTCATACTCCATCACTCACATCATTTCATTGTTTGGTATTTGGTGAAAGTTTAATGCATTTCAGAGAGATTACTGTTATTTTTGATTTATCTGCAGATTATTTTCTTGATGAACCCACTTATCATTTAGTCCAAAAATGAAACGATGGAAAATGAAATTCTTGAAAATCCAAAGATATTCAGGTTACTGTCACAGAAGACTAAGAGATCTGGGGAAATCTTTATATTCAGAGAATGGAGCCAATGCATTTTTGGCATTTTTGCTTAGCAAAACAGTTGCAGATCAGATTCTCCCCATCAGCTCATACAGTGCTGCAGGTTAGCAGTTTTGCACTCAAAGTCAATGGGTTTTTAGGACATTGGTCTTCAGTTAAACGCCTGGTACAAGCTCTGTGGTTCACACGAGCTTAAGAGATTTTCACACTTTGTTCTCGGACAGAAAATACATCAGCTAATACCCCACACATGAATTAGAAGGCGTTTACGTGTCTTTAAAAAGGTGGCTGCTAACAACAGGCTAAAAGAGGCTACACAAGTTCAACACTGCGACTCGTAGATTGATCAATTTATAGCTGAGTGTGTGTGGTGTAGTGTAGTAAGAGGCTTTGTGGTGGTGACATAGAGCCACGATGGAGTTTATTTATAATGTTAGCTTTTTATTTCTGGTGTTTTAATTTACACTTAGAAAAAACAACTCATTATTTGTGAAGATTATCTTGCTGAACAAATCGTGCAGGTATCAGAAAAACCTGTGTTCACCACTGTGTTTATTTTCTGCAATTATCCAATTTTCAACTGAAAAAGCCCGTCGGCTTGATGCTAACGTCTGCTCCCTGTGGATTAATCGACTGCAGCTCTACATCAGGTGTGGTTATGTAACAGGCGGAACCGGTGTGTTCCTTTAACGTTGCGGAAAGATTGCGAGTAATAACGAGGTCATCACGGGTACACAAAGGACTGAGTCACAGCTGTACAGATGTGTGCGTGTGTGTGTGCGACTCACCAGCCCATGGAGGGAGTGATCTGGCCGACGCCGCCTGGAGGGAGGGAGTAGTACCCTGAGAGGTCCTGGGACTGGTGCCTGTGAACGCCTGGAGGAAACACACACACACACACACACACACACAAACACACGTTAGGTGAGGTCAGCGGCCCTGGGTCCAATGAGCTATTAGCGCTATTAGTCCTCTGGGAACCTGGCATTAAATGCAGAGATACCCTCAACACAAGTCGCACACTTCTGTCCTCATCCTGTCTCAAGAGTGTGTGTGTGCGCGGTGATGCTGTGTGTGTTCGACCCTCCGCTGGGAGCCGATGTCGCCAGTTGGTTTCAACTGGTTTATTCAGCACGAGTTACAAGCTGTGGTCAGAAGTCCCCACATTTGAAAAAACACACACAGACACACACCCAAACATGCACACAAACAAACCATCTCGACATACTTCATCTCTACTTTTAGCAGAAATGTTTTCCAACAAAAGAAACACAGACAGCTCGACTCTGCGCCCTCACACAGTAAATATCCCGTCTCCCTCTGTCTCCCTCTTTGTGCCCTTCAAAGGAAGTCATTTGTCAACAGGCAGCACCTAGCACTTAGCGCGGCCCGGCTGCTAACCTGTGTTTGCAGCAGAGGAATGCTCTCGATGACTGTAATTTGGCCGCGGCTCCGGGCCTGTTTCAGGACCCCGAGCCACTATAAATCTGGACGTCAGGAATGTGACTGAGTCAGTCGACCTGTCTCACCACTCCAGTCCTTCCTCCCCTCCCTCAGTCTGTCCCACCACGCCCTTCCTCCCTCCTCCTCCTCCTCCTTCATCCTTTCTTGCAGCCCTCCACCCTTCCACTGAGCAGACCTTCTCTTCTCGTAGTTTCTCACCTCTCTTTTACCTTTTACCTCTCTTTTCCCTCGTTTTCCCAGGCTCCCCTCCTTCATTACAGCTCTTTTCCTTTCCTCTCCCATCCTTCCCAGAATGACTGTATTACTTTATGGTCGCTCTCAGATTCATTCTCGCCTTCTCCTCTGCCTCCCCTGGTTTTTTTTTGCTCTACCTCTATGACAAATACATGTAAACAAACATGCCGTGTTGAACCAACAGCAAAACCGTTGTCTCATTTGTCACATACATCTGTCCTAACGCAAGAATTCACTATTTCAACCCTCCAGTTAAGCTAATAAGCTATTTTTTCCCCTCTGTTTCTGGTTCGCCTTGTCTTTTTGTGTAATAATGCTTGTATGTGATGCACAATCGAGTCATATACATAATTTTTCTCAGGACAACCTGGACTATCAAAATATGTATTCTGCAGGGATTTCACATGAATGTGTAAATGATTAAATGATCATAGAAACAGAAAAAAAACACAGCGGAAATGTGTGATCAAATATTTTTGACTTGGCTCTTCAGTCTCCAGAAAGACCACAAGCTGAAGCTTTGGAAAGTAGTTTTTTATTAAATTAGATACTAATCTATATAGCAGGCGAGAAAGTACAAAACAGTACTGTTTTGCTGACGAGATATTTTAACTCACTTACAGAAATCTTAATAAATGCATTAATAAGAGCTATGAGAAGACTTAAGGAAGGCGAAGGGACTCCCCTACTCCCTACCCTCGGCTCAACATTCATAGGTCTTTATCAGGGTAAATTCCCCTTCTGATGAACAGGGTTTACCCTCAGGGTGTGTTCAGGCTGACAACAGCACCGCGTAACCAAACATGGAATCCTCGCTTGTTTCCATGAGAACACCGCGCTGCAGCAAACACAACGACAAAACTTTGGTCGGAAAGTTTTGATCGAGCGCAATGTCATTCGTTGCAGCATCGTGTCGGCAAATCAAATTATTCAAGGGCGACCTTATTTTGTGTTTACAGACAATATGATGTGACTCACAGTCGGAGCACCTTTGGATAAAAACTCGTGAAGTTTCATGTCGTCAAATCATCGAAAAAAAGAATAAAAGCTTTGTGAGAAAATATCTGAAAGTTTTGTGAACACAGGTTTTGTATTAAAGTCAAAGTATTAATTAACTCTGAGGCAAGAAACATCCAATTACCGCTCTTAAATGTCTTTTACATGCACTGCTCACAGCAGGAGAAAAGATCATTCAGTTAAAAAGCTGAAAAGAAATGCATTTCAATTGTGGGTTAATTAGAAAGGATTCAGCAACTGTTGCGCTGTATTGTGCTCAAGTTCAACAATGAAGACTTTGAATTCTCTACTGCTCAGACTGGTGCCAATGACTCGTTTCCTCTGCAAAGCAGCGATGGCTGAGGCTCATGGTTGTTGTAGTGGTTTGAGCAAACTGGTACGCAGTGGTGACTCTAGAGTCTGTTGGGGCCCAGGGCAAAAGTTCCCAGGGGCCCCTCAAACCAGCATTTATCGCCATTGTGTTATAAGTAACACCAAAAAACACCAATGAAAAATTTACAAAACCCCATTTTTTTTTATTTCAATGTTCACATTAGTAGATTTATTGTGTATAACTGACATTAACTCTTGGTAAAGAGCCTTGTGCTACTTTTGCCTTTAAAGCACTAAAACAGAGAAAAGATTAACTACCATGATAACTGAAAAAAGCTGTAGTCCTGCCTCAGAGAATAAACAGCACTAAAGCATCTTTGCATCTGGACTTTTTCTCCACAGACACCTTGTTCCAACACATCCATTGTGTTATTTTGCCTGAGGGCTACAATCAGTTTGAATCTGCCCTCAGGCTGGTATAGATTATTCTATCTGAGTTCATGTTGTGTAGAATAAAAGTGGACTGATAAATGAGCTCCAGAGCCCCAATAAACTGTTTCTGATAGATGTTACTTCATTAACATCCCTTTTCCAAACACCCAAGTTCCCTGAAATGAGTGTATGGCTAACATCAAACACATGTACACAAGTTTTATTTTGACTGTTCGTGTGTCACACTTGAAAGCGATGGAAACATCACACCGGTTTCTGTAAGTCACGTTTCGGCTATCGGCCCTGTTTGTTGTTGGGAAACCTGAAGGGGAAAATTAGCAGCAGTAATGGGGCAGTTTTCTTTGGAATGCCCCTTTTAAAGCGGCCGTCTAATGACAACGACAGCAACTATCTCACGGTCTCCATGTCAGAGTCTCGGGAAACACTTAAAAGGGAAACTGTTTGAGTCAAACCAGCTCTGCGTGAGCTCGGTATCAGAACGTGTGCACGTCGAAGTGAGAGCTGAAAATAGTATTCCTGCACTGATAATGTGCTGCGGTGGTTATAACCACTGAGAGTGCAAGTGCTTCAGCATCAGAGCCTTTAAATGAGTTGACAAGCAGCCTGTGTGGTGTACATAAAAGAGCCCAAGACCAGAAGAAACTTTGTAGTGTTTTGTTACAGTAAGGGCGGTAATGAGTGCCGACAAATTATACTAAGTATAGGAAGAGTTGCTTCTATTAAGACCGAACATCAAACGTCACACTCATAGTAAAATTCATTTTTTACAGTTTAAAACTACAGATTCTAAAGAGCATGTTTAAAATGACTCTTTTGGAAATTAAACGTGATGAATAATAAGACAAAAAGCAAAACACAGTTTCCGTTCTTCTCATGTTGTTTTAAAGCAGAGTGACTCACACTCTCACCATCAAATCATAAATGTAAAAAAGAAAAGGTAACATGATCATCTAAAGAGGTTCAGGGGATAGTTTTTAATATTTTACGCTGTTAGAATTTTACTGATCATTTAAAGGAGACCTGTTATGCAACTTATTTCTCTTTGGAGACATATTAAACATTTTTTCTTAGAAAATGAAACATATAAAAATAACAAAAGTATAGAACAGAGTATCATCTGCAGAGAAAAGCATTTTTCTTATTCTTATTTTTCTTCTTAAATAATTAAAAGGCAAAAATGTATTTCAAACTGTATTACTTTTACTTAACTTACTTTAACATGTTTTTTTTAACGGGTTAAGTGTCTTTACAGGTCTTGGGGATTACTATTGCTATGTGAAAAAGCTGGTAAACGTATAAAACCCTTTGTGGCTCTAGAGTTAGCTGCATGTAATCTGATGAATTACCTCCAGTGAAGTTGCACTGTGAATAATGTAGGCAGCAGGTTTTGAAAAGCAGTCCACATTACATGCAGCTTCCTCTGGAGCCACACAAGGCTTTATACTGCTTTTTTCACATATGCAAGACCTGTAAACACACTTTATCATGTCAAATTGGTGGAGGTACCCTTTAATTTCCAGAAATATGGTCTGAAGCAATGTTAACCTCAGTTTCAAAATGAAACGCGACATTTCACATTTCACATTTCACTCAAACGTAGAAATAAAAAGATATGACTGCAATTACACTATAACAATTCCCAAGAAAACAAACTAAACCAACAATGCTTTTGTCTGCCCCTCAATGCACCAGCCCATTCATTCCTACTAAAAATGTAGATTTAAAAAACATGTCCCCTAAAACAGCTGGCAGCTTTTAGTGTGAAGCAAATGTGATTAAAATAGGAATAAAAGTAAATTTCTTTGGGGCCACAGTTACAAATTTGGTTACACATTCTTGAGTATTTACAGCAGCAGGAAGGTGTGTGTGTGTGTGTGTGTGTGTGTGTGTGTGTGTGTGTGTGTGTGTTGACCCAAAATAAACTACAGTCAGTGTGTTCATGGTAGTGAAGGAACATGCCAACTGCAACAGAGTGGCTCAGTGACAATATAGTTTTTGGACAGGACTCTGGCTCTGGGGCACGGAGGAATTCACTGTTGGTTTTGCTCTCTTCATGGGTTTGACAATAAGAAAATGTAGAACACAGCCTTGTTCCGTAAGCAACACTTCAAACGTACTCAGAAAAGCTCCGCTCAGGTGACTGAAGCTTGCAGTTTGCAGATTGTTACTTCACACTCCTTCAGCACATGTACAGTAATACCTGAAGACCGCATGCAACATACAGTAAGTGTCAACGAGTGTTAATCTTGCACATTAAAGTGTGACAGTGAGCAGACGCGTTTCATTTCTGCTTTTTTCTGACGGTATTTTACGCTCCATTGTCCGAGTTTACAGTCATATCTGAGAAACAGTCAAAGCGGCGTGGCGGTGCTGCATCGACTGTGATCGACTAATTGTGAAACACATGGTTTTAGGTGGTGTTATGGTTGACTGAAGAAATGAAAGAACTGACTGGATTGACCAGCTGGATCATAATGTTGAACACTTCAGCCCTTCAAAGTCTTAGATTTGTGATCATTCTAACTACACATATATTGAACCAATTCTAATTGAGAGCAAAATCATTTTACCATGTTGTTGAAACTGAATCATATTTTGTGGAGGAAATGTTTTTTCCTCTGAAGTCCTGCAGCTGCTCTGCCTCAACTCTGACTGATCTAGGATGTCTCCTGAGGGACTGACTGCTTTACTTATTGCTTACGCTAGAAACAACTTCTGCTTACTCCAGTTGCCATCAGCTAGTTAGCTCAGTTAGCCATGCAGCTAGCTGACTTTGCTCGGACGGACTGGGAGGTATACAACTGTCCATATTCACGACAGTGACTGTTTGCTTTAAAAACGTAAGAATTGGCAATTTCTTACATACCGCACATTTAACTAAAACTTATTTTTCATTCAATCCTAGTTAAAGCACATTTACTCAAGTATTATACTACAACTAACTACAATTTTGAGGTACTTGTGCATGACTTGATTATTACTATATTGCTACTTTATACTTCCACTTCATCACATTATGGCAGCAAAAACTGAGCTACTAGCTACTACTGCTATTGAGCTAGTTACCCTCTACTGCAGATAGCAAAAGTTCAAACTCTATTTAATCATCCAAACAAATACAACATGTTTTCCAAAAAGTCGAATCTCCTTTCCACTTTCCCTACTCTGCTGTGCTGCTGTTGTTAGACGTATCAGTGATATCAAGGCGAACTTTTACTTTTCTGGGCTCTAACTATTGTGCCTGCAGGAGAACACAGAAACAGAATAAAGTAGTAAAACCAGACACTGGCTGACTGGTTACCAGGGAAACTGCCGTCCCTGCATCCCCAGTCATTGTCACTTTAAGTCTCTTATTCTAAGTCTCTTGCAGTGTCGTGGGGTGATGATGTAGAGCAGGGGGGACTTAGGAGTGACAGTCTGTACCTCCACTGTCATGTTTGGGAACTGCTGCAGCTAAATTTAGAGCTGGGATTAGGAAAATATTTATTTGAACTAAAGCTCTGCAAATATATTTTCACTCGGCTGTATTATGATGCTGCTCCTGATGCTCCCCCCAAAATGTGAAACTGATCTGCAACAGATTCCTCAAAGCAATTTTAGGTGATAGAAGGTATTTTCTGCCTGATGGTAAGAGGCGGCCCTTACAATAAACAGTCCAGACAGGGCACCGACACATGACACAGTTTTGCTTTACTTTTTGCTTTCACTATGAGGATAAAATCAATGGAAATTGGGGGGGTTGTAAAGGTGAAATACGACTAAAGGTCCTCCAGTAACTTTTTTTAGGCATCAGTGAAAACAGAGAGTAGGGGAAATGACACAGGAAGTAAACTGTGCAGTAAGAATAAAGCGAGAGGTGTGAGGTCAGCGAGAGTGAAGAAAAGATAGGTTTAACTTTGAATAAGAAAGTGGCAGAGCACAGAAAATACACGAGAGCGAATGATTATAAGTGGTATATGAAGTGGAGCCCTGCATAAATGGAGAACTATAATTTGAAAATTGTTCACAGCCAATTAACAATCAAAAGATTATAGATTAGATTAACATTAGTTACATTTTATGATTACAAACCACTCTGGCAGTTACTTCTTCTTTTTCTCCCCGGCTTGTATCTCTGATGCCAATAACGCTATTCAGAATCTTAATGAATGTTGACCTCGAATTTCACCAACCGCATCCATAGTTTTGGTTTTCACAAGACAGAAACTCTGAACGATGCTGGGCAGCCTGACAAGAGCTAATGCCAGATAGCAAACAGCAAACGCACAACAACGAAACAAAAACCAGAATTCAGCAAGTCTGGTGATATTTCTCTTTACGCTGATTATCAATGCGAAGATGGCGTGATTAAAGGACGACAGCACTGAGACAGGCTTTGAGATGAAGAAGGTACTAAAAGAAATATCATTAATGCACTAGGTTTTATATTGGGTCACATAAATCTGCACTTATTTTGCACTTGACAAAAGTAGCATACTACAAAGCTGTGTACTAAATGAAACCTGAAGCTGTATCACAGCACCCGACCAAGACTGGCTGAATGAACGTTGAGATAAAACAAAGGTGGATTCCAGCACTTTGTTGTCAAAGGTTTTCTTTAAAAAGAGCAGAAACTGTGTTCACTCAGGTACATAAATCAGACTCTCTTTCAGTTTACCTTTGGATGGTCTCACAGAGAGCATGAATCAGGTTTTTGATTCATGTTTTCTGTGAGAGCATGAATCACAGAAAGCATGAATCAGCTTCAGTTTGGCCTTTGTTCCCGCTGGCCACATCATGCTCTCCTCAGCCTCGAAACAATCGAATCAAAGCAAAAGCATGACTCTGTACCAAACATGCCTGTGGTGGGCTGCTCTGCTGCATCTAAACCAGTGGATCCCAACACGGCGTCGATGACGGACGGGAGAGAAAAGCAAGAAAGCAAGAATTCATATTTATCTTCCTGACTGTTCTCAAATGTTTTGCTCTTTTGTTGTGAAGTCATGGATCATCTTACACAAATGTAACAAAAAAAACAAACAATATATATGAATGTAAATATAGAAAATCCCTCTTTGGTTAAACTGGTCACAGTATGCAAGCAAACATTTCTTCGTTTTAAGTGGTCACGAGCCAAAACAAAAAGGTTGGAAACTGGTGATCTAAACGTGGTAAAAGCTCTGACTTTAGATGCCCCGGGCCTCAGATCAGCCCTCCACTCTTCAGCTCCAATCTTTAGATGCTCTGTCAACAGTTACAAAACTGTATTGATCAACGTTGAGCGCAGTGACGCGGGAGGAGTCGATAGGTGTGTCAAAAAAATGACATCACTGATGAGGTAACCCCCCCTACCTGTGGAGAGCTGCGGAATGAGGTCAGGTGGTGTGTGTGTGTGTGTGTGTCTATGTATGTGCGCTTGTGTGTGCTCGCTGCATAATGTTACTGAGTGGAAATGTCGTCAGAATCCAGGTGAGGTGATGTGAGAAAGATAGCCAGGTGCTGGCTGTATGTGTGTGTGTGTGTGTGTGTGTGTGTGTGTGCGTGCATGCGTGTAGGGGGTTAGAAGCAGGTGGCTCAGTCTGTCATTAAGAGCTGAGTCATGGTGCGAGTCTCACACACACACACACACACACACACACACACACACACACACACACACACACACACACACACACACAGAGTCTAGACCAGACAAGGAGAGTGTTTTTGTTGGATAAAGGGGATTTCCAGACGGAGCAGGCAGCAGATTGCCTGAGGTCAGACTCCAATATCTAATCAGAGGCAAGAAAGGACTTTTGTTCAACTCAAGTTTCCGATTTTTCTTCTTCCTTTTCCTTCTCAGTCTCTTTCTCTACTCCCGATCGCTCATCGCCATCATCACCGCTGTCAAATTCCTCAATTTGTCTCATTCAGAAATAGAAACTTTAACTTGTGGAACAGCAGCTCCTCGGGAAATCCCAGGTCGTGTTGGAGGACCCATGACTTCCACCTTATCATATTATGGAGCGATTTCACGGTTATCAGCTACAGACTTTTACGATGCCAACCTCCGTCCGCACTCTCTTGACTTTTTATTGGCACCATTTGCTGTGTTCCATGTCTTGTGTTTCAATGAATCATCTTTACCTGTATAATATAATCAGAGGAATAAAACCATAACCAGTGTAATTGTTTTCAGCGTTATGTTAACTGAAGAAAGACTTCTGACTGATAGAATCATTGAAAGTAGGATGCTAAATCTCACTTCAAATTTGTTAAATGTGTGTTGTTACAGCTGTAATGTTCATAACGCAAAATCTAATTTGTTGGGTGAAACAAATTATTTAGGCTTTCTTAAATCCACTCGTGTTGTCAGTTCATAGACCTCAGTCATGAGCCGGGGAATTACACTGAATCACATCAAATTACAAATAAATGTGTCCAAAATAAAACGCTTCAGTCTCACCCTGACCTTGCAATCAATCAGCGCCCTTCGTTTGAGAACAACAATGGCGGCTCCTCAAGAGGTTAGCATAGCTGCAATAGCATCCGTTATATCAGGACTGGAGGGTGTTTTTCATTGAAAGAAGAGCAAAGAACAGGACTGAAGTCTTTTCCTCAATGGAAAAGATGTTTTCACTCCTTTCTCGACTGGCTTTGGTAAGAGTTGGATTCAGCTCTCCTACTGTTAAGCCCGTGATAGATGACAATGGACGGACAGTTCGTCCAATCATCTGCCAAGCATCGTTTCCAAACAGTTTCCAAGGGCGACTTCCTTGAAGTGTTTTTTTGGCATCAGGTTATGCTCACCGAGCACATACACCAAAAATGGTTTTGCATTTATGTCTCCTTCCGTGAACCAACAAGCTTTTACCAAAGATCTACTTGAATTACAAGTAAATGGCCTTTGGTCATCCAACGTCTTGCTCAAGGTCACGGCATGAAGATACGGACAGGAGAAACAGGAGAGTGAACCACCAACCTCGGCTGTGGAACGCCCTGAGATATTCAGCTCTCTTTAAAGACTACTCCACAGATTTAGCATTCTATTAAAAAAAAAAAAAAAAGCTGCAAGACTCTCAATGGTCAGTCTAAAAAAATCGATGCAGCAATACCCTCTTTTTTTATCTATGTATTCTTTTTTCTTTCCAAAACTTGGCACCTACATTTCCCACAATGCAACTAGACTGCAAACAGCTCAGTCTGATATTTGGGTGTGTTTTAGTCGGGGGGTAATGTAGCAGAGATGAGGAGCAGGCTACAGAACTCCTCACCCAAAGACTTTTTTATTTTTTATTTCAAACTTGTGGTCTTTAGATGAATCTTTTTACATATCGGCAGCAGTTCTCCACAAGACTTGGTTGCTCTTCTCGGGACGATGAATGCGCTCAGTCTGCTGTAGATATTAAAGTTTTGACCTGACAGTGACAATGATTTCAGCGTCATCCTCTGGGGATCCTAAATACGTTCAGTATAATCTGGTCAGGAGTTATGACACAGAGAGAAAACGGATTGACCATCCAACACCGGCACCCTTTCAGTGACGCCCGAAACACAAAAATCATTGTGTTTAAATGTCAGGGTGTGTTTGTTTGTGACTTTCAAACAGAGCACTGTGTGTGTTTGTATGTGCAGCGCTCGCTAAGGAGAACCTTGTGTGTGCTGCTGCAGCGATGGCTTGTGCGATTGTCACTCTAATTGTTTCCATCCTTGTGTGAGTGTGTGTGTGCGTGCGCGCGTGTGTGTGTGTGTGCGTGTGTGTGTGTGTGTGGCTGGCGGTCCCTTCAGAGGACCAGGCCACTTCAGAGCAGCCAAAGAACCGCCACAGGCTGACGGAGCCTGTACTGCCACTTCACACACTGTGTGCGTGCCTGAGTTTGTGTGTGGTGTGTGTGTGTGTGTGTGTGTGTGTGTGTTCATGTTTGAGGCAAAAGGAGGGAGGTGGGGTTGACAAACATGGACGTAATACATGTGTGTGTAAAAGAGGGAATGAGTAACAAGAATGTGACTGTATGACATTTGTTATACGGCATTCTTGTGTGTAAAATGAGACACCGCTTGTGTGTGCGTGTTGCATTTGTGTCGATGTGATAAATGAAGTGTCGACAGCGCAAATACATCGCTGTGTGCGTGTGTGTGTGTGGACGAGGACTTCAGGAACAATTCAGCAGCTGTCTGGAGTATGTCTGTGTTTACTTGTGTGTGTATACATGTCTATGAGAGGCCTCTTAAATGTGTGTAATTCAGTACGTCGACAAGAATTCAACAGCGGTAATGACGGCTGTGAGCGTGTGTGTGTACATAAACCTCTGTCTTTTCTGTCTCTGAGCAGGCTTATGTATGTGTGTGTGTGTGTGTGTGTGTGTGAGTGTTCTCACCTGTCTTCTGGCTCATGTCTGTGGGCAGGTGTGGAGGACTCGGGCTGAAGTGCTCGTTGCTGTAGGGCAGCAGGGACGTCAGTGGATGCATCCCGTGAGACTGCTGCACCACCGAAACTTTGTTGGACTGTTGACAGGACACAAAGACGCAACATTAATTTAGACAATAACGATTTTGTTTGATTTCCGACATTTTCTGGGAAGGTAAGTTGCAAATTATGAGGCCTAACTTCAAACAAGTCATCAGCTCAACCATATTACTGTACGTAAAGTAGATATTTTAAGGTCAAAACACAAAAAATGTGCAGCTTTCTCTGCACCTTATTTTTCTTTCTTTCATTAAAATCACGTTTTGCAGGGTGAACCTGCAAATGTAGCAACTCCAGTAAACACATGGGGGCAAACTGGGCTCTTATCTTAGCAATTAAAGGGTGATTCCACCAATTTTACACATTAAAGTGTGTTTCCACCTACAGGTCTTGGACCCCCCAAGCTAGTGCATGTGAGAAACAAGTAGAATAAAGGACTTTTGTGGCTCCAGAGGAAGCCGCATGCAATCGGATGAAACGCCTCCAGTGATGTCACTCAGTTGCACTGTGGGAAATGTAGGTGCCACATTCTGCAAAGCAGCGATCACTGTACTCCTGTAACACTGCTGGACTCACTATGGAGAGTTCAAAAACAGCAGTACAAGAGATATCAGCTTTTTTTATTCCACGCCTACATTACCCACAATGCAACTTGGTCACCGAGTGATATCACTGAAGGTAGTTTACATGTACCTGCAGCTTCCTCTGGAGCCACAAAAGGCTTTATATCACTGTTTTCTTTACATATGCAAGACTTGTAAACACACTTGAATGTGTAAAATAGGTGGAGTTACCCTTTAAACTGTTGAGAGAAATGTCAATAAGGATGAGAATTATTAATCATATATAAAAATAAAAATGACAAACATGAGCGATATTTCAAGTTTGTCATTTTTATTTTTATTATTTCTTTTAGATAGTACAGGATGCAGGACTGATCAAAATCATAAAATGAAACAAGCTTTTATGAAATAAATATTCTTTCCGATGTTTTTTACTGATTCATATGAAGATACTTTAAGTCTGATGATGTTTGGCAGAAGCAACGCTGAACATTATCAAAGACCATCACAAGGATTTCCTTTCTTCTATTTGCTCAAAGAGGAATGGAATGATTTAGAAAAATCTGAATTCCATCCCTTGTCCTCTCTTGATTGATCAGTGACGATTCAAGACGCACAATTAACACGGACACACAAAGACGTCAGCGTCGTGCTCTCAGAATATTTTCTGCTTTTGCTCACTGATACAAAAATCCAAGTAAACACACACATACTCACACACACACACACACACATACAAGAAAGCTTGACATTTTAAACATGGTTTGGAACAAACAGACGGGCTGTACTTTGCTCCCATTGGTTTTCAGTGGAGCAGGGAGCAGAGAGGAGGAGGAGGAGGAGGAGGAGGAGGAGGGAGGAGGAGAGGGGAGGCCCATTTGATCGATAAGCCTTTGATGATCAAGTGAGGCTGCGTGCGAGCTTGTTTGCTTTCATGTTTCTGTTTACAAATGGCTTTCAATAACTTACGTGAAATCTAGTTATTGCTAATGCCCACAGCATGCTGGCTGACATACGATACGTCACGGCGGTTTGCGATGTTGGAGGCAACCTAACCAGGCAGCCTGGGACGGAGCTACAATGGCTGGATGTGTTTGAACCAGGCCGTGTGTGTGTGTGTGTATGTGTGTGTGTGTGTGTTGTGCGGTGTGGACTGGGCACTGCAATAGTTTCTGTGGGAGACGAGTACAAATATGCGTCATTTTGTGCGAGTGTGAATGTGTGTTTGTTGAGTGGGTGAATATGTATTGATGGTTATATTTGTGTGTGTGTGTGTGTGTGTGTGTGTGTGTGTGTGTGTGTGTGTGTGTGTGTGTGTGTGCGTGTGTTTGTGTGTCCAAGCTGCATTAAGCTCTACAGAGACGCTGATTTTCATATGTAGGAATATTTCTGAGAAAAGTTTTTACGTTTTTTTTTTTCTATTTTGTACACTGAGATGGACAAGCGAGCGTGTGTGTGTGTGTGTGTGTGTGTGTGTGTTTTGGACCATTTGCCTGAGTGTGTGTGTGTGTGTGTGTGATGTGTGTAACATCAGCACTACAGAGGGGCAGATCTGGTGCTACTTGCCGGGCCTCCTGCTGAGTTACAAAGTGAATACCTTATCACTTAAAGTCAGAGCTTCCACACGCTGCACTCCGTATTAACACACGCACACACACACACACTTTCAACATCTCTTTTCCTATCCATCAACATCTTCAACCATCTCTTACAGGCCAAACGCGCACACACGCACACACCCGAGCGGACCCTCATGTGTATGCTGCACGGCTGCGAAGATCAAACTCCTAAACCGCTTTTAATGTCGAGACACATGAAAACAAAACGGCCTGCCTCTGTACCGGAGAGCCGAAGGGCGGGAGGTTTGAGGGTGGGGGTGGAGGAGACGGTGTGGGAGCAGGGCTGGAGCGTGGAGGTGGTGGTGAGGTTTAGATACGGCGGTCTGCATTCATAATAACCTGAAGAAGCGCTCAGCGGTGGGACGCAGGAGGAGCCGTGTTGGTGGAGGAATATCGCAAAAGGTTTTGACAGACTGGCTCGTTGGCCACCGTACAGGATGAGAACAAATACAGGTCGTCATGTGAACACCTTAAAACACCAAGCTAAGTGGCGTTTAAGGTGAGACCTGTGTGTTTATGTCTTGAAATCCACAGATTCTTCTGTGGTTTCTATCATTTCGATTTCTCGTGTCTTGCTCATGCTGCGTTCAAGTCATGTGGGACCAAAGAGGGACAGGTTGTCTTATTCACTACTATGGAGACGGTTGTATGAAAAAAGAAGAGGATTAAAGTACCAAGCATGGTACAAACAGAAACGTGTATTAACCATCAGTGACCTAGAGCAGTTTTGGGGCATTTAATTCTCTTATTTCTCTGTTTTTCCCACCTTATTCTAGCAGTCAGCAGTCAAGTGCCTTATTTTATTCATCTGAACCTTAAAGGTGCTTTATGTAGCAACTGGCCACCTGTCAAATTCATACTCAATGAGAATGAAAGAATTTACCAGAATTTCTTTCTTTCTTTTTTCCTTTTACAGAAGGATGTTTGAGACATCCATATGAATTTTTGTCTACATCTGACCTCTTCTAAGCAAGTTACAGCTATTTATTCTTACATCGTATACAACAGGTTTAATCCATTACTTCATATCCAAAAAGGTCGAATGGACATTAAAACAACAGTGACTTTTTTCATCTGTACATGAGCAACAGAACTAGCTCGGTAACAACCACTGAAGGTCGGCACAGACGAAGAAACAACGTGGGTTTCCTTGATGAATCAATGCTGCAGAACGTGAAATCACGTCGACTACAAAGCTCCACACGACGACACCAAGGAGCTGCTTCATTTGATATTTTTGAAGCATATAGATAGTATAAGCACTTCAAAAGTTATTAAACATTTCATAGCTATTTTTAGGCGCTGGCTGCCAATGATGCACAACAGGTCCAGGGTTTTATGGTCAGTGAATGTGCAGCCACATAACGCTGCCTTACATCTGTAAACTTATCCAAATGTAACTGAGTTAAGCATTCTTTTAAAATGAGTTTCACTTTCCCTCTTTTAAGACAAAGCTGATTGTCATGTATCAGTCAACATCTGCTTCATGACCAACAAGCCACAAAGTCACTTCTCTACCTGTAACCCTTTAAGGCCCCTGACGCCACACACACACATGTCAGTGTTTCCTTCCTATCTGTCTGTTTATGACTCTGTTGACTTCAGAGCGTTTCAGCCGTCACTTGTTGTTGTCTGTTGTCACTTTGAATAACAAAAATTAGAGGCTTTTCATTCATTTCTGCTAACGAGCCATCGCACCGCTCCGTCCTGGGAAAAGGAAACGCTGCAATCTTGCCTTTTCACGCTCGGCGGTGGCAGTGACATTTTGCAGGGAAAATCCCAAAAGTAGTTGGCATTAGGCAGCGAGCGACTTCAGAATGCATGTGTAAGATGACATTAAAATCTGTTTGAAGCCGGCGAAGAATTAGAGTCAACAAATATCTAAATGAGTTTTCGTGTTTTTGTGCTGACTGGGAAACGACGACTGGCGAACCTGCGCAAACATCAAGACGCACAATCTAGCAGATGTGAATATCATGCGCGCACGAATCGCACTCACCTACGAGGCATGTGCAGACACACACACACATGCTGCTTTAACGGATTCTGCACATGCGGATGAAACACACACACACGCACACACACACACACACACACACACACACACACATCTGTGCAGGGCTGCTCGGAGCCTTCAGAAGTAGCTGTGGCTCGGCTTCACGTGCTGAGGTCGATGTAGCCATTTTGCTGTAACATTATAGCCGCAAAATCGTCCATTTATGTTTCCTCTCTTCCTCGGGGTAATTAGCCGGCCTTGAAGTGGCTTTAGCTGCGCCTTCCTTTTTTTACACACACTCAGGGAGGCTGACTGAGAGCACTCATTTAACCCATAATTATCAACCCCTCTGTATTTAAAAAAAATCCCCCCCCCTCCTCACCCCACCACACACATACACTCACACAACTTACACATAATTACCTTAGCTGAGACAGACAAGTGTGTACATGCATGTGTGGCTCGCACACGCACGCACACACACACACACACACACACACACACACACACAGCCTCGCAGAAGATGGAATAACACTTACAGCATCTTTGAAACGCAAACGCGCAGCTTTGTAGAAGAGTTACACACACACACACATGTTCAGGTGCACACACACACACACACACACACACACAGAAACCCACACACACACACATGCAACAGAGGGAAAAGTTCACTCGCCCTTTAATTTAAAGGAGAAGAGTTATCCACCCTTACAGGCTCGCATAAATCAACAGGGAATAAATTCATAGCACAAATCAATAGTAACTACAGGGTTTTTTTTTTACTTTGACCGATTGAACCGTCATTAATTTATTTTTTCAGTCTGAAAGGTTGAAAAGATATTTTTAGATGGAGGATCTACTTAAGCTTCTGAAATTAGTGATATGACACACACCCTCTGCGGCTCACCTGGAAATATGTGCAGCTCCAAGCTCTCAAAAAAGTTAAGCTACATTCTTGATTTTTCTGTCTTCACTGTCGCAATCCCAATTTCTGCATTTTCTAAGCATATTACTGTGAAGAGCACGGACAGCACTGACATTATATGATGCCTGTAGAGACTGAAGAAGCAGTGAGGTACAGCGACAGGAACGGGCCTGGGAGTGAAGGGGGCTGCTTTCCTGGAATATTAGCACATACTGACGCTGAGAACTATGTCAGACATGACACAGCAGCACACAGCTTTAAGTGCCTGAGTCATATGACACTTTACAGTACACATGTGCAGGCTCGGCCTGACTCGGTTTGAGAGTGCTACCTGTCTGAAGGTGTGTGTTCAACCGATGACGCGCTTGTTCTGAATAGCGGTCAACTGAGAGCTGTAAATACTCTTCCTTCCTGTAGTTTTATCAAAGAAGCGGCCAGCAAAAGTTGAGCTATTTTGGTGTTTAACACAAATTCTTCACAGTAAAAGTCCCCTGTTAATTAGCTATTTAAGGCTTATTCTATGAAGAAGCAAAACCAGGTAATGTTGGGTTTTCAGAAGCAAAAGGAACATTTTGAAACAATAAAACAGAGCAGATGTCTCAAAGCACAAACAGGGACAGAAGAACTAAAACCTGAAGAAGCGGAGACTTTTTGTTTTCCACACACTAGAAGTGTTATAGAGCAACTTTTGGTACCAAGTTTGTCAGAATACTTTTGTGATACCACATATTTAAAGAAACCATCTCTGTTAACTATGCATTTGATCGTATTGGAAGTGTCTACGCTAAAAACCATCCGAGACATTTGAACACAGGGCTGCACAGATGAAACAGCGGGGAGGACAATCAACTGCTGCTCGAGCCGAGGCTGTTATCTTCTGCTCTCCAGCGACAGACTCACTGTGACTGGCAGGCAGAGGCGTACGCAGACAGCACTAATGGATTACAGAACAGCCAGCAAGTGACCAATCACTGTCATTCAAGCTATGACAAGTCCAGAACAAACAAAGATAACAGTAGGAGTGACAATGCGAGAAAGGAACAGTATAAATTTGGCAAAACATCTTAGAAGGTAATGTTGTATTAATACATCTTACTTAGTGAACCGTCATTAATAAAAAACTCAAGCGGCTTAAGATGCAGATGACCTGAGGAGGTTCCTCTGATCCAGCTACTGTAGCCTTAGCTGCTGTTGTTAACGTTACACTAGCGAGCTCTTTACCTCGGTGCACTGCGTCACGTTAGCTGGCGAGCCTACGCATTTATCTCAAAGGAACAAAGAAGCGATTCAAGATAGGTCTTTTGATACGACAGCGACAGAAAATAATCCTGGGAGTAGTTTTTGTGTTTTATTTTAGTACAACTGCAGAATACCCAAAAGATACAAAGCTGGCACACACACACACACACACACACGCACAAATCTTCAGGACTAAGTTGACTAATCTCAATTTGACCAATTTCACGTAAATTAAAGCTTGCTCTGACGCAGGACACTTGGCCGAGATGTTAGCATGCTGGTGGACATGGCCAGAATGAATTTGTGAAATAGGGGAAAATCAACTTTGTCCTGAATATGTGTTTATGTGCTACTTTTGTAACTTTGGATATTGAACAGTTGGAATATAGGACTTTGGTTAAAGCAGCACAAATTCAACACTGAAGGCACATCCTTTCAAAAGATTAACTTTGTACTTCAAGGACATTTTTTCTTTTTGCTGTTGAATGGAAAGACATATCAAATATCTTTTTTTTCATACTAGCATTCTATGGAAGTTTAGAATTCTGATATCTCCATTTAAAAGGGTCACAGTGTGCTGTGCATCACTGTACATACATTGATCACGTAAGCAGCCTCACACGTGAAGAAACCCACCGACAAACCGCCACGGCAGCAGCAGCAGCGCTGAATATTAAACCTCTTGTTTGTTGATTACATCAAAGATGTAATTACTTCAAAGACGCGATTACTTTAAAAATTCCAATTAGATATCAACACCTCTTTATGTGCGTCAGGAAATCGTAAATGTAGCCCTCCGTCTCTCTGTAGTCTAATTTCACTTGAAAGGCCTTTGATTTATCAGCATATTGTTGCTGCCTTTTATCTTCACTCTATTTGAACAGAAATCTGCTGCTGAATACAAGAGTTAATGGGATCTCAGACATCACTTGTTTGTAACGACAGCCCTCCACCTTGACCCTGACACACACACACACACACACACACGCACACACGCACACACACACACACACAGAGACTCATACGTATGCATTTCACACACACATGCGTGCAAAGAAACGCAGTTGCGCGCTCATGAGCGCACGCACACGCGCCTTCATTTAGCGGACCTTATGCTGATAAAACACCACTAATGTATTCTTTAGTTTTCAGATGACACACTAAGTAGATCCGTCTCCTTTTTATATTTGAAGCGGAAATTAAAGCGTCCTCTCTTTTGTTCCCCCACTTCCAGAGTGCTTTTGAGTCTAATGTCTTTAATCTTAAATTTCACGGAGATGGCACATTCAAAAACACTCATTCACCCGCTTTCTTTCACAGTCATCCTCACCCTGATGGGCCGGAAAAATAAATAGGAAAATAAAGAAAATAAAGAAGGGACAGTCGCTGGGAATTAGTGGCGGATTCACCTTGCTCTCTGCAATCCTTTTAAGTGGGAGCAATCAAACTGCTTTGCAGGAAAGAGCTTTCTCACAAAGAGATCTGAGCGTGACGGCGCCATGTTTTGTCATCGAATGAATCGAGGTTGCACTTAATAAACCGTATGTCAAAGACAAATGAAAACAAGTGTTTGTAAATCATGTTTTTAGATCTGTGATGTATGAATTAACTCTCGCAACAAATGTGACGTTTCAGAAATGAACTGGTGGCTTTTTTAGATGATAAATGCTTTTGTTGTAATACAGTTAGGAAAACATATTAAACCAGTGAGCCAATCTAAGACTTCTACTGCAAATAGTAACAGTTTGGAACAGGAAACTGTCCTTGTCTTGAGGTTATTCACACTCTTTATATAGCACGCACAGGGTCGTTTCTATTTTATTTTTTACTCTTTCCGTAAACTCAGAATGACTCATTAAAACCGCAATTCCAGTCGTAATGATTATCAATAGACGACCCTCTCTGCAGTTCTGATCTTTCAAGGATTTGTCATCAATAAAGTTTTCCACCTTCTGACATCTATTGTCAGATATCTATCGTGGATCATCCAACATGAAAGTGAAATGAAACACCATCTCGGACAATAAACTCCTGAAATGAGGCCTCCGTTCTCACTCTGACTGTTTTTATTCTCTTGAGATGTTTTCTAATAAGCACCTGTTCAGCTTATCTGAAGCCACAACAGAAGTGGTGAAGTCCCTCCCCGTCCGGTGGACCACCATGGGACTACTGTGAAATGTCTTATTATTTTCAACTTTCGAATTACATTTGGACTTTTAATGGACTTCAAATTTAGGCCATTACAGCGTAAACATTTGTGGGAGCAGAGAGCAACCCCCTGTTAACGTAGCACTTAATTAGCTACTTAGCTAATGTCGTGCAAAAACCATGTAAGGTGTTTGTCTCGCCACACAAGTGCTTCATTCCAGCACTCCCCAGCACTTTGCCATGAGTAAAACACATTTCTAAAAAATACACATCCGAACAGTAATTACAGCATGGATGGCAATGGACAAACTATTTTTGATGATGATCGTCAATCTAAAAGATCATTTTTAAACCCAGAGAAAGTTGCAGTTTGTCATGAACCTGTTGAAGTACAAGACTTTGTGAATGAATATGTCATTAGAAAGACTATACCACCCAATGTGATGTGACCTCGTTTAAAACTCACCGAAACTCACTGAGACGCTGTTGCAGAGGCGGTCTTGCATATTAGTTACTTTACAGAACTTGTAGGGATTTTCTCCTTTTGGTAATTTGCTCTGTGCCTAGATGACGACCATTCTGGCGTGGGCGATGTATATTGCGTGAGACGGAGTGGCTTTACACAAAACAGCAACTTTCTTGAAAAAAACCTCACACTTGTTCTGGACTGTTAACCAACATGCGCATTATTTCCAAAATAAGGTTTCTGGAAAAGGAGGGACTTCACCTCCCTGACAACTACTGACACCAGCCCTGCTGACTGAAAAGAATGATGCAACATACAGATAAGAGATGACAGAATGCTCACAGTTAAAATTAATTAAATTAATTTTTTACCAAAAGGTGGAGATTTGGAGAGTTGAAGCTTCGTCAGGTACCAATCACTCCACCGAGGCACAACATGGATCACCTTTTTATTTCACACACTATATTTCCTTCGTCAAAGAAGCACATGAGAAATGTCAAGGTAGTCCGAAGTGGATTTTTATGTTTGCACCTCTTCAGCGTCACAAATGCAACACTCTCTACACAACAATGCTTTAACTGAGGGGTCAGAGGGCAGGGTCAGCCGCTTAATACTGAATAACACACACACACATACACACACGGCAGAGAGAGAGAGAGAGAGAGAGAGAGAGAGAGAGAGAGAGAGAGAGAGAGAGAGAGAGAGAGAGAGAGAGAGAGAGAGAGAGAGAGAAAAAGAGCATATACACATGGGTGTTGGGGTTTGCGGGTGAACTGGAGGGGAAAAAAACCTCCGTGTCTAAAAGCGCGGTAAAATTCCCCGCACCTGCATGCCGAGAGAAAGTGCAGAAGAGAGAATGAGAAAGACCAAGAGAAGAAGTGCAGAAAGAGAAAGGAAGAAAATGGCACAGGGGACCTGAGAGTCTCACTGAGCATTTGATCTCATGCAAACTCTTGGCCTCCATCGGAGCGATATTAGATTAGATTGGCACTCGATTCAGCGTGATTGGATTTTATCGACTCCCAAGATGAAGGTTAATGCATGTGACATGAGGAGGCAGAGCGATGGGAAACACCTGAGCTGCGTGACACCGAGAGACCAATTCTGAAACTGTCCTTTATGACTAAGACAAAAACATTGATATGATTAATATAATTCTGCCAAGAAAATGTTTCTGACTTTCGAGAGGATGACAACTTGTCAGAAACAAGTCTTCAGTTTTGTATGAGACAGCAGAAACACAGAACGTTTTATTTATTTTACCCATGTTGAATTTGTTTGTGGATATGAACCACAGTCCATAACTAATGATTTTACTTTTATATGTTTTAATACTGTTACTCTCAACCAGGGTACTTTTATGATCTCTTCTTTTTTCTCTCCACTACTGCACCATTGAAGTCCAGTTTAAACACGATATATCTCAGGAACTCCTTTTTATCTCATCATGTTATCTATCACCAATCCCAGTTGAACACTTACATGAGGACAAGTTTTCTGAAATGTTATGTTTAACAGCTGCAGTATGTAAATGTCCGCAATGGCTAACTGCTGACAATTGCAGCTGCTGTTAGCTAGTTACCCAAATTAGCTACACAGCTAGCGCTCCAAACTGTGGGCGAGGGGCACCAAGGAGGCGTTGCTGTTTACACCGCTACCACAGGAGCTTTGGACCAGGGCGCTCCGGGGCTAGCTGGTTAGCATGCTAACTTAAATAGATATCTCTGCAACGCAATTAAATGCATAGACACCATTTCATCAAAACTGTTATTTCTTCACATTCTGTTGATAATTTAATTCTTTTTTTATTTTCAACCAAATTGAACTCGCGTGGCCCCTTTAAATATGCAAATGAAGCACGGCAGCATTAAAGATGTGACGTAAATCTTAACATTTGAATAAAGCCAGGTTGAAAAAAATCTTCTTTTTATTAAATTAACATACAAGAGTCAATTGTGACAAAAATTGAGACAATATTTTTGAGGAGAGAATACTGGATCTCTCTTTTTATCTCTCCATAAAAAAAAAATACTGTCAACAATGAGTAAAAAAGTGAATTCTTACCACGTTTTTTAGGAATAAAATGTGATATAAAATCTGGCTATGAATGATATCTGAACAACACCCTCTGTAAAAACATTTATAATGTAGAAAATAAAGATAAAACTGGAAAATGTCATCAATGTAAGTGGTAATAAAGTGAAGGCTTCTTAATATCACATTCATATACAACTAATTTGCTTTTTAGGCATGTTATGATACAAAAATGTATTATGGCCAAAATAATTGATAATTATTATCTGGATAATCATCATGTTTTTTTAATTGCGATCCGTGATGATACCTTATATTGTCCCATCCCTTTCTGCTATATGTTAAGTCTGAAATGCTTTTAATGAACACATCTGCCGACACAAAATGATCATACGGAAAAGTTTTCATGGTTATGCTGAAGTGATTCCGAGCACTTTGTTAAGTTCAGGAAAAGATTGTGGTAAAATAGAGAACAAGTCAATGCTGATGTGAAGCACATGGCGAGATGCATTAATGATATTCAAGCCAAACCGCCATCTTCTCCCAACTTTAATCAGGAGAAACACTTATAATACAGACGTCCACCACTGGCCCCCGGTACCACCATGGTGACCTGCGCTGCCGTCATGACCCCCCACAGCCCGTCCCACCAGTCTCCAGCAGTAAGTAGGTCTCCCAATCTGGAAGTCATTGCCTTCTCCAGAGTCAGGAGCCCAAAATGAGAGCCTCTTAGTTGGAGGTTTGGGCAACATCAAAGCCCAGGCAACCATAACAACGCAGCTATGTTTAAAAAAGGGCCAAACACCCCCCCAACAAGCCCGCCCACTCCCCAATTACACACTCACACACACACACACACACACACAGAGCACACACACATGCTCATATGCATGCATGAATGCATGTATGCAAGAACACGCCCAGTAGTGTGCATGCAAATACACACACACACACACACACACACACACACGCGCTCGCTCAAATGGCACCGTCCACTGCTGCCACACACCACTGGAACATCTGGGCCACGGCCATGATGAATCAGTAACCACTGTTTGTAACTAACAGGCAGAAATGCTTGTGTGTGTGTGTGTGTTTGAGTGTGTGTGTGTACATATTACAATGCATACTACACCAAAATGCAGTGTTCACGACCGACAAGGATTTCAGTTTTTACTCAGCGTATTTTTTTCCAGCCAGGAGAGAAACGTGAGGAGAGATGTGACGGCAAAAGAAGAGACTCGTGACTTTTTTTTTTTTATTACCCATTGTTTGGATCAATATAGAAAAGATGACCAGAGAAAACACTTAACTACCACTTTTCCTCCTATTTTTACGAGTTTCACCAGTGAGGGCACTAAAGTCATGTGTTGTGTGTTTTTGGGAGGTTTCAGCAAACTCAAATTCACACATGCACTTGGCTGTATTCCAGTTTTGGGCTCAATATTCTGTTCCTGTCAGTGTGACGAAGGCTTTGGAACTAAATCTCAAAGTTTCAAACGTATCGCTGCTGCCACAGAAACAGTTCCTGGGCCTACTTGTACTCGTCGTAGTGAAGCAGTCGTCAGAACAGTTTTGGGTTTTGTAGCCTTGAAGCTGAAAGACTTGTTTGTAACTTTTTATTCATATTGTATTGATCTATTTTTTTTTTGTAACACTTCATAATTACCATCATTAATAAATGGCAAATCAAAGTTAATTACATTTTAGTTGATAATTATTCCACTGTTAACCGTCAATGAAAAGCTTTATAAACCATGTATCAACCATTTTCAAAGTACTGTTAACATCAGTTGCAACTTCATAATAAACAATTGCTTAATAAATAGTTTATAAATCATTTTATTGTTTGTTAACAGTGAATAACTATGAACTCAGTTTTATTAACTATAATTAACCATTTATTAATGATGGAAGAACTAAAGTGGAGAGATCTTTCTACAAGCCTGGAACTCTCCTGCAGAGGTTGTTTTTATCCGTGCATTACAATTTATCTCCACTACGCATAAAAAAACTGGAACTATGCACACAGTCCTGAAGAAGACTTAAAGCTCACGTACCAAAAACAAACCTCCAGGTCGATTTTTTTTATTTTTTTTTTATGTACCATAAATTTTCAACCATTTGGGAAAAAAAATTAAATGTGTTAAGTAAGTACACACATATATTCACAATACATTTAGAAATGTAGCTAGCGCTCATGAAGCCAAAAAGTTTTTTGATGGTAGCATTTTTAACTCACTGGTGTTTTCATTGAGAAAACATGGTTTCATTCTGCAAAAGATTTTTGGAGTTTGAGCAAAATGGTTACGTAGTTTCAGTTTTGTGTTTAGGGTTTTGAGAAACTGAACTAAAGTTTCAGGAGACTGAGAAAACTAAAAATGCCTGCTGGTCCAAAAGGTAACAACAGCGTTGCGGCGGTATGAAAAGGTGCAGAAACGATGGCGGTAGTAGTAGCTGGAGTACAAGTGGTTGTATTTACCAGACTTGAGAGGAACAAAGGAAAGAGCACAGGGAGATTCACTCTTAACACATAATCTGACATAAAGCTCCCGTCTCTTTATGAGGCGACACTCTGCTCTGCTGCAGCCGGCTCCAGGGGAAGCGACTGTGAAATCAAATCCCCAGCCGCAGCGATGATGGCATTTGGAGATGAGTTATCACTCCCTTAATGAGTGGACGGAGACAGACAAGCAGGCAACTTTCTCCTCCAGACTGCGGTGACGGTTTCACTCTGCTGCAATGACCTCTAATGATCGGTACCAAAGCGAGCTAATTAATGGTGTACTTGTTTATTTCTATCAGAAAAGTGCCACAATTAACAACTTGTTTGTGACACTCCGGCAATCATCCGCAACAAAAATATTGACACGGGGAGACGGGAGGAAATGAGGCGACCACAGAGGACATAAATCCTCTTTGAGACACACTTCCTCCAAGGTTTGGTTTACTCAAACAATAGATACTGCGACTACTTCAGGCCACAGCCATATTTGTCTGTCTTGTGGGAGCCGGTTAGCAGAAGCAAAAAAGGAAAAAAAAAAAAAAAAATCCAGCGGTTTGATAACAGTATTGTCGAAAAGGCGCCTCTGTTTGCATTTACTCTCAGACAAGCCGTCCGGGATTGTTTCCAGTGTGAGATGTCAAACTTCCACAACGTTGTTTGTCTGACCTGATTTATCTGGCGGCCGCAGTTTGGGATTAAAGCTTTACCCAATCATGAGTGACCTTTCGGTGAAATCTCCTCCTCCACCTACTGTATTGTATCAGGGACGCGAACGCCGGGAATCAGAGCTTTGGTTTTTTTTCTTCTTAAAGATCCCCAGTGTGATTGGATCCCGTCCGCTGGTTATGCGGTCTCGTCCCCCTGCTGAGATGACTGAGCCCGTCTATCGCTCACTCATTGTGAAACCTTTCCTGTGCGGCTGCCGAGGACAGCTTTCACTCACCGGCTCAGCTTAAATACCACACCATGTGCCAAAATTGGGAAATGCCGGTGCACATGAAGAAAAACCCCTGCAGTGACGCGCTTCCTGTGTGCCAAAGTATATTTATCAGACAAACATGGCCACCGGAAACCACAATAGAGAATTATGGTGAAAGTTTTTTACCGTGCAAACTCAAGACACATTTACAACACACACTCTGGTAACAGTTTCCGTCATTTTATCAAGAAAAAAATGCCAAAAGCTTGTGAGATGCAGCATCTGAAATGTGAGGGGTTTGCAGCTTGTCTGTGTTTTATATCATTTTACATTAGAACATCTTTGGATTTGGACTGTTGCTCGAACAAAACAAGAAATTTGAAGAAAAAACATTCAAAACGTGTTGAGCAAACTTGAGACAGTTGGTTCAAATTTACAGATGAATCAACAAAAAAGACACACAAACACGCTAAAAGAAAGGAAACGGATTAAAAGAACAACCCACCCAAAAATAAAAACGTTATTTATACCCTCAGCGCGTGGCCAAGCTTCTGCACCCGCTTCAGACAGGGTGCATGCTAACATCTCCAATTCAAAACTTAAAGGGAAGCATATCGCTCAAGCTGTTGCTAACTGTAGCCGCTGTTAGCTAGCCAGTTCAGTTAGCTGTGCAGCTAGCAGTCCAGAGTGGGAGTTCAGAGAACAGGGGAGGTTTTGGTATTTATAACACGAGCACAGGAGCTTTAGACCGGAGCTGGTTGAGGCTAGTTAGCATGCTAACATCAGAATGCATCTTTGCAACACAATCCATAGATGTCATAGACTGCTGTTCATTTCAAAGACTGAATGAACATATTGCACCTTTAAAAAAGGGTGTAAATGAAAACCCGTCCCCATCTACTTCAGTTGTTTAGCAGAATGATGCAACACTGTTTTGTTGTGAAGCTTCGGAAAATGTTTAGCGGGGCACAAACTTCACCTGATTTTCCATCGGCATAATAATCAGGACACTCGCTGAATTTTCCGCTGGCAAACAGGCAGAACGAAACCTAAAAAATCTAAAATCTTCACACAGTGCAAATATGACGGCCAAGTCTCTATCGTTACATCTACAGGTGTAAACAATTTGCAATCTAGACACCTTTAAAACGTATAAAAACACACATGAACGCATGTTTTCTTCTAACCTTCTCTTGATGTGAACATGTGGTTTTGCACTGCACCATGCACACATGTGTGTTTCTACCAGGGCGTGTGTCTCTGGTGTGTTTGCAGGGCGTTGACGGGGCGGTCGTACATGGCTGACTCCACACGTATGCCAACTGTTGTTGAGTCAAGTTTTTAGGGAAGCGCACAACTCAATCAGCTTACACGCTCTCTGGCCCCGGGGCCGCCGGTTCACTCCGGGTGCACGGTGCCTTCTGTCTGATGTGCTGCTTTGATGTTTGTATCAAAATAATCTCGTCCCAGGGCATCTGTGTGTTGTGGGAGCATTGAAGGCCACGCAAAAGAAACACCTGAGGGGGCAGAGTGTGCTGAATGGCCTTCACATCCCTGACGCCGATACTCTGCACACACACACACACACACACACACACACACATTTACTGTATGCTGCTATTATAAATATTAAAGGCAATCTACTTTAAAAAAAAAAAAAAAAAAGTTTGATGTTTTTTTGGACACATTTTTCCATTTATTTTCAAATTTTTAACAGAGAAACTTGTAAAAACAACCAAGAACCAAACCAACTGAAACATTGACAGAAACTGTACCAACTGTTCCAATTCACTTTACTTTTTTAATTTAAAAATTTCCAATTAGCTACTGAAGTTTCACGCTGTTTTCAAGAATACTTTAAAGCCGTTCGTCTTTTATCAGCTGTTGACCTCGCACTGCGTGTCCAACACTGTCACTGAGGTTTAACAGTTATGAACTGTTGATAGCTGTGAAAACCACCTTCAATAGATTATCCTGCTTCAGCTGTGGAAAGTTTGAATAAACAAATAGTTAATCTGCAACTCATAATCATTTCCCTTATCGACTAATCTGCCATTTATTTCGTCGATTAACCGCAGACAAGTGACTCATGTCGTTTTGATCGTTCTAAGTCAAGTTTTTTCCCACCAAGACACAATAATCTCACCTGTGTTCATAAAGAGAAAACACAAGGTGAATGAATTGACTTTGTATTATTCATTCTTGATATTAACTGAAAGAAATGTACTCAAATAATTAACAAATATGATTATAAAAGCTTAATTATTCATTCATTTCTTCTTTCTAAAAACCCCTCCATCACTTTTAAACGGTGAAATACTGAGTCTGAGTCATCGTGTCTCCAGTCGAGTCAAGTGACGAGTCTTTAACTTCTAAGTACAAGTTGAGTCCCAAGTTGAGTTCAGTCATTTTTTTTTCTGTCAAGTCAAGTTGCACGTCATCAAAACACTGACTCATGCCGACCGGAACATCATCACAAGTCAAACATCGCAATTTCCAAAAGCCAAACATGAATGTCTAGTCCTGTCTGAAAAGTATCCCAAACACCAAAGATGCGGTATAAATCAGAAAAACGCTGCAGATCCTCATGTCGGAGAAGCTGAAATCAGAGAATGCTTCATCAAAATCAAAAATCAGTCATCCAAACATCTGCCGAGTAGTTTTCCATCGACTAATCAACCACTTGTGTCAGCTGTACTTTGTCTTTCTCTCAGCGTGTGATCCATCTGACACTACAAGACAATTCTGGAGGAGAAGAAGAGAAATAAGCAGGGAAACCAATCCAAACCAAGAAGTAGACTAACAAACCAACAGACACACTGTCTGGAAGAGGCAAGTCATCAGATCGCATCGAGGGGGGAAAAAAGCCCCGAGGCCGCCGTCCAATCAGCTCATTCCTCTCATTGTCTCTCAGAGAGATCAAGCAGTCCGTTTTAAGAACCATCATTCACCGAAGATTACGGTTGTTGCAACAAACACTTGTGAGACACGCCGATCCATCATCACTGATGACCAGCGTCGGCACTGAGGGCCGACACCAGAAACACTTCAAGGGTCGCTCAGACGTCTCATAATGCAAAGAGCTCAAAGTGGCGACCTTTGACCCTTACAAGACTTCAAACTGGCCGAGGACCAAAAAGACAATAACTTCAGTGTTTGTCTGGTTTCAATTCAGTGTTTTAAGTTGCATCGACAGTTCTGGACCCGACTTTTTCATCCATGTTTTATTAATTCTACACAAAACCGTGACTCTCTGCTACAGTCTATCAGGGGATTCTTCTAATACAGAAAAGAAAAGGTAACGTTAAACAATCAGTTTATATAGTGATAAGGTTGATAAGTAGTTTCTTTTTCGTAAAAAGGTTTTAGAGATTCAAGGTCTCTGCAGAATAAGAAACAGCCCCCGCGATCACGTCAGTCTTTTAACACGTGAATTTGGTTTACTTATATACGTCTGAATCAAAATGTTCTTGCTGTCCAACTTTCAAGGCTACACACTGAGTCAGCGCTGCCTGTATGAAGTGCTTCTCTACGCTAGTACAGCACACTTGAATGAAAGCTGACTAGAAGGGATCGCTGAACATGGGAGATGTAGAGAAGACTGAGATAGAAGAGGGACATCTTCATACTGCTTATCCAGAACATATATTACATTTAGGGCTTTACTAATATTATTAGTATGGCACAATTTGTAAAATTAGGTCGCAGTGGTGGCTGAGTAGGATTGTTTTCCACTTGTGTGATCCGAACATTTCCAATTACTCAGTTTAAAAAGATCGATCTAATCATTTCCGGAAATTCAAAACATGTTTGTATCTAGTGAAATATCACACATCTTCCATTTTTGTGCACTAAAAGTGAGGCCTGCACCATAAATTATCTTCATATCAACACAATATTAAAACCAATCTCTTTTGGGTTTAACACTTTCATAGAAATGTATTTAATTTCATGTATCTGCGCTTAGTTTGTACTCTGTAATTCATTACTCTGATGACTGTTGGTGTCATTAGTTGGAGATTTTTTTTTGTGTGTGTGATGAAGTCGCAAAAATGAAATCAGTCAGTTGAAGCTTCCTTCATTCAGACAGGAAGCTGGAACCATTTCTGCATTTCCGCTTAAAACTACACTACGCTAATCAATTATCGTAATATTGATTATTGCCGCTGATTAATTATCCATTGAGTGACTAATCCACTGATACCTTTTGGACTGCGGGACAATGAAGAGAGAAGAAGTCCAGAGGAGAAGATGGGATGGATAGATGTGGAAATAAGACGTAGACAGAGGGAAGAAGAACAGAGTGATGGATGGATAGATGGATGGATGGATGGAAGTGTAGAGGGAGGGGTGGATGCTGCTCTGTCTCCCTCTCTCTCTCTCTTTCATGTCCTAATTTATTCTGTCTGATTAATTCCTTTTACCCCAGCGGCTGGAGCGATTCCTGTGGATGTGTGTGGTTCGCCCCACCTCCCAGCAGCCCCTGCTTCCCTCTCTCTCTCTCTCTTTCTTTCTACTGTACCTTTCTTCCTCTCTACCTCTCTTGGCCCACCTGCTGGGCCGGTCCCCTCTCTACATGGCGTGCAGCAGTGAGGAAACGGATCAGGCATGCCGTAACCTTGGTAACGGTGGTAACCATAACACCCCCTCATCCCCTCAACCCCCCCTTCGGCCGCAGGCCGCAAAAAAAGTCCCTCGTCTTGATCTGAAGATCTGGTGCCCCACTTATATTTATATGGGCAGAAGACAAACAATGCAAAGACCAACATGGATGCAGGTTTTAGTCATTAAAGGATAAGTTCACCCAAAAATGACATGTTTCCACTACATTTTATACGCATAGGTAGTTAACGTTATGATTTGATAATACTTCGAGTAAGTGAGAGCAAACAAAATATCTAAGCAGACAGAGTCCTGTCCGTCTGTCTGTCCATCTGTTATTCACATATCTCAATTAACTGCTCATCCGATCTAGTTCACACTTGGCAGGTTTGCTGTGGAGGACTCAAGGAAGCACAGTGTCAAATTCAGTGCAATTTGGACATGGGACATGTTCAATCCCTCTCACGTGATCTCATGGGGAAGCAGACATAAACAAAATGTAGGTTAGCATGCTGTTAGGTGCAACACGCATCGCAGTGAGAGAGAAAAAAACAAAAGCAGAAGGTTAAACGAGTCAGGACGAGTGAGGAGAGGCGGTCAACATGCGTTTTCTATTCTTCAGCGGGAACAGTGGTATGCTGGCTAACCTTAGCTTCAAGGGCTACACAGTTTACCACTGCTTGGCAGCACCGTCAGCTGCTCCATGACGCCTGTCTCTTTGGTTGTTGTGGTCCAGCTCGGACAGTACTGATGTAGCAATCCACATTTTAAATCTAACATCAAACATCAAACATGTTTGATTTGATGTTTGGTGTTTTATTGGCCGACGGCCCGGGTGAGTTCAGGAGGTTGTGTCCTCGTTTTACATTAAAATCAGTTAAATATTTTTTTGTTTTTAACTGTACAAACTTTAAATACATTTTTTTACCAGCATTTAATTTGATTAGACTGAAATGTGTGTTTGTATCCTTCAGGCATTCAAATGTGAACCTCAACCTTAACCCTCACTGACTGGACCAGAGGGCAGGATGTTAAATGTGTTTTTTAAACACAGTACAAGGACCACTAGCTTGAATGGTACACTGCACAACCAAAAGAAACAGATTTCACAGTTAAACCCAAAGACTGTTAAAAGGACACATGCTTTATTGCTTCTGTGGGTGTGTGCAGAGTGTGTGTGAAAGGCCTTAAAAGATAAATTGAATGTTACAGGACTCCTTTCACCAGAGGAGCACATCAGACGGACTTGAAAACTACACTCCGGAGTTTCATCCAAACACCTGGAAAAACAGCTTTAGTTTCCTCCCGACTCTCATTTATGGTTTTAAGTGGTTGTTACCACAAGTGGTTTGGCTTGGTCTCAGGGGGGGATATGATGCTTTTCTGTACGAAGGATAACGCCTGCAGTCAGTTACTGTTACGCAGCTGCGTCAGTGTCCTTGAGCAAGACACAGAAGCTCTGGGGTTAAAAGAAAAGACGGTCTTCTCGCAAAAAGCAAACTCTTACACGTTCGACTTCACTCTCGTCAGGTTGTCCTCTGGATGGTTCCGAAAGTGCTGACATCTTAATACAATTTGCGAAGAAGCAGATCTTATTTTTTATGAGAAAACCTGTTAAAAATTTAGAGTTTAAGTGAATTTCACCCTCAAAGCAAAGTGGCTTCGACTTGACAAATTTTTGATCTCATAATGTCCTCCCCATTCCGTCATCCCTGCCTTTCCCTCGTGTGTTTTCTATCAAAACAAAGCAGAAACGCCATAAACAACATTTTAATCTTTCCGTTGAATGCTGGGATAGTCTCTGTGTAACGTGTCCAAGCCATGATGGTAAAACATATTTCTTTTCTCTGTCTCTCTCTCTCTGCAACACAGAGAGATGCACTTCATGTGTTTGGCAAACATGCTCGCTGTAGTTTGACTGGCTTGAATTATAGATAGGAGACTCGAGCCACCCGCTGCTTGTTTGTTTGTTCGAGACTTTGAGTAAGCAGAGGGATCGCAAGAGAGAGATGAAATGGGACCGAGAGAGAGTGCAGAGGGAGATGGATGGGAGGATGAATAAAAAGGAGGAGAAGAAAGAGGCAGAAAGAGGGAGAGAGACAAAAAGCAGAAAGAAGGCGAAAGATGAAAAAGGGGTGGAGGGCGGATGGACGGAATGAGACGGCGACAAAATAAAAAAAAAGGAGGAGAGGAACTACGTCCATGAGAACTTGTTCAGCACATCATTCACACCCAGGGTCTGAATCCCACGTTTCGAGAGAATCAAAAGCAAAGTTGTGCTTCTTTCGTCCTCAGCTGCACCGTGCACAGCTCCCCCGCCGCGACTTTCACATATTTTTTAGTGTGGTGAAGTAATATTTTGAAAAGGTTTCGAGGCTCATGTTGAACTTGGCCTCCTAGAGACCGATGACCATCGTGTGCTAGCTGGGGGAAAAAAAAAGCTTACACACCCACGACAAAGGAGGAAAGACGGAATCGAGAACAAGGAACGAAAAAAGACGGGGAACGACGCAGCGACACACATCGCGGCCATCATGGTGGCAGAGAGCAGCCCGGCTGAGCCATAATTGTTTGTTACCAGGCGCTGCCTTACATCACTGACCACCCGTCCCTGCGCTGCACCTCGGCGGCGGTTCCTCTGAATCCAAGGGGGAACCCTCCTCTGCCCATCCAGATCGCATTACACAGGGCTCAGGGCTCTGATGTGGCTGCAGATAGAGAGCGTACAAACCCCGGCCCACAACCACACCGACCAGCTCAGTGCAGGCCCCGTCCTGTGGTCGCCTCGCTATGAAAGAATATTTTTGAATGCCTTGTACATTCCCTGACTTTTACCCCCCCACATGCTGCTCTCATTTATCTGGGGTTTTCGGAGGGGGGGAGAGCAAAGTATGCCGGTGGTTGTGACAAGTTGTTCTGAAGGGATGCACGCAGTGTTTCATCGGGTTTCACTTCTGGACAGAAGGTTCTGGTGCGTTCTGGTGGGAGTTGGGAAGAGCTAATCAATGTCAGAGCGGAGGGTGGTGAGCAGATTGTTTTAGTTTAGTTAGTTTAGTTTAGTTCACGTTATTGGTGCGGACTCAAAGCCTCCTTTTTGGACCGTACAGGCCCGTGAAAAACACCAAGCTGACATCAAAGACGTCGCTGGGACGCCGGCCGACTGCCGCGCTGCCTCACGTGTCCCGTGCCTCCCGTGTATACAAACTGTTTTCGGCCACTGCTCTCGCTAATGTGGCTGCTTCTAATCGAGAATGTGCAGGACAAAAAGTTGCAGATGGCACTAGTGAGGAGGTTGGGGCAAAAAATGAGGAGAACCGTGCTAAGCGAGTGAAATCATGGACACGAGAGCGACAGACTCAAGGGGATTTCCCCGTGTCTCCATCCGTTTCTCTTTTTCCGTTTTCTATTCTCTACACGTTGAATCTGCCAAAAGTCACTGACGAGGGCCGCCTGGCGTCAACGGTGCGGGACTCGCCACGCCGACTAGAGCCGCAGACGCTCAACGAGGGCCTCGAGCTGACTTGAGAATGATTCGAACCTGACAACCGAGCAGCCGAACGGCAACTTCATTTCATAAATCACAAAAGGCCAAAACAAAACACTAATCATTTGATTGAGTGTCGCAGTTAAATCTTGTTTATACAGACGAGGACCGCGAGTAAGGATTTCATTAATCTGCTGATTATTTTCTCAATTTATTCATAAAAAAATGGTGTATGAAAAGAGAGAATACACTGAAAAATGCTCATTTTACTCAAACACCAGTCAGATTAATCTTAGCTCTATATTTGACAAAGAAAAGCATGAATTTCTTTAAGTTATTGCTCTGAGCAGTGACCAGTTTATAATCAACTTACCGAGAAATATTCCACTGTACAAACGAGCTCCCTTATGTGAGAACAGAAAATCACTTTGCATCAGAAATGTTAATGAATCAAAGCAAAGGAAACACTTCTGCTCCGGTACAGAAGTGTGCTGTACATCTTCTGCTTTATCTGAACCTGTGTGGGCAGCTGGAGCACCACGTCTTGCTTCATTTATTGTGCAATTTTCACTGCAAACGTTTTATCTCGTCAAAGCAGGAAAAGCACAGGTGCAACCAATAACATTAGTGCTGGCTGGGTTCTAATTAGCAATATTATCAGGACACTGGAACACTTAGATCCGATTCAGCCACGATTAATCTTATTAGTCACACGGCGAAAGGGTCAGTCGTTACAAGGAAGCAAACCAATGAATCTGAATCTCCTCACAGTGTACAGCATATTGTGACCGATGCCTTTTAATGGCTCGAAACCAGGAAATATGTAAAGCAGATAAACGGGATAATGAGAGCGAGGGAGGTAAAGAACTGCATGTAAAGGAGTGAAAGCCAAAAACTACAAAGGCGAGCTGAGGACGATGACTTTTAGAACGACAGAGGGGGGACGCACACACTGATGTACAGATGTTCAGGTAAAGTAATCCAGGATGCATGTTAAATAATTGAGGTTTTAGAATTGATAAATATTTAGACGGATGGACTCTTCGTCCTAATGGACAGAAAAGGCCCCTTTCACACACACCCCACCCCATTACAGCATCCTCACCTTTTCATCCACCTCTCCTCTACACATCAATTAAATCTCTTTCCATTGGCCAGGTCTGCTGCTATATTAGCAGCCTACCTTCCCTCTGTGTCTCTGAGCGAGTTTCTCTTTAATCTTCAGGAGATGTTCCCATTGATGGGCCTATTGATTTGATGTTGCGCCAGCTGCTTTTATCTCCAGGAACTCAAAGAGGTGTTGGAGAGACGAGATGCACTCCGCGCCGTGTTTAACTATGCAGACTCCGGCTCGTCACACTGGACGGCCTGTCTCATCCCGGGGTGGTTGGAGCCCTCTGGACGGGTTTTATTGTGTGTTTTTGTATCATCCTTACCTCGATTTGAATGTATTTTCACTCCAGAGTGCAAACAGACATGTAGGCGCAGTGCCATCTGTGATCTCTGCTTTTTTCCCTTATTTACTTATATCTCCAAAACCTTCAGTGGCTTCGCTAAAATTTGGTACAATATGGTGTAAGTGTTTCATTTTCAGAATCAAACCAAAGCTGAAAGACTGTCTGCACATTTTCATTGAGCGGGCGCTGTTTAATCCCTCCGTCTGAAACCAGATCTGCTCCGGGGCTGTTCCCACTTTTTTTTTTTATCAATGGTGCTTTTTATTTTTTAATCATTGTTTGTTCCCATTAAGTTAAAGTTACAAATCTATACTGATGAATTAGTAATGCAGCTGCAGAGCTTCAACAAGCTACAATAACTATGATCCAGCATCTTAATATTATTTTACAAAAGGTCAAAGGAGAAAGAAAAGACACCAATCAGCACCCTCTGTGACCCCGGATGGTTTTTTTTCTACTTGAATCTAATGTTTCTAACAGGCTGTAAGGAGAAAAGAAAGTTTCTCTCAGTTTGTGGCAATAAACTGTGTTGAGGATTTCTACATGGCGCAACTCCACGGGAGTCATCTGTGTTTGTTGGGAGAGCGAAGCGAGGGCGCTGCCATCCAGCTGACCACAGGTGGAGCTTGTCCAAAACCCTTGGAGAGGCAGCGCTGGTCCGTTCCACCGCAGAGCTACATGCTCAGGCCCAGGGGGCCTCGCTGTGCAGCAGCATCAGAGAGACCGCCTGTCACCACTCGCCATCTCTGGGGCGCAATGTTCTCTGCCTACTGTGTGTGTGTGTGTATTGATGTGTTTGAACTGCATGTTCATGCGTTTAGATGTGTATCCACGTATTTCTTTTAGTCTATTTAGGAGTGTGCATCCGTGATTTTATAAGAAATGTCAGCGTGCGTGTCTCTTGAAGTGTGCGTGTGTGGACGAGGGTCCCGCAGCGAGCAGGGCCGGCCTGCGGTTTGCACAGCGCCTGCCAAGCTGCCCGGCTGGCAGGCAGAGGGGGTTTGATATTCTGCTATCGATCATGTGTACTAATAACATGGTGACCTGCCCACAGTGTGCAATTATCACCCCAAAATAAAGAGGCTGGCTCCGCTCAGGAAGATCTGCCTTTAAATCTTAAAGCTTTTGTCATCCGCTTCGCTCTTTTCTTCTTTCTTGCGCCCGTCATCTAAAAAAGTTCACTCGACGCGCCTTAAAAGTGTAAATCCTCTGACAACTTTCCCTGTGGGCGTCATGTGGGGACCGAGGCTGCGGATGATTTTCTGTGTCAGACGCTCCTGCAATTTTCCGCAAGATTTCTGTAAAAGCTTCCTCCACAGCTGCGGTGGGAACAAACGCAGCAGAAGTCACAGGGCAAACGCAGAATGTTGCAACGCTCTGACGTATCTGACGTATAAAAGATCTGTGACCTGTGACTGATATAAAAAAAAAAAAAACAGGTCAACACCTGGAAAATGATGTACTATGTGTGGAAAGGATTTAATGTCGTGTCTCGCTCTGTTTTTCCTGCTTCACAATCTCCATATATCCCACTGTTTGTCTGTCAGGCAAAGTAAAGGATCAGTGTTTCTGCACCTTTAAGCCCAATTTCACATCTACTCTACACCCGTTAACACATTAGGGGAAGCTTGCTGTCGTGCTTGAGGTATTTGAATGTATTTTTTCCATGTAACAATTGTTTTTTAAAACCACTGATCTGTTAAAACTCACATTTGAGTGATTCCAACTTTTGAAATATGAGCGTTTGCTTGGTTTTTAAGTTGTGCTCGGGCAGGGTTTGGACCGCAATTTAAAAGGATTTTCTTGGAC
Source organism: Lagodon rhomboides (assembly GCA_039737535.1). NCBI lineage: Eukaryota > Metazoa > Chordata > Actinopteri > Spariformes > Sparidae > Lagodon > Lagodon rhomboides. The sequence continues at coordinate 25,464,829 of CM077795.1, forward strand.
TAATGGATAATTGTAGTCGGCATTTTTTTACATTTGATGACATTTTACAGACAGAATTGATCACTTTATTAATCGCTAACGAAGGTAATCGTTAGTTAAAGCCCTTAAATTGAAGTTTTTAGAGTCCTCTAAAGAGTCATTTCCATATTATATTATCATTGTACCCAAAATAATAGAAATCAACGGCTGCTTGTAATGGTAGGAGAAAAAAAACTAAAAAGAAACCAAGTAATATCATGGCATTCATCCAAAAATGGATATTCCACCCATCCACCCGTCTCCGTTTCCTCGTGCCTGCATTCTTCGACCCATCCCTCCGTCTCCCTTATCCATCCAGCCCATCTATAAAAACGTCTGATGTTTGTATCTGCGGTCGGCTGAATTGTTTAGTCGTGATTTGTAATGTAAATATGTGGCTGCGTGAGAGAGCACCGCTCCCTCTGGACGCCCCCTAACACACACACACACACACACACACACACACACACACTGCATATTCAGAGAACAACCAGCAGCTGCCTGGCTCGGCTCTCTTACTCCTACTAAGCCATAATTGTTCCCGGGCCTCTCCTCTCTCAGCGCTGGTCCACCCGAGCCAAGCGGCTAACCATCCGCAGCCCTCATGGCTTGCCTCGCCTCCGCGCTCCAACCACCCAGCGATGGAGCTGATAGTCTCCACACAAGATGCGGCACGCGGCACGGACATCACACGGAACAAGGTTTTTTTTTTTTTTTTTACACGATTTAATAATTCCCCGAGCACAGAGCCGTCCGGTGACGAAACACAGCTTCTAGCTGCAATATTGGAGGTGCGCTGCTTTTTTAACGCAGTGACTGTTGACAGTTTAATTACGTTTCTCAATGCATAGCTTTAACTTTTCTCCTTTATCAATTCAGTGTCAAAATAAGGACACTGAGAAACTGAGAAAAAGTTGTAAACCAGGCGATGAAATACATTTTTAAATGATAAACAAACTGGAAAAATGTATTTATTATAAAGGTACTGCTGATCCTCTATTTGATAAGTTGTTGCAGACAATTGTGAGACCAGTTTTGAAAAAAAGAAACACAATATCACAGAGTACTCTCATGACAAAGGTTTTTCATTCTTGACCTTGGAAACAGCAAAACAAAACCGTCTCACCTCAAGGTCCATTTAGTTGAGGTCACGGAGCTCTCGATCACATCACATGACCTTCATCAGCAGGAGTGGGTCGGCCAGCTGTCGTGGAATTGTTTGCTCTGAGCAACTTTTAGGACTTCTCGTCCACGTTGGTTTGAAATTACAGATGAAGATCATGTGATGTGATCGAAAGCTCCAGCACAACTCCAGACTGACCTTAACACTAGATTCAGTGCTGTCTGAGATGAAAAGAAGCTGAAGACGTCACTATGGGCTGCGGAAAATGTGGAAGAGCATTTTTCCACAGCTTATCGACTGAACAATTAATTAATCCTGAAAATAATCTGCAGATTAATCAGAAAATAATAGTTGCAGTACATTTTTAGACCTGTTAAGTACATATTGACCAATCAGACGAGCTCTTCTCTCTTTAACCTCTCCACCTCATCTTCAGTCCCATGCGATCTCTCTTTTCTATTTGTATTTATCTGTTTCTTAGTCTGAAAGTTCCTTCCTATCACTCCCTCGCTCGCTCGCTCCCTCGCTCGTTTAATCTCAGTCCAACAGAAACATGGTCGGAAACCAAAAAACCAAGCAGCTCGACGGAGGCCAAACCAGAGATCACTGCTCCCATCCTGGACTCCTTCCCTCCTCTCCTCCCTCCAGCTACTGCATGCGACGCACAAACGGGCTTTTCGGTGCGTCACTACAACGAACCGTCACCCTGATTTTTCCATGACTGGCTCGTGACGCAGCACCTCATATACATAACTCATATACATACAACAACCTTCAAGATTTTGTGTTGTGCATCAAGGTTTTTTAAATTGCCAAGACTTCTGCCTCGCAGTCTTATCTGTTCCTTCGACTCTTCAACACCTGGGAGATGTGAAATGTGGCGTTTTTCCATGACGGCGGCTGATGAATGTGCACCACTTCCACCTTAAGTCTGCGGAGGAACTGATAATTTCCAAAACAAAGTTATCTTGAATCTAAAATTGCAATCATTTATGACAAAACCATCAAACAGAGTTGCAGGTATTGAAAAAAAAAGTCCAGTCTCCCATTAATTATCGCACACAAACACGCCGCTCCTTCCTGCTGTTATTGCACCGATGACAGACTTACATGTAAATAATTACAGCACTGATGCAAAGGACGAACCGTCTTGGGTTTGATGTTCCCCTTTAAAGAGGCTCTTCTTGAACGCAGGTTCAAACTGTAATCACATCCTCTGTTTTATCTAAAACACATCCCTTATTAAAAATGTATTCGTGTTTTTCTGTTACAAATTATTTTCCACTGCAGGTCCGACGCTCCGACGCTTTTGCAGACAGCGACTTCTCCATTTAACGCGGCAAAAAAAGGAGGGGGGGGAGACGCAGTTGAGCAAGTTGAGCTTTAAAAAAATTTTCCACCAGCACCAAGAGCAGCACACGGCTAGGGAGGAGCAGTGTGTGTGTGTGTGTGTGTGTGTGTGTGTGTGTGTTGCTCAGGTGACAATGAGACTCGAGGCCTTTATTTTCCATGGTAAACCACAACAGGCTTAACCTCGCCTAACTGTACACAACGAACACAGACACAAACACACACACACACACACCCCGAGAGAGAGAGAGAGAGAGAGAGAGAGAGAGAGAGAGAGAGAGAGAGAGAGAGAGAGAGAGAGAGAGAGAGAGAGAGAGAGAGAGAGAGAGAGAGAGAGACCCTCATTGTCAGAGCAGGCTAAAGATTTTGCCCTCAGAACATTTTTTTGCTATTGCAAATATTAAATGGAAGTCTGGCTCTTCAATACGCTCTTAAGCTCTGAATAGTGTTCACACTGTGTAATATCCAGGTTATAGTTTATGCAACAGTTTTATATCTTTGCCTCGGAGGAGATGAAATCTACGGAATCTATCCGGCGAAACAAGGCAACCAACAGTTGAGGATTAATAAAAATGTACTGGCTCCCGTGTTCAAATTCTGAGCGACTGCAAGAACTCTGCTGACGACAAAAAACAAATGGCAACTCTCTGATTTCAGCTCGTTCATGTGAACATCTTCTGGTTTCTTTACTCCTCCATCTTCAGATGTGGACAGAGAAAGACATCTGTGGTTTCAATTTGGGCTTACTGTCATTTTTTTCACCATTTTCTGACATTTCATAGACCAAACAACGAGTGTGTTAATCGAGGAAATAATCAACTGACATTAAAAATAATTGTTTGATTCAGTTGAGAATAGTTCCAGAAGCCAATCGGCCCAAAGTCCAGTCCGGATGTCATTTCATGCCATCTCGGTGTTTTGGGAAACACTGATCGACACCTTTTTGTTTTTGGACATTTTATAGATCGAACAACTATTTAATTAGTTGACTAAATAACCGGCACATTAATCAACAATGAGTTTAATGAGTTGCAGTCCTATTGGTGGATACGGTGAAATGGAGGAGGGAGTTATAAGTTATCGGATGAGGGGGAAGAAAACAGGAATCTTGCTTGTGTGCTTTTATTCATTACTATCATTACTATTATTTAGTTTAATTAATTAATTAATTATTTTACGCCTGTTTCTACAATTTAATGCTTGTCCAGAACAAAATATAAAAATATTTTTACCATTATCTTTGTTTTTAGTTTCAAAATTGATCATTAAATAAGAAACAAAAAGTTATATCACATTTGTACTGATATGAGCGAGTAAAAACTAATTCTGAAACCGATATATCAACACTTTTTTTTTTGCAATGATCTCTCAAATGTGGTTATCAAAAATATGTAACTGAGGCACGATATTTTAACAGTTTAACAATAAACTTTATTGTTTAAATGACATCAGCGTGTTGAAGTGTTCGTACAGCATATGCATAACGTAATTTCTACTAATCACTGATTAAAGTTCCTTCACATGTTGATGTCTCAAACTCTGAATCCGACTCCTCCAGCGGGGAGTCTCCAGAGAATTTTATAGAACTTTCTCTCCGTGTGGTGAAATTTATAAATGAAAAAAAGAGAGAGAAGCAGAAGAAAAATAAAATCAACAGTCTTCTTCTTTGCTTCCTCTAATCAAAACAGCATACCACTGACTTGATGTTGAGCTAATGGATGCTTAATTGAAACCAGTATTCCCCTCGACCGGCCTGGGATTGATGAGACTCTGCGGGGGGATCAACTGGAGCCGGGAAGGCAACTCGCTGCGCTGCTTGTTTGTGACAGTGTCAGAGTTATGGCTGTCTTTAATTGGCAGCATTAAGACCCGCGGGTGCATTTTTAAAGACAAACAGAGCGGGAACGATGAGGGGAAGGAGAGAGACGGAGGGCAGGAAGAACAAATGCGAGACAGAAGGAGGGTCGGGGAGGAGTGAGCGACGGTCGCCTGGCTCTGTGTGCAGCGGGGGGAGCGAACGAGTCCTCTGGGGTCCTGACAATGGACTGACTGTGCCTGTGCCTGCTGTAAATTTGCTTCCGTCTGGGGTGGGGGGGGTGGGGGATCAGCAGTGGGATCATAAAACCGTCATTAATGGAGTCTGTCTGACTGTCTGTCTGTCTCCCATTCCCTCCCAATGAAAGCCTAATCAATGGCGCCTATTCCGCAAGAATTACAGTGTGACATCAGCAGCTTGGTGAGGATGATGGATGCGTCGTTTCATCAACACAAATAAGTTTAATGCAGCAGATTTATTGTTTGACTCTTCTCTGACTTCTTTAGAGGCTTCAGCGATCGGCACCAGAGTTCATTCGACAAAATTTAATAATCCAGAACTGACAATTGTCTCATCAGTGCTACAGAGATGAACCGAAAGCTCAGCTGTGCAAATACTGTCTACAGACCAGAGTTTGCACCTTTTCAGTCATTTTGATTTGATTTGATTTTTTTCATGATGTTTAGCCAGATGGGAGAAGTGATGAGGTGTGAATACCTGAGTAGATTTTTTCAGATATCTGTTCAGATATATTCATTTTTCTGACAACTTTTCACCTTTACTCCCTACATTTTTAACACAGATATCTGTACTTTCTCCTCCTCACATTTTCAGTTGAGGCTCAGGTTACTTTAGTGTTAACGCATTGGAGGGAAATCATCGAACACTTTTGTTTTGCATCATTGCACACCGCCTTCCCAACATCACAAGGCTGATTTCAACCTATATCAGTGCACATCACAAAAAGTCGTAACAAGATGGAAACAGACAATGACAGGGAGACTCGAATGTGGAGAAAAGGTGTGTTGGTGCTTCGTACCTGCAGAGACCCTGCAGCCCTCTGCCTGGATGTTCAGTCTCATAAAAGTTTAGGTTTACGTCTCTGTACGTGAGTAAAGCGTGCGTTGCCACTCTTGGGTTTAGCACACAGTTGGGTAATATGTGACACTGCAGGTTAGTTCAGATGTTAAATTCCCTAAAAAGGTGTTTCTCCTACAGTACTTCAACTCCTCAAATTTCAATTAACCCCGAGGGAGGAATAGAAACTGTAAAGATACCTCTTCCTCTATATGAAATCCTGTGATTTGATCAATATGACTTGTTGCTGATATTCATCTTTTTCCTTTGAATAAATGCTCTGCTAAAGTAACAGCAGCATGGAAACGGTGAAATCTGACACATACTGTGTCCTTGGTTTACTCTTATAAATGGTATTTTGGTGCATTTCAGTGTGCAACAACACATGCACATCTTTCATTTCAGGACTCCAAAACACTTTTTGTGATTTCTGCCTCTCAAGGACTCGCGCAACACTGTTGAACACTCAAATTTAAAATTTAAAATTCAAGCCCAAATTAACTCTTTGTCAGTCAAACAGGAATCTTATTTGGCCTATAAACTTTTAGCTCTTTCTAATGCAAAGGGGAGTGTTCAACAGTGTTAGGAGTCCTTGGGAGGATTTTTCAAACGATGGCACAGTTTTTAACACTATCTTACTGTGAAGATCAGCTTTGAAGGAAACGTGACTGTGGTTCTTGTGCAGCCTTTAAAGCTAATATTTGTGTGAAAAATACCAAAAGCGTGCATCAAAGACAGTGGAAATGATTCAGTCTCGATCATTTGGGCTGTGGCGACTCTGCAGCCCACTTTGGTTTCTTCTGACAACTCCACTTCCTATTGTTGAAAGTCAAAAATGACTTTCAAGGTTTGAATTAGCCCTGGATTTGTGCTCCTATTCCTTGAGTGCGGTGGTGAAACGGTTAAAGGTGTTCTTAAGGTGTCAGAGTTTGTTTCAACTGGGGCTGTGGTTTTGTTTTACCAGGTGCACAAACGCTGTAACCGCTTCTCTCATTGTTTACTGCTGACTCCCTTCCGCTACTGCAGTTATCTTCTCTTCCTCCATTGTCTCTCAATCTCTCTGCCTCTGTCAGACTCTCTCAGACTCACTTGCAGCAACTTTCTCCCTTTGCTCCATAATCGTTTTCCTCCATCTGATCAACCCAATCTGTACCCGTCTGATAAATCAGATGATGTGTTTCTTTTGTTCTTCACTTCCTGCCCACCCACTTCTTCCCTTTCATCTGTCCTTGGTGTGCATACAGTGTTCCCCACATACATGCCCTGTACTATGTGCAACACCTCCATCGTCACGCACGCCCACACACTGTCAAACACACACACCGACCACAGTGCAGTGCACATCACAGTTGCTCCAGTTTTTGTTTGGCCCTGAAATATGCTCACAGAAGCCGATTTACCACAATTACTTCTCTCACACACACACTCAAAACACTGAATAAAACACTTCATGAGCTCCATAACTTCCTGAAATCAAGCATATGCAGTCCCGGGTGTTAGTGACGACAACCTTCGGTCATTAAAGCGTCTTGTTTTTATTTTTTCATGTCTTCCTTTTAGCATTTCGCTCCTCTACTTCCCTTTTCTGCCCCTCCCTTCCCCCTCGTCTCCTCAAGGCCACCTCTTCATCCTCGCCTCTCGTTTCCATCATCTCTGAGATCCTGACGCAATCATCGGACGCACGATCCACATTTTATCCGCGTCTTTGTCGACGAAGGCCAACGGGAAACTTTTGCTCCCGTTGCGTGTCAGACATCTCTTGAAAGCGAGTGTTTTCTCTCTGTGGACCAACAGAAAAGGTTCCCATGGCCACAAACTGTAGGGATGGGTGTCTTTTCCTACTCTGCAAAACAGGGCTAAACAAAGGTAGGAAATCAATTTGACGCATGGCTGAGCTCCTTTTGAGGAAACCTGTTGAAGAGGGAATTCCTCCCTCTCCGTTTTCTGGCTTAAAAATGGCATTAACACATGGACGCAGTGCCAAAAACATCTGAGCATACACAGACTGGAGAAATCATACACGCACACATATGTGGCAGTAAGCTGCGACGCATTCACCTGAGACTCGTGTTCCTCCGCCTGTGCCGTCCTTTGATGGCACCATGTGGTCATTTTTACATCAGTAACTTTAAACCAATAATATAGTCATTGACGCGCCTGGTAACAACAGGCCTTGTGGGAAATCTGTTTTACGGCACAAACCAGGAAGAGGGCGCTGGTCTAAAGCTTTCAGAGAAAAACACTTGACAAGTAGTGATATTTATGATGAAATTGAAATCCGCCTGTTTTTCTGTATTTTTTTCTCTTATTTACAAATTTTAGACTAAACTAGATGTACACACATAATCTGCCCAGACATGGCTCAAAATTCCCCCCCGCCCCCTCCATAAACGAACTGAAAGAAAACATACTCCCAAAAAAGCAGTAAATGGTTCTCTATTAAAAATGCAAAAGAAAAAAATGTAGATAAATACAACACCTTGGCCCTGCCAAGCCCAGAGAGACAGCTACAAGCCGAAGAGGTTGGTGTGTTTACCGGGGAAAGTAGCCTGCAGCTATCTACAGATGAGCTGTATCACCACTGCGAGCAACACAGACAAAGCAGTGCGTATGTATAAATGATCTCTGTGGCCGAACCATCAGGTTCGCTGTGAAGAACGGACTCCTTGAGAGCTGTACAGTTACCACAGGGCTAAACTAGCTGTTGATGGTCAGCCAGTGCCTCCAAACTGTAGTGGGAGCTACAGTGTGCTGACTTTTTTCAAGATTAATATATATAATTATCTAGTGGTCCAGCAACTGCCTTAAATGTTTTTAGGATGTGCACGGCAGCTATTTATCATTTGTCTGGCCACAACATGTGGTTCACATATACATTGTAAACTTAAATCATTCAGCGAGCCAAGGAAACATTTGGAGTTCCTTTACCAATTTCTTCAGGTTTATCCTTAAATGTGTCACCTGTCTGCACATACTAGCCGCCTGAATATCTCATTCTCTGTCTCTGCAGCTTGTGTACTTATGAATAACAGCTGTAAACATTTTATGCATTAAGCAATATTATAATATGCTGATAACTTGAATAAATAAACAAGAACATTAACAGTTCCTTGTCCCTGCCAGGTGGGGTCTTGTTTTTGAACCATGCGCAGTGTTGAACGGTTGTGTGTGTGCATGATGTATGTTAGTATGTCAGTGTGCATGAGGAAGAAGAAGGAAGTGGAGACAAACAGTACAGCTTATTTACTATGAGAGTACGTTAGCATAGTATAACTGGTGTGTGGGACTTTTATATGTATGTTTATGAGTCGTGTGTGTGTATAAATATACATATATGATGGCAGAGGCTGCTTCCTTCCCTCTGCAGATGAGTATCAGAAGAGGCAGGATTAGACTTCTGCCTCTGTGTGTGTGTGTGTGTGTGTGTGTGTGTGTGTGCGTGTGTGTGTGTGTGTGTGGTGATCACAGCCATGTGTGCTGGGCTGCTTCATGCGGCTGTGGAGGCTCCAGCTGGTCTGGGCAGAGCCACGGGCACGGGGTGGAGAGGGGCGGAGGGGGAGGAGTATGGGGTTTGACTTTCGTTCAGTCGACTATTTTTATGAAGACTATTTTAATAAAGTGCACATTAAAATGATGATGAAGGCCGGCTGAGGTTTGGTGGGTGAGAGGAGCGGTGGTCACCACAGAACATTATCAATTACTAACATCAACACACCAAATGCGGATGTTTACTCGCGCTAAAAAAGTACATGATGATAAATAATTTTCTTGTCCGTTGTTGAGTGAGCGAGCACCCCTCGGTTTGTTACCACGGCACTCAGATCGTTAAATAAGAAGCCTGTCAGGTGAGACAGGTGAAGAGGCGATCAAAAAGATTCATATGAATGCGATAACGTCACAGCAGGGCTTCATGATGCGACCTAAAAAAAAGTGCAACGTTTCAAACATCAGTGTATTAAATTGTCTGTCAGGAAATGTGGAGTGTCGTCAAACCTCTCATCTAACTCATCACCAGAAAGAGGATACACACAACATATGGTAAATTATCTTTTTTTAGTTTTTATTTATGAGCTTCGGAGGTGTTGAAAGGTGGATTCTGTTCCCTTTGGACTCCGCTGCGTTCTGTGGTCTCATATTTAATGGACAGATGTGGGCGTGACATCGATCTTCTTGGTGAACTATCTGCCAGAAAGCGAATAAGTGGATTCCCCAAAATGTCAAACTATTCCTTTAACTGCTGTAGGTTTGACATGTTACAGGACTTCAGGGACGGACTTCGGGTTGAGTTGGTTGAACTTCAGGCCGCTGGTTTTTGGAACTCTTCCCAGCTGAATGATATGGTATTAGGGCTACAGCTAAGTCTTATTATTGTCATTGTCAGTGAAACTGTTGATAATTATCTTGATTCATTGATTTGTTGTTTGGGCGATAAAATAAGACAATATTGAAAACTGCCAGTGTTTCTCAAAGCCAAACATGTCTTGTTTTCTCTACAATTCAAAGACATTTGTGTTACTGTCATAGAGGAGTAAAGAAACAGCAAAATATTAATATTTAAGAAGATGGAATCAAAAAAAAAAAATCAGAATAGTTGGCAATTAATGTAATTAATGACAACTAATAGATTAATCATCGCAGCGCTTTATGCGATTAAACTTGAAACTTGTGATGGAAATAAATTCAGGGTTTGTTTTCAGTAAATCAAAAAAAGTCAAGTGAAGGGTTGAGAAACTCTGCACCACAGCAGCCTTTACGCTGACTACAACAAGTGAATCTAGCAATAGAAGCAACTTTTTAATTTGATTTTAGGAATATCCATACAACTGCAATTACTCAACTGATGAAATATTAACTAACAACTATATGGAGTAATTTCATTATCTAAGCAGAAATGCCAAAACCTCAGTGGTTAGAGCTTCTCAGGTCTGATATTTGCAGCTTTTCTTTGCCTTCTTTGACTAAGTACGTATAGTAGTACATACAAAGTACGTATTTGGGTTTTGTAATGTTGTTCAGACAAAATAAATATCAATGACGATATAATAAATAATAAATAAAATAAAAAAAACTTTTCTGACACACAAAAATCACAGCACTCATGGCTGCTTCATAAGACAAATTCTGATGCACTGAAGCAACTCAAGCATCAGCAGAATATATTTTAATTCCCAGATATTAAAAGCAGCAGGTTAGAAAGTCGGGAGGCACAAGGAGATAAGAATGAAGTCAGCAGATGTGACAACAATCAAAGCACAGTATCAGATCCGCACTTGAAACGTGCTCTCACACACATAACCAGATGTGAAGATTGTGAGGAACACACGCACACATCTCTCAGTAGGAGAGTGTAAACAGGTTGTAAATTTCCTCACAGGGACAGATGAAAGAGGCAGAGCACGTGGCAAATTGTCATGTACGATCACATATGGTCGTCACGCTCGCTGTGTTTGCAAACAATAGAAGCGCCAGCACACATGTGTAGCTGAGACTCGGAGGTAACCGAATAATGCCGACACTTCACACGTGCTGCTTTGGTTTTAGTAAATCAACATGTCCAAACTGAATTGCATGTGCTGTAATTAAAAATGTTTGCTGTTAGTTTCTTTTGCTCAACATTTTTTTGTTTCTCTGCCGTCTCAATGTTTTAACTGCCTTAACTTTCTCCTGTGCAGCTTTGAATAATGAAAGTCACACATGTTCCTGGATGCACAAGCAGAGATGGCTGAAGTTACACGCTTTCACATGAAGCTAAATAACCCCGTTATCTCCTTGCTCCTCTTGAACAGGATCATTGTATGGGGTTAACTACTTATCCAGGAAATCTATTTTATTATACTGAATTAAATAAAGGCCATATTTAAACTTCATTTCACCTTTTTCATGTCAAATTATTTCAAGTGATGTCACGAAAAGCTCAAGGTAAATTCCTGGGTGCGTTTAAGTACCTGAGATTTATTCTTGTAACTGTCTTTGAAAAGAGAAGAAAAGAAAAAAAGGTGTCACACATGATTTGGTTTCCTTTTTATGGAAAGTACAGAGATTATGATTATGTGTGTGTGTGTGTGCGCGCGCGTGCGTGCATGTGAGTGTGTTTCTATATGTAGAGTGTGAACCTCTACTAATCTAGAGAGAGGCAGTGACTGCTTTATGAAACTGTTTGCTGATTATTGACAGTAATGAAGAGGAAATGAAACAAGACTTTAATTCCCATAGGTCACATGATTTCTACAAAAAAAAAAAAAAACACAACACACTCTCACTCTAACAGAAACCCACAGAGAATAATGACCTCGATATCGCTCAATTTCCCACAAAAACAACTGCAAACCGGTCAGGAAGTGGATTTCCCTCCGACACCAGTGTTTTCAGAGAAGATGCTGCAGGTTTCTATAGACAGAACTACAGCTTCAGAGCGGGATTAAATAGAGACACACTTTCTGTTTCACTTGCTGCATCCCAGCCTCGGATGCCGTTTAGCCTGCTCTGTATGGGTACGTGTGGATCGCTGCAGCTGTTACTCCACGGTGCACTTTAAACTCCTCGCTGACCAGGAGCAGCAGAGGGAGGAGGGACCCGGCATGTTTGCAGGTTGAGAGTTTGGCCCACTGACCTACAAACTCTGGCGACGTGGGTCTGTGTGTTTATGAGCAGTTTTAGGTGAACGGCTAAACAAAGTGGCCACATGTTCGTTCAGGGGAGCTGCTGAACGTCCAAACGTCCGAATACACACCAGGTGGCTCCTGTTAGTTACCTTCTAACGCTGACCTTCTTTAGATATCATCGATTTTGATCCAGATTCAGGGTTTTTTCTAAATTCTTTAGAGTTAAAAGTTATTAAAAAGCCAGATGTATTGTGGACGGACAGAAACTCCAGCGTTCTGATAGCTCCCGATAAATTTAATTCGACTTGATAATACCTGCGTTACATCAAAAAGTTGGTCAGTTAGTTTAATTTTGTTTCTTGCCAGGACCAAGCTAAATGATAAGTGTCCAGAAAGCACACACATGTCCCGCAGATGTCGGCTCACGATTAGAAGATCCGTCAGAAAGATGCAGTAAGGGGTGCGTTTGCCAATTGGGAAGACGTTGCCAAGACTTCGGCAATTGGTCGGCGTTTTGGCTCTGGTGGCGGCGGCTGCGAGACATGTGTGCGCTATTTGGGTGCGTCTTTTTTAACTGAAGCTGGACATGTTGATTACGGGGTATTATAACAATGACTGAGGACACCAGAAATGTTGACTTTCAAAAGCATGCTGCAGGAAATGCTTTGGACAAACTTGTCTGCATGAATTCATTTTGGTGCAGTGATTGTATGTTGCTGTATCGCGACTGTCTGTTGTGTAGGGCTGCAACTAATGATTACTTTCATCATCAAATAATCCGTCTATAAAACCGCAAAGAAATGGGGAAAAATGTCAAACAACGTTTCCCAAAGCCCAAGATGACACCCTCAAATCTCTTGTTTTGTCCACCGCCCAAAGATATTCAATTTACTATCACAGAGGAGGAAAGAAATCAGAAAATATTCACATTTAGAAACTTTGTTTACTTAAAAAATGACTCAAACCGATTAATCGGTTGTCAAAAAAGTTGGGGACAGCTGGCAACTGATCAGTTAATAGTGCAGCTCTACTGTTGTGAAAGATGCAATATGTAAGAGAGGAGTCGAAAACTGCTCCAAGATAGTCTTTGTCTCTCCCTATGATCTGAGCTGCTAGCTATCTTTAGCTAGTGAGCTCAGTTAGCAGTGCAGCTAGTGACCCTGGGAGCTTGGAACAGTCTGTTGAATTTTTTACTTAAATATTTTCATGTTTTGAACTAAACTTCTAAGCTAGCTCCAACTGTAAACACAACATTTTAGACGAAGGAAGTTTCTTTAAAGTCTCGACTTTGCCATCCGGAATCAAGAAACGGCATTCAAAAGCTCTAAATGAACCCAAAGATGTTTGAGCTCAACATGTTGTAAACTTCTGCTCTTGTTTCAAATCAACAAACTGTGTGTGCAGTACGAACGAGTAGATTTATGTGGGTATTTTCATATCTACTGGTGTGTCAGAGAGAGCCACCCCTGTTATTGATTAACTCCAGGCTGAGAGCAGCCGTCCTGGAGGCCTGGACAGCCCTCTCTGTAAACACCGACACAGGGGAAACTGCACGGTTTCACTCTACAGGCCAATGACTCACCTGGGTGCATCATCCCGCAACTCACACACACACTTCTCACAGAGACCTCGTAGACAAACACTGGAGCCGAAATAAAGGGTTGTTCTCGAAACTTGCCCTCCGTCATCCTCCGACTGCGTTTCTGTCTCCTCTCTTATGAAAGTTTTAATAAACCGCAGCCTCTGTTTTCAAATGAGCCGGCGGAGGGTGTTTCTGTCCCAGTTATCTCGCCCTGTGCTGGAAAGCCGCAAATTCCCACTTTTGAGGAACTGGAACCAGAAGTGTGTGAAACTTTTTACTTCATTAGTGACAACAGGAATACTGTCTGTGCTGCGGCTCCGTAACAGCAGCTTGGAGTTAATCCAACGTGCTGCTTTACGGCACGATCAGGAGGTTACTTTGCAGCATGAAAAAGGGGGAAATGGCCACGAAAATGAAGCTCGAGCTCATTTCACTTCACCGTCTCATGAAGAGTGAAAGGCAGATGGAAAAAACAAACATCCTGCAACATGTCTGACCTCTAGCATCCTCTTGGTGACAGGAAGCGTGGGAGGAATTATGGGAAATGTGGTCTTAATCTAGAGAAACACTAGCACTTACAACACCGCATGAGGTCACCAACTGTCTCAACTCCTTCTGCTAGTTTTTTTTTTCCACAGCTTAGAATCACAATTAATCTGATGATAAGATTTTATCTGGGTAAACACGTCTGAATGTAAACAGAGTTAATAATATCAAACAAACCAACACTTTCTTCACAAACACCTGTCTTTTACTGCGCTCCAGTCTCCCCCCTCCAGGTCCCACCTTCCCTCGGCGCCGGAAAGAAATAAGTGGATGAATAATTACAGGTATAAACACCTCGGGGCCATCTGAAGGGGGTTTTTTCTTCTTCTTCTGATATTCTTTTAAACATTTCCGCCTCTTGAAATACTCTTCTGAACAGTTTCTCTTCAGGTGCCTTCACAGCCGCGCTACTTCAAAGCCGAGGGGGCGCGATGAGGACGCTCTTATGGTCATTTGTATTTTAATCTTCCCCCCCTCCTCTTTCGCCCTCCCTCTATAATGCTCTCTTTACCTCTCGCCCTCCTTCTTCAAACTCTCTCTGTACCTTCTGTTTATCTGTCTTCGGCTGCATCTATTTTGATCCCTTGCTCATATTTCCTGTCCGTCTTCAAAGCAGTGGTTGCTTCAGTCTACCCGAGACTGTCTGAACTAGACACACACACACACACACACACACACATATTATTTAACGATTCAGTAATCTGTTAACACGTTTCTGTCACGCTCCTCACTGCAGAGGTATATTTTGATGACTTAATTGACACAGGATGTGATTTAAGTATGCAGACACTAGAGGTCCCATTAGGTTTTTCACTTTTGATAAGAACAAAGTAAAACTGTCCATTCACTGATTTGTAAATCCATTTAAGAAAAGAGGCTGGTTAAAACACTGCTTAGAGCTGAGGCGAGGACCTCGAGAAGGTGCATTAAGTCTGCATATGGATCTCATTTTTCACGTTACATGACATTATGGACGCTAAAAAATTTATGAATACACGTATATTCCAACTAATTGTTACACAGAGAGCCTTTAATTACAAAAATAATTGACTAATTAAAAATTTTAATTACAAAAGAAAATAACTGACAGATGAATACTGGAAATATCCTCAGGAGCAGCTCGACTTCTCATCAGGTCAGGAAGGCACTGAACCTCCAATCCTTTACAAGATAATTAATTTTGTTTCAAATTAACCAGCATTGTGAAGGATAACGGCAACCCTGCATTATATCAAAACATCCCACTTGTGCAAAATTGAGTTTCTCACCCTTATGAAGAGCACTTTCAAGGTTGGAGTCTAACATTTTGTCATTAATACAGTAAACCATTACATGTGATGTGTATGAGTAATCTTCTCAACACTAAAGAAAAGGGATTTTTGCATGTTTGGCTGAGAGCACGGCTGGAGATGTTCTGCCCTATCATCAGCCTCATTTCACTCCATAATCTTAGACATATACAACCATAATCTTGCACTTACATACGTCGCAACAATGGCAAGGTTAAGACTCTGCCAGCTCCTCTGTCCCCTGGAAACTCCAAACCTCAGCAGTAAACCGTTTCAACAGGATGAACAGAAACAAGAATGTTGCCTTAAACTCGTGAAGTCCTGACAGACTATAAATTTAAAACAAAAAGTCCCTAAAAAGAAATCTGTAGATGCAAGATTTCCATCCGACCCCGGCTTTTACAGCCTTCCAGTGAAAGCTGCTTTTCTTTTAGGCCTCTTAAATCTGAGTGGCCGGGTCCTTATCGTAGCCAGTCAGAGGCGGGGAGGCCCCAGCGCCGCTCATCCCAGCCCCTGGGTCTGTGTGAAGGGGGGGATTAGGGAGGCCTCAGCCTGTGTTGCTGCCATTGTTTACAAGGGGACTAGGGGCTGGCTGAACAACCCCCCTGTCAACACCGCAATACAATGGGAAACAAGGAAGTGGCAAGATCCTAGAGACTCGCACACACACATGCCATTCCCTTGATCTTGGAAGGATCGTCTTATTTGGGAGATACGTCGTGGAGGAGAAAGGGGGACGGGGAGGGGAGCTTGTTAGCGGCGGCAGCTGATTTCTGAATGGATACGAGGAAGAGGAGGAGACGCATGAAAAGTTTATGGGCTAAAGGGCATGAAACTAAAAGCAAAAGCAAACAAGATGTCAGTTCACGCGGGTAAATATAATTAAACTGCTCTATCATTGCATGATCGTGAAGTTCCCGTTTGGCTCAGAGAAAAAGCCGTGAAGGGGTATTTTTAAAAGCTGAGAGAGAAAAAAAATCTTCAAAAACACGCTGCAGCTGAGCCTTTAGAGTCGCAGAGATGACAAAGGTTTACCCCTACCCTTCCCAAACATGTAAACTGTCTCTCAGCAGTCTTCCTGTCAATTTTCAATTTTAGTCTGCGAAACGAAATGTCAAATGAACAGGAAATTCCCCCAAACATGACAGTGACAGAGCTGTTAAACACCGGCTCGTAAATTCCAGTGACTAAGTTTACACGCTGTCAAACAGCGTTTAAAACAAACATTTCGCCGCTTTCCCAAATGAAATGCTTCGAGCAGTAATCTCTTTACAGTGCGTGTCCAGGTAGAGCGAGCGGGAAAGTGTTTCAGAGCAGTGTGTTGTCTTCGCAGCTTGTTGACGTCTTCGTGTGACCACAGCTTCCACATCAGAGGGAGTTTCACAGCCTCTCTGACAGTGAATAAAAACTGCTCACCGCCAAATATCAGACGCTCGGCTTAATTGCTTCTCAGTTTTTCAGACAATGACCTGCAAACAGGGTGTCTTAATCAGCTGCTGCTTCATCGCTCCTTCTCACAGTTGATTGTCAAAGATCTGTTTTTGATTGAATCCAAAAGGTTCAAACCAAACAATAGATTAACAAACTAAAATCATAAAAAAAAAATATGTTTGGTAAAGGTTATTGATTCAAATCAAGTACTTCCTACGTCAAAATATAACCACTAACCACGGATCGATCCTCGTGAGTCACCGCCACCTCAGAAAATGTACATAAATTGTTTTGGTTTTGGATGACGGGCTTCCCACCGATCTCTGCTGTCAGGAAATGTGACACAACTTTATTTCTGCCCAAATATTCAATCTCAGAAACAGCCCAATCGGTATAAATATGCCTCATGTAACCACCTCAATCAGAGGAGACTGACCCGGCTGGAGAGGGGAAGTGTAAACATTTGATCATCTGTTCCAAAAGAAGGATATTCACGGCTGATAATCAGGTAAAAAGTTTCATTTGATCATGTTTCTCTGGATGGAAGAAACTCATTCTTTCAGCACATGTTCGCCCCACGTGAGGGTAACGAGTCACCTGAGTCATACATCACTGATGACAACAAAAATATCAACTTTAATAACGGGTTTGTCTGTTGTTCCCACAACCATTTTCACTAAACAGATGTTTCTCTGGTAAACCACCAAGAGTTGAAATTCAGCTCAAAAAGATTCTGTTGCTTTTTCAATAAACTTCGTGCCCAAACAATTCCCATCACGTGTCCGGCAGATTAAAGCCGGCCAAACCACTTTGGGGCGCGTACACGGACATCTTACTCGAATAGTCGTTGGATAAGAAAAATTCGAATAGCTCATGTGACTATGGTTTTGTCTGAAAAAATATATTTTCAACATAAATCAACAACTATGCACAGTTGTTAGAGAGGAGCAGCCTGCAGAAAGGGTGGCGCTGTCCACAGATCAACAATCAATGGCTCAGTTTGTCACCAGAAGTAAAATTTGATGATCGATGAGCAGAGCAAACAACGACCCTCAAGATGACGGCTAAAGAATCAGCTGAACAGCCTCGCTCCCTCCCTTATTTGAAGATTGGGGGGAGGTGGATGTTTGAATAAGTTCCTGATGACTACCAAATAGCATTTTTGCTTGGAATGCCCATCATCATCATCAGATCACTTTATTCATCGTACACGTGAAGGGTTAAGTTGGAATCTCTAATCACAATGATTCTGATTGGGTTAAAGAAATATTGTCCATGTAGACCAATCATCAAAAGCCTTCCATAAGAACCCTTCAGTCTTTGTTTGATTGACAGTAGTCTTCGCCAAAATGCATCATTTTTCTTCTTCTGTAAATCGGTTTGATTTACTGATAAGGAGGAACTCTAGATTATATAAAGAAGTGAAGACATGAGCCCACACAGAAGGTATCGTTTAATGAAGTTTGGTCTAATACACATCCTGTTAATAACCAATACCTTCAACTAATATCAGAAATTTTAGGGGAAGCACGACTTAGTCATCTGTGTTAGAGCAAGGATCTCTATTTAAAGGCACGGCCGTAAGTTTATGGTAAACTGATATTGATGCAAAGCAGCGCTATCAGACTTCAACTCTCTTTTCCCCGGCCGCCCTCTGCTTTTCTCTACTCATTCTTCTACTTACTCCTTTCTCTGTCCACTTTCTACGAAAAACGCCTTCGCAAACCATAATCAAACATTTAACAACGGCAGCTATAAACACTGAGAAAGCTTAACTGCGGATCAGCACAGCAAAATATATATTTGCTCAGCCACACAGCAGCAATCCCAGCAAGTTGCTCCAAATGCCACCCTGCAACTCAAAAAATGAATGGGGACTCCGTCTACGTCTTCTGCCTTTCTACGGTCGTCGTGACGCGATCTCACACGGGAAGAAATATGATGACGCAAAGCTGAATCGGAGCAAACAGAATCAGCTGACCAGAAAGAAGATTGATGGATGGAAAAGGCAAATAGCAAAAAAGGGGAGTTTGGAGAAAGATGGCTGGATGCTGAGGAGAGGAAGACGCTCACTTTTTTTTATTGACAATCCTCCCTCAGCTGGGGTTTGACTCCTCGAAACGACAAAGACTCATGATCCCTTCTGCTGGTAATCCACACAGCCAGCAGAAGGTCTAACACACACACACACACAAACACACACACACCCTGCTGCATCCACAAACACACATCATACAGCAAACATTAGCGCGTAAAACACACCATGAACCCTGGATACAAACACAAGCCTACGGCAACAAACTCGAGGAGGAAAACATGAAGATGAAGACACACACTCACACACGTACACTCACACACACTCACACACGCACAGAAACAGGCCAAAACTGCAGATACATACAAACTACTTACAGCGCACACAAACACAATGTGCACTGTCTCACACACTCCGGATAAAGCTTTATCCAAAGACAACAAGAGAGTTTAGTCATATCTCTGAATCCCACAAATCTCCCTCTCTGGCCACTTCCTCTGAGGGGACAGCTGATATCTACATTAATGTAACAACAGCGAAGCGTCCCATGAAAGGCTGTAATAGGAGCATTATCGCTGAATGGGATGAGGGGGGAGCAGCCGCTTCCTTTCTCATCAGAGATCAGAAGCTTTTTAACATTAATACGAGAATAATAAGGGGGTTCGATTTATCCGTCTTTTTTTGTCAAATTCACACAATCTTGCTTTTCGGAGAACGTGGAGGATAAAATGTTAATCTTTCCAGAACAACAGCAGCTCTGGGAAATGCATTGTGACCCCCCCCACCCCTCCGACGGTCGAGATCAAACTGAGACATGTGTTCATCCTTGGACGGATTCTGATTCAAACCTTCATTCTGAGTGTACAAATATGCAAAAAGCAGAGAATAAAAAAATGTAAAAAACAGAAACGTGGAATTATTAGATTTGTCTTGAACAGCCCCCGCAGTCTGCCCAGGGGAGGACACATACAGACAGACAAACATTACAATTAATATCTGACTCACAGTCATTCGGCTGATGCTCTCACAATGAGTTCAATTTCAGTCTAAAGCAGTTTACAGGAACACAGAGATTTTCTCAGAAACTGCCATTTTTGTTGTTAAGAAAAAACATTCAGTCTCCCTGCGACTTATGAAAGATTACCGTCACCGCCTCTCGACAAACTGGTCGAACAAACAATCTCAATTCTGGAACTTGTGAAAGGATTTTCTTTGTCTAACAGGAGCAGAATTAGAAATAATAATCATTACTGATTAATAATAATGATTATTATGGATTCATGTGTAGATTGGTTTGTTGAGCGATCGTTTGCCTTATAAAAACACTAGACAACTATTCCTCTCATGTCTTCAAACGTCCTCTTTTGTCCTAGCAGCACTGCGGGACCCACAGATAAAACACAGACAAATAGCAAATTTTCACATTTGAGAAGCTGGAGCCAGAGGATCCACAGCGGATGAACACATGAATTATTACATTAATTACTTTCTGTCTATGAAATATCAGCATGAAGCATCGGAGACGGATGAAGACTCACTACTAGAGCTAAAACAATGTGTTGATTATTTGTTTGACAGCAGAAATTCTTAACAATTCTGATAAATCTGCCTCTGTCTCTTTGAATTTGAGTATTTTCTGCTTTTTACATGATTGTTAGATGGAATTTAGTCGAGTTTCGTGCTGCCCGTCAGTTAAAAAAAACACAAATCCGCAGGCGTCAACTTGTTCTCTTTGACGTCGTCACATTTTATAATCTAAGTGATCGACTGCGACTTTAGTTCCGAGTGCCAAAACAGTGAGAAACTAGCAGTGAGGAGAGAATCTTTCAAAGTCGTGATGCCAAGAAGACAGACGGACGGCAGACACACACACACACAGACGGAGACACAACATGCGTCGCCTTGTCCCATATTAACACTGCAACACTGGGAAAACACCAAACACAACCCCTCCTTTCTGTCAGTCTCCCAGACCTATAGTTTCCGATCCATCTCTCCCATCCATAATCATCAGCCCTGCTCCTCTCAGCCCTTTCAAGTGCCAGGTAGACGGGGGCCTGATACGCCGCTACCGCCTCACAACCGGCGGGCTAATTACAAGGGAAGCAGCAACAAGTGAGCATTGTGTGGAGTCTCGAAGACACGCGGGGGGGAAAGAAAGTGCTCTTTATCTTGCCACCACCACCACCACCACCAATCCTCTCCCCCCACCCCACCCCTACCAACCATCCCACCCTCAACAAAAACAATCTGAGAGGCTGTGCGGTCGGCGCTCCAGGGCCGGAGAGAGAGAAGAGATTGCGAAACGGAGGTGAAAGGAGTGGAGACGCGCCGATGAGCCGCACATGCCAACGCCGTGTTTGTCTAACACGATGCCGGATGTGTCGTGTTATGCAACGATGTGTAGAAAGAAAATACGCTGTCTTGTGCTTGTAGTTCATTCACTTAAAGTCAATCACGGCGTGCGATTATGAACAACAGGCTGAAGCAGAGGGCGACTTCCTGCTTTTGATACCTTCCAAAAAAACTCAGAATGAGAAAGCTTTGACTGATTTTTTTTAATGATGAAAACACTAAACAAAACTATATATCGCCCCTTTAGCTGTATGAGCAAAGGCGTGACGTCCATAGATGCCATCACACTGAAATGAAAGTATTTTCGACTGGAGCTAGAAAAGATCATTTTAAAAATATAGTCGTTTTTACAGAAATAGTCAACTTTAACAACTGATTTAAAATCTCCCACGACCAACTGCTGGTTCTTGACCCGTCCTCGTAAACACTCTCTGAGGCTTCAAGGTTTCATTAGCAAAAATCGTCTTGCCATAAATTAGATTTTGTGATACAGCAGATTGCTAATTCACTGTGCGTGTACATGCGATCTGTGAAACACGAGCAGGAGGGGGTTAATTCAGGCAACAGGATTACACAGCACGTGAAAAATGAATTAGGCACAACCGCTCATGTTTGGTGCAATTAGTCAGCCTATCCATGGATATTGGTTCTTACGGGCGACTTGAAGGGATTTCCTGATTTATTTCTTAGGGCTGTCTGGCGACATGAGTGATACTCGCTGTCTTGACATCCTTCCATGAGTCTCTCTGGTGTTTGTTTTAGCGGTTTAACACTCGGAACAGCTATTAAGGCGGCGACAAACCTCTTGTCATTCAGGCACGGATGAAGATGGAAAACGTCATGCGAAACGGTTCCTGATGATGACATCAATCATATTCCAACTTCGGCAAAAAGAAAAAAAAAAGGCGTAAACAAAAACAAGCTCTTTCTCTGGTTTCCTCTCATGAGGCTGTGGCGCTGAGCGTGTTTTTAAATACCGCTTCATTTCATAGAGGCAGTTAGGGTGGGAAACGGCACAGTTCAAAGCCAAATAACAACTGGTGTAGAGTTTGTCACTATGATCTCACTCTGACACTGCCTCCTCTCAGCATGAATCTTTGCCTTCGCTGTCTTCAACAACAGGCGCGATGGGGTTATACACTGACATAAAATCAAAGTTCGTATTTTGAAAGGGTAAAAGAAAGGTTTCTTTGTGTTGTAATTGTAATAGATCTTCATCACATATTCAAAGAAGCTTGACTGCAAAAAGACTGGGTTCATCCACATCTGTATATAGAGATATAAGAAAGAAAAATACTTTGAATATTATAAATCAGGCCTTTGAAATTGATCGCATCCAACTTGTAAAGACACCACAGATTTCTAGGCAGATGAAAGTGGAAGTTAGCTCATTTGCAAGACCAGATGCACAACAAATTAAATGCAAATTATGAGGAAAAAGAAGAAACACCCAAAAGAAAATGTTTACGCCTTTATCCAAAAAGGTCATAAAAGTCACCACCGCTTTCCATCTCTGTTTTCCTTTTTGTTTTTAATCAGTCTCCGGCTACTGAAGATCTGATTCCTCCTGCCACAAATACAAAACACTCGCCAAGCTCGAAACGTTTCCATCCCTGCGTGCCTTTCAGCACCAGCAGTGACTATTGTTCAAAAAGCTCATCATATAAAACTCCTCCTGAAGACAAGGGACATGTGTTCTGTGTTTGGACTTGACACCAAATAGTAGCTGAAGTGCACAAACTCGCAGTGGAGTCCAAAGCAGGACGTCGGAACAGGGGTGCAGAGAAGGACCTCGAGCTGCCCCCCAGCAGCTCACACAAGAAACCATCATCAGAGGTGCTTCAGCCAGCAGGAGAGTGAAGACAGAGGTGCACTTACAGATGGAGAGACGGAGCTGTTGGGGAGGTAGGGGTCAGGCAGCATCAGGAACGGATACCCCGGATACGTTGGCGTCTTGTACATGCCTCCATCTTGGTGCTTCGACACTGAGAAACAAGAGAGAAAAGCCATTCAAATTCAATTCAAAAAACAATTTAAATCGTCATAAACTAGGTTTTTTAATTCATATCAAAATAAAAGTTGCTGTGGACGTGACATAAGGATTAAAATAACGCTCGCTTACTCCCACAATGCTGCTGTAAAATTCAAAGTTAAAAACCTCCAAAAATAAAGACATGCATACGAAGTAGGTCAGCTATTTTACAAGTGTCCTCGTTACTACATGTTATATCCTTGTATGAGGGGCAGACTACAATACTTGAGACAAAAGCGTTACAACCGTCACCTAGCCTGAGAGGCGTGAACTCCTGGAGCCTATGTGCTAATTTATCTCCCACCAAACGCCCATATTGAGCATCAGAGGGCCTCTCAGCGGGTCAGCTATAACCAGGTTACACCTGTGTGAAGCACAAAGATGCACACTGAACTTTTCTTTTTTTAACTGTTACACCCTTGTTGAAAACTTTTTATTAAAAGTTTATGCAATCAGCAGGTAGGGGTTTTCTTACAAATGCAGAAAAAGAACATTTTGCCTTTTTGAAAATGAGACACAGGACCTACAGAGACGCCTGTAATTAACACCCCATGTATTCGCTCTCTAAATGTACCCTCTTCTGGGGTGGGGAAGTCTGTTTTTGGGTGGCAACCCTAAAGAAAAGAGTTAAAATAAACATCTGAAGGACACTGGTTGCAAAAAAAATGTGTCTGCACATCTAGTGTGTATTTACATGAATGAGCACACTTTTACAGATAAAAGACATCAGGATGAGAACGCTTCACACAAGCTGATTCTCTCCCTTTTTTTAATGAATACATTAAAAACATCCAGGGGTCCACGTTGGGGTAAAAATAGACATTCAGAGCTGTTTATTTCTGCCTGAATTTCTCTTGAAGGGGTGCTAATGAGAAGCAGAGAAAATCTCCCCACCACGTTTCAGAGATGTGAGAGATAAAAAGCTGCAGAGCTGCAGACGTGACGGACATCTTTTTTTTTTTTTTTGCAGCGTACACCTGAACGCAACTCTCTGAAGTTTTGAAGCTGCAACACGTGTCCCCGTGACCAAAACACTGCTCACACAGCAGGGGGGGTTAGGGCTGCTTTATCGCTTCTCAGCTGGTTTTTTTTAGAGATAGTAGCAGCTACTTAAAGAAGACGGTGTGTGTGTGTTTCTCCTTCTCCTCCTTCCTTCTTCTCCATCTTACCGCCGTCGAGATGCTCCCGGTGTTTCTCCGAGAAGCTCCTCTGCTCGCCCTGGTGCTGCTGCGCCCGTCTGACCGCCTGCAAGGGACCGACAACAAAACACAGAGGGTCAGACACTCCCGGAAAGAAGCCCAAAAATAGAAAAAAAAGTTAGAAAGCTCAGAGGAAACAAAACCACCCGTGTGTTACAACAACTTTACGGTGCGTTTTCTTTCTTTTTTGCTGATATGGCATCCCCTGTCCTGAAGTAAACACCCTCGCCTGGGAATCTCACTCACTGTAACCCTGAAGGCATTTCTCCTTTTTCCCTTTTCTCTCCGCTCTCATTCAACGCTTGTCAGCGGCGTGTAAAATAAAACAAGCCTTCGGACGTACACATACACACAGGCACGCACACACACGCACGCACGCACACTTCTGGCACCTACCGCCGCGCTCGGACTTTGATTTATTTCCGACTCGTTCACCAGGGAGGACTTGAGGTCGGCCAGGTCTCTCTCCGTGAACGCGTTTTCCTGGATCTTCTCCTCCTGCTCTCCCTCGTCTTTGAACGCTATCATCTCATCATTCGCTCCCAGGTCGTCCCCGCCGCCGCTGCTGAGCTGAGGCATGTCTACTTCTTCTTCTTCTTCTTCTTCTTCTTCTTCTTCTTCTTCTTCTTCTTCTTCTTCTGCTTCCCCTCCTCACCCTGCGATGGATTACAGACTTAAAAAAATAAAAATAATAAGAAGAATAAATTAAAAAAAAAAAGTCTAAATAAAGAAAAGAGTGTTTGCAGTTAAATGTCCTCAGTCTGGGGGCGCCTCCAAAGTGCAGAAACCCCCCACCACATGCAGAAATGAGGAAAAGTTGAGCGGTGTCCGGCTGGCTGGTCGGTCTGTGGAGGACTGATGTCTCTCTACAGCAGCTAACAGCTCATCTGAGCCAAGTCGAGCCGAGGAGTCCCGACATCAAAGGGCGCCGACCGGATGATTGACAGGTCCGATGACTTGTTGGGGGGTTGTACGATTGTTTCGGCAGAGGGCTGAGCCTCTTAAAGAGACAGCGCCTCCCCGAGCTCAGCGCGAGCAGCCTTATTCATGACCTCCAGGGGCGCGTTCACGACATCCGCGGCCCCCCCTCGGCTGCAGACCGGGCTGCTGAGGGGTGCCACCGAGACTTTCACTCGGTACAGACCCGTGGAAACACTTCACATGTGTGTAGAGTGGCGACAGGAAACAATGTTGATCCTCATAGTTGTGTTCAATATTGTAGTCAGGACTCGTGTAGTTCAAGGCAACAGTGATGGAATGTAACTAAGTACATTTAGTCAATTACTGTATGTAGTTTTGTTGATTAATTCAAACTAACATTCTCAGTGCAGACATGTGTGAAGAATGGCGACAGGAAACAATGTTAATCCTCATAACAGTGTTCAACACTGTGGTCAGGACTCATTATAAATGTGTGTTCTGGTTTAAGGCAGTGGTAGAATGTAACTAAGTACATTTACTCAAGTACTGTACTCAAAGGGGCGGCATAGTTTTGTACAGTAAAGTAAACACTCTCAGTGCAGACATGTGCGAACAGTGGCGGCAGGAAACAATGTGAAGACTCATTTGGTGTGAGGCAGTGTTGTAAGAACAGCACTGATGGAATGTAATTAAGCATTTACTCAATTACTATAATTAAAGGAGTGCCACAGTTTTGTAAAGGAAATTCAAACTAACGTTCTCAGTACAGGCATGAGGCTACAGGAATCAATGTTCACTGAGAATATAAACAAAGTAGAACAGTATGAATTTAATGTAATTAAGTATTATTTATTCAAGTACTGTACGTAGTTTTGTAGAGGAAATTCAAACTAACATTCTCAGTGCAGACGTGTGAAGAGTTGTGACTATAGAGGAAATTCAAACTCAGAATTGTAATATTTACAATATTGATAAGGTAATAATACAAACTCAGAAATGTTTATTTTTTTCATAACTGAATAAACTAGCAGTTCACAGAGGAAAATAAGGTCCTCAGAGTCCTCACTGTTTGAAGCTAGAAAAGTGGCGGGGTCCACCAAATATAAAGTAAAACAGTATGAAATGAATGTAAATGCTCTCAGTGCAGACATGTGTAAAGATCCTGGTAGCTGTGTTCAATACTGTGGTCACTCTTTATAAATGTGTGTTCTGGTTTAAGGCAGAAATGATGGAATGTAACTAAGTACATTTACACAAGTACTGTACTTAAAGGGACACCATGTAGTTTTGTAGAGTAAATTCAAACTAACATTCTGAGTGCAGACATGTTTAAAGAGTGGCGACAGGAAACAATGTTCACTGAGAAGATTAACAAAGCAGAGCAGTAGGAAATTAATATAACTAAATGTATTTACTCAAGTACTGTACTCAAATGAGCAATATGTAGTTTTCTAGAGGAAATTCAAACTCAGACTTTTAATATTTAGAATATTAATGAGGTAAGAATACAAACTCAGAAGTCATTCAATTCCCAATAACTGAAAAACAAAACAGTTTTCAGAGGAAAGTAAGGTAAAACAGTTTGAAATGAATGTAACTAAGTACTTTAACTCAAGTACTGTACTTAAAGGGACACTATGTAGTTTTGAAAAGTTAATTCAAACTAACATTCTGAGTGCAGACATGTTTAAGGAGTGGAGACAGGAAACAATGTTAATCCTGATAGTTGTGTTCAGTGTTGCAGTCAGGACTCATGGTCAGCAGCTGATAATAGCTCCTCCCGGCTAAACTGCAACAGCAGAACTGCTATGTACACATTAACGCATCAGAAGAAGTATGAAGTATAATATATAATGGTACAATGTTTTTTTAGCATGAACTGAACTTTGACGAGTTCATTGTGCTTATACTTTTCAAATGAAGGACTTATTTCTAATATATTGCTACTTTTACTTTCGAAGGAAGTGAACAGGAACTGAACACTGATTTTGAAATATTTACAATACTGACATTATCGTCAATGTCATTATTTTGGAGCTCAGCTGTAATCCTTAACACAATGTTTGCACAGAATCAGTTTGTTTGTTTTTGTCACCAACTGACTTAAAAGTCAGATTATCTCCAAATGACAATGATCCGGCTGATGTTCACATTCAAATGTGGGGCAGAATGTTTTCCTCATTACTGTCCATGCTGCTCTTTTTCCAGTGATTATCTCTCTGCACGACTCTCCATCGGAGCTTGAGTTGAGGTCACATGAGCGCACAGTCACCAGGATTTTAATTTAAAGTACACAAACCTTCATCAGTAGAACCGTTTAATTTAGAAATACTAAATCTGGCTTCATCAGCTAATCTATTGGTAACTAGTCCACACGTGTCCCTACACAAACAAACATTAAATGAATGAATGAATAAATAAATACAACTTTTTTTTACCTTTCCTTTTTTGCTTTTGCTCATGTGAGTGCCTCTATTTTGAAATCATACTTCAGCTACATGCTATTCATCTATTATTGCTACATTAAATCTATTAATAGACATAAACATTAACGTTATGAGCATGCTGACCCGTGTCTGGCTATAAAAACTGCAGATATGCGCTTCTATTCTTACAACGAACGCTTTCAGCCACTAACAGCGTGCAACATATTTGGCCATCTCATCAAATTGATGATGATTTACATGCAAAATACACAAAACACTCACGCTGAAACTTGACTTTCACTTTGTTTTGACGGCTGCCTGGGTCAGCTGTTGTGATGGAGAGTGGATCCTATCAGCCGCCTCTCGTGTTTGAAACCCCGCCCTCCGTTTCCTGTGATTGGTTCACATTAAGCAAGCGTCACCGTTATCCCGTGAGTGAACATACATTTATAGTGATTAATTTCTGCTCTATTGAGAAAAATGTAAAACCTGTTATGTGGTTTGTGTAACTGTGTCTGAGGAGTATCATCATCATCATCATCATCATCATCATCATCATCATCATCATCATCGTCGTGACCAAGTTAGTTGATAAGTTCGGTAATTATGCATTGTGAGTTTTACTCCCGTCCCAGCAGTCCCTTTGTGGCGGCTGCTGTCACATTGTTCAGTTGGTAGTTTTCGCGTGTTGGAACAAAAACCTCCTCATTTGCATGGACAGAAAAGTGGCAGCTCAGGCAAGAGGCAGCGAAAATGTAGGACGCTGTGCGAAAAAACATCAGAAGGCACGGCATGCTCATCAATAACGGATACACAGCATGTTTTTGGCTGGTCCTTACATCCCCCAGATTTTGTAACACTCTCCGAAACAGCAAAAAATGTTAAGCTATTGCAACTACTTGATCGGAGGAGGGGGAAGAGGAAGGAAACATAGTTCAAAGATGTAGACTTGAAGTTCTGATTTCTTATCAAACTCGTAACTTGCCTTCCCCTATTTTCCTCCCCATGCCAATGCATTTTTAATGCTGATACAGTAGCGAGGCTGGTCTTCGGAGTTTTTAATTGAGAAATATTTATACACTCCCATGCTGTGACTTAATACGCGACTTAATCTGAGTCGGTTGCCTTGAATGAAAATGATGATCCACAGCTGGGAAACAGAATTAAATACAAACAGAAAATGGGCCTGCTATTTGCATAAAACTGCATATTTATACAATATCGTCGATGCATATTAATAAAAAGATTAAAATGAGCGCTTTTAATGTATGCAAATCTAAATTATAAATGAGTTGTTTAAACTCCTTGTTTATTCGCCTTGATTAAATATAGACAGCTGTTTTTCCGGAGAGACAGCGCCTCTCCTGCGCGGGCCACGCCGCCTCGTGAGCTCGCCGCGCTCTGATCTCGATCGGTTTCCCATGAATATCTGCGCCGATGGTTACGCACGTTCATCACACGGGTTCACAGGTTCACCTGAGGATGAAATCTCACGGATACACTGAAAACACAAAATCCAGAAATGAACACGCTCTCTCTCATCACATGCTTTCTCTGTTGCAATACTATGAGGCGCTCTGACCTACAAACGCTCTCTCTCTCTTTATATCTGTCTCTTTCTCTCTCTCTCACACACACACACACACACTCTCTCATTCTCTCTTTTTCTGCTGTGAGCCGTCTGATTATTCTTGTCAGATCAGAGTGATATTTTAAGTTCACACCACCCTTCATCTTATCAGTCCAGAGTTTTTGTGACTCATTCGCATCCTCTCTCGTCATCTATTTTATCTTGAACTGTAATGACTTCTGTGACGTCAGATCTCATCTGTTGACAGGAAAGGCCAAATAAGGTTACGTGTACGGCTGCCGTGACCTCAGAAGGCGAGCTTCACACATACAGGCTCAGACGCGAGTGCTATATCCGAACAAGACAAAGGCTGCTGTGGTCGAACTGACAGAGGAAACGTGTTTGATGCAAAGATGTTTTTATTTATCTAACACTTACGAAAATGTAGAACATATTTGACTTTGCGTTAATACTAAAATATAAAGATAATGATCTATTTTTGGGGTTTTTTTTTAGACTTTTGTCACCCTTCTTTCTGTGTTTTCTTGGGAACTACAGGATGATTTTATCTCTTCAAATCTTAAAAGTGACTTAGCTAAAACTAGCAGGACATCAGGAGAGCACAGACCTCCACCAAAGATTCACCAAACATTTTTCCTCGATATCTCTGGAGGAGTGTACTGCAGATGATTAACATTCGGATTGTGAGAAGGAATATAATTAGTTGTGTTGACCTGCGTTTTCTAAGACTCGCCTTATTTAAATAGAGCCTTGTTACAGCTGTACCGGTTCTCTCCTGAAACCACCGCTCCCGAGGGCCCCAAACCAGTGCTTTCTGTGTGAACTCTGAGCAAACTACATGTGTCGAAGATTACTGGTCTCCTGTTAAAGGGATAGTTCTCCAAAAATTTTAATTCAGTCATTATCAGGTCACCTGTGTGCCGATGGAGAGTGCGGTAAAGTGGGCCACATAACGTTTCTGGATCTAGATAGGGACTTGTTTAAACAAGAATTAAAAAACTACCAAAAAATAACATAAAATTGTCTCCATGCAGCTCATCCGGCATATTCCAAGTCTTCAGAAGCCCCGAGATCACAGACTGTTTTGAAAAAAAGACGGTATTCACATGAAATCTTCACTGCAGCTACAAAGCTAACAGCATTAGCACGCACCCTGTGTTTACAAGCTCGACTGCACGTCGAGGGTGTAAATATTGTCTTTTCAGAACAAATTTGGGATCCCAGAGCTTCTGGAGACCTACAGTAGATCACGCCAGACACGTATGGAGCCATTTTAGGTTTTTCCTTTTGGTTGTCTTCAGGCGTTTAGGGGAATGCTGCAACGCCGTTTTGCTGTGAAGCACCGGAAATGTTTTGCGGACTACGAAACTTCACCTGATTTTCCAGCAGCGAGAGGCTGATCAGATAATGCCTGACTTTTTTATTTTTGGGTCAACTTATCCTTTAATGTGGACACATGATACCGAGCGATGTGTCGTCACCTCGTCATTTGGAGCCACTCCAAATCTTAATGGATTCTTTTCCTTGGTGGATGCTACGCCCCTCTGCAAAGACGATCAGGCCGGTGGTCTCTCCATAATCCTGCTGAAAAAAAAAGAGACAAACAGAAAGACGCTGGACTGAAAACAAAACCTCCTCGGTGGACGAGGGAATGAAACACAGTTGAACTGGTGCATGAAACCTGTGACGAGTGTGGTCCTCGGCAGGCAACCTGAGAGGCAGTGGTGATAGGTAATATAAGAGGAAACTGGATCACATCTTTCCAAACCCAAACATTTGTTTAGACAAAAAGCTTCCCTCAGTGCAAACATCATCGCCCCTGTCGGTATGTAAAGCGCTTATTTAAAACGAGAAGATCATTTCGATAAGTCCCTTTCCATTGCTCAGCCACTGGTGGGGGGGAAATGTTTTCCTCCTTTAAGGTTTTTTTTTTTCAAAGATGAATCACAGTTGGTTGAAAAAAGATTATATACTGAGCTTTCTAAAGAAACATCAGGCGCATTAAAGCTGCAGAGTAATTAAATCATGTCCTTTCATTGGGGTTAAGCCACATCCAAGCGAACAGCTCTTAACTGGAACCACTTGTGTGCTTTTTATTGGTAGTTTTCCTACAATCAAAACCATGTCCATGAAGGCAGCATCCAGCCAGCAATGTGGAACCTCAACAAATCTTTTCAACAGTTTTATATCGTGTTGAACTTTCTGCTGTGTAAACTCGTGTCCTCCGACGACAAATATCCAACAATAAAAATGGTTCCGAGCGAGATTAAAGGTCACGACTGAAATATCGAGAGCGCCAGGGCAACCACCGAGCGGGAGAAGACGTTCTGTTATTCAGTTATTCATCGGATGAATCAATGAAAGTTTTTCTCGGATGTTTGGTCCTGCTCATCCTGTATTAGCTGAGTTATTCCTTTACAGACAGTTTGTATTTGAAATGTCCTCTTCAATTAGTCCGACACCCTTTCATTTGAATAATGAGGTCGACTTTCGTGGGTTCACTCATGGAGCGCCACGTAGCTCCTGTGAAGGTGGGCCTGACGTCTGTGGGAGGCTGAACGACCTTTGAATCATTTCAGAATTTCAAACACTTATTTAAGTAGTGGCACACGGAGGTGGAGGCATGAGTAGCAGCTGCGCTACCAAGAATAAAGGTTACAGCACAGAAAGAAAAGGTTCCCTCCAACAGTTTACCAGATGTCCTTGAGCAAGGCACTCAACCCGCACCTTCTCCTGTGAAACCATTCACACACACACACACAGTTCAAAGACTGGTTTCAGCTCTCATGCATCCGTGTGAAAACTGAAAACCCAGCAGCACAGGCTCAGCAGAACGAGCCCCGATATATTTTTTTTTTTTTAAAAAGAGAGAGAGAGAAGTTGAAATCTTGTGCCAGATAATGAGGCTTGTTCAAGCTCCAGTTTGCTGAGTGTTTGCTGATTTGAGTGTGTCTGTCTCTTTTGATTTAGCGGAGCGCCGTCCCTTTACCTCTTCGTTAGCTGCTTATCAAACATTTATGAGCTGATATCACAGAAGCGCGGAGGGCTTTGGGGGTGAGATCAACAAACACAAACAGCGCGAGAGGAGAAGAGCTTTGAAAACACATCGCCGGTCTTCGGTGGAGAGGGGATCAGCGGACGGAGATGCGAAAAAAACACTTTACCCGTGACTCAGAGATCTGAAATGTAATGAATGCACATTTTGATCTCGTACGGAGCGACCTTAAAGAGCTCAGCAGCTGCCTCAGAGGAAACACAACAACGATGGCGTCGACAAAAAGCTGTTTACAATGCGTTCATCGTGGAGGAACATCACTGTGTGTTTATGGCCAAATATAAAGCACAAACCGATGTGATAAATAAAAATGAAGTGAAGATCCAGACTATAAAACTCTTCTTTTCTCTGCCAGCTGAGGACTTGACAGATAAGTTTCACCTAATCTTTTCCAAGGATCTCCTTCTAAAGCGCAATCCTTTTTTTTTTCTTTCACTGTATGCTCTCTGTCACCGTGTAAGACAAGTTCGCCCCAGTTTGTGTTGTTGTTTTATTTTGAAGCCTCTATATATCTCTGTTTCGCAGCGCTCTCTCCTCCCTGCGCGCTCAGAGGAAAAAGAAAAAAAAACCAAAAAAACGAGCGAGCTGTGGTTGGAACGGCTCCATCTTCACTCAGGCCTGCTTCAGTTCATGAACTTTTTAAAGACGTGCATTAACAAATCATGCCCGGGCTTATGAAAAACAGGTCTGATAGTGACTGGAAATAGCAGCACAAGAGCTCCTGCGCCACACCGTGTCACCACACTTAACACATGCACAGACACACCGCGAGGCGAGGCTCGTCTCAGTGCGTCACCGAGCTGACTGAGGTGAGGTGAGGTTTTGTTGCAGGTTGAAGAGAAAAAAGGGCTGTTTTTGAAATGTATTCCATGACAGGCCGCTGATAGCTTTACTCGCTTCTGTCAAAAGTCTCATTTCTTCAAGTTCGAGTCCCAAACTAACACATGAAGCGTGTGTGGTGCTTCAGTTCACACCACCGACTGAAGTGAAAATATCTGAAGACGACAAAAAATGATCACGGTGAAAAAAAAAAGGATTAAATAAACACATAATTCATAGGATAAATACATTTGCAAAGGATATAAGACGATATGATTGATGAGTAATCCATAAAACATAAAATAAACCTTTTTTTGTGTGTCTACAATCAGATTGCATTTTTATTTTCTCTCTAACATCCAAGTCAGGATTCAACAGATGGCTTTATCCTTTTTAAAATAAGGCACAGTTACACTAAATGCTCATCATTACTCATTTACAAATGTCTAATCGCCGTTTGTTTTTGCTGCTTTAATTTTACACATCGACTGTTTTAAAGAAACTTTTTAATGTTGTCATGGTTACATGGACCGCATCAGAGCCACAGAACCTACTGTGGTGGCCCTGAACATCACAACACAATGTCATTAAAACAATGACATTTCACAAAACACCACATTTTAGAAACACAACAACATTTCAGAAAACACAACGACACTTAAATAATTACAACATTTCACAAAACACAATTTTTTTTCAAAACAAAGTCAAAATTTCAGTGCGCACACTTCATCAAACAACAATCACAAAGTACAACATTTCATGAAACACAATGGCATTTCATAAAAAAATTTAAATAAAAAGAATTTCACCAAACTTGACGAATCGAAACAGTTTGTGAAACGTTGTTGTGTTTTGACCCTCAGGGCCACCGTAAGACACAGACAGTTACTGCACCATTGCTTCCACATTTCTCAGCTTTGTCTGTGAAGCTAAAATGAGTAGACAGATAATGAGATTCATTCATAATCAGTATAAAGACAAGGAGGGAGCGTAACTCAGCTCACTATATGTGAATACATGACGATAAAACAGCAACTGTGAAAAGATTCAGGCTTTCTTCAGACCTCCAGAGACGAAGCTGATTTGTCAAGTTGACTGAACAACTTGTTTTCTTGGATCAGCGTTCTCTTCGGTTTCCATTAGACGAGAATGACGAGGATGAGGAGGGAGCTCAGACCCTGCCCTCCGGTTTACAGGTTACTGTGCCCTCCACACACGATCTCCCTCTCTCTCTCTCTGTCTCACACACACACACACACACACAGGCGAACACACACCCACACACACACACACACACACACACACACACACTCAGCTCACTGGCAGCACGGGGAGAGACGTGCTGTAATCTGGGAGGCAGGGAACAAAGGGCCTCGTTAATGCAGAGACTCGCCGGGGCCTTTGATGTGGAGCCAAGTCATTCACTCCTCGCTCCTCACACACACACACACACACACACACACACACACACACACACATAGAGAGAGAGGCAGAAACATGCATATGTGCACACAGAGACACACACATGCAGCCTCTCACCACAGAGCGCCTCAGACACACACTTTTACAAAAAAAAAAAAAGAAAATGCTGAAAAGAGTGTAATCTCCCCGAGTTCGAGGCGGCGTGCCTGCTATTTAAAGCTCGATACATTAGATCTGAATCAGCCGACTCCACACACACACACACACGCTCACACGCTGATGAACCACAGAGCTGCAGCGTGGCTCGATGGAAACTTTTTTCTTTCTTTTCCGTTGCATGTCTTCGTGTGTGATGATATCAATTCCCACTGTTTTGTTTGAGCGAGGGAAAAAAAGTTAATTCAGGCTCGTAGAGTTAGAAAATTAAGAAGCCATTGTCTCAATTAGTGGTAGCAGCAACGATAACAACAGCTGTGGTGGTGTTTACCAGGTACAACACACTGAACATTTACACGAGGAATTAATAAAAAGGACCTAAATGTGTAGATATCTCAGAGGTAGGTTTAATATTAAACAGTGGTGGTGGTTGTTTTTTTAGGTTTGTGTCATGCACACTACGACTGTATCTACTGTCAAATTATGAGTTTACAGCAGACCATAAATTCATATAAGCTCCATACAGAATGCAAAACAATACTGCTAAACTAATCACAATCTCCACCCACTTCTACAGATGTATGTTAAATTCTCTTCTCTAAAAGGGCACTGTGTCGTTTTTTTTATTTTTTAGAAGAAATTCAAACTCAAGAACAAGAATTCTATATATTTACAATATTAATGAGACAATAACACAAAGAGGACTCGGAGATATTTATCTTTCCATGACTGAATAAACAAGCCGTTCTCAGAGGAAAAATAGCCTCCCCCAGAACACCCTTTACTGTGCTTCTGATGTGTGTGTGTTTGAAGCTAGAAAGGTGGCGGGGTCCGCCAAAAATAAACAAAGTAAAGCAGGATTAAATTTGTTCTGTCCTTTAAGGTCAGTTTAGTTTTAAAAGTCATGAAAACAAAGAGAGTTTGTTTATTTAGTTTGTTAAAAAAAAAAAAAATCAGTCAAGGAAGATCTTTCTCTTCTGATTAAAACTTCTTCCCCCAGACGACACAGTGCACCTTTAAATCATAACTGGCCTCTTATATGACACACACTCTTTCTCCCTCATCACGCTGACACAGACAGAATGGGACAGTAGTCGAAGGTGTTATCTCTGATGAAAATCGAACCTAATAATGAAGCCAGTGTAAGTTTTTGGCCTGCTGTACAGCTCGCATCTTGTGTGGCTCTCTAACAAATTTCATATTTGCATCGTCATTGTGTGCAGACGGAAATAAAATTCATGAAACAAACCACTTTAGAGGAAGCCATCTGAAGTCGTGAGAGCAATGTGAGCATTTTTTGAAGGATACATGCCGTGTTCGCTTGAGGATTTTTTAATTAGTGTCCTTTGAACTTTGCGGAGGTCACGAGATCTAACATCCCACTGAACGCTTATCTGCAGCTAATTTACTGCCTTATGGGTTCTGTTTATTATGTTGGACATAAGATGCTCGATGTAGTGTGTGTCAGCCATGAAATCACGTCTCCTTATCGTCCAATATTACCATAATTGCATCTACTGCTGCAAGCACGACTTCTTCTACTGCTGCAGCTGTAACTAATACTGATGTCAGGACAACAGAAATGTAAGATGATCTGACTAAAATGGCAGAAGATAAAGTGGAGAAGAAGCTTTTAATGTGGAATAAATCACACAGCTGTCCACGGGCGAAGCAGCTCCACTTAATCTTTGAGGAAGTTGATATGCTGAATATTTGCAGGAATAACTTATGTTGTTTTCCATTTACCGCTGCTCTAACATGATGATTTAAGGTGTCAGTTTCCCATGAGACACTCTGCACACTTTGATTCTGTTGCATTTAAAGTTCCCCTCCACTCAAAAATGTGGTTTTCTTCTCTCAGCAGAACTTCACTGTGCTTCTAATGTCAGTGTGGAGTTCAACACCAGCAGGCTGTTTTATAACACATTCATCTGCAGAAAGAGTTTTTTTTTTTGACTGTGTGCTCATTGAAAATCCAAATTTAAGGATCAGGCCTACAAGCAGGATTTTGTGACATCACAAATAGTTTGGGAGCCAATCCTGGTCCTGTATTGAACAAACACGAGTGTGTGGTGGAAATCTGATGCCTGCTGTGCACAAACACTGAGGATGGACTTCAGAGTGAAGCAGGAGACATCTTGTGTCCAAGAGTTAAACTTCTGAATGAAATTAATTTACATATTCATTATTTCTTTTTGCTTTAATTAAGTAAATATTGATTGTACAACGTAACGGCTATAGAATGATGCCATCAGCTTTTAGATTGGTTTGCTGAAGACCTCATTTTCAACACTTACTACGAGTGACTGGTGATCCAGTCCGGCTGGCAGCCTGGCACCATTTCTATCTGCTTCAAGTCTCCATTATGAATTAACAGAATCAATAAACTCACATTTCGTCTGATGCACTGTCACATACCTAGGAGTGAACAGGTTGACCGGTAACTCCCAAAACAACATATATCACCGTATCCAAAATGATACAGCATCTCTTTCAAACAGTTCCACTTTGGTTAGGTTAAGGCAAGAAAACTACCTGGTTAGGTTCAGGGAAACATTGTGGTTTGGCTTAAAATCACTTTGTTACTTATGTAACTGCAGGTACGTTACGTAAATGATGTAAGTGAACTGACTTAGTTAAAATAACTCACTGTTTTTGTCACAAACTGGACACGAACGACTTCTCTTTATGGACTTCCTTGCTCTTTATACTACTTTACCTCACGTCCTGCTTTACTACTGTAATAACTACAACGGTCACTAGAGGTCACCGCTTGACAAGAAACTTAAAAATGGGTAGTAATAAACTGCTTCAACATTCGACCGACATGATCATTTTACTAATGAGGTTGAGTGTTTCTGGTAGTTGCGACTCTGAGAAAAACAAAACGATCTGAGGCAGCAGCACTGACAATAATACCACTTGGGGGCGCTGAGGCGGCAAAAGTTGTCTGTTTCCTTATTAAATTAGTTTGCAGCTACCAAGGTATTGGGCAAATTGATATTTTGACCTGATGATGGCGCTAGATGAAAGCTCAGGGGATTGCTGAAGCTATCACCGTTTTGGGGCCTTGAGCATTGAGCCAGGTTTTCACACAAAGTACTCAAACTTTTAGTCCCAGGAGCTACTTTTCAGGAGGTTCCATCTGTCCGCTGTCTGCGTTTTGAGACCCGCGAAGAAAAAGGAAATTACGAAAAAGCGACGGCTGTTTTTCACAGGTCAGTCTTGCGTGACAAACAAACACTGTTATCCCTAAAAATAGATCCAATAAATTCAACAAAAGCACCCTTGATATCTCTTAACATCTGAGGAGGAATGTTTCTCATCACATGTCTCAACCTGCTGTTATTTAAACTCTATGATTTTCTTCCTGTAAAATTTAAGACCTTCAGCTTTAAGTGATAATTAGCAAATGTTAGCATGCTAACCTTAGCCTCGAGGGTTATAAATAAAGCTTTAGATAATAAAATCTTTTTGTGGTCAAACCACTTATGAGTCTCAACTCTCTTATATACAACATACAGTATTTCACGGTCGCAGGGCTTTAGCTGTTTACTGGTCTTGGTGTAATAATGATAATCATTTGTCTTAAAGTCATCAGTGTTGTTGTCGTTGTTTTTATTACGCTAGCCGAGTGGCTAATCCCTCTTGTGATGCAGGAGGCTGCAGCTGTCTGGTTAGTGCGGCCGTTCTGTTGTTCTCCTCTGCCGAACCAACCTGGCATTAGTGGTCGGTGCGTTCGCCACAGTCAGAGAGGGCCGACTGTCTCTGATGAAGGTTCTGCCCAGAGCTTCGTCCACCAGAACACAACCCGCTGCATGAAGCAGGATGTTAATAATCAAAGCGGTATTCCGCCCCGTCTGTCGAGCTTCTCTCCTCTTGTCTTCTCTGCTTTGGTCTCATTTATTTACTGTTTGATGTCGGAGACCCGCTCGGTTTTTAATTTCATATTTGAGTTTCCTTTGCCTTGTTGGTTTTGGCATCTAATGGATTTAAGAAGACAGAAGAAAAGCAATCATCTGCTTTCAATGATGAGACGTTGTTGATGTTGACGAAATTCTTGATGTCGGTGGCACAGTATTACAATATGATTGCTTTTTCCTGACACACTCGTCTTCTTTGGCTGTGACATAAAACAACTGTTTGGCTCGGTCGTCTTCAGTGACAGAAACATTTCACTACTTTGCAGAGTTATAATTACAGAGCGCCCAGTCGTCAGGCAGCTAACGTTTCTGCGAACCACTGATACAGACTACGTACCGTATTGACATTTCTACAACATGTGTCATACCACATTCAGACATGTCAGGCAACGTTTATGACCTGTCCTTTCACATCTGGAGGTGGAGGTTTGTCCGGTAGTGGTGTTACAGACGACGAGGCCATAGCTCAAGACTGTGTTTCAACATTTGTAGGCGTCACACAACAGGATATTTTTAAAAGAGACCATGAGAGAATTTCCAGCCATGTTTGTTGCAGCAAATGTAAATTTATGATGGCGACCACATACATACATTTTTGACAGGTGACGGGGGTGGGGACATCTCCAGACGCGTTTGTGGAGACAAAACTGGGTATATTTAGACAAACCATGATCTTTTTCCTGACGCTCAGCAAGCAGTTTTTGTGCCTAAACGTTGTCAGAAAATTAAATTGAAAAATGTGACCTTAAGAAACTTAATGCTGCATCGTAAAGAAATAAAGTTTCAACATATTTCCTCACGGTTTGCAGAAATGGCGATTGCCAACGTTTATTCTGGCGATTGCGTTGCTTTTAGCAGCAGCATCCTACGAGAACAGCTAATTTCCTTTGACGCATTTCGTCCTTCTGAACGTCATTTAATCACCTTGGAAGAGCTGCAAAGTTGCAGCGGTATTCACAATGCGTTTTGAATAAACGCAGAAGGCCTCTCAGTCATTCCCAGTCTGCAGCCTCCCATGAAAACCATGTTTAAAACCGTCACTGAACCAAATCTCAACATTTGTCTTGTGCTGCGTCTACCTTTACATACTGGTTGGAGTCAGCTGGCGAGAGGCTGGAAAATGATTATAAAATCACTTTGTAGCTGGCAGACAGAGGAACTTGTGGTGGTGCTGATGATTTAGCCATGCAGCGTCCACAGATGGTCCTTTATGTGGAGTTTAATATAAATGGCAGAGCAGGGCAGAGAGTGTGGGTGGCCGTGTCCGTACTGAAGCAGTGGGCAGCTCAAGGGTAGTGGCGGCTGATGATGACCTCACACACACACACACACACACACTGGATCCATCATGTAAACACATGATGGGCATGATGGTGCGTCCAAAACACTGATTCTGCTTCAACCAATCAATATCTTCTGAACTTTTTTGACCTCCTCACTTCAATATCATCTCAGTGAAACATTTCTCAGTTTGGATCAAAACTCAGTGAACGTTCGCCAGCAGCCAGCTCCAACGGCTGCACGTGTTCACAGGAGGGAGACCTACATGTACGCGAGCACACACACACACACACACACCGCACACCACTCACAAACCCTCGATGACAGCCGCGACACACCAGACAATTCACCTCCAATGACAAGGAACAAAACTAAAACTAAAATCACAATTACAGCCTCGACAAATCCGCCATTGTGTTCGCTCTCCTTTGGGGTTTTTTAAAAAACAAAACAAAACAAAACAAAACAAAAAAACAGAGGAGCGTCACAAATCCAGAGAGAGATCAGAGCGCTCTCCAACTAAGCCTCCATTTACTCTGATGGCAGGCCTATTAAATGCATGCGTCCACAGTGGTCTCTTTCTAGTGGTGAGTGGGCGGCTCGGAGTCCTGCAGTTGACAGTTAGCAGCCGATTCTGGGATCAGTTTTTCCGCAGCAAAGGGACTGATGTGGCCCAGAGGAGGATGTGGAATCGTATGATGGATCATTGTTTAGGTTTGGGGAGTGGGTGTGTGAGCCCGAGTGTGTGTGTGTGTGATTGCGTATGTGTGTGTGTGTGTGTGTGTGTGAGTGTTTCCATGCCTGTTCACGCAGACGAAGATCAAGGATCCAGGCTCGGCCCCACAGTACGCGCATACATGTGTGCAGACGAACATCTGCATGGGAGCAGCAAACATATGTACTGGTGTGCACACTACACGTATGCGCGCGCACATGCACACACACACACACGCACATACTTAGATACAAGAATGAAGTCGTAATTAGTGGAAAATGGTTGAATAAAGTGTCATTTCTCGATCCTAAATCAGCTGGTTTATTCTCTCGTAAAGCATGGATCCACTGACAGTCCGGCCCAATAAAAACATGAAGCTCCGTCTTGGGTGATCTTTAAGTTTTTTAGTGGTCCTTTGTGGATTAAGAGAACAATTAGTTTAAAAAAACGCGTTTACTGTTTGGTGTTTTAGATTAGTTGAAAACTGCTTTTTGTTATTGAGCAACAACTTTGTTACTGAAGCTGCCCTGCAAATACAACCAGATGAAGATATCAGAAATAAATGACAGTAAAAATACATCAAACAACACCACGAACTCAAGAAACACATTACATGTTTGAAACACCGTCAGTAACAGTGTTGTCAATATTTTTCCTGTAAGTCTGCAGGTTGATCTCCAGAATCAATTTCAGGCATCGGCCGCTATAGTCAGAAAATCTGAGGTGTGAACCCAAAGAAAAATCCTCCTGCATCTATAAAAATATCTGAGAACATAATACATAATTTAAAAGTTTAAAACAAGGCTGTTTTTCTTATTTCAGAAGTTTTTGAGATACTGTTAATGCTTTTTAATTAATATGAACCAGGGCTGTAAATAATATCCTGATATTTTTGTCCATATCGTGATCCATCAATATTTGAACTCATTTTAAAAGCACTTCATAAATAAATCAAATATTACAATATTTATGGCCAAATAAGCCCTTTTGTGATATCACTATTGCAACAATATGTCGTGATGACTATAGTTCTGTAGTGAGCTGCTCATCCACTGTATGGATACGCCAATAAAGTGCTGACTTGCAGTGTGTGTGTGTCCGTATATGAAAAATCAAGCGAGTCTGAAGAGCCCATGACGAAAAAAAAAAAGAGAAAGTCACGGAGAAAAACACACCAGAATAGCTCATCGGGTCACGCTGCATAATTAAAACAATGGAGGGTGAGCATGCATGCGATGGGAGGAGGCTCAGATACAAATAAAGTTGTTGACAAAAATGTGAAGAGCTCTCTGCAGAAACTCTGGATGCACTCCAACGCATTTTCAAATCTTAGGACGAGCACTAGAACGCTTGTCTCGTATGATTTCTAAGCTGATTTATGGATGTTTATTCTCGATGTCGAGGATGAAACTGAATTATTTATGACTGTGAGAAGACATTCTGGCTAAATGTGCCAACCAGGTAATAGAGCTCATTATGTGCTCCTAATGAATACTCAGTTACACCCCTGATAGAAAGTCCTTATTTATCAATTGAGAAGAGTGTTAGCATGATAATATGGATCACCTCGAGTTAAAGTTTCACAGATATAGTCATTTTTCCTCGGCCGATTGACACTTCACACTATCTCCTACTTTCAAAATGTTCAAATCCATACAACATTTGGACAATGCCGCTCTTCCAGATACAAAGGGCTCTGCAGGACTGTGAAACTTTGAGCGAACACACTGTGGGGAGGGTTTCTATGTGAGCTGATCCTGCTGATCCCCGATGATTTACTCCTGTTACACATGTAACGAGAAAGCCCGGACCGAAACAAGGAAAATATGATGCTACTTCATGTCAAACAGAGCCAGGAGCTGGAGCCGCCGCCGATTCAACTATTTCTGCTCTGCTCTGTGAGAAGCCTCAGAATAATGTTGTTCTGGCAAAGATGCCTTCTCGTGAGACTGATTCAAGGCTTATAGAACTTCTTGTTCTAAGGTTTTAAGGTTTTAAAAAGTAGAATAATGATTTGCAAGAACATGTAAAGAAGAAAAAAACAGTCACAAATGGATAAATATTTAAATTTCCTGGCCTTCATCTGTACAGTCGTGTTATTTTCCTGCTCTACTAACATCGACACAACCTCAGTCTCAAGAATAAAAGGGAGAGTAGTTACAGTACTGAAGGTCACAGTAGGCAGAGAGCGCTCAATAACAGCTCATCCTTCGGCTCTTTGTGATGTTGTGGAGTTTCCTTAGCATCGCGGGGAGCAGCCCGAGCAGCCTCCAACTGAGGCCAAGGTCAAATGTGGGGAGTGCCGCACAGGACAAGGAAAACATCCTGGCAACCCAGAGCTCTCTTCTGCTGAACTGGCAGCGGCCGTGGAAACAGGAGGGAGAGACTGAAAGAGAGGAGTTTCTGCAAGAGCGCTGAAAACAAAAAACAAAAAAGTCCATATTTTGAGTCTTTTTCTAATTTACGGCTCGTTTTGGGACTGACATTTAAAGTGATTTAATCTATTTGTATCCCCAAGCATGATCTGATTTGAGTCGACAACAGGCTTCTTCTTTTCGAGGTAAAGAGACAAATCCTGAAGTAATGACTGAACATCAGTCCCGAAGCATTTCCATCAAGTAGAGTGAATCATATCTAATTATCATTCATTCGTTTAACCTCTTACTGATTTAACGCAGAAAAATCAATCAATAAAAATACATTTCCATCTTTAGACCATCATCATTTCCTACATTTCCCAGGATGCCTGCTGCATGTATAGCGTCGGGCCCGAAGTTTAAAAGCCTAACTGGAGCAAAATACTTTTTAGACAAACACAAAGAGCTTTCATCCCCGACCGTCACATGTCTGCTGGCAGCGCTGCTTTCAGGTCTTTCAAAGATGCTGTGGGTGGAAAACTTGTTTGTCTCTGCTTCGTCTTTGATGGATTTTTTTTTTCTCCTCTGTACATTTTTTTGGACATCAGAGGAAAACATTTTCTTTTCATTACGCTGGGTCTGATTCCAAATCCTGTCTCTGCTGTTGATGTTTTAGATTGCTGAAAGATGTTTTGTTATCAAACTCGATTAAAGTCGCTCTGGAAAATACAGAATATGTAAATGATTTGGGCAGATATTTCTCTGAATTTGGCAAGTTATCAGGAAGACAAAAAACACATCGGATGCATGATTTTTCCTTGCGACTGATAAACTACTTTAGACACCAGGTTGTCTAAGCAGTCAGAAAGTTGTCAGAGGACGATGGTTTGGGCCTCTGTCGAAAATAATGACTAAACAAGACGATCAAGGGAAACAGATCAATACGTTTCACCATATTGCACTCT
This sequence comes from Lagodon rhomboides, assembly GCA_039737535.1. Taxonomy (NCBI): domain Eukaryota; kingdom Metazoa; phylum Chordata; class Actinopteri; order Spariformes; family Sparidae; genus Lagodon; species Lagodon rhomboides. Next base: position 25,508,918 of record CM077795.1, read on the forward strand.
GCTACTGCTCATATAGACGATACATTATTTGAATGACATGCTCTTCCAAGGATGGAGAAGTCTGCATGCTCTTTCTCCAGCTTCAAGCGCTGGTCACCAGTTCAGGTGGTCAGCTGCTGCCGGCACAGGGAGCTAGACTGACCTCTTGAGGTACAAAATGGAAATTAATCTGAATGAAGTTTCCTCAGAGGAAGGTGTGAGCTCCACCACATCGACCCAGCAGAGAGACAGGGAAGGTTTATGTCAAAAGAGCAAAGTTAAAGTTGCTCTCAAAGCATCTGTTAAATACACTTGACATACACAACAGATGAGGGCGACCAAAATTACAGACGAGAGGTCGGCTGTGAGATTGGACGTTGATATATAAACTGAGAAAGTATTTTTTTTTGTAATCAAAAGCTACTTAGAGGTTTTTATCATGAGTTTTAAAGTAAATCAAATGAGCGTCACAAATGTTAACTTGCGTCTCTCAGCCCGAAGGAAAAAACCTCTCATCATTCTAACTTATGCAAAATCAGAGAGCGCATTATTCATGGGACCGGACTTTGAGAAACGATTCGGTCCCATCTGGGTTTGATCGGCAAATCTTCACAATACTTTTCAGATTTTTTTTTTTCCCCCCCTTTCTCTGCTCGTGTAGCGTATGAAACAGAAAACCCCTCCGGGATTTATGGGACATTTTACTATGGCTGGAGCACTAATGTATTACATACTCACACATCATTTTTACTGTGACTTCTGTCACACAGAAAAAATATAGACGCCAGAAGAGTTATGGCTCCGGGCTGCTCGAGTTGGTTTGGGAAAAAAGCCGGTTTATACTTGAAATGTCGTTTTATACGGACGATTATTGACTGAATACGTTTTTATGATCCAAGTGGAGGACATTTAAAACCCACTTAAAACACACAGCATGGATTCAGTATTTGCATTATATGGTCAGTGGTGATGATCGGCAGGGGTCTTCCTTTTTTAAACACGAATATTTAGAGATTCAAGACTTTCACATGACTCGACCAGTGTTGTACTCAAGTCATACTTGAGTAAAAATATATTGTCATGACATGACATGCTAAAAGTGAAAAGTACAAATAGTATTTGAGTCAAGGCCTTCACTTATATTTAATGTACTTTAGTATCAAAAGTACAAGTAAAAGTAAATGATGAGTGTATTTGGCTCTGATGCAGCATGTAATCTGCTAAACACTACTGTATAAAGTAATCAAATAGATGTAGTGGAGTAAAAAGTCCAGTGTTTGTCTCTAAAATATAATATAATCAAAACTGTAATTAAGTACAGAGCTTAAGCAGATGTGCTTAGTTATATTTCAACAGCGGAATTATTTTTTCTTGACTCCTTCATTTATCAGTGTTTCCAATGTGGAAAATATCTTGAGCAAATACCATTTACGCAAGTACTCTATCAGTACAATTTCAAGGTACTTTACTCGAGTACTTCCATTTTATGTTACTTCTACTCCACTACATTTATCTGACAGCTTTAGTTACTTTTCAAAATTCCCCTCCAGTCCAGTAAAAATCCACGTATCTCCAGATGTGCTGATGTTGAATGTTTGAACTGACGGCGTTGAGAGTACAAAAGTATGAGTAAAAGTAAAGTATGTGAGTGGAATGATAATCAGAATCAGCGCTGATAAAAATAAATCAATTTAAACAATGTGCTACTCTGGCTCTGACGCAGCATGTAATCTAACAAGTAACTAGTGACTGAAGTTATCAAATAAATGCAGCAGAGTAAAAAGTGTGAAAATTTGCCCTCAAAATGTAGTGAAGTGGAAGTAAAAAGGAGCAGAAAATGGAAATACTCAAGTAGAGTACCTCAGAGGTGTATATACAGCACAGTACAGTACTTGAGTAAATGTATCTAGTTACATTCCATCACTGCTCAACACTACACAATGAACTAGTTTGGAATTTTTTTTGGGGGGATTTGAGAAAATCCTATTTTAAAGTCACAGAGCAGTTTGTCAGAGATATGTTGAGTTCCTATATTCAAACAGGGCAGTAAATAATAATCCCCGTATCATAATTTGAGTCACAACGTAATATTAGTGTTACTGAGTGTTTTTCATTTATTTCTGGAGGAAATAACGTCCAGAAATGAGCTAAACAACTTTTTATATTCTGAAGCATTTTCCAGCTGCTATGAGTTTAAGAGAGGAGAAACAATGTCCCAGTAAAAATCTATAAAATCCAAATAACCGTCACAAACAAAACAACACAAACTTGAAGCAACTGTGCAAATATATAAGTGACTCTAAAGTGGCTGAAAAGCAGGGAAATAGGCAGAAAGTCCTTCTCTTCGATGCTGCAGTCTGTCTTTCTACGGCACGGATGGCAAATAGTTTGCTGATGTGCCTGTGAGAACTGTCAGGGGGCGATTTACACGTCAGGCTGAGGCAAAATATAATCCGCTGATATGAAATCTCTGAGCCACTGTGCCGGCTCGGTCGTATGAGAAGCAGAGGCCTTGTAATCTTTTCACTGTGTCTCTGTGCGACACCGGGAACGGGGGGGTTAATTACATTAATCCAGAACAAATAAACGGTTGGCAGCCCTTGAAAGGCTGTGGGAAATGGTTGGAGATTGAACCGACTTTTGAGTCCCCAAACCTCAAGCTTTGATGGTTTTTACTTGACTCAGAGACTGAGAACACAGATTGGATATCCAACTGGAACTGAACTGGTCCTCGCTGGCTCTCGCTCCTTCCCTGCATCTGTCTTCCTCTCTGTATTTTTCTTTCCTCTCTTCCTCAGCCCTCTTCCTTTTTACTCTTTTTTTGACGATCACTGCCTCTTTCCCTTTGGTCTTATCCTTCACCCTGTTACTTTTACTCTCGCAGAACACGTGGGGCGAATAAACGACTGAGAGCAGCATCAGCTGAATTAAATTACATTTAAATTTTGTTGCTGTTAAGCTCCTTAATAAAATGTTCTTTCGGATTTGACTGTGATAATTGAAAACCCATCTGGAGATAATGTCATAACTTCTTTTATGTCTGAAATTCTCTTTTCTAATAAACCCCCCCCTTAACCCTGGACCATGTTAATACGACTCTAAACGACCCAGAAAATATTTAATAGATTTATTTTGTTCGTATATTATTTTTGTTTGTTAGTCTGTTATGTGGAAACTTTGAAACAACTGCCCATGATGAGAAGAAAAGTTGATGGATATGAACAGATATCTGGACAGCTGTTTGTGTTTGTGCGCCTTCATTTGAATTCATTTCGTTTGATCCCAGTTCGTGGTCCCCAGAGGATGAATGCTAATAGCTTTGGCGATCCCCCTCGCTTTTCCTCTAGTGCCACCATGAGGCTGACATTTACGGTTTGGAGTGTAAAGACTTTGGTAATCCTTTGCGTTGTCTTCTGGTGACCATATAATACCCTGTCCTCATCGGAAGAATGACCAGATAGGACTAAAATTAAGCCTCTAGTGGCTGTGATCATTATTACAGCTTCAAAGGAGAAAATGAGGAGAAATAGTGTAAAGAGTGACAAGTCCGTATACGGAGGAGATCAGGGACGGACAGTCGGGAAAAACAAGCACAGGACTTTCATCGCTGAGATCAATGTTTGTGTCCAGTGTGAAACCAGAAGCAAACCGTCAGTTCTTTTGACTCACATACATACGATAATGTAAATGACTCAGGTAACGTGGGTGTGTTTGTAATGGATGTTGGATAAGTAATGTAGTGATTTGAAGTCAAACCACAGCGTTTTCCTAAACCTAACCAAGTACTTTTTCAAACCTTATTGTAATGTTTGCGACAACTGACCTGTTCAGAGCTGTAGTTTGGAGTTCGGTGCTAATTAGATTACAGGGAGAAAAACTGTGTGTTACCATTTTCAGCTTTTTCAGCTTTAAATGTAACATTCAAGATAGTAAAACTCTGTGGTCTGACCTATGTAATCTTTCTATCGTGCTTATTTCATCGACTGTGTTCATTTTCTAGCTTCTTTGTTATCTACCCGACAGCGCGTCTCAGACTAACTGCTGGTTCAGTGTAAACCCAAGCTGTCATTTTCTGTCGTGTGTGGCCCGACAGTGGAGTCAGGTCTTGGGTCCAGGACCTAACGTTGGTTAAAGTTTTGTAATTAATAAGATATGACAGCATCAAACATGCATTTAAGATTAAATCTGATGGATACACTTTGAAATAGCATCTTTTAAAAACACATTTAATTGTACGTAACTGTGTAATGTGCAATGCAGGGGTTTTCTACCCGGAAGTTATTAAAAACAAATATTGTGATTTGGTCTATGGAACATCGTTCCTTATTATTTTAATCATGTTAACATTAGCATCTGCTGTACCTAACAGAGCTGTGAGCATGAGTCTTGTTGAGAGTTTTACTCCACAAAGCTCGATGTCATTTGTTGTTTCCATGACTTTTCAATGTCAGGTCTTTGTTTTGGTATTCATTTCGTATCTCCAAGCTTTTCTCACAATGTCAGTAAACAATCACGCCAACTTGCATAATGCTTGTTCACAGCCAACAACCCTTGTAATGAAAAGGGACGAGGGCCAAACCCAAACCCTGCACATCCTGCAAGCTATGGTTGTGAAATACTTTCACTCCACCATACAATAAGTGTGTGAGAAATGGCTGTGAATGGGACTCTTCTCACAGTATATCATCCAATACTTTGCGGAACAATCTTGGGAACAAACATTATTCTCCCAGGCCCTGTTGTTTTAGAGTGTACTTGTGCATGTTCGGGGTCATGACGATGATTTGTAGTGATGGCACCCTGGAAGCGCTGCGCAGCCCAATTTGTTTTCGGTTTTCCTGATTGGGAAGATTATAGGGCCCTAGTTGCGACGGCGACAAACGTGTCACCGCACATATCTCCACTCTGGCTCCGTCTGGTTGTTATAAACACACAGGGAAAACAATCGGAAACGGTTCTTGATGTTCGAGGGTGAGATTCGAATGATATGGCACTCATTTGGATGTCGCGGTGATGTATAGCCGTCGAGGGTTTTTAATGTTTTCGTGTCAAACCTTTATTTAGGGTTTGCGTTTGACAAAATGTATTTGTCTGGGAAGAGTCGCTGAGGTTTGAGGTTGCATCATCAGAAATAAAGCCAGCGGGATCAAGGACGAGCAGAGCTGGTCTTTTCCTCGTCGACTGGGTTTAAGAGATAATACATACTTCATCACGGCTAACGAAGCCTGACTGAATGGAGATGTGACACTGACCCTCTGTGTTACATCTGTCATAACATGCAATTAACATTTCTTTGTGATACGTGAAACCATCTTGATTAAAAAATAAATGGTTTGTTTTTGCCCTGGGAAAACATCAGAAGCACGATGTGTTCTCATATTTCTGTTTGCATTCAAGAAACTCTTTCTATCATTTATTTAATTGCTTTCTTTTTGTGTAGTTTTGCTGTTTCTGAGGCAACGTGACGCGTAGATGAAGTTACAAGACGTTTTCTTTTAGTTTGTCCAGATGCAGTTAGGATATTTGTGTGTGAAGACAGACCCCAAACCACCGTGTTCTCATCATTGAACATATGATATGTTCAATGATAAGAACACAGACACTAAAGCCAGCCACGAGTGTGATAGGCTGTTGGCTCCAGCACTTTTTATAATGTCTTGTTGTGTATATGTTGCGTTTCTGTCATGATCAGGGCCTCTTTCATCCATCAACAAGTCTTTGACATCGGTGCCAGGGCTGCACAGTTAATCGCAAAATAATCGGAATTGCAGTATGATTTAGTTTTCTCTCTCTGCAGTAATACTTAGATTATTTTGCCAGACCGGTTTAGGAGCATTAAGTAGCCGGCTTAGTTTAATTGACTCCTCTCTTTTCAGACAGAAAGTTTGCTGATGGAGCAAATGATCCGCTGCGGACATGCGAGCGGTCTCAGATGTCACGTTAACCTCGAGTCACCAGCGACCAACGGACACAAAATACATTTGTGTGTTGTTTTGTGGAAAACTTACGAGATATTAAAAGATGTAGACAAAGTCAGAGAGTTCAAACCGCACAGAGACAATACTGTGTCACACACATGTCTATGTATCTGCATCTGTACCTCTGTGGGGGTGTGAGGGACTCGTGAGCCTGTGTGTGAGTGTGTCTGTACGTTAGTTTGAGGTGGGCTTGGCATTTAGATTTAACCGTCAGCATCTCCAACAAACAAGCACGTTTACGCCCAGACAAACAGTTGTGTCTGATTTCTTCACATCTCCTCCGGTTGAAAGCGCTCCTCACATCTACAGTGAGACCCCGAGGCGTGATTGTTGAGGACCTACAGAATTGCACAACCACTGAAAGATCTCAGCGCTGATCAGACGCCCCTATGGAAAACTTTTTTTCACCACTTCAGTGTCGCAAACTGTAACCTTTATCTCAGGTAGCTGTGTTCTGTGAATGGAAATGATTTTGAGGTTTGGGGTGAAAAATTGCACCAGCGATCAGAGAACTAAATAAACAGTCATTCTGCTTACACTGTCAAACCTCGATTCTGTTCTCACATTAACCTCGTGTAAATATAAAGGTTTAATTAGTTTAAAGTTAATTCATTCTGTATTTGCTTCCTTATAAACGTGACTCACTCTGACCTGAAGTTTTCTGACTCGGAAAGACGGGTTGAATAAATGTCAGTCCACTGCAGAGAGTTCACTAAACTCATTAAAATTAATTTCCAGAGACACATGATTAGCATATTTCCAGGCTTCCCAGCATGCATTTCTGAGAGTTAAAATCCACAGAGAGCCTTCCTTTTTGTAGTTCGAAGGAAACATACATGATGGGAACTTGCAGTGCATCTTAACTACATGGTAAGACAAGTCCTAATTGCATTTTTTAATAATAATGACAACCATGCAAACCGCGATGGGAGTTGAATGGCTCCATTAGCAACTCCCAATGCATTATATCAGAAAAGGATAACTGTCCCTTTAAAACGGAGTAAATGCAGCAACTGTATCTGTAAGGTAAATCGGTGCAACTGAACAATTATCAGTTCAATTGATAATCTTAAGTTTATCAAGTTTAAGTCAAGTTTTGCCTTTCGTTTGACTTTCGTTCAGTTGAAGGTGCGATTTGTAAGAGTCGGCCACTCAGAACAAACAAGGGCAGCATATCATATGAGTAACTGCTAACCGTAGCTGTCGTTAGCTAGTTAGCTCAGTTAGCTCTGCAGCTAGCAAACTGGTACTGAGAGCTCGGCGGACCGGGAGAGTGTCATTGTTTACACCTCACACGGGAGCGTTGGACCAGGATGAGCCGGGTTTAGCTGGTTAGCATCAATTTTCAAATGTTTTCAACTACAATTCTTCCACTTTGCATCTTTAACTCACAGTGTTAAGGCAGCAGGGGAACATATGTTTCCAAATTTAGTTCTTTTATTTAATGTAGAATACAGACGCACAAAAACAGTCTCAAAACTGAGTCTTATAATCAACTAAATATACTAAAGAATTGTATATTTTATGTTTTTGTAGCAGTTTGCTGACACGCTGGACGTCAGTGTGGGTGGAGACTTTAACCTGAGCGCTGCAAGCGAGTGTAAAGACTCTCATTTCAAACATTCTCTGTTTCTTGTCTACATGATACAACTGATTTCACATTTGCTACATGTCAAGATTGGCATCATACTGTACCTGTTAACACACAAACGAGTTCAGAGGTTTAAAAAATAGCCTTTAGACAAAAAAGTCAAAGCTTTGGGTCGAGGCTGCTTTAAGTGCAGGTTTTGTGTGTATTTATGAGAGTCTTTGCTGATCAAACATAATCAAGCATGCTTTTTGTGAAAGACTGCACAACAATGTACTTTGTCAGGAAATTGTTGGAGATAAAACAAAACAAGAATTAATGCGCTGAGAAAAAGTCCTGTAGATTTGAGAACATTTGTTATTTCACGTATTTATCATGTCTGAATTGGCAGAGATAGTTGATTCTTTTCTTTTTTTAAATCACAAAAAGCTGTTTTAACATCCCTTTGATTGTTGATAATAAATGTCAAGAAAAACGTGTACTGTTTTGAAAATGTTAAATGTAGTCGTGCTCGGATCAGCTGGTTCTTGAAGTGCTTGAACAGAAACCACAGATTCATTACATTCAAATTTAAGTTAGTAATTTAAAACCAATTACAGATCCTTAAAAACTAAAAATTCATGGACGATCTGCGCCTGCCCGGGCGGTTTATCTAGAGTTTTCCAGGAGAGAAAGAATTACAGTAGTCAGCTGGTGATAAAAGCAGCTGCCTTTCAGTATCTGGCTTCACTCCTGAGAGGATAAAAGGCAGTTTTGGTGATTTTTCTGATGTGAAATTCAAGTCAGGATCAAAAAGCGCACCAAGGTTACTAGCTGGGAGGGTTGATGTTTCAGTGCCAGGGATTTTCAGTCGGTGCACAGCTTCTCTCTCTCTCTGGGCCTTCTGCACCAGTAATTAACCCCAGTAACTTTAATGTCAGAGGAAAGTGTCAAAGAGCAACAGCGATCATTCAGAAAAACCACAGTGATGAGAAACCATACAAATCACACCAGAACCCAGAGGAATGGTGTTTACCCAACATTAACTTTACACTCTGATCATTCAGCTGTACCTGTTATTTGATGTGACTGAATGTAAATGAATGGAGATTATGGTGGTTTTTATTTTGCCATTTCTGAGTATTAAAAACACATACCTTACCAAATAACATTAAAATATTGCAGAACAGAGTGAGCGACAAACTCAAGGACGTCTCGGCGCAAAGCTTTTGTGTACTCGCACAACTGGAGGGAGTCTCTTTGTTTTAAAGAGGTTTGACTCAAGTGGAATTCACAGCACATCTCTCCATAAGAAACTCATTTGAGATGTTCCAGCTGTGGCGTCATCGTCAGTAAACTTTAACCTGAAATGAGAAATCTCACTTCATAATTCACTTTATTTCGGTTTGTTAATTAAAATGATAGTGTCTGATTTATGTATACGTACATTTCATTTCCGGGGGAATCTGAAATGTTTTACTTTCAGCAGATTTGCTCGTAGGAACACTGCTAATTCACTAATGTCTGCACTTCTGCTACTTTTTCCATTTCTTAAAACTTGGATCTTCGGCACAGGGATTCTTTTTATTTTATTTTTTATATCTGATCCTGGCGTTTGGTGTGATCTGCTCTTAACCAGGTGCAGGCGAAACCCTACAAAAACGCATGAACCACAGCCCTACCTGCCAGGTAGAAACGTGGTAGTGATGAAATTGAATTTGCGCGGCTGCTCCCCGCCTGTGTCTCGGGGCTGAAAGCCGGGCTGTTTCATACAGTAGAAGGCTCAGGCACACAGAGATACCACACCATCCTTTACCTCCTTTGATGTTGGCGAGGCACCTGGGGGGAAGAATATGGAGAATTTGTTGATTACAGGGCCCCGTATTCAGTACACACATTGATGCTGCATGCAGCGAGCTAGTGTATAGCAGGAGGCTCGGCGTGGCAGTTTGATAGTTTGTGGTAAAAGTGCTGGCAGGGCCACAGCTCTCCTCTCTGCCTGCCAAGCCTGTGGTTTCATATTGTGATCATCAACGGCAGATGTGAATCAGAATATAAGCTTTTCCTGATCAATGTGGCCCAACATGTAGGCTTTACTCCGTCATATTTGGAGTATTGTGTGTCTCTTCGTGACCGCTTTTATCCAAAGTGCCTGAAACAGCCACGGGTGGTGCCCCTGCCCCCCCTCGGAGTCCGGCTCTGTCATTACTCACACAGGAGGTTTGCCATCTTTAAAGGTGTCTACAAAGCAAAAACTGACAGTGATAATTTTACCTGGAGAGTGTCACAATTAGCACTATACCCGTGTTTATAAGAGTCCACATTCAGTTTAGAACAGAACCAGATGTGAGTGTACAAGGTGTAAAGTCAACACTTGGTTGCAGATGAGAAGATAAAACACTCCGGTTAAATGTTGTAAGAGAGAAATTCTAAGTAATGCTGAGCTCATGTGTTTATCTTAGAATAGTGTTGAGTTGTCCCCATTTCTAAATGAAGTGCTTGTACTTTGGGGGAAGAAATATTCAGATCATTATACTAAAGCAAAAGTACTAATACTACACAGTCCTGAAGCCAAACTTTACTGAAGTAAAAGTACTTCACAGCATCATTTTTCCTGACAGTGTTTTACTCTAATATCTGATGTTTTTGGATTAATGTTACTGCTGATCTGTGTGTCACGTTTTACTGCTGTAAATGTCTTTTGCTGTGAGAAAAAGTTAACTTAAAGAGCTCAGGAAAACAGTCCTGTATTTCTCCGCCAATCGAAAAGGATCTTTAAACAGTTTTTAGCCCATAGGATAAGTTCACCCCAACATGAAAATATCTACTCACCCTCTTGCTCATAGAAAGTCAGATGAAGTTCCGTTCCCAAAACAGCATGCAGCTCTCTCCTGAACTGAAGTAGATGGGGATAACTGAAAAGTCTCTGGAAGCACCAAGATCACAAACTAGTTAGAAAAGGTGTTATTTACACCCTTTTTTAAAAAGCTGATCTCTTCACTGTAGCTGCTAAGCTAAAAGCACCCCGTCTGAAGATGGTGCACGAGCTCGACTGTGCGTCAAGAGTTTAAATAACGTCTTTTCTAAAATGAAAACAAAGTTCCCAGCTTCTTCAGTCGTTCAGGAGAAGGCTGCAACACCGTTCTGCTGCGAAGCTCCAGAAATATATTTCTTGAGCTACAAAACTTCATCCTACTTTCCATCAGCACGGGGGTAAGAAGACACATTTTGGGGTGACCTTATCCTTTAAGAAGCAGGAAAGGAAAACATCATTCTTCGGTTTATCAGGAAAATTCCAAATCAACAAACGAGGACGGCTGATGTTTCATTGTTTTCACGGGTGAAAAGTTGTGATCTGAATTCTGAAAGGCGACTTCTAACTAAAGCTGTCAGACAGATGCAGTGGAGTATTAAGTGCAATATTTGCCTCTGAGATGTGGAGGAAAAAGAAGTATAAAGTTGCATCAAAATGGAAATAAAGCATGAAGCTGCAGTGGGGTTTTACCCTGCGTGGCATCCCTGTTGGGTAACGCTGCTTTCACACAGCAGCTACGCAGCATTTCAAAGTCAATCAATGAACGGAGCGGCATGTGAGAAACATGAGCGCTGTTGGGCAACGCTGCAGCTTCACCTCAGTTTCCACAGAACAAGGCGGCAGGTGGCTGCATGAGCGGCATGGCAGAGATTATCAGCACATCTCTGCCAGGCAGATACCGAGAAAATGACTGTTAACCAGCTTACGCTACATTTCTTTGGACGCCATGAATGGGAGATAAAGATCGCTGCATCTGCTACGTACAGCGTGCCACACACAGACGCTACACCCACCCCCATCCACACACACACACTCACACACACACACACACACACACACACACACACACACACACACACACACACACACTCACACACACAGAGACACATACGCACACACCATCGCAGGGGGAATGAGTCACTGCTCCACAGCAGCGCTCTGACCACAGCTGAGTCTTGACACTTTCTCATGCCTCCAATCTATTTACCAAAGTTCAGACAGGAAGGAAGCACCTCTTAGTTTTTCCTATCATGTCGACCACTTATAAACATTGACGCCGATCAAATAACAAAACAAATACATTCATTTTTAAGTTGTGTTAAGAGAAAACCCGCAACGACAGACTGTTTGTTCCCAACTCGTCTTCCCACTTCTGAACTGAACTCGGGCCACTACGAGACGCGCGACCTCACAGCTAACGGAGTCTCGCAGAGGTATTCGACAGACTTTGATTCTCTTTCGCAGGAGAACAATGCCTCTCTGACACCGGTCCCCGACAATGTGAAGAGGAAGAAACGCCGAGGGCCAACAGATCTTTATTGTCTCGTGAAACACATTCGCATTGTTTCTGTTTCGGAGACGTGACATCAGCGGGCTCGTCACGGGACGAGCTGTGGTCGCTTATTTAGACTGAGCGAAGAGCAATCAGCACATCATTATCAGACACACAGAGCCGACTGTCTGCCTGCTGTCAACTTTATTCAGGAAATACATCTATAATAGCGAGGGTGGAAGTAACTCATTACAGCTACTCAGATTACTGTAATTAAATCATTATTTTGGAAACATGAACCTTGATTTTTTTTCAAGGCTGTAATTTTCCAAGCATTACACCATGTAATCTACTTAGTTACTTTTGAAATAATACCTGAATAATGAGTACAATTTGATTTAATGTCTAAACCTTTCATGCCTGACACACTGACAAGACCTGGACTGAGACAGAAAGCTCTTTGAATGAACGCCTGCTTAAAAAGTAACTAATACTCTGAAGAATTGTGTGTACTTTTACTTTAGTATCATTTTAACATCAGTAGTGTTCCTTGTAATTGAGTAATATCTCATTAATGTAACTGTAACTATGTAGATTTGTCAGTACTCTTTCCACAACTGTACAGCAGATAATGGACACAAACCGATCTGTGTTTATGTTTGATTCAATCTTTTTAAAATGAGCAGTTTTGTTGGGACAGTTCTCTCATCAGCGGTCAGGATGTTGGAGATTTTGTTGCAATGTTTTCGTCCCGGGTACCACAAATATTTGTCCGTACGAGAGACGTCAAATCGTGACATAAAGACCAAATTTGTTTTGCATTGGGAGTTTTCCTGTTGATACTCCTGGCCTGTTTCCCGGCGGCTGAATGAGTGATTTTTTATTTATCCATTTGGACCCGTCATCTCTTTCACCGTCTCGTCTGATGGCAGAAATCCCTTTTTGAATTGGAGGGAGTGGAAACTTCGAAACATTAAATCCGTTATAAAAACCTTTTAAGCGTGCCGAATGTTGCAGACACGAAGGTAAAAAAGAGGTTATTGGACCTCAGACTGTTTGAACGCAGGGACACGAGTTAAGTGATTTACACTCCTGTATTAACCAGACTCCGGGCTGCGGACTTCCACCCTGAGCTGGAAAAAGCAGCAGCATGCAGTAAAGTCACTGACTCATAGGAGAGGGTTTGGGATGGATGGATGGACGGATGGATGGAGGGAAGAGGGGGAGGGAGAGGAGTTTGGACCCTGTGTGAACCACTGAATTAAAAAAAAAAAGAAAGATGACATACTGCCTTATTTATCCATATGTTGCTGAATTATGGCATCTGTTTACAATCTATTTTATTTACTTTGGTGATGCTTGGCCCGGGTTGATTAACATTTTCTGTCGTGTTTGTTGTCTTCTGGAGCGGGATTTGATTGGCACTCGGTGACGGCTGTTTGAAGTGAGCGTAGCGCCGGCTTTGAAGCTCGGGGGGATGAAAGCAGCGCATCCAGATATGACTCGAGGATAATCTAGAAATGAATTCTGGCTGCCTCTGAAGGCGACCGACAGGCGACAAACATGTTACTAGTTGTTGATTAAATGTTACTTGAGATTTGGGCGATGCAAGGACGCAGAACAGAGATGGGAACTTCCAAACACACATCAGGAAATAAGTTAAATGTGTTTGTTTAATGACAACAAGCTGTGGACGTCGGTGAGCGAATAAAGAACGAGCTATCGCCTCCCATCCATCATGAGACAACGCTCCTTTTATTTACAGGCCATGCCGTCCGCAATTGTGACTTTAATTAATATTATTTATCACTGCTTCCCGTCACAGCTGCCTCCACTATACACTGACAACATCAAATTCACCAAAACATTTTCTGTGTTTTTTTCTGCGTCAAAACATGTCATCCTGTGTGAAAAAGCCAGAAGTTTGTAACAAAGTCAGGCGGCACCGTTTGAAGAACGATCCAAAAAGCAACTCTTGAAGTTCTGAAATCTTTTCTAAAAAGCAGAGAGACGTGTGTCTGCTGCAGCCGTCACAGGTTAGAGTCACTCAAGTCAATAGTTGAATAACAGGAGAGGTTCACTAATCCGTATTTAATATTCAATCTACTTGTATAAGGTCCTTCTGGCAAGTGAAAAAATATGTCTGGCTTTGACTTTTCTCTCGAAGTTAATCTTATAAACTAAATGTTTTGCATGTTAATCCTTCTCCATAAAGAATTGAGTATGTGCAGGCTCTTTGACAAAATGTTTCTGAGCTGAATATTTTGTGAGTCTTAAACGACATAAATTGGAAACACTTGAGTTGAGAAAGAAACGACTGAAATATACCCAACAAAACTTTCCATATATGTTCGTGTCGACTGTGGGAAAAAAAGATTGCATTTTAGTTAATGGTGGCAAATATCTGGGAGGGAAAACGATGTTTTATGCACGGCTTGGTGAAGATGTGTCTACAAAATTTAAATGAATGTATAAATGGACAAAACAAAGATGCAAAATCTGACACATTTTGTCACTGTTGGTTGAAAATCATGTGTTTCCAAATTTTGGTGATTGGGTTTTCAATTTATTTAATTTTTTAAGAAGACTAAACCATTTAAAACCCTGTTGGATTATGTGATAATAAAAAGAAGAAGCTGAAAACGAGGCTGATTTTTTAGCTCATGAAAAGTTGGTGTTTTGTAGATGAATTATTTTCATGTGCAAAAAGCTGTTTTGATCATAATTTGTTTTAAATCTTAAAGGTTTTCAAATTAATCTCAACCTACATATCAATGAATAGGATAAAAATAATGATAACTACATTTAAAACAATTCATGAATTACACTGTGTATAACAGCTCGAGTTTAAATGTAATTCTTGAAGCAGACGGAGGCAGTTTGCTGTGAAGCCACGGCGCCTTCGTTTCTCTGAAAACGCGGGGTTTACTGGCATCAGCGAGCTCTGTCAGATCGTTACCAACACTGACATCTACAGGCTGACGCTGATCACAAGCTCCCTCCAACACAACCCGTCACTCTATCAGATCTGCTTTCTTTTTAAAGTTTTAATACCAGTACGAGCTCAGCTGCTGTATTTGTCCCCTCTGTTCAGGACGTGGAGAGGTTGCTGCTGATGGTTTTACCCTCAGACTGTTGACAGAGCAGGCAGATAAAGCAGCCGCAGTGAGACTCATACAGTGGCTGGTTAGTGGCTGCAGTTTCCTGATCAGCTGATGAAAGTCCCACATGCTTTTATATCAGGGGATTTCAGTGACCTACCCCTTTTACCAGGCATTTCATATCAGGGGAAGTTTTAGTTTTCAGCAGTTTGAGTTTTCATTTAGTCATTTTAATCCTAGACTATAATAAATATATATTTAAAGTCCTGATGTACACTAACAAAATAGAGAAATATCAGAGGTAAGATAATAATTAAATGTAATGATTTATGGGGGAGAGAGGCACAGAGAGGCGTCTTATTGTTAGCTGTGTGCTGCCAGTTGCAAAGGAAGCGTCTGAAGGTTCTTGGCAAAGTTCCCTTCACTCAACCACACTGCTGTTTCTGCGAAATCCTGCACGCATAAATTAAACAAAACTGCAAAACATGCTCTGCCTTCACAATGAGGCAAGAAAAGCTACATTACACACTTACACTTGTTAATATACGAACAGAGGTGGAACGTGACAAAACGCTTTTACCGAAATTGTGCACAATTCTGAGAGTATTTCCATTTTTCTGCTATGTGACACTATTTCAGAGGGAAATATTGAACATTTTACTCCACTACATTTATTTGATAACTTCAGTTAACAGTTACGAGGGAGATTTCAGGATTACAATACAAAATATCACCAAGAAATAAATAATGATGTGATAGTACTGATTAAGAGATAACTTCTCAGGGGGGAATTCACAAGCCAACAGGCAGATAAAATGTATTATTCTAAAATACATTTGTCCAGAATGAACCATTTTACATAATAAGTAAAAAAAAAAAATTCAACTTAAAATCTATTTTGATGCAGATACTTTTATTTAAGTAGACATTCTTTATGCAGGACTTTTTCTTGTAACAATTCTTCTATTTCTATATATGACCCTGTCTCCTTTTAAATCTGATATTTGTGCAAAAAAGGTGTCAAGCACAATTAAAAAAAACAACCCTAATAAAATCCTTAGTAAAATAAAACATATGAATGTCACTCTGATGGAAAATATTGTGAATTGTTTTTTTCCACCTCATGCTGACTACAACCATGTTTGTGACAAAGATTCACATTCAGATTATTTAAAAAACAAAACAAAAACAAACATTTAATCTATCCTGTAATATGTATGAAAATAATCTGCATAGTTATGTCAGAGGGAAGAAAACAAACTAGTATTATCAACAAAATGTACAAAAAAAAGGACTCATTATGCAGCAGAGTGATCCACCTCAGTGTTATATATTATATTTATAGATATTATATTATTAGATTTTTATTGCTGCAGCATTTCTTGGAGGTGAAACTATTAAAAACTGTGTATATATTCAGTATATACTGTTGGGTAAATATGTAACAACTGCATTTTTTTAAATTTATTTTTTATAAATGGAACTGTTTGCAAACTATTAACCTGAACATAAGCTGTAACTGAACGCTCCATGTACTTGAGTGAATGCACCGTACTACAGAGGGTGTGAGTGTAACCAGCTGAGAGAGCTCTTCAGTATTCGCAGGCTGTGTATGATCTTCATCATGTAACATCAGAGGTCAGCACCTATCATCCTCTCATCCACAGATGTGATGTAACCTCACAGCTGCCGAGATCTCCCCTGCGTCCTGGGTCAGTTTGTACCAACTGCACAGTGAGGTGAGGTTCAGCGGTGATGGTGTCGAAAGCTGATCTCCAGTCAGCTGTTACGGGGAATGTTCAGTGATGCCGCAGGAGCTGCGTGCTACAGGGGGGGAACTACGCATGCGTCAAGGTAAAGCACCGCCGATACCAAAGATAAGGTTGAATAGTGAGATGGTTCACTGTGAGCTACTTCTGCTTTCGGGTACTAACTAGTGGCGGAGGATCTAGGAGTAAGAGTGAATGCCCTTCCTCATCTCCTTATGCTTAGCTATTTTAAAGGTGCACTGCGTAGTTTTGGGGATGGAATCGTAATCTGAAGAGAAATATCTTCTTTGACAGATTTCTTTAAACAAACTAAATAAAGAAACTATTTTCATTTCGTGACTGAACAAACTGACTGTAAAGAACAACACAATTTCATACTGTTCTACTTAAATTTGGCGGACCCTGCCACCTTTCCAGCTTCAAATTACTGCTCCAGGGACCTTATTTTCCTCTGAGAACAGCTTGTTTATTAACAGTTTGTATTATTACCTCATCAATATAGTCAATTTTAAAATTATGAGTTTGAATTTCTTCTCCAAAACTACATAGTGCTCCTTTAATAGATACATTTCTTCATATTTTTCTGCTTTGCTTCTGTGAACCCAGCTTGAATTTGGAAGAAAAAAAAATCAAAACCTGGCTACTATAAAATAGCTAAATTTTTCTTTCCCTTTTTTTAGACTGAAGCAAAATTTAATTTAATTGGCAGTTATATGTAGGCTATCGTAATAGTGGAGGAAGTTCTGAAATCAGTGCCCCATTTTAAATCACTTCTTAAGACACAGTTCTATAAGGCTGCTTTTAACACCTGATTTAGATGATTTCAGCTTTGTTTTAATAATCCAGTTTTTACTTATTTTATTTCCCTGTGTTACACTGTCTGCTGTTTTTATTTACATTTGTGATTACCATTGCAATTACTTTTTTTAAAATCAATTTTCTGATTCTTTGTTGGTATGTTGCATGTAAAGCACTTTATAACCCTAATTTTAAAAGTTCTGTATAAATAAAGTGTATATTATTGTTATTGTTATTATGATTATGTTATTATTGTTATTGCTATTATTATTATTATTATTATTATTATTATTATTATTATTATTATTATTATTATTATTACTGTAAAAAAAAAAAAAACTGGTGCCAATAAATGTCCAGCACTAGAGGTTTAACTCCAGTAAAAGTACAAAAGGATTATCTAATAAACTGAAGGTAATGAATAGGCTATAAAAGTAGTTCTACTTATTTGAAGCAGTTTCTTTAAAAAGCTGCAGCTTTTGAAGAGGTGGAGGTGATTTTATTTAGGCTTCCTTTGAGACCATTTTTGAGGGATTTAGATTGCAGAGATAGATTAGAAGTAGTTCTTTTTATCTGAAAAATAATAAAGTATAAATTAGGATACAATCACTCGTGTAAAAATATTCAAGAGGACGGTTACGCAAATGTGTGGGGACATGGGGATACCAGGAAGGCTGAAACAGGGTGTGAACCATCTTGCCATTTCCCTGAATGTTGTATCTTTGAAGCTGCTGATGCTTACGTGACTTGTAACGTACGTGACGCCGCACCAGCTCCCTCCTCTCTCCTCCCTTTGTGCAGTTGACGAGCCCCTTCTCGGTCAGGACCGGATCACACAGAGGTACGTTATGTTTCTATGACTGAAATGCTCCACAGCTGACTCTTTACTGCGCAGCTGTCTCTCTGCTATCAGCCAGTGGACTCTGCCCGTCTTATCCTCTGATTTTTAACCGATGCTGCTCGACGTGCAGCAGGGATGCTAGGCCTGCTGCTAGCTTAGTGGCTAATGTCTTGCGGTGCGGTCGACAGTGTGCTGACCAGTGCTCAGCAGTCATTCATGTAACGTTAGATCGAAATAAACAAGCTGAGCTAGCTTATGGTTTAGAGTTCTGGTCACTTTACAGGCTCCCCTGTCTGTCTGTGCCGTAGCGTTACTCTCTGGAGGCACCTGCCCGCTGTCCACCTTGATAGCTAGCTTATGCTAATCTGCTAGCAGGCGAGGGCAGAGAGATGCTGCCATTACTGCCTTCATAAACCTCTTTATGTGAGTCAAAAGGCCACTGTCGTGTTCACTGTAGAGGGAGATTACACTCTTTTAAATGAATTGTAGCTCTTACAGCTGGATCTCCCTGAATTTCACTCAGGCTAAAGTGGTGCTGAAGGACAGTGATGGAGCCTGTACAAAGTCACAGTCACACACAGTTCTCATCATGCTGTAGGATGGATGCTCTTTAGTTTGTTAATTGGTTATTTGGCGTGCCTGTTATATAAAGATGTGACCCTATTCAACGTAAAGTCAGCGAGGTTTTTAATCCAGGACACCTCAGTGGGAGACATTGCAAGATATCATGCATACAGGGCTGTCCTAGCCTTATGTCCTCTACGGCCTTTTCCTCCTGCAGCCATGTGTGAAGCTTTAAACCGACTCAGCCGCAGTTGGGTGTATTGGCAGACTGTGCGTGTGTAAAGCTGAGTGGGCATGCTGTTTGTGTATGTGTGAACACTGACTGCAGATACGTGACATTAGTCCACTTCCTGTCCAAGTGCTGCTTTATGGCCACAGCACTGGGATCAGGTTGGCTGCCCAGTGGGACATCCTTTATGATTCAGTGAGGGCTAGAGCTGAACGTGGTGTGTGCAGGGAAACATCTGGGCCACAAACGTGCACATGGATGCAGACAGTAGATGTGTTAGTCATGTTCTAATTGGAGCAAAAGGGTGTGGTTGTTATGAAAAGGTGAGGCTTCACCTTAACTTGGTTGAACAGGCTTTAAGGAAGATCTGGAGTGACTCACCGAGGTGGAGCAAGCCTTGGCTCATTCATGACATTACTTATTGAATCTCCTCGTGTTACTTGCAAACTTTCCAACATTATTGAGGACAGACGTGGCATTTAGTGGTAGAGACATTGCTTAATTTTTTCAGTTGTTATGTTTAAAAAAATAAATAATTCTGACTGTATAATAGAGATGTTAATTGAGAAATGGTAAGCCCTAAGGTTGCTCTTCACTGGGTAAACTGATCAAATTCCTGTTCTATCTACTGTCAATATGCACATATATGTTATCAATAGACCTGCGTGACAGCTGTCCCTCGATAACTGTTGTGCTATTGAAAAAAATGGAACCAGCATCTCCTCAACATAATGATGAAATAGACATGTGTTGCACAACAGGCTGTTCTTGAAAATGAAGGACAAAGAGGTGCACACATACTTGAGCACACATGAGAGCAGCCAGTCCAGTGGGTTAGCAAAGAGTCTGCATTGTGCCTCAGTCTGTGGCCCTCATTGTTCTTTCAAAACTTGGCTTCATCCACTTTGAAACATCACGTTCGATGCTTCAAAAATGACATGTACTCAGGAATCAGTGAATGTTTTGACAGTGTATTGGCAAAGTGTATCATTTGGAGGGTTATTAAAATCCCCAATTAACAGCTGAATGCAAAAATGTGACACCTGCATACAAGCTGACCTCTGTACTGCCTGAGGAATGCAAGTTTGAGCAAACGTGTGTGTGTGTGTGTGTGTGTGTGTGTGTGTGTGTGTGAGTGAGAGAGAGAGAGAATCACTGTTCAGCTTATAAAAGTCAATAACTTCATCAGATTTGTACCTTTCAAATCCATCAGTGACCTCCGGTTGCTCCCGCCTTCCTCTGCCAGCAGCACTACTGTGCTCACATCTGATCAGTCAGTCTGCTATTCTAATACAGTGTGGTTACTGTGTCTGTCCCTCTGCTGTGTGACTGGCTGTCCTGAAGCTGTAACACAGAGGGAAGACAGCAGGGATGTTATTTTTCGAAGAGCCTCTTCTATTTTTTTCCCCCCCTTTTTCTTAGTAGCAGCCTTGAACATCCTCTTTCTCTTTGCAGATAATGGCCGTACCTCCCACTTACGTTGACCTTGGAAAGTCTGCCAAGGATGTTTTTACCAAGGGATACGGTAAGCACCAAGCATACTCACTTATTTCATTAATTTTGTACAGCAGTATGAGATAGAGGAAATAGTTTTGAATCATAAATCTTAATAGTGTCTCGTCATAACATAGAAACAGCGGCAGCATGTGGTATCTACACACATGCTTCTGTTTAATTGTAAAACAGTGTTAAAGGCTTGGAAAAGGTCACCCAGAGCCACCGGAGACATAATGCAACTGTTTTCACCTGCTGGGTAATACTACTTGTAACTAACAAATTGACTTTGTGTAAAAGCTAAGCACCTTTTTAGTTATGTAAAATATTAAGTCCTGGCACCATGATAACAATCCAGACAGCGGGTTGCCTCTACCAGCTGCCAAAAGTAGTGTGGAGTTGTAAGTACAAGCTTGATTTTGCACTGAAGCCTTTTCAGTCGAGGTTTTTCTCTGTTGCCTCATAAAATAAGAACTAAGAATACTTATTGATTTATAATTCTATACATAAGAAGAACAATACCCTCTATCTATATTGCTCTTTAAGGCACTCTGGGTGATTCTTTGTACGAATTGATGCAACACTTCCTCTCAGAGATTGTGCAAATCTAGCAAAATTAAAGCAAATGATTCAAATCAGTTACTGTACCATTATAGCTCACCACTAGGTCAACCCATGAATAGATCAGAGCCTGCTGTTTGGGTGGATGTCCTTAGGGTGTGCTCTGTGCATACACACAGCCGTTCTTCAAGGGTTACTGACTTATGTCCTCTATTAATCCTCTATCAAGGGATTTCCCTGTTGATACAGCAAACTGATTCATCATTCACTGACAGCGACTGTATTGCATTGCTGTGGGTTTCAGTTAGGGTTGTTCCAATATCGATACCAGTATCGGGAGAGCTTTATTAGAAGCCTAAAATGCCGTAATTGTTATCGCGAGTACTGGGGTTGCTCTTTCCACTGGTTAATATACTCATAACAACACCGGTGCCACCAAACATTTCCAAGTGCTGCAGCTTCACATTAAAATAAACTTCACTAGCAAAACGTGAGTTGACTTTTATCATGAGGTAGGCTATGCACAGGAAATGCAAAGTGTTCGGTGAGTTTAGCACTGACTACTATCATTCATTAGATGTGCATCCGCAGAGCAAAACTACAGTCACTGTCAGCATTTGGTGACAGCAGATCAGTTTTATACAGTCTCCACAAGTAATGGAATAATAAGCAACCTCACTTAGCTCTTAGATGAAGAGCTGCATCATCTTGTCAGAAACTCCCTTTACACCCGTTAAATGATTAGTAAAATGTGACTCCTGCCACTGTGCTGCGACTCTGCTGCTGGCGCTGCTGCTGCATGGAGCAGACACCTTCAGTTAATAAGTGTGGCGTCTGTGGTCCGACAA
The DNA here is from genome assembly GCA_039737535.1 of Lagodon rhomboides. Classification (NCBI taxonomy): domain Eukaryota; kingdom Metazoa; phylum Chordata; class Actinopteri; order Spariformes; family Sparidae; genus Lagodon; species Lagodon rhomboides. Next base: position 25,530,954 of record CM077795.1, read on the forward strand.
AGTATTGGAAAAAAAAAAAGTGACAGTGTGGGCAGTATATATCAGTATATCTCTACTTTCACATGGAGCTGTGGAGCTCCCTGGGTCATGTGAAGCGTGGTTGGGTGAATCAATTAATGGCTGTAATGCTTGACGGGGCCAGGGATGGGGCTTCATGCTCGAGCCAGGATGTGTTTAACCAACCTTTTAGCTATTATTCATAATTGACGGCACTAATGTTTTCACAGAATCTACATCAAATCAATACACACATTCAGTCAGTGGCACATGAATAACTTTAAATGCACTCTGGAGGCTGGTAAGAGGATATTTTACAGGCACGAATCAATAACTTGAAATAATATGGTTTGAAATATCTATAGGGATACTTTAAGTGTGTATCAATAGAATTATAATATCAGTTACATGGTTAAGATGATAATATTAGTGATAGTATTGGCATTTAAGCGGTGCTTGTATTTTAAGGAATCTGTGCCACTTAAAGAACAGTTGCAGAGCGGTTATTATTAGATCTGTATTGTCATCTGGACATCAATTTTGATCTTTTAATAAATGTCGTCTCTTTCAGGCTTTGGGCTCATCAAGCTGGACTTGAAAACAAAGTCTGAAAATGGACTGGTAAGTCGTTGCCTGTCATCATCGGTTTATCGGAGCTGCTGCCGCACCAGACTACAAGCCGTCCTATCATAGCTTAAGAGGCCCCTGACTGATAATTAAGTGGCTGGTTATCTGATCTCCTAAAAGCTGCCAGGGCACCATGACCTCAGCTACCTGACAAATACAGTTGTTGTTTTTGCTTTAATAACGGACTTTGAGAAGATGCTGCTGCAAAACAATATTATGTTGTCTTGTTCACTATGGATTTCTATACCTTGTAACTCACCTTCAGGAAGTATGATCAGCAACATACTACATTACGTTTTCAGTCAACTGAATTTCTTAAAAAATCTGTCCTCAATTTATAGATTAATAGTTGTAGTAGTAGGTGTTAAATGCAGACATGGTGTTGGGGAAAACCCTATCATAATGTAACTGAATACTAGGTGTTAATTCCCGTTAGTAGGAATCTGATGCCAATATTATCATCTGCAGGAGTTCACCAGCACAGGCTCTGCCAACACTGAGACCAGCAAGGTAGCTGGATCTCTGGAGACAAAGTACAAATGGGCAGAGCATGGACTGACCTTTACAGAGAAGTGGAACACCGACAACACCCTGGGGACTGAGATCACCATTGAAGACCAGGTTGGTGACGGGGTGTGGTGGCCAAGAAAATCGAAAATGTGAATAAAATGTAAAAATGTGACTTTAGTTGCTATTTGCAGTAACATGTAAAGTGTAAATGTACAGAGCCAGACATATTAAAGTGTAAAGTAACAGATAAAGTTATCTATCTATCTGTGTAGTCCTTTCTCTGTATTCACTATATTTCGACATCTGATAAAATGAACTTTCTTACCTTTTCCACAGTTGGCTAAGGGGCTGAAGCTCACGTTCGATTCCTCCTTCTCACCAAACACCGGGTAAGAACAGCTGGAAAAAGGAGAAGACCATGCAACACATGTTTTAGCAGAGCCTGGTCATAATACTGCAGTTCTACCAAGACCTGTAATAATGTGATACAATCAGATCATTTCCAGGCGTCTGTAAAAACAAGGGGTACAACACTGGAAAATATATATTTTTTAGACAAAAGCATAGTTGCATGAACTATTTGCGACTAAATAGTTGCAGTCTATAGTCGTGATAAACCGCTTCTTCTTTATGAACTTCTTTTTTCTAGCTCTGGGAAATGTTTGCTTCTGACATTAACAACCTGTTATCTCTCCTTAACTTCATGCCAGCAAGAAGAGCGGCAAGATCAAGACAGGCTACAAGTGCGACCACATCAACCTTGGCTGTGACGTTAACTACGACATCAATGGTACGGCCATCCACGGCGCAGCAGTTGTGGGCTACGAGGGCTGGCTGGCCGGTTACCAGATGACCTTCGAGGCTGGCAGGAACAGGATCACCCAGAGCAACTTTGCAGTTGGATTCAAGACTGACGAGTTCCAGCTCCATACAAATGTGTAAGGCTACATGAAGCAGCAGATGGTCATGAGTAGTATGCTAGCATGCACCCTTCCATTGTACTACGTGCACTGCCTTTCTAATACACTGTTGATCCAGTGTGGCTTCTCCATATCTGCTGTGAATTTGGTGCAGTCCATACTAATTTAAATTCAGGACAGCAAGGAGAGTAAATTTTTACTGAGGGAATGTGATGTTTAAAGGTAAAGCTGAGGAGCTTTGACATGTTTGAGATGGAAAAGGCATGTAGACACACCCTTTATCTTTTAAAACTATTTTATCATGTTATGTGGTACTTGAACATAAGTCACAGGCTGTAAGTTGTAGATATAAGTGAAACAACAGTCCGGACGACTGACCTTAACTAGACAGAAGTCCTCAAACCGTTTTCTTGTCCTTGTTTGGCTGACTTACTTGTTGCCCATTTGGATATCTGCCCAGCACCCAGGTGCCTGATGGTTATTTTTACACCCAGTTGATGGGATTTGCTATATTGCAAGTGAGCTGGAGTGAGTAGTTGGCAAGCATAGACTGCCTCGCTGAAAAGCCAGACTGAGGTAGTGTCAGACACACGGGGAGGACACGGTTTAAGTCCTTTGTCCTGCTGTGCTGCTAGTCAAGCCTGTCTGTTTCAGTCTACAGCTGAAGTGTTTATGTGAGGTCAGAGAAAGTGTGGCGCAGGCTTTACATCAGTGACACGCAAGGAAGGCTTTCTCTTTGTTTACAAAACACAAAACCCTAATTTATCCCTTTGAGGGGGAATATCACCTGTCTTATCTGAATATTTACACTACACATATTCTCATCTGTTTGTTTTCAGAAATGATGGCACTGAGTTTGGTGGTTCTATCTACCAGAAGGTGAATGACCAGCTGGAGACAGCCGTCAACCTGGCGTGGACTGCTGGAAACAGCAACACCCGCTTTGGCATCGCTGCCAAGTATCAGATTGATTCTGATGCGTCCTTCTCTGTGAGTAGTGTGTAACCTGAAGTAGTTGTAGTAGTGGAATAGTAACATCTTGCACCACTAAAACCAGAAGTTAAGAGTCATGCAGTGCAAAGGCTCAGAGGCCAGTGAAACCAGCTGCTTGAACCCAGGCTGAGGGGAAATTGGATATGGAGACATTCTGGGTGTCTTTTATATGAACTAAAGACGGGATGCACTATGACTAGTCAAGATGTCGCTCAATTAAAATCTAGGTCACAATCTTTGCTGAATGTCCTGCCTAGCTGGCCAGCTTGAAAGAATGGAGAGGTCTGTGTGTTTGCATCACGTTCATTTGGGCATGAGAGAAGCCTCAGCCAAGCCAAAACATCCAATGGGAGGAGTCTGTCATCTACAGACAGGCCCAGGCTTATTTAGTCTCGTCTATCACATTAGCCCTTAAATCCCACTTCAACAGAGTTAATTAGTGTGAATGGTCTGTTAGTGGAATTATATGTACTTTCTAACAACTTTAAGTGTGCCAGTCTGAAGTGAAAATGTTTCAGTGGTAGCACTGTTGACTCACAGTATCAGTTTCAGAATGCGATATGAATCACAGTTAAGATTTTTATTAACGTTTTACTTGGAACAGGCGATAATATACCTAGCAGTGGCATAATAAATGTATCTTTTGGTAAAACGTGTTTTTCACTGTATGATTTTTATCTGTGGTTCCCACACAGGCCAAGGTGAACAACTCCAGCCTCGTGGGTCTGGGCTACACTCAGACTCTGAAGCCAGGTGAGTAATTGGATATAACTTGCGTGTCTAGTGCTTGAATGGGTGTAAAACACTGACCATGTTGACAAAGATCATAATATTTTAACATTTACTTAATTAGCCATTAATCCAGAATTGTATAACTTAAGTAAATTTAAGATATCAGAGTGCTTTTCGTTTAAGGGCACAATGTTGGTAAGCACATTAGTCACATTACAGGATGTGCAGTGTCAAGAGAGTCAAATTAGAAGAAATCTGTCGGATAAGAGATAATTTAGTCAGATTGGATTCTTGGAAACATGAAAGTCTGTTCCTTGTGAGTGTCGTTCAGGTGAAACACCAATCATTCTTGATCAGTCTATCAAATAAAGCAACTCCTGCTTTAGTTATTTCAGAGAAATCGCAATGTAATTTCTTTTCAGTATCGTGCAGCCATAATTTTTCTTTTTATATACAAACATGAGACTGCTTGTGAATGCATGTTACTGAGGATATTATTCAATTTTGATAGCCAGATAGAAATAGAACAGTAGAGTTGTGATGGGCCATTTACAACCAACAACCACATTTTCTCCAGGGTAAAATAACAGTAGCATTACATTACATTACAGTAAGATGTGGTTGTAGTTGAAAGCTCGCTGTAAACTAATGTTGGAGGATAGCGGTAGGGTGTTCAGTAAACCAAGACTGGAATATAACAGTAAGCAACATTTGTAGTCAAAAAAATTATATGCACTTCCGCATTAATATATGTGGCATAGCACAAAATCCTGGACCCTGTACATGGGCATTCTCTGTGGTCTCCTTTCTAAAACATTAGCTATTCATTCTGTTTATTCTTAGTCCCCTTTTTTCCTACAACCATACACCCATAATAAAAATCCCCTCTTCTATGCATGGCTCATCCCGATCTATTTCTGCAGGCATCAAGCTGACCCTCTCTGCTCTCCTTGATGGCAAGAACATCAATGCTGGTGGCCACAAGCTTGGTCTCGGCCTCGAGTTCCAGGCATAGGAGGATGAGACAGATGGCTTTCCGGTCCTCCCAGCGCACACACACATTCCCCACCAAAAACAAAACAAAAAATCCAAATCCTTTATTGATTAGGCTAGCCCTCACAAAACCCCCATTTCCCCCCTAGATATGCAACAGCTGGAAGCAAGACAGCATAAAGGTCAAATCGTTCACGTGACGATCTACCCACTTTTAAAGGACCATTTTAAGGGAACATTATATTTTGAAAATATAGAGCCGAGTTCAGAACAAAACTACAACTGTAAGTCAGAAAGTTTTTTCTTGAATTGTTCAGCTTGCAAGGGAATGGTAGCTTCGGTTCATCCATGTTGGCCTCACTCTTTGTCATGTCACTACAGTCATACACAATGCTTTAATTTTGTGTGTCTCTCTGCTTTCCAATGCAGATAAAAGGGAAAATCAAAACTAGTTCAGCCCAAAATGCATAATGGGCTCGACACAGTGAGGGTACAGTTGAATAGTTACACCACCAGATGGTGCTGTTGCATAGCACCATTAAGCACTCCTTGCTCAAAAGTTGTAGTGGTGAAGTATGTTTTTATTTTCACACATCTGCACCAGAGAGCTCTAATGTCTGTCTTGATATATTATAAAATGGGATGGGTACAGTAGTTGTCCCTGATGTAAGCAGCTGTCAGTAGCTCTAAGAGACACTACACCCCAATGTGTACATTCTGTGTTTGTCGTCTCACTTGTTTATTGTGTCTGTGCATTTGGTGTGAAACATGTCTTTTGTTACATATAGCAAAATGAATATTATTTTATTGACAGTCTTGCATAGTTTAATCCACCTTTAAAGTCTTACGAAGGCAAGGACTTGTCAATTCTTTGTGGAGCAAACGGAAGGAAACCTATCATACACACAGTTGAACCTCTCTGCATGAGAGTACTTCTGAAAAGGATGATGAAATGAATAAATATAGTGGATGGGAAATGGTAGTCTTCCACAACTGGTCATGGGAATCATGCTTAGTGTACTTGACAGTATTGTTATTCCCTGAATTAAATAAAGAACATCTTGAACCAGTTTCTGATTGTTTGTTCATTTGACTTTTTACCTGCATCTTATAATGATGACTTCATCCCATGTTTATTTAAATACAACATTTAAAAATAAATATACTGTCATCTGACATCTGATTATTGTGTTCTGAAGCAGAAAATTGAATCTCACATTGTTAATCTTCATTTCTACAGAATATTAGACATTATTGAAAAGGACATAACTCAGGACGATATCTTTAAACTACTTCAATTTTAACTTCAAACAAACTGTCCAAAATCGAAAAATTACAATACCATCAGACAAAACTGACAGTTGACTAGATGTTAGGAAAACGTCCACAGACCTTGAGCATGTTTCAAGATCATACCCCTCCAAACCCATTAGAAATGTATCTTATTTTAATGTTAAAACACTCTGATCATAAGAGATTTAATGATGAGTTAGAACCAAACTGGGGTCTAATTGAGCTTAAACAAAGGTTAGGTCATTTGAGTGAGTTTCTGGCAAACAAAATGAATATGAATTTAACACAGTCTGTAGTGTAAACAATTCAACAATTGTAAACATTTGCTGAAAATGACAAAATATAGGAACGACCATCTGTTCCTATATTTTGTCATTTTCAGCAAATGTAAGGGTTAAAAATGTCAAAAAGCTATTGACTGATATTATTTATGTCATTTCTTTTTTCATTGCTAGCTTTAAATGTTGAATAATATCAATGATGTATGAAACATGTTGACTATTTTAAAGCTAGGGTCTACATTCTTGGAGAGCTAGCAAGAGAGCTAACAAGATTTCAAAGTGGCATCTCCTCTAAAGTTCCGTCCCCCCTCCCTATCCCGTCAGTGCTCCGTCCAAAGCCACGCCCCCACAAACTTGAAAGCGCATCTGGCAGTGGGACTCAGCCGGGAGAAGGAGAGCCGACAAGTTGGCAAACCTTACATATTTCATGAAAATAACAAATCCCCCCGAAACAAAAAAATAAAATAATTACCTGTCCAACAGAAAGAGAGCAACCTCTGCATTACTTTTCAGGCCCGTCACATGCCCCAGTTGTCTCCACCACTCAAACGCAGCACCGATGTTGACTTGGCTCCGACTTCTTACTTTATCCAGAGCCTTTTTCGTTGCACCCTTTTCTGCCTCAGGCTTTCTTTTCCTTGCCATTTTAGCGGGGTGAGTTGGTAGAAGTAACGGTGGCTGCATTTTCTCTGCCATTGTAACCAAATGAACTCCGTATTCCTGCAGAGGAGTGTGCTGAATATTTCCGGCATCAGTGAAATCGGAGGTGTGCACGCGCGGAGGAGGGCGGGACATGAAGGCGTCTGACCAATGAAGGCATCTGACCAATCAGTGCTATTCGGGCTGGATAGCACTGATTGGTCAGCTTTTACTCAGTCATGCAGCTGCCACAGAGGTCTGATTATTTTCGCTCCTTTTTCTGAATACATAATGTATTGACAACTCTCAGGACAAAAGGACCATTTCACCCAGTATAACAAAATGTGTTTCTGAACAACATCATAGACCCTAGCTTTAAGGTTTGTCATTAAATAATTATACTGCATTGCTTCACTAATGGCTGGGAGCTAAACTGTGTCCTGCACTGCCTTACTAATGTTTGGGAGCTAAACTGCATTGCTGGCTTTAAAAGTAAAATAATACCAATGATGTATGAAAGATGTGGAATATTTTGAGGTTAGTCAAAATGCTGCTAAACTGCATGTATTCACTAATGACTAGGAACTTAACTGCATCCTGTATTGCTTCACTAATTGTTGTAACACACTCAGTTCTCCCCATGGGGGTTAATAAAGTATGTCTCATTACGATTCTGAGAGTTAAACTACATTTTTGTACTAATACCTGGGAGCTAAACTGCATTGCTGGCTTTAAAAGTTAAATGATACCGATGATGTATGAAAGATCTGGAATGTTTTAAGGATTGTTGAAAGGCAGCTAAACTGCGTTGCTTCACTAATGGCTGGGAGCAAAACTGAATCCTGCATTGCTTAACTAATTTTTGTAACATGCAATTTTCCCCATGAGAATTAATAAAGTATTTGATTATGATTCTGAGAGCTAAACTGTATCGCTGTACTAATACGTGGGAGCTAAACTGCATTGCTGGCTTTAAAAAGTAAATACAGACGATGTGTGTAAGATATGGAATATTTTAAGGTTTGTTCAAAGGCAGCTGAACAGCATCAGTTCGATAGCTGGAAGCTGAACTGCATTGCGGGCTATAATTTGTATAAATAAGCAGCTGGAGAAGTATGAAGAAAACATTGCATTGTAAGGACATGCTTAGTGTTATGGCTGAAGCATTCACAACAAAAACAACAGTGTCTCAGTCCTCATGATTCCACTCTTAATAACTGACTCACACCCACACAGTCACTCACACACAGTCACTCAAACGGTCAGTCATACTACGTAGCTGTGCTAAACAACCACGCCTCTTCAGTTACTCACGCATCAAACATGGCGACGTGCAGGAAGATGGGGCGAAGCAGGAGAAGCATTTGGGCTCTTTTTCTGGTCATTTTCCTCCAAGTGTTAGCCAGGGGCTGCCTGTCACTTCCACTGGATGTCGCGGCGCCAGGTACGTTTTACAAATCCGAGATAATTACTCGTTTCTAACCAACTAACAGGACTGCTAGCTGCCTAGCTAGTGTCAGGTAGCTAACGTTACCGTGGCTAGCCGGCTAATACGTCGTGCTAGCAAACACAGTGTCAGGTGAGCGGACGTTGACAGCCTGTGTGTGTTTACCGGAAAAGTCATTAACCGTATTTTTGTTTTGCTGGAGTAATTCTGAAAGCATTACAGTGCAGTTCAACGAAGTATTTTACCAAATATAAAGAGTAAAATGAGGCTTGTGTGAGCTCCGTGGTCGTTTTGAAATGTGCCCGTTGCGTCACTTTAAATAGAATCTAAAGGTCTCACGTCAACGTCAGACGTTTATTGTGCATTTATTTCTGATCTGCTTAAAGTTGCCTGACTTGGTGTTAACTGTGTTGTATGTAACTCCACGAAGTCTAAAGACACTTCATGTTCATAACAAGCATCACGGAAGAAGGAAGTCTCTCGCTCTCTCTCTTTTTTTTTTTTTTAAAACAAACTTCAAGCTGGAGGACGAACCCTGTCGTAAACCTCTGCTGGAAATACTTTTAGTCTCACCAGTCAACTGAAGTGTCCCAGGTAAAATGGCGGTGTAGTTAAAGGTCCTACTTTGCGGTGCCCTGCGGGGACTCCTACGCAGCAATGATTTATGGTGGCTAGATAAAGTGACTTGTTCCAGATGTCCTTGTCATATATCTGAGCTGTTAATGTACCCCCTGTCAGCCCAGTCCAGCTCCACTGTTCATTAAAAAAAAAAAAAAAACCCTTTTGAAGTTTTACCATCAAGGACCCTGAGCCACAGTAAAAGTGCTCTCTGTGACAACCAGCTCTGTCTTGCGTTAATGGACTTTGACTGTGTGTACTTTATTGACTTAATTATGCTGAGATAAGGTCAGTGCGGTGTTGATTTCATGGCCTGTTGTCTCTGTGCTTTTCAAATAAAGATTGGGTGTCTTACAGCTGCATTGGCGGTTGTCAGGTTGCAGCATTGTGTTTGCTGGGAAAGATCTGTCTCTTGTCTCTGGCCTATTTCTTCGTCATAGCGTGACTGTACCATGCCACCATCTCATCGTACTCTCTCCAACAGCTTATCTCTACATGCATCACTGTGACAAAGATGCACGGATAGAGCAGAAAGACATACAGACAGGCACTGTAACCCTAACCCCTAGTTAGGAGCAAAAATGTTAATGAATTTGCTATTTTCTTTAGAAGTGATTTCCATGAAATATTTATCCAGAGACATCAAACACATTGACCTATTCATGTGATGGGCAGGTCATGCCAATCAAGAGTTGTCGCAAGTCTTGTGATCGGTCATTAGTGATGGTGCTATGCCATCAGTATCCCCTTTTAGCCTGGGATCACATTGGTATCAGACAGCAACATTTACTGCTCTTCTGAATCATTTTAGATTACATTAAGTATGGTTTTGTTTCATGAAATCATATGTGCACATATCATTTATGTGCTGTCCTATACTGCGAATGTCCCTTTAGGTTTTATTCTTGTGTGATTTGTCAACATTATGTGAAGAAATCTTTTTATACAAAGGCAGGATGACTTTAGCTCAACTAAATACTTATTTATATTGAAATACAAACAGCAAATGACAGCTGTGCAGTTGTCCATTTGGATGGCAGATTGTTCAACATGCACAAGCCCAAATTTACCAGCATAAAGTTGGTATAGTATGGGTTTAATCTGAATAAAACAGACCCCATAGCAAAAAGAGTGAACGATTAGCAAAAATGGAGACACATCTGCCATTACGTTCATGATTTAAGGATGTATTATAAACGTACTAGAATATTAAGACATCTGTCAAGTATGATCCAGCTGCTCTGTCTTTAAGGCTGAATATTTCACATGCAAGTTCATGCAGCAAAGCCTGTATCTGTGGCTGCCACAAAAGATCTTCTGTTAGTGATTATTTATGCGGGCCATGGCCCGTGTGTATGAATAGTCCCTTTCTTCTCTTGGGGACGTCTTACGCCATGCCTCAAGTCCCTAGTGTTCTGCTCCCGTCCCTTCCTAAGCAACGCCTCCTAGTCCCACAGGATGAAATAATGTTGACACTTGTTGGTTAAATGGTGTCATTGATTCCGGAAAGGCTGGTCAGATGCAGCAGACTGGGTTCAGCTCTCGTTTAAAGACACAGTCAGGAATTGAATTCAGCTCTAGAGATTCCTGCCAATTAAAGTACTTTATTTTTAAGTATGAAACTGAAATGCTACGTTTATAAACCTAAACAGGCTAAAGAAATTGGAAAACCTGGCTGACATGGGCGTATATTCAAATCTGCCAGACAAAAACATCCATCATCCATCATTCACCAAATCAAACAAATTATAAATTGCTTTATAATTCCAGCTGCAGTAATCACCAATTATTTTGATAATTGAGTAATTGTTTCAGTTATTTTTCAAGCAAAAATGTCAAACATTTGCTGGCTTAAATGTAAAGATTTGCTGCTTTTCTTTTATGCTAGACAGTGAAGAGTCTTTGGTATTTGGACTTTTAGTTGGACAAATGAAGCAAATTCAAGACGTCACTTTGGGATCTGGGACATTGTAATGAGTTTTTCAGTGTTTGAACATTTTATATTTTTCATCAGTTAATCATGAAAACAATCGGCTGATTAATAGATAATGAAAGTAATCGTTACATGCAGCCCTATTTATAGCATAGTAAAATATGTAATAGCACATCACAATTGTGTCTTGAAGAGAAGTTTTGTCACAACATAGTTTATTTTCAGTCACGATAATGTGAGGAGAGAAAGTACAAAGATCTATTTTGCATCTCCTTGATTGAGAACACATATCTTCTTGAATTGATATGTTCATTGTTTAAATGACTATTTCTTCAATCCTAATGTCTTGCATTGTTTTTTCTTCTTACATGACATGACCAGGCAAAGATCCTGGAGAAGAAGTAAATCAGAACACAAGTGACACTCAGCCTTTGACACCTGAAGACAGTCCTGCTTTACCGGAGACTAACAACCCTGCAAAACCCGCTGGTGACTCCACACCAACAAAAGCAGATGCTCCTACAGAAAAGCCTACAACTGCCATTCAAGCAAAAGATGAAAGCAAAGAAGTGAAAGAGGAAGAGGAAACGCATCCAGAGACCATCATTAACATCGATGTGAAGGACGGGGACACAACACCAGATGCAGATAAAGCAGATAATGAAGATAAAGCAGATAAAGCAGATAATGCTGATAAAGCAGATAAAGCTGACAAAGCAAATACTGCAGATACGGCAGATAATGCAGGTAAAGACCACCCAGTGGAAGCTGAGACAACAGAAGAGCCTGTTGCTTCTGAAACCACTTTAGCCTCTACTCCAGAAGCTCCCTTCACCTCTGTCAAAGCCCCTGAACCAGACAAAAACGATGAAATGGAAGAGCCAGAAGCAACTGGCTCTGACTCCAAACCCTCCAACGCACTGAACCCGTCCACAGAGCAGGACATTGACCCAGACATGCTGCCAACTACTGACAAAGGACCAGCACCTAATCTTGATCCGGATGATTACGAAGACGAGGATGATGAGGATGACAGTCCCTATGTGGACAACGAGGACACTGATGCTTTGGACAACAGGTATGAGGGCAATGATGTCGGCAAAGACCAGCCTGTGAACAAGCTGCAGCAGCCGGACGGGCTGGAGCTGAACCGTTTCAAGGAAGCAGACAGCTACACCACAGAGGATGAGGACTCCCACTTCTTCTTTCATCTGGTCATCCTGGCTTTCCTGGTGGCAATCGTCTACATCACCTATCACAACAAGAGGAAGGTGAGTATTAGCATGACTGTTCAGGATGTAGAGGCCAGAGGTGATGAGGCAGCCTTGTTTGCACTGGACTGATATTACATCAGCTGTGATTTGTGATGCTTGTGGGGACAACATGTGATTGTAATCACCAGATTCTTTCTTTTCTGATTTTTGTAAATTGCAAAGTTTATATTCTTGTGGAAAAACAAACTAGTGTTGAAGCTATTAATAGTGACATTGTTGGTGGTTCATTTGTTAAGAGCTTATCCAATCAGACAAATTTGTGGTCGTTGAGAGTTTAATTGTTTTGATGGATTGCTCAGGAAAATGATGCATTAAATTTCATCTTCGGCACAGGACCTCACATTGGACACTTGGCATTTTTCACATTTTCTTGACACATTATTGACATGAATCTCAAGTGACCACTTGTGATCACGTCTCACTTCCTTGCTGTATATGCAAATAAAATCTATTTTTGCACAAAGAAAGAAATAATTAAATGCTGAACATACGCTGAATTTACCAGGAGGCCAAAAAAATTTAGAATTGTCAGAGACAGCGTTTCTTAAAGTTTTTCCTAGCTCAGTGACTCACAAAACTGAGTGATTTGGGAGTCGAACGAAATGCCTTGTTCCATTTGTTTGTTCTTTTCAACATGTGTGTTGTTGAATATATGATCATATGTGGTAGATTGTCAGTAATCTGGTGAACTAAAATGGCGTGCATTCTTTTCTTTCTTTGTCAAATCTGTAGAGGAAGGTTTTTTATTATATATTATGCTGGCCTCATTTACATTTGGGTTTTACAGCTGAATTTAACAGTCCAATTATGTAGTCTTTCATCTGTTCTGCTGGACTTTTAGCCAAGAAATATTCTTACTTGATCAGCACTTGCACATCTCTCCGATTAATTGGATTTCCATCTGCATTTTTTCTTCTTTTTTCTTCTTTTCAGATCTTCCTCTTGGCTCAGAGCCGACGCTGGAAAGACGGCCTGTGTTCCCGCAACACCGTGGAGTATCACCGCCTGGACCAAAACGTCAACGAGGCCATGCCGTCCCTCAAGATGACCCGAGACTACATCTTTTGATCCACGTTAAGAAGAAACGAAATGTCCAGACCTGCACAGAGCCTGTTGGCCTTGCTGCCTGGCCGGTCGCATTGTTGAGACGCTGTGCTTTGTGATGGAGCTTGATTGATGCTTTCTCCTGCTTTGCAGGCCAACTGAAGGGCAGAGGGTGTTTTGTCTTTGGGATAGAATTATGTTCTCTTCAGGACTTTATTGCTGTCTGCATAGAGAGATTTTTACTGTTTATCTGTTATTCTTATTTGTTATATTATTTGAATTTTATTTGTCATTTTCTTTTCTAAATTAATAACTTCTTGGGATTTAATATTTTTGTTTATTGGGAGTCTTATATCTTCTCTTTTTTTGGGAGTGTTTCAGCCTTATGTCCCCTCTACACCTGTTTTTGTTTTGCCTCTTGCGTACGGTCTTAATATGTTTAATAGTCACCTTGAGAATAGGAAGAATGACATGTTGTTGTAACTTAGGTCAGAATATAATGCTAAATTATAACAGTTGATTATTAACCCCAAGATTAACAACAGACTTTCTCTCAGCAGTTAGCCAAGATATGAAGTGACACACGAAGCAGCTGCTTTTTAAAGCACTTGTTGTTGTGTCATGTGTACTTTTGTATTGTAACGTGTGAGTATGCAAAAAAGCAGCAATCTAGGAGAAGCTGATATATACATATATATAAGCAGTCATTCCAAAACCTGTCCACCGCTCATGTTGAAATGGTCAGTCTGACACTGTTTCAATACTCACTTTTTGCTGCATTTCTGCACTTTCCTCTCTGACAGCGAGTTGACACATGTAACGCTGTAGTGCCCACATAGCCCCGCCTCCTCCAGAAGTAAATCAACACAGGCCCTGTCCAAACCTACACAGGTATTTCTAAAAACAAAGCTTTTTTTATGCGTTTTGGCTGGTTGTACTCACAGAACCGCATTTTAGGTTGCTGAATATGGGTTAAGATATTCAGCAACTCGGTTTTCAGTTTTTATGCATACATGTTTATCAATGTATGTAGCATCATTGGTAAATGTGATGTCAGAGTATGTGAGTTTGTACAGGGACACGATGGGTGAAATATTGTTTAATGTCATATTTTGAAAGACACAAACAGACATTGATTATACAAGAATTGGAAAGAGAGACAAAAACGGCTGCTTGCAATGTTTTGCTGACAAATCATCCAGAGTTTCTTTGAAGAGCGGTCACATTTTTCTGCCTTGTTCATAGTAATTTTGTAGCTAAGCAACCGACCGGAGCATACAACCTAATTTCTGTTTACAGCGGCACACACATGCATGGTGTACGTGAATGGCCATGGGATGTGCATTTTGAGGTGTAATAGTATGGATGGAGATTATTTCTGAAACAATGTCAAAACGCTCTTCTTGACGGATTTTTTTTTAAAACCCTGTTTCTAAAAATACCTGTGTACATGTGGACTAGGCCGTACAGGCTTTTGTTCTTAACACACAGCACATAAGCCTAAAAAAGATTAAAGATCAAAAATTTGATGCCCTCAAGGTTAACAACTTATCCCTGTCGTATCAAACATGGTACTGAATATCAATATTTTTCAAAGTAGTGAATCAGAGTTAGAAATTCCAGTGTTGTGACAGCACTAAAAAACTTGAAAAAGTGATTGTGTCATATAAAAATAATAAGACCATTCTTTTACCTAACAAAGGAAGAAATCACACTTTCAAACAAATTTGAAAATGTAGTTTAAGTTTCTCAAACTGTTTTACAATCACTTATATTTTCTGTGACACCTTTGCAGAAACTGCATAACACCCTTCTTATGTTCCATTATGTAAGGGATGTAAAATCTCTATTACATGTTGGGAAATGAAGCTGCACATTGAGCATTAAGTCAAGGAGGTGACTCCTCCTCAGGTGAGGGGTCTGTTCTTGTGCTAAAGCCATTTAAATGAAGATGGATCCTGTATATTGATGAGGTTAGAATGTACTTATATAAAGTATGGGAGAAGCTTTTATTGCCAGACTTTTTCCTCGTTCATCAGTTTATATTTGCCTAATGGTACCTGTTTACTTCTACTGCCCAGATTTTGCTATGCAGAAATCCTGGGGCTGGCCCTCTTTGTTTTATGACTTCGGTGAAGTCTCTATCAATCAGTTATGGTCCTCGTCGTAACGGCTGTGTAGCCTCATGCTCACACGAAACTTTTGATTTTTATCAGAGTACAGTTTGATGGACTGGGATCTCTGTTTATCAGAAATGTTTGCACGCTGTGTGGCCTGATGTTCACACAAGCACCAAAAAACGAGAGCAGATCACATTGTTTTTGTGTCACTCGTTCTTGTGACTCTTATTCATCACAGCCCCGTGTTGTTTTTATGTCTGTCTGTCTGTCGCCGTCTCATGCCTTCAATTGAAATGCCATTACTAACACATGTTCACATATTATCAGTCTCTTGTCGCCTTCGGCCAGTTGTTTTCAGCTGTCTCGTCCTTATACAAGGCACACATTGGGTTGATAGATAAGATGATTTGCACTGTGCTGTAAGGTCATACTAGCTTGAATATGAGGGGAGAAGTAGTCCTGTGTTAAGGTGATTGATCAACACTGCTCTTGCAATCAACAGTAGAAGCTGTACAATCTCTTTTTTTTTGTCAATAAAGCACAAATTGTGTACGGAGTCCTCCCCGAGTCTTTCTTTTTGTGGTTGATGCTTTTCTTTAGGGATGCAATGTTTATAGATATCAAGGGTGTGATTCATGTCTGAGGAAAATTCCCAGTTTCACATTTATAATCAGTGTTGTAAAAAGTACTCAAAAGTCATACTTGAGTACTTGACATATTGTTGTAAAATATTACTTGTCATCAATAAGAATTGTACTTTAAGCACCTGATATTAAATGTACATAAGCATCAAAAGTGATTATCCAGAATTAAATGTACTTAGTAACTATGAAAAATACAAATAAAAATAAATTCCACAATAAATTAAACATACTTCAAACTTTGGCTCCGATGCCGAATGCAGTATGTAAAGTAACTAGTGACTTCAGTTATTAAATACATAGTGGTGGCTCCTTTTTAAACAAAAATAAAAGTCAGGTCAAAGTATGGTTTTAGTAAAAAATAGAAACAGATGAATTGAGAGCATCTCTTGTGCTGGTGTTACGCCCTTCAGTGGATCACATGCTGTTTTGTAAGCGTTGATTTAAATGTGAAATGCCCCTTTTCCTGCTTTTTGTCTATGGTTTACACCACATTAAAACTCAGTGCAGCTGAGCCTTTACGGTTTCAAAACCATGATGTTATAAACCCCGGTTATTAGTAAAACGGTTAACCACTGCATCCCTGCTTTCATGTTTCATGTGATCATTAGATAGAGACACAGAATTAATCCACATCACAGGGCCTTGTGTTGTCTGGCCTTTGAAATAAATGTCCAGCGTAACTATGTCAGCATCAGTATTTAGACTGCACAGTCTGACGTCCTTTGAACGTAATTGTACCTTTTCATCATGACAGCCACATACTGAGCTGGAAATGTGTGGTTATCATCATCAGATTTTAGAACAGACAGATCTACAAAAGGTAAAGTGAATTTTCTTTGTAAAACAGATATTTTTTGACATTTGATGCAGCTTTTAAATTTACATTTCATACTGAATACACAAAAACTGAGCTGTTAGTTACGTTGTCATTACCTGTCTGCAAGTGAGATGACCTCACTTCCTGTATTACATCTTGCTTTCTTTCATCTCCTTATACCACACAGGCCTACTGTGAGCTTTTGCACATTTCATGGGGAACACTTTCCTGCACACAAACATATTTTCATACATATTTTATTGTCAGTTTTCTACTTTTCCTGGCTTTTTGCTTTGAAACCTGATTCAGATGAGTCAGACTCCGGTAACAGGAGTTCTACGAGGACAAATAAGTAACTTCCCCACAAGAGGGCAGTATGCACACACATATAACTGATCAGATGAACGTGTGTGTTTCAGTTATCAGATTTTCTGCTGTTAACAGATTGAATGATGGTTGACTGTTACCACCTACTGTGTATGACGCAGGGCTGCAAGCACGTAGGACTGTGAAGGGAAAAAAAAGTAATTTTGCAATTGGTTTTCCACTGCATTTCCTCTCAGTCTGACACGAATAACTTATCAACTTAACAAAGAGGAATTTAATCTGGAAAACTTTTATACCTTCCCAATGACACACAGTGGGAACGATATGAGCCACGATTACCCAGAATCTCCCAGAACCAGCGAAGGGAGGAACACTGAGCCTCTCTCTCTCATATTCAGAACCTTTAATGTCACAGCAACACCACTGAGATGGGTTCTCAAAACAGCAAAAAGTTTTTTTTAAAAAAAAGTTTGTCATGGTGTGTCTGTCTTTTAAACAGCAGAGAGTGACAGGACAGATGGAAGCAGACGTCAGACCAAGTTTGACGTGCATAGCCTCGACTGTCAGGTTGTGATGAATGGCTGCCACAGTCTGTTCCTGCAGCAGATTTAGTCTTAATGTGTACAGTTACAGTGAATACACCAGGGACAGTTTTAAAAGCTCACTTTAAAGCTATTTTGTAACAATTCTCTACTGTGCATAGCTAAAAATATACCCCAACTAAGTATCTTATCTTATCTCCCAGCTAGCAGCCATGCTGTGAAAGCACAATTTTTCAAAATAAGATGAGGACCCTTATTCTGAAATGAAACAACTTTAAAGTGGCACAAGCAGGAAGGTTTGATAAGGCCCACCAGATAGAAAATTACAATATGAATCTTTGTTTATTCTGCTTTACTTTTGAGGTTAAAATGCTTCTTAATTATGTATGATTCCTAATAATTAATATTTTAAATTTTTTTATTATTATTATTTTTAATCTGAGTATGGTGGACAGAGCGACATTTTGTCCAGGAAGTCAGTCAATTTAAGGTCCTTGTGATCGTTGTAATACGATGGCCCTTAGAGGCCATTAAAAACAAATTGAAAGATTATTTTGGCAAAACATTTTTTCACACATTTTTTAATCAGGCTTAGAAAATGGGTCACTTGAATTCTCACGTATACAGAAGCCTCTCGGGACTTTCGTATTTCACCATTCACGATTCACACAATCATCTTGATTGGGTAGAATATAAACTAAGTTACAATAAAAGGTCACAACTAGTACATATTAACCCTTTTAAAATGTTTTTTTCTGTTCCTGTGGGGTGGACAGAAAATACTTCCATTCATCCATTTATGTTCACTCCTATATTGAATTGCCATTGTGTTAGTTTTGTTTGTTTGTCCTCCATAAGAAGTGGTCTAACGTTAATGGTTTACAGCGTAAATACAATCTGAATCTGCATCTGTGTGTCACAGATCTGACCTCTTCGCCTCTTTTCAAAACATCCTGTTTCAAGACGGCGAACTCCGACCTGCTCATTCATCACAAGCCGCGGCGCACAAAAGCATCAGCCAGGTGCTTTGACTGTAAAACCCCGTCGATGAAAAAGCAGGACGTGATGCCGCCGGGTGCGTGCCATCAGCAGATAAGACCACCAGGCTTTGTGGATATTTGTACAAAGTTATGCCTGAGAGACGGCAGCAAATGAAACCCACCGGCTGGAAAAACTCACAACTACTTTTGATCACCGAAGGGTGAAGATCGTGACAATAGGTTATCTGGTAGCTTCTGAAAAAGGGATTTTCTGACGTTCATGGAATATTTCTCGAGAGACCAACATCCTTCAGTTGAGTTTTCTAAAAAATATGAAGGAAAGCTCACTTCAGAGCCTGCTCAGCCTGATTTGTTTTGACCTTTGTATATTTTTTTAAAGATCTTCAGGCATGAACCCGCTTTCATAATGGATGCCACATGTTGTAATGAAACCCAACAAACCAAAAGTGCTGTGAAATTCTCTTTTGGATTCTCAGATGTATTCTTACTGAAGAAAATGATTTTTCTGGCTTCATGATAATCAAGCAGAATTGAAAGAAAAAGAAGATCTCACTGGTTTCTCTCTCACATTTAGAAGATAATTAGATATCTAATGCTGCTGCAAATCATCCAAAATGAATGGCTGCTACAAAATGCCGGCCTTTGCTTGAACTTCAGTCCTGAACACAGGTCGCTACAAGCAGGCCAGTGATCTGGAATTATTAACACCGTCGTCCCAAGGTAACCAGGAAACGGCCGGCAAAGCAATAACAGCAGCATAGAGCACTCAGCTTTATGGGAATAATTCACACAGCTGGAGAACGTCTCTGACCAATCAGGTTGCCGGTGTGAAACCATCCATCAAAGACAATTCTGACGGGTATCGATCGACTCGGCCTCACCGTAGTAATTTCTGTATTTTCAGCACCTGCTGGATGGGGTCAGCACGCCTTTTTATAACCCGATTCCAGCAGGTATCTGGATTTCACAGGGAAGTCAATATATCGAGCATCAGGAGAGCTGGAGGTCTGGCAGATAAAACAGCCAGAGCTTCACAAAGTGCAGTGATCAGACCATGTGATCTGGCCTTTTAGCTACCTCCACGGTGGAAGAGGTCAGTGGGAGGACTCATGGTAGCGAGTCCTGCTCAAGAAAAGGATTCCTGCAGCACTGGACTTCAACATCAACCCTCTGCTCATCAGATTCTGTATTCAAGTGTCTGGTGAGGTTTATACAGGGGGATGGAAGAAGTTCAGCCAAAGTATGGGGCAGTGCAATTACGTCAATTCAGCAACTGGACGTCCATAAAATAGTTAATTTTATCTGGTCTTGCACAAAATATTGTGCTGTCACTCCAAAGCCTCGTGTTATTTTTTGAAAAACATTTATGGTGCAACAGTTATTTACGGGACTGTGTGGAATTATGTTTTTGGATAATCTTCAGCTCACATCAAGATGCACTTGACCCCCAACTGATCCCACTTAGCCAGTCAGCAGCAACCAGTAACACACTGTGGTTACAGCCTGCAGACAGCAGCTGTGAATGTGTGTGTGTGTGTGTGTGTGTCGGGAGGGTTTGAAAAACACAATCTCTTCTTACCCCCGGATTGATTAAAGCAAAAGAAAAATCCGAAAAACAAATAAGAGTATATGAAAAATCTGACATCATACGTTTTTTGAAGATTGTTTTGATGCATTTGTTAAGAAAATATTTTGTTATGTACGCTACATCATACTTTATTCATATTAAAAGAAACCTCAGGGAGGTCTCCTGAGAGCTGAAAAAAGATGATTTCGAGTTGATTTGCTTTGATATAAACACAGTATGCCTTAAAGAAGACAAGTATTCATAAGCCTTCTCAGCCTTGAACGGGAGATATAGACTATTTAAAATATGAAGTGCAATATTCTGTGTAGAGTCCACTTGCCTACATAAAGAAGGGAAGCAATCATGAAGGATTAAAAAGCCATCAAAACACTTGAAACAATGAAAGACTGATGCATTTCAGCTCAACAAATCTCATGATAAATTTGCTCTGATGCCGCAAGAGTGGGGTTTTGCAACATCCTGTGTCAGATCACCCAGTGCATCGCGTCTAACTACTCAATCTAATGACTGTTAGAGTTATGGAGCGTACAAATAGATTGCTGCAGGAATGAGTCTTACAACTCGGATATAAGTTAGCATTTTGGCACATTGGGTTCCGTCGTCTCAAATGGTTTTTTGAATGAGATGAATGGCTAAATGAATGGCTAAAAGTCTGTGGTTAACACTAGTTTCAAGGTGCTATATGTAAGATTTGGTTGAATGCATGCTCAAACAGGGGGGAACGTATCACCAGAGTAAACCCTGACTACTGTTAACTATAGCTGCCGTTAGCTTGTTAGCTCGATTAGCCATGCATCTAGTGGTCCAAACTGGGAGCTTAAGATAAGCTCACATCACGAGCACAGGGATGTTGGACCAGAACGGGCTGCCTGGCTAGCTGGTTAGCATGCTAACTTCAGTAGATATCTCTGCGACACAATACGTAAACCCTACATATTGCACCTTTAGGAGATTTTCACATTCTGTTCGACAGCATCTATTCAAAGGTGGTTGCTAACAAGTGGCTAAGTGAGTCGACAGATTACGGACACATTAAACACCATCTACTAACTAGTGTGTCTTTACAATTATAGCTGCAAACTATTCTTATTCTATCTTTCCAACTTGTAGATTAATTAGTTAATTCAGTATCTTAATAGTGTGACCTGAAGTCATGCAACCGTGATGTAATTTGTTGACGGCCTGCGATTAGCTTTTAACTTCTTGCCATCAGTATTAACGAAGACCATTATGACAGTGTTCATTTGTGAGGGTTATCTTGCAGAACAAAGCATGTATCTCCAACTTGTGTTGGCCACAGAGCTGATTTTCTTCAATAATCCAAAATGGTTTTTTTGTCAAGGGAACCATAGTGATGCTGACTTCAGGGTTAGCCTACAAGAACCTCTTTGGTGAGTTAGGTTTGTTCTTAAAGCAACTCAGCAAGCAAAACTGACAAAGTCTCTAGCACTAGTGCACAACATTTGCTGCTAATACTGACGGATATAACCACAGACGACAAACTGGTCGTAAACTTGGACTGCGCTCTATGAACCTGCTGTTCTTCTGCATTCAGGGGAGCTGTCCACTACACCTTCCCAACTGATGCCACAATTCTTTGTAAATGTCAGTTTAATCCAGTGCAAGGTGTGTGTGGGTACTTTTGGTGGCAGCAGGGGCAGCAAACACAGTGTGGTGTGAAGAAGGAGATACAAGGTTTGTATTTGTATTTGTTCAGGTAAAACTATAAAAGCTTTAAGAGTTTCTATTTCTTGGATGGACTTGTGCTTTTCAGACAGCAGTGTGAGTGACCGTCACCATCCCCCCTTCATAGAAAATACAAACCTAAAAAGTGGAAGCCATCATCTGCTTCCTTCTTTGTTTCTCTGTGAACCTGTGGAGTGCCTGGGTTACATTCTCAGCTTCCTTTGTATTTAATTTCCTATCCGTGCGTTTCGTAGCCGAGGGTCTCCCAGGGACTGCACACAGGATCCACAGTCCAGGCTTTGTGTTTTCTCCATTCTGTTTTATCTCTCAGAGTTGTGTGTCTCTGTGTTGACAAAGCTTAACCGAGCTTGTTCTTTATCTTCTGCTCGGCTGGCATTAAGAGCGGAGCCCCTTTGCTCTTCTCTCTGCTCAAAAAGAAAATGCAGCGGCTATCGTCTTTATTGTTTTTTTCAGGGGGGGTGAGGCACAGCGACATGCCAGAGAGGCAGAGGAATGACCAGGGAGGATGGAGAACCACAGAAAATGCATTGTGCTGATCATACAAGACAGTATTATTAAAAAAAAAAAAAAAGAAGTGCAACAAATCTTGAATCTTATAATATGGATGAGTGCCCTTCATCTCATGTCTGCCTCTCCCTTCCTGCTCTGTCTTTCTCAAGTCCGTTCTGTTCATGACTTGTTAACGCTGCTCAGGGAAATCTTGCACTTTGGTGGCCCCAAGTGGCCGCTGGACAAACTGTACCCTTCCCTCAGTGGATGATGCCGACTATGAGGGCTGAAAAAAAAAGATAAAAATGTAGGTGAATTGAAAAATAGAGGGGTAAAAATAGATGTGGAATGAAAAATGGTTTCCTATACCACTCATGGCTTCACCCTCCCTCTTTCAATAGACCGGAGATCACAGTGGGACCTTATTGTCAGAGACTTATATTTCTTGTTTGATGTGCACATTGCAAAAACTATTTGATCCCCACAGAGCAGAGTCTCTCCTGACTGAAATGTTCTCACGGAGGCAGAATGACCTCACGATCCCTGTATGTAACGTGTTCAAAACTTCGCCACAGTCAGTGCTATGAATCAACGCTTTTGTGAGTAATATGTGACACACTGTAGTACAATATGTGGTGCTTGCAGTGAGAATGATCACCCATCTTCTTGCAGGATATGGAGCTTTTAGCTTTTATTCTTCTGTCTTTTCTACTTGCAAATTCTTCTCTCCTCAGCCGAGTTTCCAGCAGCCATTGGTAGCTGCTTCAAAACAGGGAGGCTCTTCTTTGTTTTTAGGTCAGACAAAGATCACGTTTTGGCTTCAGATATCTACTTTGGAGGCCACAAACACGGCTGGATATGTCCCGTTGGGAATGTATCATTGGTTTGCAGAAACGTTAACTGGCAATAATTTATTGTACCAACTGGGCTGGTGCAAGACTCAACACTAGAAAAATGTAATGACTGGCTGTTGAGAAAATATTTTAACATCCAGACAGATTTCATTAGGTGAATAACACACATAACAGCCATGCCAATATGATAACGTGAAAGAGAGACAAAAAGGAAACAATCAGACGGATTGAACACCAGTTCATTTTAAAAAAAAGATGGAATATATGACAAGTAGAATGAACTGTATTTATAAAAACACAATTTTGCCCATTTCATATCAAGATGTGCAACTTTGTTGAGGTTTTCAGCGATTATGTTTTTCAAAGGACATTGGCTTCAGACTGTATTTTTAAAAAAAGGCAACATTCAGATAAGTTCTTGATTTCGCTTTAAATTGAAATGGAGTATTTGTACCTACTATCTTGGGCAGAATCCCCTGATATAATGTTTAAAGGGGAAAGTTTACAATAAATGTCAGGTGGCAAATCTTGGATATTCATCCTCAAAAGAATAACGTATGGACCACTGACAGACAAATACAGGTGATCTTCCTCTTCCTCATTACAAAATCTGCATCATGCTGATTATCTAACGTTCAACATGCTAATTGTTTATTCAGTAGCAGAAGGTTGCTTTGTAAATTGTTCTAAAAACTGTGTAGGCATAAAGATATGAAATTAATCTTCCCGACCTGAGCAGGAAGTCCATCGAGACGGATTTCTTCTGCCCTCCTGTGGCCAATTAATCATTAATAATTCATTAGCTAATCTGGAGGCCTGGTATTGTGGAGGGGCGTGTCCCAGTAATTAAGAAATGATATGAGAAATGATGACAACCTAAGTGATACACAGCAAAACACTGGTCGACTGTGTGTGTGCAGTCTGCTGCTGGTTACTTCTAGGTGTCTGTGGATAACAGTGGAGGAGTGTGTGTTGTGGGTCGGGTCAGTTCATTTTGCGGCAGCGCCCCCTAGTGGTTGATCTGTCTGTGTGTTTTTTCACACACTGGCCTAATTGATTGCAAGCAGGCTAGGGTCTTGAAACAGACTCGACTGCTGCATGAGCCATCACAGTGAGGAAAAGAAGAAGTCATTTTAAATATCTTGATGTTGGAACCTGACGTTTGAAGCTCAGCTGTCCCCTCCGGCTACAGACTGAAAGCTCCCGTTTAAAGAGTCGATGTTTTAATTCTTTCTCTGTATTAGATCCTTCATTCTGTCGGCTGTTTTAAGTCCTCTTCAAAGTCCTTGTCACAGTCTACCTCACTCTGTTTTTTTTTTTTTTGTTCTTCTTTTTCCTCCCTCCTGCACTCTGAACATTTCATAAGTCCTTGTCATTTGTCTTTTTTATCTGTATCTTTTCTCTCCTCCAGGGAGTTATTCTATCCATCAAAAACCGAGATCCAAAAACTCTTGCTTTTAAAAGGGTTTGACTGCGTGTGCCATCCTCTCCGACGGGTTGGATCTGAGCATTTCATTTCTGTCTCGCTTTGCCTTTCTCCTCCTCTCTTTTCTCTATCAATCATCCACCTATGTTTTTTCCCCTCTCCTCCTTTCTCCCTATCTTACCTTCACATCCTGCGTCGTACCTCTCAGCTCCGTCTCAGTCTCATCCCCTCTCCACTCTTTGCTGTCGCCACTTTGATCTTCCTCTCCCGGCCTCTGATAAGCAGCCTGTTCGGCGGCTCTAAGTGTATGTGTGTGTGTATTTGTAGGTATAGCTCCTTTGCATTAATTGGCCCTCCTGTATTTGGCGAGCTCTCTGAGTGTGTCTTGGCTTTGGAGGAAACATTCTCATCCTGTTATCCTCTGGCTATAAGAGATTTCTGCCTGGGGCCTTTTATAACACAGATCCCACTTGCCTGACAGAGAGAGAGGAGTCGATAGCTGAGTCTTTGCTGAGTGGGATAGAATAAGTTTTAGATATCTCTGTGGGAGATTTGACATGTTGTTCTTAGATAATTAGCAGAATAGCTCTACAGTTCTTTGCGGGCCTAATTTATTCACATTTGTTTACACCTTTTCGTCTGTCCAGCATGGTCCTAATGAGCGTGGATTTGTGTAAAAAGTCTGGTTATTTGTGACTCGTACATTTGTATTATTATTTTTAATAGTAAGATCTGATCTGCTGCGGTACAAGAGCTGTCGCAGCTCCACAGTGTGCCTTAACTTTCATTTGGCATGCAGTCAACGCCAACTGCTGTGTGCTGCGCAGACACAGAACTACACACAGTTAGATTTACTGCCAACATCCGAGCCAGCGACTTTACAGAGCCACTTATCCTCGACAGAGATGGCTATATCGAATCCTCCAGACTGGTTAATGATTTGTGGTGAATCAGCCAGTTCAGGTGTGTGAATAAAGTGCATCAACAGGCTTTTTTTGTAAAGGAAACCCAACTGTTGAGTTGTCGACCGCACAGTTGTCTTTATGTTTGTGTAGGTTGAGTTTTCTGTTTCTCTCCTGTTACAATGATCTGGTTAGATGCAGGCGCAAAATGGTGACGGTTAGATAAACATCATGGTTTCGCTCAAAATACATATGTTTGTCACCACCATCATGGACGAAGAAGCTCCAGCGTCTCGTGAAAAATAACTGGTTTTGGTCGCCACAAAAACGTCTGAAACTGTCAACAGGTCTCCTTAAAAAATCCTGCAATTTTCCCCACAATAACAGCTGGAAATGTCGACAGGTGTCCTTCTTCTGTTTTTTTGTTTGGCTGGAAGCCTTGTTTGCTTGAAACAAACTTTTCGAAGTGTCTAGTCTTTTCCTAGTGTTTCCCTGTAGTATCACTGTTGTCGCCACTGTCGCTCATTAGCCACAATCCTACTGCTAGCAGCCTGGCTACAGTCCAAAGCAAAGAACAACTGCAAAAGTCCAAATTTGACCTACAAACCCTGATCTTAGTGCTATGAAAAGCCAGATGAAACACCCACTTGTGTCAGTAAAAAGACAGGTTTTATAAGTTAACGATCCAGTGGAATGAATGCTGGTTTTGAATGATCTGAAGTCCTCCATCCTTTCCACAAGTGTTCCTGCTGTTTCACCGTTACCTGGGGATGGTGACCAGGGAAAACAATGTCCCTTCCTGTTCTGGTTGCACAATGGCAGACTCCCTTCCTTTGTGCCTTAATGCGACCTTCACTATTGCGGGAAAAATCAAACCTTGTGCAGAACAAATAGCGAAATGAAGTTTATAGGACACCGTTCTATACACGGTGACAATCAGTATTTACTTCAGAATGATGAGTAGAAGCAAAAAAACACGCGCAGACCTTCCTCCTCCTCCTCTTAACCTTCCCTCACATAGCGCAGAGTGACCTTGCGAGTCAGTCGTGGCGCTGACATGCACTGTTCCTACAGAAGCATGCGTGGTTGGATCACCTTGTCAGCCAGGTGTGAAAATTCAGCGATGAAGTGTTCAGTCTACTCGTAGTGTTTATTCACACGTCTGCTTAATGTGATAGGGAGGGCACGCTTGAAGGGAGTTAAATAGTGAAGGAGGAAGGAGGCGTCATAAACAGCCTTTATAACAGAGAACTGTATCTAATGTTAAACCTAAAGCTGCATCTTAAAGCAGACTTGGTGACGTTTGACAAGTGACCACGCTTTCTAATCAACACTTGTCACCTTGAGTAGCAATACATGTCTTCCTTAACGCAAGAAAGCAACATAATCCTTTCATCCGATCCATCTCAAGTACGTAAATATCTATAAAGCATCGTTACATCAATTTTGAGTGTGATAGCCGTAAGCCAAAGTAGTATCACATATATTTTTTATGCTTTTATCTTTCATTTTTGGCACTTTGTAAATTCGCTGATTATAGTTCTGTGCACATAAAGCTTATTACGGTTATAAATGAGGCTGAGGCATGGAGAGAGACAAAGAGAGTCTCAATCAGCCATTCTGGTGGGTGTCAGCCTGAAACACACACGCTCACACTCACACTCACACACACACACACACACACACACACGCTCCATGTTGCAGAGCCGGTTCTTTGTACCGCGCGCTGAACCCTCTTCTCGCCCTTTTGCTTCACTTTGATGAGGGCACCGTCGCTGCACAATAGAACAGACGGCACACAGGATAAAGCTTTTCTGAGAGCCGGAGAAAGAAGAGAGAGGAAGTGAGGTGAGGCTGAGAGAAGAAGAAAAGGAGGGACAACGAGAGAGAGCTATTGATGTCTGCAGCGAAAAAACTTGTAATAATTAATTTTACACCTTTAATAGGGCTCTGTGGCCAACGCGAGGCTGTTTTGTTGAGAGAAACAAATTGTGCGACAGGTCACAGTCATTTTTGATCCAGCTGTTGTGATGTGGGTGAAAAGACTTGAGGGTGATTTCAAGGTAAAGGTCTCGAACGGTATGGTATCCTCCGTACAAAGGATTTATTATACTGTGACCATGAAAACCTTGAAAGAGAAATGTTTTTTTGGTGAAAAATGAGCCGGAGAAATGTTAGAAAATTGAATCTTTATTTCTTTGTGAACATATTGGCCAAGACATTATCTGGAACGTTTTTTTCCATCACAGTTTTTGGAATTGGCTAAATTAACCCAAACAAAGTAATTGTAGTTATTTGGCAGATCAGTCGCAGAAGGTTCATTCAAAATTAAAAAACAACGGGACGATGATAACAGAACCGGACTTAAATACAAAGTGAACTAACGAGGTGGAGAGAGGCTGAATGAGGAGGAACACAAGAACAGGACATAGTTTTTCAATTTGTAAAATTCTCATAATTACATTTAATTCTACATCATCGTTGACAAAAAATGCAGACTCTATGAAATATTCTACAAATATTGTTTATTCCAAGAATTGTATCTAAAAATCCACTGTAGAGGGAACTTTGTCAGTGCCGAGTGAATGGACGCATTAAAGCCATCTTGCACACACTCCATGTTTGATATCGCCTTTTCCACTCCTGAAGAGCCCCTTAATTGATATGCGGCAAACGATTTGGCATGAGAGCGACAGGCCCTATTAGATATAGCTCTCTGTCAGCCGGGGTTAGCTGGCGATGCTTTATCGCTCTGCTAAAACCCAAACACTAAAACAACTGCCTGGCCCCGCTCTGGTCAAGGAAACCATTTCATCACCTGACGGCAGCCATATAGCAGGAGGAATTATGAGAGAGGTGTCGTGGCTGCCGGTGGCGGGGAAGAGAGGTGGGTGTGTGTGTGTGTGTGTGTGTGTGTGTGGTGGGGGAGCAGGGATAAGTAGGGGTGGTGTAATTTTCATAATTGAGGCGACGGCAGCGCGGGAGCAGAGAGAGGTTCTGGCTGCCGCAGTCGAAATGCAAAGAAAGAAAATGAGGAGTTGGAATTCCGTAATGAGGTTTTCATTATTTCACAGACGTGCCTTCACTAAATTAGGGTTTTGGAGTTAAAGTGAAAGTTATTACGCTTAATTATCTTTGGTTTCAAAATAGTAACATAAGAGATGATTGTACTTTTTAAAATATTTAAGAGTCAGCTGTGATTGGAATGAAGCTCTTTCTTCTGTCCATGACTCCATTTTACAGTCTATTGTTTCTGTTTTTCTTCTCTCAACAGTCTCTTGCTCTTTTTCCAGTGCTCTGTTTTCCCTCCAGTTTTCCTGTGCTCCTCATCTGCCTCATTTTCCCTCCACACCTATCTTGTATCTGTTTAATTAGCCCGGCCCTGTTACCTGTGTTAGTTCTGTTTATATTGAAGTCCAGTCTGTAGTTCAGTCTCTGTTGACTTATCTGTTGAGTTTCTGTGATCCTGCTGTTGTTGTTTCCCTGTTCCTGTCATGTTTCCCTGTTCATGTTGTGTTTCCCAGATCCTGTCATGTTTCCCTGATCCTGTTGTGTTTCCCTGATCCTGCCGTGTTTGCCTGTTCCTGTTGTGTTTCCCTGTTCCTGTCGTGTTTCCCTGATCCTGTTGTGTTTCCCTGATCCTGCCGTGTTTGCCTGTTCCTGTTGTGTTTCCCTGTTCATGTTGTGTTTCCCTGATCCTGTCGTGTTTCCCTGACCCTGTTGTGATTCCCTCTTCCTGTCGTGTTTCCCTGATCCTGCCGTGTTTGCCTGTTCCTGTTGTATTTCTCTGATCGTGCCACATTTGCCCGTTCCTGTTGTGTTTCCCTGTTCCTGTCATGTTTCTCTGATCTGTTGTGTTTCCCTGTTCATGTTGTATTTCTCTGATCCTGCCACATTTGCCCGTTCCTGTTGTGTTTCCCTGTTCCTGTCATGTTTCCCTGATCCTGTTGTGTTTCCCTGTTCATGTTGTATTTCTCTGATCGTGCCACATTTGCCCTTTCCTGTTGTGTTTCCCTGTTCCTGTCATGTTCTCCCTGTTGTTTCCTTTCCTGTCGTTTTCCCTGATCCTGTTGTGTTTCCCTGTTCATGTTGTATTCCTCTAATCTTGCCACATTTTCCCATTCCTGTTGTGTTTCCTGGTTCCCGTTGTGTTTCTCTGTTCCTGTCATGTTTCCCTGATCCTGTCGTGTTTCCCTGATCCTGTTGTGTTTCCCTGATCCTGTCGTGTTTCCCTGAGACTGTCATGTTTCGCTGATCCTGTCGTGTTTGCCTGTTCCTGCTGTTGATCCTAAATATACTTTATTCATTGTGATCCCTGTTTATATACATTTCTAAAAAATAAATAATTACGTAGAAATTGTTATTTGTGTGATTTGGCGCCCCCACAGTCTCTAAATGCAACACCACTGTCGTAAATACAACTCCCAGGTCTGTAACAACTCATCAGACTTAATGTAGCTGCTCACTACAAACAAAATAAATCACTTCAATGTTATGCGTTAACTTGTATGTTGACGTAAAAATTTATGTAACACTGTGATCCTACCCTCTCACTGAAGTTGAGCCGAGACAGAGACATTCACCCTATTACAACACACTTTAAACTCAAACGTCTGCTTGTTACATCTGGAAATGAGGCTGCTGAGCATAGTGTTTGTGGACCCGAAATCCAAAACAATGAGCTGAAAGATGCTAAAACACTCTGTATCGCTACTGAGCAACACCTTTCACATTACTCACAGCCACTTGTTCATATCAAAGCAGCGATAAGTGCAGCTTTAAACTCTTATATTGTGAATTTTACTCTCGTAGATGCTTTTTATGTGGTGTTTAGCTGCATTATTGATGTTTTTGGCAGCAACTTTTATGTTTGTGAATGATTCTGCTTTTCTTTGCCACATCTCAGATATTTAATCTCCATGGTGTCACCTAGTTTAGAAGACGGTACATAAAACAAAAAAATACAATATTGAGATAAACATAATGGGGTGAAAGCCATTGGAGATGCGTCGGTGGCTCTGTGTGGCCTGATGTTCGCAGAGATCACTTAAAAGCCTCCCGCACATGAGCACGATTTATCAAGCTCCCTCGATTCATCCCCAAAGGGAAACATTTAGCAAGAGTCAGTGATGTGTGACGAGGTGAAGAGGAAGCACAGATAGATAAATCTATAATCACCCAAAGCAGCGGTTAGCCGGCTCTATCGGAAAAACGATAGTGTGGCCAATTGGTTCCCTGTGCCATAATGAACCTCTTTGTTTTTTATTTCTGGCCTTCGCCTCACTCAAGGGTAAGAATCACAGCTGAAAGACAAATACCCACAAATGACACCGACCTTTATTCGCCCAAGTGAGCAAACAGTTACTTTGCCGTCTCAGGCTGCTTTCTGTATAGCAGAAAGTCAAGCCTTGAATCATTTGAGTCATTTTGAGTCAGTTTCAAACATTAGTGTTGCAAATCAGAGGGAAAGCTATACCTACGAGACAACTACATGAAGACAAACTGCATGATGTTAATAAGCCAGTCAATTTTGAGGAGCCCTTTGACCTTGTTAATCTAATTAATGCCCCTTGAGAATAAATCTGGCCGATGGAAACCACAGTAAACCTCCTCTACATTCTGCTGTCCCTGTTTGTCTCCTGATTTCTGATTCTCTACGGATCACACAGGGCGACACAGTTTGCAGAGGTCAGCGCGGTATGTCGACTACAAAAGAACATCCCTGAGGTTTGGCGGCGCTGCTGGGGCTTCAGCGTCCCTCCGAGGGAAACCTGGACCCCTCTGGGTCCCAACGAATCCCACCTGAGTGCGACCCGCTGCGCCTGATAAAAGACACACACACACTAAACTACAGCAATATGTCCCACTGGAGCACACTGAAAGAAGAGCACGATCTTCTTTTTTTCTTTTACCGCCGTGCACATTAAGTCTGGCACTAAACATCCCATCTATCTTTGCGTGCTTAATTACCGCCTATCAGAATATACATCAAAATTGAGTCGAGGCAGTTCACTCCTGCACCAGCCCCTCGATCGCACTGATTGTACGTGTGAGCGCAGACTTAATCACAGCAGGTTCTCAACTTGTGCTGCAAGATGAATTGCCTCTGGAAAGAAGTGAATGTTTCCGTAATCTGCTCCCAGTCTCAGACAGCCATTAAACAGACTGTAATTTTAAATCACTATTGTCTTTCTATCACTGTCACTAATCTCACATCCTCATCTTTTTTTCCGTATAACCTTTTGCAGTGCTTAACAAGTAATTATGTATTTTTCTTAAAGGAGCTGACTGAGCTCTTGCAATGACTATGACTTTTTTATTTTTTTTTTTAATAATGAGATTATTCCCTCTCCATGTAATTACTTACTCCCTGACCCTGAATGCAGCACGGCTCTAACATCACTGTTATTATTCTGTTTCAGCTTTCCTCATCTCGTCCGCGGCGCCACAGAGGAAGCTCCTCGCAGTATTCCCTCACTCGTCATCAGCTCACATCTTAGCAGTGTTGAATCATTGTTTTAATGATGCTTTAAAGTGAACCAATTAACTCATTTGCCGGCTGAAGTGCAGTTTGAATTTCAGCCGTGTTGTGTTCAAATTACAGCCGTCGGTCCTGTTCACAAAAAAATGAGCATTTGAGATTTCTGGTTCTTGACAAAAAAATGATTTTAATCAACCATATGTGGAAAAAAATAAATATAAAAACCCTGATATGTCCCCGCTGAGTCATTCTTGGGCATCATCACAAATTACTTGGATCAGGAATAACCTCATGGTGCAAAAGCATTGGGATAAGATTTGTGCAGCAATTTATTTTTGCGTGTGCAGTGGTTTATTCCTGATAATTATTTTTGATTGCTGAATTAAAAAAAACAACCTGTATCAGACCTGGTTAAACAATGCAGGTGTTTTCAATTATTTTTTCTCATTAGACCTTTCCCCAGGACTGTGTGGGTACGAACTATCTGTTTTTTCCTTGACATTTTCCTCAATTTCCTGTTTAGCCCTACGCTAACTCAATGGATGTAGACTGTATATGTATTTTTTAAGTGATATTGTCCTGCCCTTTTTTTAGGGTGCACTCACACTAGGTAATCCGTATCCAAGCGTGTTTGCCTCATATGTATTAAGGTGTAATGTTAGTTGTGTAATGATTGTGGAATGATGTTCTTTCCCTAAGCTCAACCATAGCAAAGTTGTGCAGACATTGTAGAATAAAACAACTTTAAGCATTAGTTTCAACCCAAAACTGTAACGTGGGGTTTAGACAGATTGTTCGATAGTAAACCTGTCTCACTGCTGTCTTGAGATAGGGTTGATGAAAATGCATGACATCATAAACCTTCTTCTGAATCTCAGTCATCCAAAGAAAGCTGCCTTCAGGTTGGTCGAGCCACTTTACCATCTCCTCCTCTGGGGAGCCATTTAGATCAGAGAGGGTTGTGGTGCACTCACAAGTGTGAGAAAACGCCCAATAACACGGACGAAACCACAAAGGTTTGGTTGTGGTGTTGATCTCAGTGGAGGATGTGGATCTCTGACATGAATAGCTCCAGAACGGATGTGACAGATCTCTCGTGAGAGGTAGGACCCATTATTTTCTGAGACTCTTCTCGGACAAAACTGCCAAATTTGTCAGTATTTGTGTTCTGCTTGAGTTGTTTTTTTCTGTACTGGTGGTGCTGGATGGATGTTAAGTGTCACACATGTTTAATTATGAATAAATAGTAAATATAAAAGAAAAATTAAAGACGGGAATTTTAAGAGATGTGACGTTAATCAGTTTATGAAATGTTTGCCTCTTTGTTATAACCAGACGCCTGACCCCCTTGAATAAAAACCAGATGAGGACCTCTGAGTAAAAACTTTGACAACCCCTGTTTTAGACCAATAATACTTAGGGTATTTTTCAGGTATTGGCTAAAACAAATGATAGTTGTAAGTTGTTGTGTGTTCTTTTTAGCGTCATGTGTCAAGGTCGTACCGTGTTCGTCCACTGGCTGGATGGGCAGCTCCCAGGTAAAAATAAGGCGGAGATCCTTGTAAATAAATAAATCTAAAAGCAAGTCCACCCTCTATCCTCATCCTCTGCCATGTCACGTGTTTTTTTAGCCATCTCTACGTATTTAACCATTAGTGAACTCCAGTTCTCAGCATGACCTCCATTATGGAGCCAGCTGTGGAAGCTGGTAGACCTGCAAAAAGCCACTCCGGAGAAGTTGGTGTCAGATAGAGGGCACGCCAACCCCCCCGAGAGTTCCACTGCTTCTGGTTTACACTTTAACACTGCAGCTGTTGCGGTGGCATCATGTGCAGCGCCAGCATCGCTTCTGACTGGCGACCAACAGATGCTAATAAGGAAAATAAACAGTGGGAGGGAGGGAGGGGGGAGTCGACGTTTTTGAAGCCGTGTGAAGGCAGTCACCTGAGGCAGGTCAGAGGCAGGAATGGAGCCAGGCATTAGCTTCATGAGGACAGGTATATTAGAGGGAGCCGGCTAAATGGCAGCCTGTAAATGTGTTCAGACAGTGGCTTAAAATGGGGGCATTAACGTGTTATTGCTTATTAGAGCCACCATGTGTTCCCGCCTCAGGGATTTGGGCTTACATGCAGTGTGGGGTTTAGTTTACACTGTCAGCTACTCCTCTGAATGTGAGGACAGGTTCAATGCCACGGGACACATCAACATCTCACCTTCTTCAGCAGCTGAAACCTCGTGGAGGTGGTCAAGGAAAACATTGCACCGTGCAATATTATCATATTATATTCAGTATAAGTATAAGATCTCATTTGTAGTAATTTAAAGGGGCTCTATGTTATTTAGTAGAATAAATCCAAACTAAGAATTTTAATATTTACAATATTAATGAGGAAATAAAACAAATTTAGAAATATTCAGCTTTTCCTTAAGTGAATCAACAAGCTGTTTTCAGAGGAAAATCAGGTCTCCAGAACACTGTTTGAAGCTAGAAAGGTGGCAGGGTCCGCCACATATAAACATAGTAAAACAGTATGAAACTGTGTTTCACACTGTCCTTTAAAGAAAACAAAAAGAGTTTGTTTAGGCATAAAAAAGAAGTCAATGAAGATCTTTCTCTTCCAATTCTTCTTCAAATTTCTTCTCCAAAACTACATATTGCACCTTTAGGTATTTAATTCTTGCATACAGGGCTGCAACTAATATTTATTTTATTACGATTATTCTGCTGATTATTCATAGGATGAATCAGTTCACTGTTTAAATGTATAATGTGAAAAATGCTCATTTCTATTTCGCCGAGCCCAAAGTGACGTTTTCAAATAGCTTCTTTTGTCCAGTCAAAAGTCCAGAACCCAAATATCCTTCATTTGAATGGTAAAGTAAAAGCAGCAGAGCGTCACATTTAAGAATCTGGAACCACATGTGTTACAGCCTATGAGAATTGGACCCCAAAGCGGAGACTGAACAGGTGTGTAGGTGAACAAAAAGTTTATTCAAACAAAAGTGCTCAGAAAACTAACTAAAGGTGTCCGGCGAGGCAGGCCAGGAAACTCCAGAGGCAGGAAGGCACGCACGAACGGGGCGAAAACAGGAACTCAGGCACAAGGCACACAGAACTAAAGGAACACAAGAGGAAAAGAACACGTTAATATTTAGTTGGCCAAAACTAGGCAGCAAAGATTCTCAGAAACGAAACACAGTCAGCTCTACCGACGAGACAGAATTATCTGGCAGGGGAGTAGGGTGAAGACCAGGGGCTTTATGGAGGCAGTGATGAGAGAGTGGCTGCAGGTGAGCCTCGTCAGCTCAGCCCTGCAGAGGGGGAGGAGCAAGGAGGAGGGGGAGGAGCAAGGAGGAGGGGAGGAGCAAGGAGGCGGGAAAAACAGGCAGGGCAAAGACACACAAAACACACAGACCCCTCACAACATGTTGGATATTTTTGCTTAAAAAAATGACAAAATGAATAATCCCAAATGAAAATAGAAATCTCCTGTTGCTCCCTATTCCTAGTAATTGGTTCATGTATTTTAATCTTTAGACTCAATTTCCAATATATGAAATACATGTGCATATACACCGATCAGGCATAACATTATGACCACTGACAGGTGAAGTGAATAACACTGATTGTCTCCTCATCATGGCACCTGTTAGCGGGTGGGGTATACGTATTAGGCAGCAAGTGAACATGTTGTCCTCAAAGTTGATGTGTTAGAAGCAGGAAAAATGGGCAAGTGTAAGGATTTGAGCGAGTTTGACAAGGGTCAAATTGTGATGGCTAGACGACTGGGTCGACGACCGAGTGCGTGTGTGTCGCATCATATGTGTATTCTTTTAAATATATGTACATGTATACAAATGTTTCTGTGGGTATTTAATATATATTATAAACCTCCATATCCTAAGATGTATGTATGTTATAATCATATATTGCCTCATAGGCAGTGTTGGGCAAGTTACTTTCAAAATGCAATACATGATAAATTACTAGTTACCTTCATTTTAAAGTAATATATTACTTACTTTTTAGTTACTCTCAACAAAATAACCGATATAGAACAACTGAATAGCCGAGATCTTCTTTTAAATCAGGGCTTCTCAATCCCAGTCCTCGAGGACCACTGCCCTGCCTGTTTTAGATGTGTCCCTCCTCCACCACACCTGATTCAAATGATCAGCTCGTCATCAAGCTCTGCAGTGGCCTGATAACGAGCCGCTCATTTGAATCAGGTGTGGTGGAGGAGGGACACATCTAAAACATGCAGGGCAGTGGTCCTCGAGGACTGGGATTGAGAAACCCTGATTTAAATAAAGGAATGTCCTTGGGCTCAGGGATGAGCAGGCAGACAAAGGATCGAAGGCTGATATGAGATAAGAATAAATACTTTGGATTGTAGGCTCAGTCAGACTGAACACAACAGACATAATACCTTCTATAATGAAGCCTGTAATGAGCTTTTTCCTTTAGTCCACAGAACAGGGAATGCATGGGCATATGTGATTCAAGAATGTAAATTAAAGTGTGCTCGGAGGATAAGGCTCCATCATTAGGCTCATTGAGCCTAGTCAGAACAGACTGAAGAACTTATAGGCTGGGCTGTGTTAAACACACGCACAGCCTGTTTTAATATGGGTGATATGGTCACGTTGGTGCGGATGGGTTCTTAAAAAAACAGTTAACGCTTCACTTCGGCCGGTAAAGTGGATTGTAACGCGTTACATGACATAACTGTTGTAATATATTACTGAAATATTATGAGTAGCTCAAAGAAATATATTACATTACAGCATCACTCTTGATACAGGGGCTCATATTACATTTCTGTATGGGCATCATCACAGACTTAGAGGAAGAGACCGAACATACAAAACAACAACAACAAAAAACAGCTTTTTAAATTAGTTGCCTTTTTGTGAAAGTTTCAAATGCCTGAAATTTAATTAACAGACTGGGACTGATTATGGAGGATTTAATGTGCTCAGAGAGTTACAGGTTAGTTCTCCAATAACACTTTGAAACAGAATCCGTGGGTGTGTGTGGTAGAGTAATCGTCTCTCCCATCAGGCCGTTCTGATCTGCTGCGTGGAGTGGGGGATGCTGGGATGGACTCAGGTGGCTTTGTTTTCACTCTGTGAACTTTGTGCTGATCA
Organism: Lagodon rhomboides; assembly: GCA_039737535.1. Lineage (NCBI taxonomy): Eukaryota > Metazoa > Chordata > Actinopteri > Spariformes > Sparidae > Lagodon > Lagodon rhomboides. Next base: position 25,568,304 of record CM077795.1, read on the forward strand.
AAGCAGCCGGCGCAGAAACAATGTTTAAAACTAAACCCAGAGTTGTTTGTTAACAGGAACAAGCTGAAGACCTGAACGACTGAGGGTGCTAATGAGAGACCATTACACGAGCTAATTAACTCCAGAAAACTTAAAAATCATAGCTGTAGTTGGTGTGTGAGCGAAGCATCAAGGGCCAGATTTACATACATGAGAGCGCAGGGCAGATTTGTGGCTTTGGTTTAATTTACGCGCACAATTGTGCTTTTAATTAGAGCCTGATCTGCAGAGGTGGGCTGCCCTGCAGGTGTGCGCTGCATGTGAAGGTGACCTCAGTGGGAGCTCAGAGAAGACACGATTACATGTTGATGCTGCATACAGGCTGATTAATAAATGACTACACATGCTACAGGTCAGCTCCATGCGCTCGCTGGGACTCATGAACAAGTTATTTTAAACGTTTGCAATACAACCCAGAAGAAAATAATGTAACATCTTCACTCCATTTCTTTCTGAACTACAACTTCTACCGGCTTATACGATCTTACAGTTACTGGATGTACAAACTGTCGTTACTGCGTTATCATTTTCATACCACTCTGTCGAAAATAGCAACTTCTGATCGAGAACATGTCTGATGAAAAGCTGAGAGACTGGGCTCGAGGGGCTTCACCTTTCTCCTTCTGTTTCTTCTCTCCTGCACTGATTTCAGCTGAATAGCCAGGCCGGACTGATTTCTCTAACCAACAGGCTCCGCCGCCGATTCTACTTCGCCCGAAAAGCCGCTAGCAGGGCCACAGATGCTCACTGAGGGCGCCGTTGGTGCATCGGGGCCCTCACTGGGGCAGAGCAGAGACTTTTCTGAAGCCTTTCCTACAGAGGAATGTGTCCCCTTTTTCATATCAGCTTAGGGGTCCCAGTTCCCAGAAGCTGCTTGCAGGTCCATATGTTCCTCTTGTTGTGAGTTAGTGGTGTTGTTTCTGCATTCATTCATTCATTCATTCATGTTGTGTGAGTTTAACCCCGCTGCGATAGTAGACTGTATGCAGGAAAATTGTGTCGTCTCATCACAGCATAATCCTTCTGTCCGTAGACGAATCAGTGCCACAATGACAGCACCTGCTCAAACAGACCGACGTCAGACTCCAGCTGATTAGACCTCTGAAGAAAACTGTTCGTGCCTCATCTCCTGGGCACATTTATGTGACGAGATGTTCAAGGTACCGTAATGTGTTAATACGTGGGGATCACACTAACAGCACCTATGTGATGTGAAGACACGTGCGCGTGCCTCTATAGCATATTTGCTAATTAATGCATTATTCAGCTTAATTAATGACCTCATTAGGATAACTGGTTATATTTAACGGTGATTGTGGCAGGACATTAGTCAGCTCTGTCGCATCTTGTTTGCGCTCGTGAGGTAAATCGACCTACGGGAACACAAAGGACGGACGCTACGATTTCCAAAACCACGGTGTTCTGTCCGGGTTCCACAACTAAAGACAGACACATGGATGCAGCAGGGGTATACAGGCATATTCATACCAAGTATCTCTGACAAGTAATGCAAATGTTCATATTTTAGTGGCAGATGATGCAAATAATTGTATGAGATGGAAGTATATGGCTTTTGTGGATAAAGAAAATGAATAATATTTCTCAGCGCTACTGGCAAACCCTTTGGTGGTTCCTCTCTTCTTGACCACCTCGTGGAGCAAAACAAAGGGAATGGAAGAGGAGAGTGCAGATGAGGTAGTACGGGCAGGAAGAACAAAAATGGTGGGAGAACCGAGAGAGGAACTGAGCAGCAGTAGGGGATGAGATAGGAGAGGCAGGAGCCGACTGTCAAGCTGCTATAAAGATGTAACTGTGGAGGGAAAATCAGAGAGAGGAACGGCTGGGAGGAAGCTGCAGAGGGAAAAAACCCAGAAGCAAAAGCCGGGGTATGTGATGAAGATGAAGTGTGTGCGAGTGTGTGTCTGTGTTTGTGTGTGTGTGTGTGTGTGTGTGTGAGAGAGAGAGAGCTCTCTGTGGTATATGAAACACCGGGAAACTGCATGTTACCGTGTTCCAGTCGGCTGTTGTCAAACCCTGCTGGGGCTGCCGGGTGAGAGAAGCATGCGATAGCAGCTGTAGCTGGGACTGTACGCTGTGTGTCGGCGTGTGAACGCCTCCTTGTTTCTTGTGTGTCTCTCTCTCTCATGTGTATTGGAAACCTTGTCTCTGAGAATTATACATTTATATACTCCTAATTCTACACACCGAATACTCTGTTTGCCGAAGATTAGACGGAGGTTTATAGATAGATCCTCGCTGAAAGAGGTTGTCACAGTTGTGTCAGAGCTGTTGTCGAGCTGTCTGATACACACACCTTCATTTCCCTCATGTTCACTGTGTTTATTGACAACTTTTTTTATCAGCTTTGTTTAATCTTTGTTGAGCAAATATTGTAAAAAGAAGTTTGAACCCCCTGATGCCACCGGGCACGTCTCCACACAGCTTCATACGTCACGAGGAGCGTTTCAGGAGCCCGTCTGACGTTGCTGACTTGCTCAGATTGTGTTGATTTAATCATTTCTCCTTGATTTTGGCGCTTCTCCTGTGGTTGAGTAGGCTACTTTTTTAAAATCATCTCATTATTTGTCCATTTTAAGTGCGTTTATTGTCAATATTTAAGGCTTTGTAAATCCAGAGTCGACACACCGAGTTTTATTTTGAAAATTGGCCGTCAGCACTCTGCCGTACCGTACCGTATCTGCTGTCTGACTTCCAGGATGCTGCTGATAACACACCATGACGCAGCTGGCAGAACCATGAGCGTTGTCTAGAGAGGCCACGAACAGCTCCGGTGACGGTATCACGTGCCGCAGCATTTTTTCAGCCAACCCAAATTGCCAGAATATGTGTTGGCAATGTACGTTTCTGCAAACCATGGACATGTTTAAAACTTTACATTTCTCGTGCTGCAGCTTTAAATTACATTTTCTGTTTTTATCCTGTGATGACACTGTGCTCACGCTCTTGTTAGGTTTAGGTTAGGGTTAGGAAAAGACCATGTTTTGTACGTGGTCATGTCAACTGTCCGAGTGATGTGAACATTTAATCGACATCTATGTGACAAAATAAAACTTTCGTGTTAATTATCAACCAGGTGACAGACACACAATTCATTAAAAGTACTAGAATGCACCAATAACCACACCAACCTGGGACAAATGCCCTGCAGAAAAACGTTGTTTACCCTGATGCTAATGACACATCTGTATGTCTCCAGGTGTGCCCAGGTGTTTTGAGAATCCCACTCAGTGTATTCCTGTGTGTGTTTGTGACATACAGAGCGACAGTACAGGGAGTTTTGTTACGTGAGTGACTCATCCAGGCAGAGCTGACTGTTGGGGTGTTGACAGTCGTCCTCCCAGCCTCCCCCTCTTCTGTCTGTCTGCCGTCCTCACTTCCTTCCCCAACAGCTGCTCCTTGCCACACTTTTTGCTTTCTCTGTCTCTCTTGTCCTCTCTCTCTCTTTCATTGCCTATATAACCGATGCCCTCCATCCCTCTCTTCTCCTCTTCCCCCTTTTGTCCCACCTTCCTTCTTTCGATCCCTTTCAGGCTTTCCAAATTCTCCCTCCTGCAAACTTTCTTCCTTCCTTCCTCTTTTCATTCCCGTGCTCCTCTCCTTTGTTTTCCTGTAAATCCCTCATCTCGCTCACATCTCCTTTCATTTACCTTCCTCGTCTTTCATCTACAGCTTCTCCAGGACACTGCTTAATCTCCGCCCCCCCATCCCGCTCACTTCTGTCATCTGCAAATAGAAAAAAGAGGTGGGGGAGGAAAAATGAGACAGAGAAAAGGGAGAGAGAAGGAGGGAGGGAGGGAGGAAGTGGTGTGGCTGTGATTAAGCCATTAAAAACAGTGGGCTAATTGAATTGACAAGCTGTTAAGTAATCGTCTCTATTTGTTCCCATCCATTATTCAGGTCTTGACTGCTGTTATGACAGCTTGTTACGAGTCCGCATGTGTGTTTTGTGTGAGCGAGTGTGTAATTCGAGTTGTACTTTCTGAATTAGTTTCAGATCAAACACACAAAGAAAACAAGAAAGATGTTTTTACATTGGTACGTACAGTTCCTTGTCACAAACAGCAGCACTGTTCTATAGAGTGCACTGCTGTGGGAAGACTCGGTGAGGAGGGGGTCAGCGAGAGGTGAGCCGCTGCAGGAAGACGAAGGTGGAAACATGAGTCAGAGTTGGAGAAGGAAGTTTAGCGTTTACCTCGAGATACTGCCAACGAGAACTCAAGGCTGAATATTTAGCTGATTTCGATCATCTTGATGAGGAAACAACTGTAAGACCACCTCCCATCCGATTTTCCTGGAATCCATTTAGTAGTTTTTGTGTAATCCTGGTCACAAAACATCCAACCAACAAACGGACACGGGTGAAAACATGACCTCCTTGGCAGAGATAGTAAGTGGACATAGGACCCAGGTTTAAAAATACCAGATTTCCCCTTTAACACGCAATGAACCTTTCAGTTTACCTCTCACACATCCCCTGTAGCAGGGCTTCTGGCATTCCCATTAGCGGCGACTTGGAGTTTAGTGTCTTGCTCAAGGACACTTTGACATGTGGACAGCAGGAGCTACAGTCAAACCATAAAAACCTGCCGTACAGACAACCATCTCTTTCCTGTTGACCACAGAAACATTGACCTCCACCTTAACCAATATATTTTTATTTCCTCAACAAAATGTGTCTGTGATAAATAACATTTTTAAACTGAGAATCACATGAACCCAAACAGAATGATCACCCGACTCAGCAGCTCCCCTCCGCTCAGCTGAGCTTCATTCATTCAGCCCAGCTTTACTGTTCTGGACCAATCTCGCTCTTATAGTGTCCAGGCAGACTAAAATCTTTAAATCCCACTGTACCTGCCAAGAACTACAACATTACAGTTAGCGAGCAGCTGTTGTAGAGCATTTAGCAGCTAAAGAACCTGATATTTCCCTCCGGAGTTGGTGGAGACCAAAAACAGCTAAAATGAGACGGAAACATAGCTCTGAATTATTGATGATGATGCTCAGTAGCTGCTGGATGTTTAGACAGAGATCTGTTTGCACAAGTTTGTCAAAATAAAAAGGCAATGATATGTCAGTGTTGTTCTGTGTGTTGTTTCCATTGCCCACAGCTCACTGAAGAATCTCTTATTTCATACGTGAAGGCTGTGGCTCCCAACCGTTTTGGCCTGTGACCCATTACAACAAAGCAATATCTTCTCTACAATAGACTGAATTTCTTTTTTTTTTCACCCCTTTTTGTTATGTTTGACTAGTTTCTCGAGACCTGGAGAGGGTAAAGTATCCAGAAATGTATCAGAAACAGAGTCAATGAAAGAGTCTTAAATTATAAATATTTGTGGAGCTAAACTCTCTGATTTATTTTGTGAGCCATTGACCCAGATGTTGAAAAAACCCCTGCCTTTAAGGACCATACAATACATTTTATGATTTGATCTCCCATGTATGTTTTACATTCACGCTGCCCGTTCGGTGACCTATTGCTCATCAAATGCATGCCGAGTTTTGGATTCATGGCGGCACCTTTCCTACTGCTCCAGCATCTTGAGAAACATGAATGAAAACATGATATTCACTGTCTGTCCATCCATCCATCCACTATATTCTGCTTATCTGGGGTCGGGTCGCGGAGGCAGCAGGCTTAGAAGGGTATTCCAGTCCTCCTTTCCTCCAGGTCCTCCTGGGGGATTCGGAGGCGTTTCCCAGGCCAGATGGGATATATAGTCCCTCCAGCGAGTTCTGGGTCTTCCCCGGGGTCTCCTAGTCGTTCGATATGCCCCAACCACCTCAACTAGCTCCTTTTGACACCAAGGATATTACCCGAGCAAGTCTCAAGAGTAGCACTACATGTTTTTTTTTGTACATGTATAACAAAAATGCATGTATGAAAATGCATGTACACACTGTGTCCTGTACTTTAACTCACTGTGAACTCTTTCTGTATTAAAACAGGACCACAGTTTTCCTAAACTTAACCAAGCGCTGCAAGTGTCCAGACATTACCATTAAACTGTTTAAAAATGCTCTAGTTAGTGATGGTGGGTGCTGTTTTGCAAGAGATGATATTTTAGCCGAAAACAAATTAAATGAATTGTCAGCAAACATTCATTACCAGTAGTGTGTGTGTTGCCAGATATCATCATTAACATTTCCTCATTATTTGATAAACAGTGTAATCTGGGCGGCGCGGAAAGCCAAGAACGTCCGTGCTTCCAATTATATTTTTGTGCCGTTATCTGGAGATCACGAGTTCATCATCATTATTATTATTTAATTATCTGGTTTTGTTATCTGGAGATGACAGGATAATCAAACCGCTATCACAAGAAAACTACGATTATTTATGACATTTATTAGAGATCAGGAGTGCTTAAGTCATTATGTCTTATGAATGGTGTGACAACTGTAGCCCCTGATTGGGAAAATGTCAGATCAAGAAGTTTCCATTATTGATCAACACATCAGACTGGATTTCAATCACGGTCTAACACATGCGGAAGTTGCATTGTGTCTTGCTGTTAGGAGTTGACGACGAGCCCGGCTGCGACTTCACAGATGAGTCCACCTTAGGATAAAATGTTGGCAGTTAAGTTTTTGCAAACCACTGATACATTCACATCTGTACTTGTTACAGGCCTACATGACAGACATTTCAACAATACGGGCCATATACATATCTTTCATATCAGGAAGTCGAGGGGATAGTGGTGGAGTTAGAGTTGATAAGGCTGATAAGCCAATGACCCAAGTTCAAGACTGTGTTTAAACATGTGTATGTCTGAAGCCACGCGATATTTATGAGGAGACCTCGGAGGAATTTCGCAGTTTGTTTGTGCCGCGTTTTTGACAAGAAGTCAAGACATCTCCAGCCAAGGCAAAAACACGATCTGTTCCTAACCCTAACCAAGTGGGGTTTGCCCCTTTACCCAACCTAACCAGCACAGAGCACTTTTACTTGATTGAATATGATCCAGCTGCTTACTGAATCACTTATTCATTTATGAATCCGTCCTAAAAGTCGTGACAGTGATCTTAAAGGCAGAAATCAGGTTGATGTAACACCACTTATCCATAAATATCTCGTGATGTTGGGAAATCCAAGGTGGATTTCTCACAATAATTTATGTTGAGAAATCAGCTTTTCGTTTTCTTAACATAACCAGATAAATTAACCTGTCATCACGATGGAACAAGCTTTGTTATCTTCAGATACAACTGAATTAACTTGTGACCTGGAGATAACGGCAGTCGAAATAATTGCATACATGGCCGCCCCAGGCTTCCATGGGAAAGCATCACCTTTTATTCTAAACGTATTTGTTGATGGAAATTAGTCACGTACTGGAAAACTGTAATGCATAATGGAGATCGAGATGAAATGCGTTCTCTAAGACTAAGTACTGGAGTGCTGCAGAGATGCCCTGGCCTATAAATCTTGTTCTCTAGATGTGAGAAAACATGTTTATTCGGTAAAAACAAATACCAGATGTTCATGATTGTGATTAGAAATGATCATTCCCAGCAATCGTGAATCAAATTGCCTACATAATGTCTTTCAAAATGAATGCAATATAATATCTTTACTTGACCATGCAGCCCTTGTTGCACTGGTGTCAGATACATATCAATTTTTAGGGCCCTTTCCGTACATGTATTTGTAATAAAACTCTCAGGTGAACTGTTTACGTGCGTATCATTTGTGTTGACCAGCAGGCACTTTCAATTCAGAAAAGCCTTCCTCTTTAATTCCAGTCACATACACTCGATCTACAAACTCCCAGTGAGCACAAACAGGCAGAGAAGCTTTGCCTCTTGCACACCTCCAGCTGCCAATAACGAGTGACACTGAGCTGTCTCTGGCAGCTGATTGGCTTGTTTCCTCTGCAAACTCCTCATCTGAAGGCACCCTCGCTGCTAAACTGCGTGCACAGCCGAGGCTAGCGAGTGCGACAATAGCTGGCAGGTGTAGCCTCGCCGAGAACGGAGCCAATTGTTTAATTGTGAGACGGCTTAGTGAGAGCGGAGGATGCACACAGACGCACACAATCCGTCAGATATGATTATCGACAATGTGTGCAGGTGCAGTCAGAGAGAGAAAAATGTGTACGTATAGAAGGGAAACGTACTGTGAGCCGGATGGAAAAAAGTACCTGTGTAAAACAAGTAGGTCAGTCACTCGAGTAAATGTTACTGTTGTGAGTGAATGTTAATGCGATGTTACGTTTTTAAAAACGTGTTGGTTGATGATGATGTTATATGATAGAGCTATTAAATTAAAGAACACCTCAGGCTAAAGATTAAAGTGCGTTAACATGTTGGAGTGTGAACTGCACCACCAAGCCCTCGTGTCCAAGCCTGCAATATATTCTCTTTATATTAATGTAACCGATCATCAATTATTAATATACAACTGCCGTCGTCAGCGTTGCCTTATTAGAATCAAACAATGACACAAACACGAGCAGCGAGTAGTAAAAACTGCTACACCAAGGCTGGTTCAACAAGCATTATTATAGGCAAGATTTCTTAGATGTAATAACCTGAGAGGCATAAAGTCAATATAAACTCGACAGGAACTGCGGCTCACAGGTACACAAATTAAAGCAAAAAAAAGAGGGTCAGAGTCATCATGAGGGAGTCAAACAATCAGTGAGGTTGTTGTTCTTCTCACCTGTCTGAAAGTCACTGTGTGAGTCAATAGTTCAGAGTTGATATTCCTAACTTCCAATCTGGCGGCGTCCCAGTGCACCTGCTTGAGACAACATGGACGCCCGCAGCACACTGATGTTTATATATCAAGTCTCTGACCTTCACAAGCATCTACTGACCCAACACTGCAACAGCTGATCATTAGCAGCTTAGAGCGCAAGCAAACGCTTAGCACTCTTCAAAAGATACAGTAGGCTGTAACAGCGTGCTCACAAAGTGTTGTTCCAGCATGTTGCACTGGTGAAAAGGTTATTCTGCTTACTGTTCACTGTGAGCTCTGCAGTGTGGCTCTGACATCAGGTGTGTTTATGTCGGGGAACTTCGGGCAGATCTGTGGGTTCCCTCTATATATGATGCCCGCCGCCTTTTCCTCTCCCACAATGTGAGATAGCAACCGTTACATCTGCTCAGTCATTACCGATGCACAACAAAACCAGTTCACTCAACGCCGTGATCATGACAGGGATTGTCACCGCAGCAGCAAGGGCTCAACGCCTCATGGAAGGTAGACGTTCCTCAGCATCCTCACCATGAGCAGGTTAGCTGTAAACCTAGCGCGCACCCGTTGGTCACACAAGATTGTGGGTGTGTTCTTAGGGTATAATTGACCTTAAATTTGTGATTAATTAAGGTAGATAAAATCTTTTTTTTCACCTATGTCACATTATTGCTAATCTTTACCATAACCCATAATGACTTCATCCTTGAGTTAAATGCATTGTTGTGCATTTTTTTGCACTGTTCACAAACAGCTAGGCTCGGCCCGGGTCTGGATCTTAGCCCCTTCCTGAACATGGAGGTCCGACCTCTTGCGGCCACGGCCAAACCAGAATTTTGGCTGATTTCCTTCCTTTCCTTTAAAGTTGATACTGACATTGGATTCATCTTTTGTTCTTTCTTTGTAAAGGATGCGACTTGAAATTCAGTACAGAATAAAAATGTCGAAGGAAAAGTGAAAGATGACTGGTTTATACCGCAAAATTAATCACAAAATGCCGTGTGTTACTTACACTACTGTTGCATAGACAGAAGAAACATAAAGCAACTCTGTCTGTAAATCAATCACAAGCAGTTGTCGGTACCTCACCGACTGAATGAAAACATACTGCACAGCGTATTCATTTTTCTTCAGTGTGCGACTGACAGAGACTGCCAGTATCCTCACCAACCACATGGTTTCCTACGATCAGTATTCACTTCAGCTGCTGGTCCCAGCTGTAACATGATTATCATGTTTAATCCAGTGGTTGGCATTCAGCTGCTGACTCTCATTTCTGTTCTCTCGGTGTGATGCGAGTGCTCTCACTTCTGCTTAAGCACTCAGGATGGAGTAGTTAACTGAGACTCGTAATGAAGAGGACACACAGACGACGGATGGCTAATGGCGGACCGGTATTCTGTGGCGTCCCGTCATTTACATTATGTTGCGACCGTAATGGAGATGAAAAGATAAGTAGGTGTTATAATACATAAAACATCATGAACCTCACCAACAGTTCAAGACATGTTTATTAAAATGTGTACATTTTATATGCCCTGTATTTAATTTTTCAGATACATGTGAGCGCTGTATTATACGTACAGTGCTGACATTTAGCATTTTGGTTCAAACCTCTTTACTTGCTGCGAGCACACCACCAGGTTGTAACAGCATTTAAAGCAGTGTTTGCAAATGAGAAGTGCAGCAGCAGCAGCACAGCGGAGCAAAAACATGACCGCAACTCCAGCTCTGTGGCTGAACTAAATTGCAGGCTTCGCTGATGCTATTTATAAATGAGGGACTGGAATTAAACAATGACGAGTCAGGAGGCTCAGAATCCAGCATAAAGGTTCAACATGACGGGACTGGAAGAAAAAAATTAGCATTTATTTTAGTTAATGCAGCATTGCAGATGAATATGTGGTGATCTTTTAACACAACCCGATCGCCAGAATAAATGTTTGTAATGTGCATTTCTGCAAACCACAGATACGTTGCAACTTTACATTTTTTAAGGTTCAGTTTTCACTGTTTGCTGTTCTCATGATCTGGTTTGTTTTAGGCACAAAAACCACTCAGTTGGGGTTCATTAAAGATCATGTTATGGCTATGGCTGTGGCTCAGGGGTAGAGCCCATGCCTTGTTACCAGAAGGTCGCTGGTCCAATTCCCCTGGTGTGCATGTCAAAGTGTCCTTGGGCAAGATACTGAACCCCAAACTGATGTGCTGGTCGCCACCTAGCATGGCAGCCACTGCCATCGGTGTATGAATGAATTACTGTAAGTTGCTTTGGACAAAAGCGCCTGCTAAATGTATGTTTTGGCTTAAAACACCAGCCACAAACATGGCTGGAAATTGTCTCCTGGTCTCCTTAAAAACATCCAGTGGTTTCACACTAACAAATGTTGAAAAGATGATGATGCTTGACTCCATCACCGGCCGCTCCAGCTCCAGATTTGTACATTGACAAATGTCAACGTATCAGTGGTTTATACAGAAGTTTACTTTCTTTACTCCAGTGACTTGGCCATTTAACAGAAGCAGAGTGGAGTCATCCCAGACTCTTTGCGAGTCGAGTTCACGGTCTTTAGTCATCGCTCACAGCTTCACCTCGCTCTGATCCGTTCCTTCAGCAGACGTCGGAGGTCACAGTCAGCGAAAGAGCAGCGGCTAGCAGGGACACAGACTTTACACTCAAGGACACGCTGGCAAAATGGATGTCGGTGACACCGGGTCACTTGATGAATGATGATCTCTACACTGCCCCGATGGCCAAAGTTGTCTTTCTATTACACAATTGACCACGGTATGTGTATCTTGTATCTCACAAACAAGATAAGCTGTATAAAAGCATTTCTCCAGAGGGTTACTGGTGGTCACAATATGCCACGGGGTGCCTTCAAGGTTCTACTGATGCAAAAAGAACATAAAAGGAAAAACTGAAGGATCCCCTCTTGACATATTTTAAGATGTATGACACACGTTACTTTGTGAAATGTTTTTTTTAAATACTTCTATTAAAAATTACATAAATTTAATGAAAAAATCCTGAGTCTATAATTATGCAAATATGTGCCATTTCAACAGTTCTACCTCACAGGAGATTTTTTTTACCGTCTGAAAAGTCCATTCAAGTGTTCGCGCATTGGAGGCTTTAACTGTATGTAGAATATTGGACCAGGCGTATCTCCCAAATTATTTGCGATGTCACAAATCATGCTCTTTAAAAATTGGATTTTAAATGAGCACAGACGCATGCTGGCAGTGTACGTTTCTGCAAAACCACAGATATGTTCAAACTTTACATTTCTTTATGTCACAGCCAAGTTTGTTAAGGTTAAATTTTCAGCACTGTGCACCTGGTTCAGTTTAGGCATAAAAACCACTCGGTCGTGGTTAGGAAATGATTATGTTCTTGCTTAGAATGCTTGTTTTTTTTCATCACAATTCAGGCTGGACATTTCATAACGTCTTGTCAAAAATTAAGTCTCTTTCAAAGCATCCAGTAGCGTCACATTTACAAATGTTGAAACACAGTCTCGAACTATGGTCACTTGCTTGCCAGCCTTCACCCAACCTCCATCCCATCGCCTACAGACAAGAAATACGCATGCTATCTGCATGTACCCCTGGTTGGCATAAACATTAACTGCCAACGTTTAATTCTGGCGACTCGGCTGCTTTCTGTAAGTGAAGCTCCACCATTCAACTGTAGGAACAAGTGAGTGAAAGTGGACTTGAAACAAGCAAACCTAATCAATTTCATCACATGCAAGATTTCCAGCACATCATTTCTGTTTACCATGAATGCAGGGCAGCAGATGAAGATCAGATTTCTGCTTATGCTTTGGTAAAAATCACATCCCACTAATTAGCTCTGGATTGGAGCCAGGCTCCGTATGCCATCTGCAGTCCTGTCACGGCGAACATGGTGCTGAATGTTTCCTGACCCTTTCCTCCACAGACTGAAACATGCCCCCCACGTGTTTCAGATTTATGACCGCCTCAATACTTTGGTGTCACGTGGTGTGGCGCCGCGGCCGTGATAAATGGCTGCCTTACGATGCCCTGGAGTTTTGTAAAAGGCAAGCAGAAAACATGGGTGGGAAAGGACGCTCGAGAGTTGTGTTTTTCATCTGTTACTGTGGGAGCGCTGTATAACAAGGTGAAGGCAGAGAGGGAGAGGAAGTGGGGAAGGAGGTGAAATCGGTGATGATGGAAGGAAATCTGCGGGATAGAGGGTGAATGTAGAAAGGGGGGCGGATGGAGAGTAACCAGGAAAAAGGAAGGGAGGAGAGAAATGAGGCAAAGGTAGGAAAGAGGAAGCAGAGAGGAAGGAAGCAGTTGACATGAGAGGATTTGACTTGAAGCAGAAATGGAAGTTTGAAAAAAAATGAAGGAAATAAGAGCTTGAGGACTGAGGGGAATTGAACCTGAAAGGGAAAAACCCAAGAGGAAACGAAGAGGAAGACTTTGGGCAAGAGCACGATGGTGGACAAGCAAAGAAGATGGAACAGGGAACAAATGCTGTAACAAAACCCAGCGGAAGCACGGCGCCCTCACCAAAGCAGCGGCTAGTGATCCGGGCTTCTGGGATGTAGGAATATAAATGCAAATTCAGGAAGCAGGAGTCTGTATCTTCAGCGAACAAAAGAAACACAAGGACTGAGTGACAGAGACAGGTGTAAACAAAGACATACCGCGCATTTACCCAGCATGCCCCCTGCCCCCACCATCTGAGCAGCCCTATCTACATGCTTTTTTTTTTATTTTGGGAGGAAATTCACTTTACGCTTGGATACAATCTACTTAAAAAGTCCCAGACGCTTTTTCCTCCCTTCTTTTTGAAAAATCCTCTGTCGGAATAAGCTCTCCGGAAGCGACGTTTCCACTGCAGTTGTGACACGAGATTAAGTTAATCTTTGGCACGGTGAGGCAGCGGCGGCAGCGGCGGCGGCGGCAGCGGCGGCGTGGTGTTGATGTAAACGGCATCACAATTCACCTCTTCCCCCATTTGGAGCGCTCCATGGCTGTCTGGGTAATTCCGTCTTCGGGGGGGCAAACAGCGAGGGGTACCTGCCGACTACGTGAGCTTACACGGCTGTGGGCAGATAGTGTGCCGCTGCATGTTGCCGACCTGTTGGGGGCAAAGAAATGATCTGTTTCAGTGGGTAAGAAGTTCACAGAGCTAAAGGGATTAGACTGGCGAGGAAGGATTTTATACACAGGTGGAACAGAGTAAAGTACATGACTGTAAAATGATATTACAGAGCTGCGAGATCATTTTTAGAACGCGTATGTATTTATTCCGAGTAAGTTAGTTCTCCGTGGGTGGTTCTGATGTATTATTCGAGCAATACTTTGATGAGAAAATGATTCACAGAACAGAACATTATTATCAGCTGTAGTCACCGAGATAACGCACACACACACAAAAAAAGCCTGTGTTGCTAAAATACTTCAAGGGTAAAATAAATCAATTCTTATGCAAAATCCACCACACAATGCAACTGGAGGAGACGAAAAACACAAACCAGGACAGCGATGAGACTCAAGATGAAGTAGGAAAACTTTACGGTAAAAAATTAGGCAATTTCAGCAACAGAAAAAAGAGAGCAGCAGGGTATTTTTGTAGACTTACCCAGAAGTTAGCATCTCCCTGGTTCCCTCGACAAAAAGCCTGTGGGATTGTTTAATTGAATTTTGGATTATGGCAAAAAAAATAAAGTGAGTAAAGAGTCTACTTGTTTGGTGGGTTGATGTTTAACTTCCCGGAAAACCTCTGTAGTTTACCTTTTCTGCATGTGCATGCTTTAAAATTCCCGTGTGAGGTATTTCGGACGTATTGTGCATCGTAGAACGGAGCCTGTGTTAACCACAGAGCTTATTTTAGTCGTCTAACTGAAAATCCCTTTAAAAAAAAAACATCGACTTTGAGATAATAGAATTAGAAGGGCAAATAATGCTCGTGTATTTCCAAGTTTTACGCATCATTCCTGCAGCAAACTATTATGTCATCTGCTTAAGCCTCTTTAGCTCAAAGTTTTAGTTTTGCGTGAACAGGACATTTTATTTATTTATTTAATTCTTTTCTAATTCTAATTCATTGACAGAACTGCCATTAGCAGCTGTTTTAAAGTAAAAACACAGACAAAGACAGTTTCCTCTCCCTGCTCAGAGGCAAGCGGCGTGTAAAGTTAGCGACCAGCTGATAAATGTACTGTAGAGCATTCAGCAGCTACAGAATTCAAACCAGCAGTTGGTTGGAAAGCTAACCAGAGCTGAAAGGAGACTGAACTGTGGGTAAACAGAAACACCACCACGAGTTAATGCTAACGACGCCCCCTATCTGCTGGCACTGGATGTGTTGTTTGCGAACATGATAGCCATAACTTTAGCCATAACTGTCAGCTTATTGAGAAGTCATGCTGCCTCTAGTGCACGGTTAAAAATTTCAAATCTATATCATCATTTGTGAAGTGGCCGCTCAGACAGCAGACTGGATTGAGATGGCTACATTAGAAGTTTAGCACATGTAATGTTTTGTTATACAGAAGGTACTGAAACACGACTAACATGACCCAAAATCTGCAGTTACTACGCAAGAAAATAACATGAGATGCTGTCATCAGAGCCGTTGCTACTTTTGCACATTTTCCCAGCGTAAATAACTCTTTGTTACGTTATCGCTCTCGAGAAATGAAGTGCTGCACGGTGGCATTACCACAGACTTGACACTGGCGTGACATTGCTTCTGATTGTTGTGTCTGACTGGCCGCAGGCTGTTTGGACAGAAAGCTCCGAACACTCAGAAAGCCTCTCATCACACAGATGGAACAAGACGGGGCAGAAAAGCTGCAAGAACCAAGAAGTAATCAAGAAAAATGGTTTCAAGTTGAGCTTGCTGCGGTCGGTTGGCAGGAGGCTGGATCTGCCACCTCACCTCACACACACACACACACATACACAGGGACGGATACACACACAAATGCATTAACTCATGGCAGATTAAAAGTAGGCCTTTATACATCGGAGAGTATTGTGTGCCTTTAAGCATCCTCTGTCAATTCGTCACTCCGGCAAACTGTATGTCTGTTTCATCATAACACTTTCAAAGGAGTCAAAATAATTGCTGAGGACCAGAGAAAGACTGTGGGGGAGGAAGACACACACATACAAAGAGTGTGACAGAGAAATATGATATAAATGTATAAATTAACCCACTCAAATGACATCCTGCTGTGTAAGTGATTCACCAATTAACAGGACTATTAAATATTTACCCTATTACACACAGTAATTATAGCACAGTATATTGGCAGTAGCATAACGTTCAGCAAATCCGTGAAATTTTAATACAATGGAACACAACAACACATCCTCATAACTTAGAATAGGTAGAATGCCAGTCACTCCCAAATCACTGAGACTATTGTAGCATACAAGTGAAAACCATACCTAATCTTTGTTGTATCCCCGCCGTTTGTTTGGGTGTAGGCAAGAACACTTGAGGTTTGGTTGAGGAAAACATTGTTGTTTGGGTCAAAATCACGATGTTTACCGATGTAACTGCAGTTACGTTACGTAGGCTTATGTCTTCTAATTTCACTATGTTAATAATTTCAAATAATTCACCATTTACTTTTCAAATTGGACACAAACAGCTGTCTCGTGGGTGGGAATGTGAGGATTATGTACAGCTATCGCAGCCTGTTTCGTCGATGCCGGCTGAGGCGATCTACCATTCCAAAACTTTTTTTAATATAAAAGGTTGATTTATAGTTGAACATAGGCTTGAGTAACACAGCCTGTAACCTGTGCAGGTGCAGGCTGATTTCCACATCTCATTTTGTAAATATTAATTTGATCATTTAATTAACAAATTAAATGATCAAATTAATATTTACAAAATGAGATGTGGAAATCAGTAAAGTCAGTCGTGTATGATGTGCATGAGTGAAGAATGTGTGTGCAGGCATTGACAAATCCAAAACAATGGAAAAGTTAAACCTAGGATAAGATCACAAAACCAGAACATGGCATGCCTGTGGAGAGGACCAGAGCAAAGAGAGAGGGTGAAAGTCAACTGCAGGACTAACTTCAGCACAACAGGCCCAGGTAAACTGAGCTGCTGCAGTTAAGCTGCCTGCAAGGGAGCAGCACACATTAGATGAGACACACCTCCAAGATGACACACCAGGAAAAATACATCACATCACAGGGGCATCACAAACAGCCGAAGAGGTTGGTGTGTTTACTGGGACAACTATGGGTAGAAATCCCCTGTATTAGCACTGCCGCTAAGCACTGGAGAAAAAGCTGCAAAATGCTATCCTACCAAGCGGACCAATTACGGACGTTGCAATCTGTGTTACAATTGCACCGAAGCATAAAGCAAGCTTAAGTCATTTAGACACCATAATGTGTGTGTGAGTATGTATGTTCACAGACATATTGTTGACTTTGTTGTTTTCAATTTTCCCTCCATCAGTGCTGCCTAACACCGTTTGTTGCTCTGATTTGTTGTAGGTCTATCCACTTGCATCTGTTGATAACATGCCTTGAAGGCTATAATAATTGTACTGGATGAAAATGATTTCTAGAAACTTCATACCAGTAAGTCTAACATGTTTCCCAGATTAACAGTTATCTGTGTGAGCTGAACTGCTGCTTTCCCTTCAGGAAAAATGTCCATAGAAATATTTCCCAGATTTGGAGTTTTTGCTAATGTTGGTGCCTGGATGAAAAATGAGAAAGTGACAGGAAATGTCTGGCAAATTGCAGATTTTGGCACCCCCCATGAGTACTGCCTGCTCTAACCACTGGATAAAGTTGCCTCATTTTTCTTCCTTTTGCCTGGCTCTGAGGCTACGGCCCACTTTGATGTCCTTATGTTAAATATTGAATGTACATCCATATTTCACTAGCTGAGCCCCAGAACAAGACTGAGGGCAGGATAATAAACATTGCCAGGGAATTTCACTCCTCTAATTGCCGAGAGTTAATCTCTCTTTCCCTGCATAGTGCCTTGACCTGTAGTAATGGAGCTGCCGGAATCCCACGGTAAATATAAATAGGAGTGTGGGAGGAGGAGAGAGGAGGGTAAGAGCGGGAGAGGAGAGAAATAACCAACACTGTAAAACATTAGACGCTGGTTTAACTTGAAAATATTCTCTTTGCCGTAAACTTTGAATTAATACCGAACAGTTTGACGAAAGGCTGCTCATTAGCTGTTGTTTAAACACGATTTATTGCATCGTATTTGCCGTCAAGTCCCATTACCTGAGCTCAGAGGAGTTTCAGGATTAGTTCTTCATTTGAGACAGTCTTTACAGCTTGGGCTGTAAAGCCAGAAGCCTCTTTCACTTCAGAGCAAGTACACGGAGAAGGCCAATCCTCTTGAGGCCGCTCTGAGTTCATTCAACACGTGTGAGTGGGAGGTGAAGTGGATGTTAACCTTCATCCTTGTTTAGGTTGTTTTCATCATTATCAGAGAAAATAACGATGACTCGAATGACGTGAATAAAAGGAGGTCACCAGAAAACCTTCTTCAAACGAGACGGAGGAAGGATTCGGAGGGTTTTTTTTTCCCAATACAATGATGACCAGACATGTCTTTTGTGAACACTCACTGATTTTTGGTATTTTAGTTCTGGTGTGAAACAGAAAATGATGAAGATTTTCTTTTCTCTTTTTTTGTTTATCTACGAAAAATGAGATCTAAACCAACAAGGATTTCATCCATCTCATCCAATACTTTCTGACTTTCCTGCTCTGTTTTGGGCTTCACACCCCGAAGCCCATCATTTTCTTATGAAGACATACATCTTAAAAAATGGTTTACAGATATCTGCCTTTGCCTTTGACAAGACCAGTGTATAGCAAATGTTATCCATACAGGAGTAAGTAAGTGGCATATCTATTGGGTACTAGATTCAGCCATGGATGAGTTTTTACAGCACCAATGACTCAAAATACAATTGGTTGATCGTAATGAAGCACCTTGTCACCTGCTGTGTTTTTAATCTTTTCTGATAACAGTGGAGGTTATAATGTTTTACAGTGAAGCAGTAGGAAGGAAGAGAAGGGTAAAAGGAACAAAAAAGGGGGGGAGGGAAGTAAATTATTAAAGAACAAGAGAAGGAATACCTTTGGGTGCTGACTGAGGATATTTATCTAACTTCATTGGATGCTCGGGGCAAAGCTTTTTATTTAAACACCTCTAAGCGCTAATGATGTTTGCTTCATTAAAAATATGAAGTGGGACCTGACACTTGCAGCCTACCCCTGTTTAAATGAAAGAAAGCAATGAGCAAAAATGTCACTTTTCCAGGTTTCTTTCCACATGGGGTGGTAACTGAATATTTAAAGAGCCATGAGGATTTGTGAAAAAATAAACATGCATTTTAAGTTTTTTAATGCTAATGGGTCATGGAGCTTTCAAAACCAAAAAGATTGAGCCCACCCACATATCTCTCCGTTGCCTTGAACAGGCTGTGTGCTGCATAATGTACTGCAATTCGTGGTTCGAATCTCCCACACAGTCCTGCGGATGTGACGTCAGATGACGCTGAATGCGCGTCCTCGACAGCTTGGATACAGGAAGAAGACAAACGCGGCGGACCCAAACTAGTGTTTGTGTATTAATGGATTCTGCTACGGCCAGAAAGCGACCCACCACCACACAAAGTCCACTAAAAAGTCATACTAAGAAGAAAACGAAGGCTTTATCAGCGGCAAGTCGAGAGTTGAAACGAAATTACGACCAGATGGCACGCGAGTAAACATTGGATAGGCATTGGACTCATGGAGGCAGCTTCAACTTGAACTGGGACTCAAAACAGATGCTGACATGGCTCATTTCCTAGTAACCAGGTAATAAAACATTACAGGTCATGTTTAGAGCTTGATTTGAATGTGAGATCACCGAGGACTTGGAGTGACCTAACGTGCAAAGTAGTGTTAGCTGCTAACATGTAGCTTAGTCCACCACTGTGTAACAGTGAATAGACTGCGCATTTTCCACGGTCCTTTAGTCTGAAACCGAATAGTTAGAAATATGTCCCTTTATATATGGGACCGAAAGCCCAACCTGTTAAACGGGAGGTGACGTTAGCAGCTGGCTGTAGCCACAAGCTAACGGTTTGTTTGTGTCTGTGTAGTAGCATTAGCCGCTAACACACAGCAGTCCCGTATCAGAGACGATGTTTTTGTCCCCCAATATGCCGTCTTTGCTTTCGCCTGTGTCTTTCAGACTCGCCGCTTGTGTGTCGCTACACACAGCGAGCCGGCTTCCGGCTGCTTCATGTGTGTAGGGGATAAGGCTATCGCTTACACACAGCACAGTTCGCAGCTGTAGGCTACCAACGTCATTCCGCGGAGGCATGCGCGGAGGTCTTGCAGTAAACAGTCCCGTGAACAGCGAGTACTGAAATAAAAGCGTCACAGCATCAGCTGCTCTGCTGTGAAGAGTTCATGCGCGCTCCAGCGCCGGCTTGGCTGATGGCTGCGGTTACCCTAATGGCCGTCGTGTCACTATTCAGTCTTATTTCTCGATCCTGCCTCATGTCCCTTTAAATTGAAACACTTCTCTTGAATTGGTCTTTTGTTCTGTGCACTTACATAAATGTACTTAGATTCCACTAATGTTCAAATGTGTTTAGAAGATAATAGAAAAGTTTTTATCCAACTTAACAAACATTTTAAACAAATTCCCAGAAAATCAGCAAAAGAAAGTGTGACTCAATCTGTTTCCATCCTTCTGTTGTGTGAATATTTATTATGTAGCACCTCACCAAAGTACACTGTGTCTAAGAGTTAAGTAATATTTTCAAATCCCAGAAGAGCTGTGAGCTTTGAGAAATAAAAAACAGTCTTAAAAGAAGGCAAACATTAATGACCAAGTGAAAATTCGGCTGTGTATTGCTGCCACGGCAGGAAAAGAAAATCGGATCAGTATCACATTATAATGTGAAAAACATCTTGTTATGACTAACTGTTCCTGTTAAAACAAGATAATCTTGTTATAACAATATATTTATGTTTAATGTTATAAATACGATACCTCATGTTGTTATGAGAACTGACTTTTCTTATTATTATAATACACTACTTATATCACAATGTCAAATGTGTCACGTTATAAAGAGATTTTACCGTGATATCATGTGAAATTATCTCATTCTAATGTGAAATATTTATTTTTTAACAGTGAGTTGTCATGTTATAACAAATATGCTAATGTTATAACAATAACTTATATTTCTATTACAAACTATTCTTGCTTTAACAATATCCTATTAATATTATGATCATAAACAATGTATCATTTATGATAATAACATCATGATAAACTGTTTCTAGTTATGAGATGATACCTTATATTGTTATAAGAACATTTCTTGTTATAACAATACATTATCTGTGATTTTACCATGAAAATATCACAGGAAAATATATTATTCTAACGAGAAACTACATACGTTATAATGGTAAGTTATCAATTTTAAAATGTGAAACGTTTAATGTTACAATTTGTATTTTGTATAACATTAAAACATTTTGTTATAACAATGAGCTTTTCATGCTATAACATTATATTTTTTCCTTTTCTGGCGTGGCATCAGTACCCTTCTGTAGAAAATAAATCACACAAGATGCTTCATGGTCTTTTCATGACTTTGAAAACATTTGAAAAGCAAATTTACTTTGATAACAGAACAGGTGATTTGGTTTAAAATGCTTCAAAGTGCACTAAGTACCAGTAAATGAGTCGTTAAGATGGAGAAATGTTTTCGCAGTGTACTGCATCCCTGTCAGGACTGGCAGCATTTGACTGTAGCTTCACAGGGGTCTCCTCATCTATATTCATCTAAAAGCTTTAAAGATTTAAAATGATGAATAATATCCCTTTGAATAATAATAACCAGGCCCCTTGCCACGGCTCCACTCGGGTTGAAGAAAAAAAGGATGAGGAAAGACTTAATGTACTGTCCAGTGAAATCATGTTTTAGCTTATTAGATTAATTACTGAAACATTTTGATGAGCTCTGCTCCAAAAGACCGGGGATCCATGAATACTCATCTCTTTTCCTGGTACAGAAATATCCTCATGCGGTGGATTTTTATGTTTAAATCATGACTGTAAAAGGGAGGAAAATATGAGAGCTTTTTGGTTTTGGGCTGTCTCTGTCGCTTGTCCCCACGGCGAGTTCAGAGGCCAGTGTTGATGCACTTTAAAAGATTTGGTACATGAACACTGACGGGTGGTCGGCACAAAGGAGGATCATTGAAAATTTGAATTGCAATGCCGGGGAATGGATGTTATCTTGGTGCTCAGTTTTTGTTCCTCCGCTCTGTTCTTCTCTCTCACAGAAGTCAGGTTTTAATGTATGCTACCAGCCTGAGTGACACTACTAGAGCACATCATTTTATATAGTTTGTCTTTGTGTGTAGTTCAGTCGGATATTTAATAAGGCATGGGACACATGCAGCCGGCTGTCTTTCCCTACTGACAAAAAGGAGGGGGAAAACAAACTGCACTCCAGCATGTAAAGCAGTTTGAATAATCTTTTTCATTGATTATTAATTCAATAAAATCAAGTTTTTCTGATTTTTTCAGGGGGTTAACTGGGTCACTGCAACTTTTAAGTAAAAGGCGGAAATGGAAAACTAACAAATATGAAGTGAAGTGATAACTTACTATATATTGTTTCATTTATATGCTCCTTAAACAGACAGTTTAATACGGGTGTGAATGTATGGCATCCTCAATTTTCTATATTTTCTATTTATTCATCATTTAATACAAGCAGTAAGATAAATCTCAACCCCTTTTTTACTTAGAAAGTCCCTTAAACATAGACTACAACATACTACAATACAAAAAGTTGCATCGTTTCAATACCAGAATCTGTGATTGTCAGACAGAGCGAGTCCTGAATGTGGCCGACATCACTAACATGACTCTGCTGCACACACACCTCTCTCACAGTCGGAATGCAGAGTTGGCGGTGCTTACCTGATCCGTAGCTGATTAGCTGGGCTCGGTTAGTTAATTCTTTAAAGGAGACGTATTACGCTCATTTTCAGGTTCATAATTTCATTTTGGTTACGACTGCGATAGATGCACATGAAGTGTTGTCATACCGTCCAGTGCTGCAGCTCTGTCTGAAACGATCTGTTTTAGCTCCTGTCTCTTTAAGGGCCCCCCTCCTGAATAGCCCGTCTGCTCTGATTGGTCAGCTCACACATGCCTGAGCCAACACCACTGACCACTGAATCTTCCACGTCCACATCATGATGCATCTTAGAATCAAGACATTTCCGAACCGCTACAGTATGATACCATTTTTTACCTTTTCTTACTATTCCTTCCCTCATTTTCTTTTCAGAAGTAGTAGTCACTGAATCGAAAATGTGCATCTTAATCTGTGTCTGATGTTCATTTCGGCATCTCCTGTGGTGATAATGAGCCTGTGTTTATGACAGCAGGGCAGTGCAGGTATAAAAGAAGAAGTTTAAAAAGATGGCTGCATGTGCGGCTTGGACTCTGGCGGCGATGATGAGGCAGCGCTGCCAGGTTTCTTTACGAGTGCAGCCAGCAGGCCCGCGGTGAACGCCGGCTCTCTGTCAGGGCTGTCCACGGCTTTATGGGACAGAGGTAGATATGGAAGCCTGAGAGGCTCATCCAAGGGGTCGTTACAGACGTCGTATAGGAACTCCTTCCCCCTGAGGACACAAAGTGAATGTGAGAGAAGGTGAAACAGAAAAAGAGGAAGTGTGTGTGTGTGTGTGTGTGTGTGTGTGCATGTGTCCTTATGCCAGAATGGATGAGGCTCTGGCTCTCAGGCGGTGGAGTAGGAGGTAATGCTCTCTTTCCATCACCTCAGGGCTGAACCTCTGAGGACAAGTGTGTATGTGAGTCTGTGTGAGTGTGTGTGTGTGTGTGTGTTCCTTCCCCGAAGCCAAAGCCTTGTATCCTGACAGATGTCTCTGTCTAACCTGCTTCGGTGTGATGTCGTCATCCCGAGGAAGCGGTGAGCCTTTGTTTGACTTCTGTGGGGTTAGCAGAGGCATCAGAATGGAAGTGTAATAAGAAGACAGGAGATGTGTGGAGCAGGCGGGAGATTGTCAGAAATCATTGTGTTGTGATGATAGTGCGCGTACATCTTTCATGTGCAGGTGCAGACGTCCTTTTGTCGGTACAGCGTTGAGTATGCACAAGTGTGTGCAGTCCATTTCCAGAGAAGCATCACTCCACACAGCGGAGTGGTAGGTATTTCACCTGAGGGTTAGACAGCACCTCTGAATTCACAGCTATTGGCTTTTGGGTATGAAATCATAAAGCTTTTCCACTGTCAGTGGTGCGTCACATTCAAGCATCCAAACATGTAAAATAATGCAGTATTATTAGTGGAAAGCTGGCAGTGCTTCTGTTGTACTGACTTATTAGAGAAATCCAGAGTTCTCAGAGGAGAATAAAACATGTCGGTCTGATGTTGAGGCTGTGCTGTTGTTGTTTGCCTCAGTTCAGATTTCTTTACATAAGACCATACACTAAAAAACACAACATATAAATAGTGCAGCGATGCCGTTGAGTACGGCGCAAAGAATTTTCATAGCTCTGATCCAGTCGCATTCGACCACGTTGGCATGATGCTGATAGCTATGCTAGAGGACACGCCCAGTTGAATGTGTTGTGTACGTACTAATGTGTGTTTTATCACATGGCTTGCTCTATATTCTACCTAAACGTAAGAATCAGACCAAATAGTGGCCAAAAGTTATGTTGTAGATACTCTTAATGGTACTTTAGAGTGTGTTATTTCATGGATACATTTATTTCAACGGTAAAAAAAAAAAAAAAATGTTGATAACTCATCCTGCTCTCGAGGGCCTTTATTAATTTTGCATGCAATAAATGCTCTCTTAATCTTTATGATGCTATCCTGGACGTATAAAGATAAGATAGAACTTATTCGTGCCGAAGGAAATTCTTGTAACGAGATTGCTCCAGAAAATGTACAGTGCAACCAGCTGGTTCCCCCGCGGTCCCATACTGGGCCCAGTTTCTTCCAGAATAAAGACAATAGAGTATTAAATGTACATGTAAATATACAAAATATACAAAATATTACACGTTTAAGAAGTAAATGCAAAACCAGTGCCTATTAGAATAACAGTTGAAGGAAGATAAATCAGGTACAACTAGATTTTTTTTTCACTAAAATAAAATAAAGTAATATTGGCAGTGATATGGAAAGGTAGTGAAAAAGAAGTAATATTGCACCTGATAATCAATATGATAATGACCGGACCTCAAGGATTACAGTGTACTGATTTGAGTGAAACTTGATCTTATTTTAATGAGAATTGACCAACTGCTGTTGTTCGGCTGCTCTGCCCAGTTCCAGTAGCATTTCATAGGAACCTGAAGTTTATTAGATTGTGTGAGAGAGGTGACATCGAAGGTACATGATGTGTTAACCTGCTGGTTTCTCATCTGGCAATGAGGAACTTTGCTTTTCTGGTGACAATTGAATTCCTGAGACTGAAATCACTGATGACTTCTGAGCTCATGAATACATTAGATTTTAATGTCATCCATGTGGGAATCAACTGATTCACTCGATCACAGTCTGGGTATTTGGACTGTGAACATTTCTCATTTTTCATTTTCCTCCTTTAAACCTCTCATCCCTTTTTCTCTGCTATCTTGAGCCACACAAGGAGAGAAGTGAGAAGAAAAGTCCTCTCAGTGTCAAAATGTCCCCGTGGTCAGTGACTCTGAGAGTCCCTCTCTGTCGGCGCTGCTGCTGCTGCTTCTGCTTCTGCTGCCGCCCTGGGATTCTGCAGGATGGAGGCCAGTTTGCAGCTGAAAGCTGCTTGCTCTACCGTTCACCTCCAGCTGGATGGATTTGCACGGCTTAGACTGTTAGTTAGTTAAATGAAGCCCTGAAGGAGCATGAATGAGCTCGCCTGCAGCAGCGGCACTCAGAAGCAGCCAACAGAGGAAACTTATCTTCCATTCAGAGTAAAAACAGATAGAGATACTTTCTGCTGTCACCTCTGGGAGCTGGGACAATACAGGAGCAAGGTAGAACAGAAACGGGACCTGTATGCACAATTAAACAAAACATTTCAATGGCAGCACTTCAGTGCAGCCATTAAAAGAGGCTTATCTTCAATTGAGAATCTAACAGAAACAGATTACTCCTGTCAGGTTCGGGACAGGGTTGCGGGTGATTGGTGACTCGCGCGCACAATTAAACAAATTCATCACACTCCCTGCATGTTCTGGGTTTTAAGCTGGGTAGCAAACAACTATAAAAACAGAAGCAAAGCAAGACTAGTCATGTGAAAAACAGTGTTTAGATTCAGGAGCTTACAGACGAGATACAATCTGTGAGCATCAACAACCACAGAGGCAGCAGAATGGACGCAGAGTGAATGTGGTAAACTGAAATCCATTCTGTCATCACTGAAGGTTTTTAAAAAGGCAGAATACAGCATGTTAGGTCTTAAAAAGAGGGTGTGATAACTGGATAAAAGAGAAAATCAATATGACAAACATCCCTGTAAAAACACATTGTAAAAACTTGATGTAGAATCAAATCAGATTGTATTGTCTTGTTTAAATGTTTAAAAACTTTAAGCCACCCCAGCTTGTTATCAGCAGCTTACTCACATTTTCTCCATTTCCTCATGTTTTAATTATCTGAAATAATGTTTGTGTTGCGCCTACTGCAACAGAACCAGAATTACCTACCTTGTTGTAGCAGGGAGCCCACGTTCATAGAGCAAGTGAGACTTCATTGAGTTTGACTATGACTTTCTGACACTATTGATTTTTATCAAGGATGAAATCCTGCAGATTTGAACAACAGAAGAAGCCTCAGAATTGTCCATTCTCCAGTTCAGTGATGGTGTTAACACTAAACTGTATTTATTTTTAAAAGTGGTTTAATTTACATGAATTATTAAGTATGATTTTAAGAATGTATGATTTTAAGTGAGGGATCAAAACGGAAAATTCTACTTATCAGTTTCTGCCTCTCAGAACAAACACACCCGTTGGAAATGAAGTGCAGTAGAAATGTATGAAAACGAAAGAAAGTCTAAATTATTCTTTGACGTGGTTGTCGACCTGAGAGGCTTCAGAGACCCTAACACTTGGAATGCTTTATATTGGAAGACTCTAGTGTCCGGAGGTACAGATGAGATGAGATTTTCTTTATAATACTGACTGAGAGATGACATAGACCAAGACTTGCCCATAATATCTGCCTAATGTCAGAGGTGATGATGATAACGTGGTTCTCTACAATGGTTCATCTAATATCGCTGCAGTGGTGTTCCAGGACCTTTATCAACTGATCAAAAAGTGACAAGGTTCGCATATGGGGCAAGCTGTTGTTTCACTTATTTTCCTTTTTCAGCTTTCTGTCACATTTGGTTTGGTTTAGGCGGCAAAATACTTAGTTAGGTTTAGGCAACAAAGATACTTGGCTAGGGTTTGTGACAAAGATACTTACTAAGGTGTAGGCAACAAGGATACTTTGTTAACTTAAGGCAACAAAGATTCTAAGTTAGGTTTAGGTGACATAGATATCTGGTTAGGTTTAGGCAACAAAGATACTTGGTTAGGTTTAGTGACAGAGATACATGGTTAGGTTAGGTGAGGCTGCTGGATGCTGGAGCACGATGCAGCAGTTCAGCCTAATTCAGCACAGAGCACACAGGAAGTTATGCATCAAAACAACAACATAACATACGGTTAACTTTCAAAATAAAACACAACGGCACAAAAATCTCAAAAAAGAGACAAATAAAAACACTCCTTCTAATCCTTTGGTTGGGAACACTTCATGTTGTTATGTTTATAACACATACCTATAACTGCGGTCGCGCGTGATTATGTAATTATCGCAGGAACTCCTCGGTCTCGCAACTCCAGTTGTCCAGCAGTGCTGTGCCGTGCTGGACTCAAAACGCAGCCGGTGGGAGTTGCCCGGACGACTGATGACGGAGCCATAACGCAATAGACATGCATCCGGTGGAATCTTAGAGTTAATTAGCTGCAATGAAGCTCCTGTAGCAACTTTAATAGTAACGTTCCCCGACGTTTTTATTTTTCTATTCATAAAAGTGAAGATCAAGGATCATGAAAAAGGCTCCCATTTCTAAAATCACCATTATGAATCAGTTTGGCATCGCATAGCACAAATGGCAGCAAACAAAACCTATTGTGATGTACACACTGCAGAGTGCAAAGTAAGCCGTCAAAAGCACGGAGTGAATTACAGCAACCCTTCAGACAGCAAAGACATCAAAGTCTCTTTCTCTTTTTTTTTTTTGCTCAACTTCCCCAGAAACCAGCTTTGACTGATGGCGCTAATGGCAGTTGGCGAAAATGTTGACATAACAACCGAGCGGCAATCATTACTCCATCTTCCTGAGACGACTAAATCGGCTGTCACTCGTCCTCGCTTTGCAACTTTAAACGGAAGTGTCACTTTATTGACATAATTTATATGGATAAAGAGCCCCTTACAGTTGCCTCCTGGCTGGAATGAATCAACTAATCTTACACACACACACACACACACACACACACACCATAAGCTACGCACAGTCTCACCTCTAATTTCCCATTATCATCCGGCAACGCTTTTGAATTATTCATCGAATGCCCTCACTGTAGGGAGAAAGTGAAGAGAGGAGGCGAGGTAAAAAAAAAATGGAAATGAAGTGGGAGGGTAAGAGGAAGAAAAACGGAAAGAGGGAATGAGAGGTGATAAAAACAGTGGAAACAAAGAATTGATCAAAAAGCCATCAGCGCATAGAGGGAAAGGAGAAAACACACACAGGCGGCAAAATCAAGGTGGAGAGTCGAGGAAGAAGCAGGAACGACAAGACAAATAGGGACCAGTCAGAGATAAAGATGAGATGATGGGTAGAGGAAGAGCGACGGCCCACACTGGGAGGAAACAGTCTTCCAAACGCAGGACAGGTACAGTACATCAGATGTCCCTGGGAGTGGATGGATAAAGTCCAGACATCTGTCAGCTCGTAAATTGTTCCAAATTAGCAGAGCTTTCATTTAGCATATGCCCGCTTAAACTGAAAAAGAAAGCACGGGGAGGTGGAGTGCAGGGGTACTAGGATTTACCCCCCCCCACCATCGTCTCGCTGGTCCACATGATTCTTTCCACCAACTGTAAGCAAGCCTGAGGACTCGCGCCTCTAAACTGAGTCCTGTCTGAATATTCATTGGCTCAATTTGCATAGCCCACAGATGGCGAAAACAGATGCTCGTTACGGCAAGTGTCAGTTTTCAAAAATTTGCTTTCATGACAAAACAAATAAAGCTATACAGGAGGATGGAGCGACTCGAAGCCTCCTGGCGGAGCTGCCAAGTGTGTGTGTGTGTGTGTGTGTGTGTGTGTCTCGCAAGAGAAACTTTGAAGCATTTGTGTGTATGCGTGGTGCATAGTACATGTCTATGTGTGTGGTATCAGTATTGTATGGACAATATATGGGGACATAAACGCAATTAAAGGAGTTTTCTTGCACCGATTGGCTGGTTTGGCAGTTTTTCATTCATTAAAGCTCTCCCTCTGGAAACAGAAACGAACATTTATTGGCCTGGAAAAGAGATAAACATTATGTTTGTCTCTAATATCCCATGAAGCATTGTTTCAGCAAAATGCTCAAAGGTATACAACATATTTCTTGTGCCACAGACAACTGTATCTGCACCCATTTACATTTTCTAGTAAGACAGGAGAAAAAGGAACTAACACTGAACCAGAATGGGTCGAGCATGTAATCATCAGCATTGCATTCGGGAGTGATCAGAGTTTAAGGCCTGAGGGCAGACTGAGACAAGGCTAAGCAGGAGCAAGACACTGCTGCGTAAAACACTTGTTCTCTGCGTGTTCCCTTTAGACCTATGTACGGTAATCTCACATTGTTTTGTCGGGAAAGTTAATTAATTGTCCTGTGCTTTTGTTACATGAGCACTGAAAAGAATAAAGCACAAAGCACGCATTAACAGGAGCTCAGAGGGTATACAGAATAATATAGAATAAAAAGAATTATAGCTGAATATGGAGTGTCTTTGTGATATTCATCACTATACTCAACACCAACACTGAGTCCATCATCAAAAAGGCCCAGCACAGGACCTATCCAGTTCTACGCTGCAATAATCCAGTCTGTTCCCTGTTCATCCGTCATTGTCTGGTTTGGATCGGCCACCAAACAGGACAGGAACAGACTTGGACAGACAGTCAGGACTGCAGAGAAAATCGTTACTGTCAACCTGCCTTACACTTTGGATTTACTGTTAATATATCCAGAGTCTAGAAACGAGCGGGAAACATCACTAGAGATCCATCACACTATGGACAATCTCAAAACCCATCGGTTAACTTCTGGTGATCATTTATCCTCTTGGTGCAACGGCAAAAGTTTCAGGGCTTCCAGTCTAGCCGGTGGAGATCAAGCTGACAAATATGTCAATGCGTTCTTTCCCCAAACTCATCGAAAACTGGGGGACAGGATACTGGGGAGACTCAGGGGAATACTTGTCCATATCACTGGCAGAGGTCACTGGGGAAGACAAGAAGGTCCCCGGTGGGAAGATGTTGATGAAGGTTCTCAGTCATCGAGGTCATGGTAAATCTAGGTGCTGTATCGTAGGCAACTGGACTCATCCAAGAAGCTTCTTCAGTTCAAGGTGCCAAGGGTGGACGAGAATCGCCCTGAGATGCTGAAGGCTATGGACACTGTTCGGCTGTCTTGGTTGCCACGCCTCTTCAGCGTTTCTATAAGAAAGGGGACCAGAGGGTGTGCTTCAATTACCGGGGTGTCACACTGCTCAGCCTCCCTCTCGCCCGATTGTTGAACCTTGGATTCAGGAGGAACAATGCAGATTCCCTCCTGGTCATGGAACCATGGACCAGATTTTAACCCTTTTGCCATCTCAACAATTGAGAAAAACTGCATTTACACCTATTTCTTTTTTATGTGCTTACATAACAGTGCCGTCTTTACTTTCATTTGCTTTGTTGCCCTCGTTCTTAGCTGTTATGTCTTTTTTTTGCAAGTACACTGAAAGCAATGAAAAAAAACATTGTCAAATCTTGGCCAGTAATGCTGATTTTGATTCTTGACTTCATTTTTCACCTGAGGCATCATTCTCACCAGCGTGAAGCCAAGAATGCAGCTTGCAGAGGTCTCAATATTTTTGTACCATCCCAGCAGCGAGTTTTATCGGTTGTGAAAACTACAAGACCACTAGAGAAAACATGCCACCGCCTGACAAAAGAAGAAGTCAAGTTAAAGAAACCAGGATGAGCAAAGTAGAAAACAATTGTGTGAGTCTACAGCCTGTTAGCAGCTCTGTGGGGCTCCATTTGGCACAATGGTTCTTTTAGCTGAATGCTAATGTCAGCTTGCTAACATGCTGATACTAATTGCCTATTCAGAAAACAAAGCACAGCTGGGGATGATTGGAATGTCATTAGTTTTGAGGTTACTTAATCATAAACCTACATTTTGTCCTGTCGGTGAAAATGTCTGGACTAAATTTGCCGCTTTGTTCCTTGTTTTCTGGTGCGTTTGTGAGTCCAATGAAACGGAGAAGGCAAGCTAAAGGAGTTAACTGCTTATTTTTCTGCATAATAGCACTAATTTTGCTGTAAAGAGGAAAAAGTACAGTAGGCATTCACTAATTAGAACTGTTGCTCGTGCTGCTTCTTCGAAAAAAAGAAAGAAAGAAAAGAGTAAATGACTATTGTTCCATACTTGGTCATTATTAGGAAGGTTGGTGGCTGTAAAATGTTAGGTCACACCTTCATTCCCAGCTATATGCAACCACAATACACACACACACACACACACACACACACACACACACACACACACACACGGCTCTGTCTCCCCTCCAGTAGCTGTGGCTTGTGTGTGCTAACAAATGAAAATGGTTCCTGCAGAACAATTCATTTGCCACACCGCACAGTTTCCTCTACTGCACCGCTGGTCATGAGTGATTTTACACGCTTCCTCTCCTTTTCTTTTTGTTTCATCCCGTCGCTTTTTCTCCCCTTGTTTTTCATTTAATTTAATCTCTCCCGCTTCCTCTTTTCTTTTCTTCGTCGCTCCCTTTGGTCTCCCAGAATATCCCATTCTCCATTTTCCTCACTTTTACTTTGTCTACTTCTACTACGTTCAACAGAGCTGCAAATTCCCACCAACAATGATAAGTCTTCTCGAGGTGTCTGAGTGTGTTAAGACAACACTGCTCAGTACAACATCTTGAAGCTATACTAATTAATACTGTTTTACTGACAGTGTCACACAGTGGGCCTCATTCATGAAACGTTAGTAAATTTGTGCGTAGATTTGCACATAAAAGCCTACGCTACTAAAAACCTACTCCAGATTCATGAACGCTGCGGAAAACTCAGATCTGATCGTAAACACGTGTGTATGATCATGAATGCCAATCCATCGTAAAGTGACAGCGGTAATCAGCTATTAGCATAAAACCCTGCCCATGAATTGCCAATGACCACCATATAAGGAGGTGTAGAGGCATCCTGTCGACCTGTCAGTCATGGCGCAAAGAAAGAAAGAAAGAGAGAAAGAGAAAGAAAAAATAATTATTCCGAAGCGGAGATTGGAATCATTTTGGGAGAAGTGCAGTAACCCCTATCCCCTATGGATATAGAAGGGTAAGTCCATATATAACACACACATGTAATTATGCAGGCTATATTCTTACCAATGAGCCAGCCGTCTCTCACAGCTCCGTCCTCCAAACACGTGCCAACTGCGCAATTACGCAGGATAAATGCGTCATGCGTCCCACCTTAATCCTACCAATTGCCAACGAATTTAACTAAATGTGTTATATTTTTAATCGTTTGTCATGTTTATATCACGTGTTTCAAAGGCATCTGTGTATTGTGTACATAACAGAGCGCAATATGAATTGAAATTGTAATTTCCAATAGTGACAAGCATTATTTATATCCGTTCTTAAATTTACACAAGCACTACGTGTGGTCAGCAGCATGTGTAGATTTTGTTAGTAGCTACGAAAAGATCGGAGCTGCTAAAATATTGATGAATGCGGAGATGTACGTAAATTTCCGTCTTCGAACGGTTTACACACAAATTTGTTCTGCTCACGTTTCATGAATGAGGCCCAGTGACTTTAACTACTAGAAACATGGAAGTAAACTTTCCTCTGTTTATGTCAATGTCCTTAAATAAGTCGGTCTCTTTCCACTTTCCGTCTTTCTTTTGAATATTAATTAAACACCCTTACGTGTCATCGACCCCTCTGGTGAGCAGCCCACTCTTGTTAATTAGACCTGACGAGCACCGGGGAGGGAAGACACACACCTCACCGGTTTGTCTACAACTGCACAGGTGTGTGTGCGACTGAGGAGGCGTAGTCGGGGATAATAGTCAGCGTCTCTCAGTGTTTCTCTGTTCCTGCATCTGTGTGTGTGTCTGCGGCTCAGTTCCTTAGGAGGGGCTCTGCAGATGGTTTCCGTGTGTGTGACTACTGTGAAATCAGCCTGTTGTCTTCCTTCTTAGTGTGTGTGTGTGTGTGTGTGTGTGTGTGGGCATGGTTTGACTGTGTTTTTGCATACGGGGCGTGTTACACCACAAATCTGGAAGGTGTTGCTCCTTTACACCCTCAATCTCATGCTTGCGGCACTACACCTTTTTCAGGAAATCGTCTAATTGTGGCCGCAGGATTGAGGGAACATCAACACGCCTTTTACATTTCCCAGTCGGCACTGTTCGCAGCTAAGGAGGGAACTTGAAAATGACTGTGAAAAACAGTTTGTTTATTCAGATTTTTGTGTGAAGTGAAACTAATTCAAAACCTGCTCAAGAAGTGTGGCAGAATAATGAGTACAACTTTGCAAAAAAAAAAAAGAGCAGTAAAACTAGGGAGGGTATGAGTGACATTTAAAGAAATTAAACGCATCTGTTTAAATAAAATGTATCACATATGACATGGCAAAGGTGTTGCTTCACCTCAAGAGGTACCGACGAGCCCAAATGGTGCTAAACCAAAACGGTGTTATAAAAGTCAGCTGTAGTCTGTAAATCTGCTTCGTGGTCTGCCAATCAACTGTCCCATCTGTTCACATTGAACAGTGCATATCTTAAAATATGTATGACATGCTGTAATTTGAACTCGCCTTAAGAGGTGAAATCACATCGTAAATACAACCTCCCTAAATAACAGCAGAACTAAAAGATGCTGCAAAATTTAGAGGTGATTAAACAGCAGTTTTTCCTCTTCCGTCAGTGGTCCCATCTGTGTCAGGGACGGTGGCAGTAGACGTGGTGGAAGGACCCAGATGCACGGACGGGAGACTGAGGTTGCGGGGATTCGTTATATTTAATTATTTTCAAGTTCCGAAAAACAAGGCGACATGAACGGAACGAGACAATACGTTACAAAACAATGATCCGACAAGGAGTGAAGGGGAACAAAGGCTTTAAATACGCACACACTGATGAGGGAACGAGGAGCAGGTGAGGAGAGAGAGGAGGGACGAGGGCAGGTGAACTAACGAGGGGGAAGCACAGAGGAGAAATAACACAGACAGACAGAGGGAGACAAACCTGCAACAAGGTGGGAAGGAAAAAACACAGAAGAGACACTGACAAGACACAAGAGGGCAAGGAAATCAAATCATGAGACACAACAAAACACAGAACCATGACAATCTGTTTAGTCTGAACTTCATTTTAAAACACAGATCCATACTTTATAACATGTATCAGCTGAGGCATTTCTTTGGTATATTTTCAATGAAAAAAAGACAATTTCTAATGCTTTAAAAGTTCTGTGCCGTGTCCACTTCATTGAAATGAAACTAGTGGTCGACACCGACACTTTTTGCAGCGTGGTGCAGTTAGCTGGACATATTTGTTCTGGGTTAGGGGATTTGGCCGTCCTTCCTTCCACACCAGCCAATTTAGCTCCAGAGCACAGGCAGCAGCATGAAGCCCAGACCACGACTTTGCCAAATTTCCTCCACCAGTAGCTCCGTTTTCCCCGT
This sequence comes from Lagodon rhomboides, assembly GCA_039737535.1. NCBI lineage: Eukaryota > Metazoa > Chordata > Actinopteri > Spariformes > Sparidae > Lagodon > Lagodon rhomboides. The sequence goes on from CM077795.1 coordinate 25,603,158, forward strand.
GCAGCCTCCTCTCATATTCCACACCGTCCTGCACCGGGAGCATGCCAGCTTTTTGGTCTCATGCCTCTATCTACTTCTGAATGGACTGCCGTGTTGGTCCAGCGTCAAAAATGTTGCGGGCTTCACTAACTTTACAGTAAATGTTGTTTTGTTACAAACTGCAAAGGCAAAGAAACTTAAGTTGTTGAGAGTTATCCAACTCTGTTTAGTTCAGGATGGACGGCAAAATGTTTCCAGCTCTCCTCATGACTTAAGAACAAAGCCCTCATCTTCCAGCTGTGAGCGCAGACACTACTTCTGACGGGACATCGGAGAAGGAGGTTATCAATACACATGGTGGAAAGGGCCAAAAATTGAGTTTTACCTATAGAAAATGTGCAGAATAATGACATTTACAAATTCATGAATACACTCTACTAACAGGTGTTAAGAGGCTTGATTTTCCTTTTTACCAGTTATGCAGGAGGTTTCTTCGTTTCGTATTTGGACTGAAATGATGATAAAGCAGGTGGTAGTTGATGGATATGTAGTCTGTTTTCACGCACACTGTGGTGCAAATATAATGAAGGTCAGAACCTGAGACACCACGCCTTGGCCTTGACAGCGCTGCACCTTTTGGTTCCTGTCCCACACTTCTGTCTGTAGCAGTCCCATTATTTGATACTTGCCATCTGTTTTATTATAGCTGAATGTCAAAATCTCTCTGGATCAATCGGAGTAGATTTAGATCACGTGCTGTGCAGCGATTGGAGACCCCTAACTGATGATTGCCCCTAATCAATGACAACTTTGGACATTCTCATGGCCGATCAGGGTGTGACTACACCCTCTTGTGAAGGCTTACTAGAGGTGGGGAACGGTACACCTGGGTCATTGGGATTACTACTCTGTTTTTTGTTCTTTCCGATTGAGAAAGATTAATTATTTGCATTTTGCAGTCTCTCTTCAACCAGTTTACCTGCATCAGGGCTGTTTCTTCTGGTTCTGCTTGCCTTACAACAGCCTGGTGGCTGCAAGTTTCCTTTATTGTTTCTCTTCACTGAACACCTACAGACCCATTTGGTGTTTTACATTTCATCTCTTTTTGGAAACTTAAGAAGGAGGTAAAGGGAAGAAATAAATATTCAGTGTGTTTATCATTGAAGAATCATTCATCACTCAAGCATTTGTGAGATTTGGGATTCCCATACATTTTTTATGACATGGTGTGGAACTGATTCTTGTGTCATCTTCCTGCTTCTGCCGCCACAAGTCCATGCCAAGCTGGTCTGTTTTGCCGGAGATCACTGGTAGTTCAGTTATCGGGTTTTTTCTTTCTTTTCTTCAGGTAGGTAAGGGGGATGAGCTGGGTAAGACGGCTCATTTTGGCTGGGATATCCAACCCCTTTTGTTTGTTTTCTGTTTAACCTTTACATATGGTTGTTTTCCTTAACTGAATAAAGCTTCTTCTCCGTCCTGGTCTCCATCTCGAACCCCTGTTGTTCAGAGAGGCCGTAACAATGCTGGTGTTTGTATAAAATGAGAACTAATATTTAGAGATTATTCAGATTTTCTGGCTCAAGATAAGAGTTGGCTCCTGCGGCGCTTTAGGCTTCCAAGGGGCCTCGAGCCTCGGAGCGTCGGACCCAGAGAGACCATGCACTCCACGTGGGTCTGCAGGTTTGGTCGACTCTTGGGCTCCTTTCGAACGGGGACATTTCAGAGGGAGCTGGCAGACAAGAATGAAATATCCCCGTCAACATTAAGATGCATCATGCCCATCGTGCGGAATGGCGTTATGAATCTCAATCGGAAGGTGCATCAGCTTCCTATAAACTGTAGGTGAGCAGTCCGACATCAAAATGCAAATTGCAGCAATGTCCCGTTTTCCAAACGTAATCGGAGCAATTGACTTCACACTTGTTGCAATAAGGACACCTTGGGAGGATGTGTTGTATCTGAGCAGGAAACACTTTCATGCCGTCAGTGTCCAAATCATCTGTGATGCAGAAATGCTACTGACAAATGTAGCGGCGAAACAGCCGTGCTCTAAAAGATTTGTTTTCTGTCTCAAAGCAGTGTAGGGAAAAAAAAAACTGCAAGCTGGTGCAGCACCCGATGGATGGCTTCTTGGTGTGATTTAAGGGGATAACAGCTACCGCCTGCATACCTCGCTACTGACTCCTCAAATGCACTACAATAGTGCACTCACTCCGCTGCATTCTTCTTCTTAAAGGAAGGTGGTGGTGCCTGGGTGATGTGCAGGATAATGACACTGACTGCACATCAGTGTGGGAAGCGGCCCCCCCATGCACCCCCTCCTGCGTCCCAGAGGATGCCCAGTTGTCGTCACCCGAGTCCTTAGGAACATTTTATTAATTAACCGTCGAATTTATTCAAACCCATTTAATAAGACAGCCAACATCCCACATTCATGTTCCACCTCCTGCCGGCCAACAGCATCTCCATCACCAACAGCTGTGTGGAAATCAATAGAGGCTACGCGTTCATCAGTTATAGATAAAGCAGGGGTTGCCGGCACTCCGCCTGTTGCCCTCATGTTTTTCTTATGTGAAGCAATGCGCTTCTTTGCCTCTCGTTTTGTTCATTTTCACCTCTGCCAGGGTCCTTTAGCTCCGAAGAGTTGATCCCTGTTTTGTTCGTGTTCCCAGAACTAAGACCATAAAAGACACTTCTCCAGTCGGTGTGCCAGGTTCAGTGAAATCCTGCTTCTTCTTTGCTGTTTACCACTGCTCTGTCCAATAACTTGTGGTGCCAACGGTGTTTTTATATATTTATATTTCTTTATAGATTTATATTTTATATAAGTAGTGTCTACATTCAGTTGTAACTCGGGATGGGAGTGGAAATCAATGATTGAGCTTCATAAAATAGAAGCATGGATTTATAGATCTGATGAAAAGAACGTGTGTGCACATTTCTGTCTCTGTGCGTACTCACCAGCACTGCAGTCAGGACACGTCAAACCAGGACCAAGACAGGACAACACTGAGTCAAGATCAGTGCGAGTCCCCACAATGCATGGCACACATAAAATGTGGAACCTGCGCACAAGAGGCCTTCCTCAAATTGCTCTGAGGGATCCACATTCTTTCCAAATCTGCAGAAAAACCAATGACAATTCCTCTTCATTAACTTATTTTATTGCCATGTGTGTGTTTGCAGAGTTTTGCTTTGTTGTCTACGGGCGCCAAATAAGAAAACAAACCACGAGGGAGCTGAATCTTTAATCGACACTCCTCTTCCATGTTTTAAAATTGGCCTAACACAGTATAATATTTTCCGGGTGCATCAGGTTTTCTTGGTGACTCATCTTTCCACAGGAGTCATCATTACGTACGGTATGCATCAGTACTTGGTCAAGATTCTGCAAACTTCTGTGCATCTGGCCCCTGAAGATAAAATACTGAATTTTCCTTTCATGATCAATAAGAAGTCGGCCCGCTGAGTCACTTTTAGATGATGGATCTGTTTTGAAAGGAGACTTAGCCAGCAGTAGCACATTTATTTATCTATGGAGAAAAAAAAAAAACATTGGAAAGTGTGTAAATGACTTATTAGATTTCTTACAGCCACAATTTAGCATCGTGACTGATTTTCAATATGTGGCCACGTCCGCACAACACGACAAATTATCCAGTGTTACAGCGTAGGTGTTGATTTTTCATTAACAGCATTTTTCAGTCGCAATTGTTTTTGGAGATGACAAGTGCGAACCGGAGTGTTGTTTGTCCTCTCGTGGAGCTGAAATGTGCTCCGAGGTTCAGCTGTTGAAAAGTATCAAAAGCTTGGAAGGGTGTAAACGTACATAAACACTGACACAGCGTTGACATCTATGCTTTCGGAGCTAAATTTACTCTGACAATCCTGCAAAACACAAAGAGCTGACGAGGAGGAAACGGAGACAGGAGCAGAAAGCAACAGTGGCACGGATCTAAATTAGCAAAACTCAGTGAATCAACTTAGTGCATCTTTGTTACATTTAATGTTCAGGTGATGAAGGCTTTCCTGCGGGCCGTCCAGCGGAAAGACGAAAGGGAATGTTTTTTGTACCCGTTATATCTGCTCCTATCTCTGCATCATGACAGCGAAGTGCTCGGCCCCTCTGAAAGCTGCTTCCTCTTCATCTGAGCACACTTCAGAGGAAGAGATGATTTCATTACAGCGCCCTCAGTGCAAACTTCAGGTGAGGAAGGTGTTTTCCGTCCGTCTGCAGTGTCAGCAGCACATCTGGCAGAGCTGGAGACGACATGTCACCTTCGCCTCCTCAGCTCGCCCTGACAGTCAGGGGCTAATGACCTGGAAGGGAACACAGTCCCTCTACATATGGGCCCCGCTGCCTCTGTGTCGTACATATTTGTGCACCTCCGAATGCACTTCGTCTCCACGTGTGTCCCAGTCCACACCTTTGCTCAGGTCGTTGAGTGTTTGTGTGTGTGTGTGTTTCGTACTTCTCCGGCGGTGTTTGTGTGTTTCCGTGCCGATGGCGGCCTGGGACCTTTTCTCCAGCTCGGAGAGTCCCAGTGCATCTGGGCCTGTGGTCCTCCCTGCTAGCCGCGTAATTAGGACAGGACACGCTGACCAGTAGCACCCTCAGCTGGGACCAGTGACAGAACAAGGACAGATGAAATTATACACCTGGATGCTTCACAGGGATTTTTCCTTCTGTGTAGTTTGGTGATCTAAGACCTAAAGTTGGTGTTTGACCCATTTAAAGGACAAAATTAATGTCACCTCGTGTCACAACTGGCCATCGCGGAAGCATTCTTGTTTTTCCCTGTTTTCCGTGCGCCTTTTGTTGAGGCCGAGTGCTCTTTTCAAAAGGTCACCATGAATAACTCGGGGTATGAGCAATGACTGTCCAGTTCTTAATGCATGCACCGCCAAACTGTTTGCAGTCGGAAACCTGCATTTATTATTTCATCACACAATCAAAGAAAAGCGTTTTCATCTTCAAATAAACACAGGAGTTGAGAGTCGGAGTGCAGTCCTGTTTCTTCACTGAGATCATTAAAGATGGTTCGAGTGATTTAATCATTTCAATTTAATGCCAGATGATAAACCCTGTGTTTCAGTACCATTGAACATATACACTCAAAAATACAGCGTAGGTGACACACTTGTGTTTCGCTCCCATTTTTCACGAGTTGAGGTAATAAATGTAAGTTGCTATTTATGCACACAAAAAACTTTTCCGCAAGTGAAACTCTGCGTTAGCACTTTGCTGGAGATAATCCATCTAACAGGTGTGGCAGATGAGGATACTGATTAAACAGCACAATTAGTGCACAGGTGTGCTCTGTAGTCACAATGAAAGGCCTCTAAAATGTGCAGTCTTTTTCTCGAAAAACACATTTACTATTAGGCACTGAGATATGGACTTCAGATGAGGAGGGATACAGATATGAATTTTTTTGCCCATCAAGTCTGTTAAGACAATGCACTGCCAGATTCTCAGGAACAGCACTGGAGATGTCTTATGGCAGTGAAATGAACATTCAGCTCACAGCAGCAGTTCTGGTGGACATTTCTGCAGCCACGCTCCCTTAAAACTCGTGACACTGGCTCTGTTCAGGCTGCCAGCCCAAATCGTATTTTTGGCATATCCACGTTTATTTAGGAAGTCACGGCAGCAAAAAAACAGATTTTTATTTATTGTTTTTTTGTTTTTGCAAATCCAATCCAAACCAGTCGTGGAGGCGGTTTAAAATACGATTCAAATCAGATCTCTGCAAATGTGTCTCAGTCCAGACGCTGTCGCCGCCCATATCTGATTTCAAAGTGTCTTTTGCGACACACATGACATCATGCTTAAATAAATTGTCTGCTCCGCGACTTGACGGTGTGATCGTCTGGAGTGGAAGATGATGGATATATATTATATATATATTTCTTGAGTGTGTGAGCAAAACAACTGTTCACCAAACAATCTGTCATCCTGCCGCCTGCATAGTTTGTGAAATCAGGATGTAACAGCCAAACATAACCGCATAGATCAGGGTTTCTCACTCCCAGTCCTCGAGGACCACTGCCCTGCATGTTTTAGATGTGTCCCTCCTCCACCACCTGATTCAAATGAGCGGCTCGTTATCAGGCCACTGCAGAGCTTGATGACGAGCTGATCATTTGAATCAGGTGTGGTGGAGGAGGGACACATCTAAAACATGCAGGGCAGTGGTCCTCGAGGACTGGGAGTGAGAAACCCTGGCATAGATGATGTCATTTACTCCGGCTGATGAGACTGCCATGCTGCAAAAACATTCTGAATGAACGAGGAGTTGCAAAATTTGTCAGAACATTTGTGTTTGAGGTTCTTCAATATCTTACTTCTGAAGCTTTTTAATCTGAACTGTTTTCTGTTCTGTTCTGTATTTGTGAAGATACAAATATTTCCTGTTTTGCTGTGTTAGACTAGTCACTTCATCAGTTAGAGTATGTGTGTGACATTGAGAGCGGAGAAGGTGGCAGACGGATCAATAACAGATCTTTTATTCAAAACAAACATCCGGAGCAGCTGAACGGCAGACTGAACACACACCTGGACTTAAATACAAATTAAACTGACGAGGGGAGGAGGTGCAGGTGGAGATAGAGGCGGAGAAGCTCAGGTGAGGCGAATGAAGTGAAAAAAGAAGAGAACAAGTAGGAGCAGATGGTCGGTTCCAGCTATGGTGAAGCTAAAAAAGGTTGAAATTCCAGTCATTGGTCTCTGGTAGGAGGGCACGAGGCATCTCAGTGGGACTTTTCATTTGCTGATTTAACTTCAGCTTGGGGTTTTTGTCTAACTTGTGAGGATTTGTTTTGTCCCCCCCTCGGCTTCATTAACATTTGTTTTCTTTGGCGTGGCCCCCTGCCTACTGATGTTGCATTGCTCATGAGCTATTTAAAGGTTAAAGGTTCCAAACAACTTCTTCTGCCCTTTATCAACAATCCATTACTGTTGTTTTTTATAATACTTTTGAATCATATTGTCTGTCCTCTTCAGGGGAAAAACAGCGGTCTACAGGTTTGTGAGGAGGATGACTAATGCTCACTGTTACAGGAACAACACTGGCAGTACATATGCTGCATGAACTCTGACTCGTACTCTTCGATTTTATTACATCCTGCGACATCACTCCTGTATATGATGACAGAACTATTTCATGTGCCATAACACACTTTCCTTTTGCTTGTATAGAGAATTATATTGCGACTTGGAATGCAATAAATATCCACTTCGGTAAATCACACATAAACCAATTAAGGCGTGCGACAGAGAAAACATCCCTTGCCGTCCCGGGGTCGGCTTCTCGGGGCCCCCTCCCGGCTGAGAGATGCGATTTGGGAAGCATTATCTCAGTGTTTTGTCATTGATTCCCATGATTGATCCCAGCACCCACTGGGCACCAGACTCTTCCTCTTGATTTAAAACCAATTATATGATGATGATCTCGCTCAGGAGGCTGCGAGTGTGGTGTGTTTGGTGGGGAGGACGGAGGGAACAGGATAAATCACCGAACGGTGTCGGAGAAAGCGTTCCTCGCAGTGTACTTTTTCTCTTTCCTGCCTCTTTCTCATCACCTTGATGTCCTTTCTCCCCTCATTTCTGTCTGAACCAGAAACACCGTTTCAAATTCTTAATCGATGAATTTGTCACAATCTGTCAGGGTCCATATTATGTTTCTATGTGTACTAATAGACTTTAAAAAAAAGCCTCCTAATTAAACTGTCTGACCAACAAGTGCAACGGTAATCATGGCATCCTGAGCATCCATGCAACGCCGGAAGAAACAGCTGCACAGCCTCCCCTCATGAGTTTTATATACCCGCTGATGAATCTCGAGTGAGTTTTTTACATCTTCCCAATATGAAATCCCCCTCCTTGATCTAATATTCATGAGAATTAATCTTGGATTAACACAAAGCCAGTTTATTGCTTCACTGCCTTATTGAATGCCAACTAAGTAATTGCACATAACTAACGCAGAATTCCCCTGACAATCACCAGCCAACAGAGACCCTCGCTGATTAAGAACAAACATGTTGCTCGGCGATGCCAAATTTATGAGAAGTTATTATATTTTTCCGCCTTGCTTTAATGAGGTGACTAATTTACAGTTGTTCTATTTTTGTCCTCTGTGGCATCTTTCGATAACCTGCGGAGAGACCTCTCACCTCGTTTTCAACTCGGTTTGAAGCGCTAACAAGGAGGGATCGAGTTGACATTTGCACCAGAGGCTTCATAAATCCTTAAGAGCTTATCTGGCATTTATTAAAGAGAGTATTTATTTCAATATCAATGTCAATTAGGGTATTGAAAGAACATGCTTGCCAAAGAAAAATCAAATAATCCAGATTTCATTGATGCTTTTATAGCTACTTTTGTAGAGTAGATGTTACGGTTTTGTCTTTCATGAACTAATAGCGTGTGTGTTATTTGGGAGTCATTTGTGATCAACCTATTCAGTCATTTGGGAATGAGATCCTGTTGTCAATGAATCAATGAATAAAATGTCCTCTTTATATCCATTACACATATCAGACTTATAAGAAAGAACATTTGGGTAACATCTGAAGAATAACATCTTGACACCTTTAATTATGCAAATCCAAAATTTATTTATTTATAAAATTTATTTTCAAAATAACCAACATGATGATGAGATTCATAGGTTACAACTACAAGGCATCCTAAAACAAAGAACTGCAATGCTCATGCCATCTTTATTCCAACAAAACTGCTTATTGACATTGTCAACACCTCAGCTGAAACTCTGTTCCTGATTCATCACCAGCCTGCTCTACATTTCAGTCCAGCTGTCTTGCAGCAACTCTGCCACACAGCGCGTCTTCTTCACGAGAGGTGACGAGAGGGGCTTTGATACCTTCATGTGCCGAGAACATGATAACCCTTCAGCCAATCAAATGGCAGCATATTAAACGTGTTGCCTTGCAGGTTACACTGAAGATTGCGATGAGAGGCACGTCGGACAAATAGTTTTATACATATGCTTAATACTACGAATAAGTTTGCAAAGAACATTATATTCAATGCATTATGTAAAAAAAAATTTTTTTTTAAATCGTTATATTAAAATATATCAAAATATTGGTAGGGACAACTCCCTCCCTCCCAAACTTTGGTTGTGACGTGTCCCTATCATCCCTATGCAAACTTACGCCCATGACTGGTGTTATTGTAATTTAGGGGCTTGTAGATGTGCTACAGCAACACAGAGGCTGTAAGCAGGACAGAGCTCAGAATCTGAGCATCCAGTGAGAATATTCTGTTATTTACAGATGTTTTTTCCCAGATGTAAAATATAAGGAAATAACAGCTTTTTACTCACACGGTTATGAGTTAATGATGGGTGTTTTTTTTGGGTGTGATATGAATTAAACCAAACTGTCTTCTCCTATCTTTAAAAAGCCAGTTGTTTAAAGAGTGGCTTGTCTTTTCTGGGGCGCGGGTAGGTGGATCCTTTGCTTCCACCATCTTCCAATCTTCTGTCCAATCAGCAACTGTATTTGACTGCATGTGAGTATGATAATATTAAGTACATTACCTGCAGCGATGCCCCCGCAGCATAAAAGATAAGTGCGTCTCTCCATTAAGCAAAACCCTGCGGGCGTTTACGCAGGAGGCACAGAAGCTTAACTCCACTCATTATTTAAATCTGCCCACAGCGACAGGATCAGTCAGGATCTACTGTTAGCTAATGTTCTGTGTTCTTCTACGCATCCAAAAGGTCACTCACAGTCTCACACAGTCAAATAGTTTGGAGTAAAGCAGCTGTCCTGATGATAAATCCCGAGCTCCATCAGATTCATTTTACAAAGTAAAGGTTTAGTTCTGATTTTCTCTGGAGAGTTTCCTCTGCCCTGTCAAGTTTATCAGCTTTTAGTTTTGTTGCCGACACTTGCTGCAGTGATGTTACTGCACGCATGGAAAAGTTGAGAATGACTGGAAGCAGCCTCTCTGATTGTTAAAGCAGAGTGTATGTGCTCTTGTGAACCATCCTTTTAAAGGCACGTCTTACTTTCTGAATAATAAACCCTTTAAGTAGCAGAAAAAAAAACTGCGGCAATTACTTTAGAGCAGCTCTTTGTTGGTCTGTGATGCAGTCATTCTCTGCTGCCTCAAGATAGCAATGCGCAACAATGCGCCTGACCACACCTCATTTTAAGACCTATTAGCCACATTTGCTAATTACACAATGTGTGCACTTGATTTGAAAATAACAACTGTGTCAGTTGGAAGCTAGCAATGGCGCTTATGCAACACATTTTGCGTTACGATAGGACCCATTGTGTTTTTGTGCGCCCATGTTTGGCTATGTGGGAACTTTGTGGAAGCTTCAGAAATTGACACCTGAAGTTAGACTGCTTACAAACAGCATTTTTGATAAAAAAAAGAAAAAAAAAACAGCAAACCCAAACTAACTACAAAAACAGATATACTGTAGCTTATGAGTGCAATGTGGTGTGACAAGTTTCAGAGGTTGGAGCCTCACACTGGCCCAGGAATTTATCAAACATGCTCAATTGCATGCCATTTTGTCAAATAACTCACTAAATGCCATACAACTGTAACAAACCTGAAAAGATCTCACTTTTATCTGTACACACACACAAATACATATATGCATAATTGTTTTGTTACATGAGTTACATAGCTGATCTTAAACAGGCTCTCTCTCTAACTCACTCAAACACACACACACACACACACACACACACACACACACACACACACACACACACACACACACACACAAGTGTTCTGCCCATCCACATATCGTTCCAGAAAAGTTAGCGCTTACAATTCACAGGAGATCATCCTCTTATGGAGGGCTGCCATAAGGGGTCAATTACAGAGAGTTAGCACCATCAGGTATTAAAGCATTCCCTTTCATCAGCTGGAATACACTTCTCCGCTTCCGCGTTAGTCCGACATCAAGCTCTCAACTTCCCCTAAGTCTTATGTTTCTGTCAGATGTAGTTAACCACCGTGCTCTTGAGGAGCAAAGTGCTCGTTTTCTTTTATGTCGTTTTCTCCCAGAAAACCCCTCACATGAAGTGTGAAGAAGTGCTTCACTCTGCTGGGAAGATGGTTACCTTCAGAAAAGAGCTACAAAAAACAAGTATGTGCACTTATGCTTCTGTATAAGACTTAATCTGTTTTTGTTCTTATTAATTGACTGCGTGTTGATGCTGCCTTGTTGTCCTTGTGCTTTCACATACACAGTAATACCTCATTCATGTGTTTGTGCCTTTGTTAACATGAAAACATGATATTCTGGTTCCTGCATACTGGAAAAGCCTTAACCTTGTTTTTGAGCAACAGATCCTCACACCAAAAACACTAAATAGATCGATTGCAGATGACTCAAACAACATACATGACCGCAGACAAACTAGGCTTTCATGTTGACGTCTCAGTGTTGAGAAACTATAGTAGGTAGTACACAGATACTGGTTCAGGTTCAGGGAAAGCTCATGGTTTGGGCTAAAATAAGTACATTAATTAAGTAGAAGTTATGTTCCCTGCATGTAGCTCACCGCTGACTTTTAATTTCACACAGGACATGAACAATGGTCTCCTCTGTGAAAGTCCTGTGTATGTTTAAACCTCCTTAATCTGCAAACCTTGCTACTTTTAAACAACGTCAGTCTTACGTCCTCCTTTGCTCCTGTCGTAATCTCTACAGCCACAAGGCGTCACTGCCTAACAATACATGTACTTGTGCCATGTGTGAAAGTACTTTGTCCTCTTAGATTAGGAAGCAGCTAGTCACTTGGGCCATTTCGAGCATTACAGTGTATTGTTGTTCTTTTTTTTATTGACCAGTGATCAGATGGAGTTATTTTTTTCCTCCTGAGGTCCTGAGGTAAATCAGTCAGTACAAAAGGAAGTGCACTTTAATTGGAGTATGCATAGCTGCGTGTAAATGGGAATATTTATGGAATAGATATTTTCATTTGCCATGTAAACAGCTTAGTCTGAATAGTGTCTTTTTAGGAATAAGGGTTAAAACTGGAATATTGCGCTCATGCAAACATAGCCACAGATTCCTTCAAACATAAACATGGTGTGACAGTACACACCCTGCATGGTAAATCCTTTTTATCAGCACCTACTCTCCTTGCTTCCCATACTTGACTATTTTATTTTTCTAGTGATTGACACATGCCCTCCAAACTACAGAGTCGACACACTGCAAAGTGAAACACACTCTCATAAAGTAAATACACAGCACATCCAATTTTAAAGCTCTTTGTGGCGGAAAAACCAACAAGGAAACACATGTGGGTCCAATCAAGTCACTTTTTCTGTTTATTTATGCATCACCTTGGCTTTCCACAAGGAGACTTTTACTTCTGAATATGTCCTTGTGAGTGTTTGTGCCTTTTTAGTGCGTGTGAAGTGTGTCCAGTCCTGTCATACAGACCTGACCTGAGGGAGCATGATCTGTAAAAAATAAAATAAAAAAAAGATGCTGTACAAATTTGAAAGCGTTGTGAGTGTGATATGAGAAGTATCACATGTGGATTAAGCCTGGTCCCTTTCAGTGGAGACCTCTGTTTAAAGCGATGCTGTGGCCGAGGATTAGTCTTAATCCACATCTGTGAGATGAGCCCCCCGCATCGTGGCATTTAAAGTTAAAGACACTGTGTCATGTTTTTCTTTTATGTGTCAAGATTACTGTTAGAATGTGCCTGTGCAGTTAAACATGCTTTCAGGGGGGAGGTCATTCATTTTCAGTGGTCTGTATAGGGGAGAGCGAGAGCAGCACTGACGAGAGCACAAACACCACAGCGTTCGTCGTTTTCTCGCACGCTTAAGCTGACCTGAGTTTCAACTGACAAGCGACCTGTTACTGTCCTCTCTCTCACTGGCAAAGGCTGAAGTAGGGTGATGTTTTTTTAATGCCACAGCATAAATCTTAGGGTTTAGGTTTATTAAACCATTTGCTTTGATAACAAACTGTTTAATAACAGTGACAAATTCAGTTGATGTGGCTTGGTAAGCTAAGATGGTTCTTAATTATTCAGTTCAATTCAATTTTTCAAGTTTTTTTTTTAGGCCAGCAAGTGCTAAAGAAAAGAGAATCATGTCAAATTGGCAATAAATAAGTTAAAGGAGACATTAGCTGTGTCCCAATTCAGGGGCTGCATCCTTCGATGGACACATTTGAAGGCTAATTACGTCACAACGCTGCACGAAGGCTCTTCCAAATGCACCCAACAAATGCGGCCTTCTTTTCCCTCTTTTTGGAGGATACACCGCTACTATCATTCGCGGCGCCCCATATCCCAAGATTCCTTGCGCGCCGCTGCTCAGTCCCGAAAAAAATTACACTGGCGACATCAAGTGGCGCAGATTTAATAATGATAATAATGATAACATTACTGTGGGCCAAATAACAGGTTGACCTCTCCACGGTCTTCTCTTAACCGGAGATAAACCAGCCGCCGCCGGAGCTGCTTCTCCTCTTCCTCCAGAATCAGCAGGATTAATAAGAAAATCAAAAATTGCTCCAGGTCAAACATTTTTACTTTCTATTTGTCTTTTCACTCTTGCTTTCGCGGGCCTGGGTGGCAGAAATTGTGACGTAAGGGTAAGGGCGGGAACATCTGGTTACGCAACCAAGAAATACTCTAAAGACTAGTTAACAACGGTTAAGTCACCTTCAAAGGCCACGTCCTTCGAAGGATGCAGCCCCTGAATTGGGCTTTTTGCTTTTTCTCAGGTTCATAATTTTAATTTGGGTTACTGCTAGAACAGGTTTATATACTTTAATGCTCAAAAAACACATCAGTTTTCTCACACTGTCCAGTTCTGCAGCACTGTATTCCCCCGCTGTCTGAGATTTTCCATTTCACCTCCTGTCTCTGTAAGGCCTCCCCCCTCCTGATTGGTCAGTCCACACACGCCTGACCCGGCACTGCTAACAGGAAAGAGCAACTGTGCTAAATAAATTCCTACATGCCAAACGAGCCACTAGGCATAAATGATGCACATGTGTGACTCTGTGATGTAGTGTGATGTCCCAAAGTCACAGAATGAATGTGTAGACTACTGGCGAAGCGTTTCAGGAGCAGTGTTTTCTGTGGGAAAGAGGAAAGGAAATGTGCTCCTGTGCCTGTTTCCAGGTCCTCGTGTGTTCCCTGTGTTCCCGATTTGTCCTCAGTTTTGCATTTCTCTTAAATGTTTTCTCTTGTGTTACTTGTGATTTTTGTTGCTGACCTCCTCCTTTGCTCCCCTTAGAATAACTGCTATCACTAGAGGTCGCTGTCTACCAGGAAACATGTTTGCGTTGTACTAAGCTGCTCGCACGGATGACCTATATATCTGTTTCTCTGGAGAAGACAGGCCCATCTACACCTGGGATTGAGGGGTTGTTTTTTGCACTTAAATTATTAAATTCAACACTCAATTATAAGCAGTCAACACTGTCTGTTTTCGAATTTATGGACAGTCTAGACAGTCATGCCTTTATCCCAAATTATTATTTGCTAAGACTCGACCAAGCCTTGTTCTGAGAAGAGCTCGGACCCATCAGAGACGTGTTTTGAACAGTTATATGGGCCATTTTTGATGAGCACTTTAGGAAAAAGGTAGAAGCTTGGCAATCATCCACTTTTGAATTAAATCTCTCCAGGAGTCAAATCCAGACGGTGTCAGGCTGAATACTAATGTTCAAACATATAAGGGCAAGTGAAAACACGCCTAATGACAAAGATAAGAAGAAGACTGTTTTAATGACAGCGGGCTGAAATTTGTTCAGCGGAGCTCTTGACAGCTGCAGCGACGTCTAATGAGTCATCACTGGGAAGCTAGATGTAAACAAGTCAACAACAATATTAATAAAATGAAAAAAAAAAACTCAATAAACACCCTTCGGTCTGGATGGTCCCCGGGGTGATTCTGACCCAGACTCAACACAGACTTCTCATTGTCTTAATGATCCGCTGAAAGCTCATTTGATTCTCGAAAAGAAGAGAGAGCGAGAAATTGAATGAATAATTTACTGTAATAAACTAAAAGAAATGGATCTTCATTTCGCTTTATTGCTGAACCTTTTGGAGAACAGAAAAAGACACTTCATTAAGCTACTGTTTAATAGGCACATCCATCTAAATCATACATGTGGCTTAATGGCAGCACGCTATTATTTATATTTGATAAGGAGTGTTTAAATCCCCCGAGTCTCTGGCCAGTGTTGGATGTGGCATTTAATTCAAATGCTCACTGCTCTATTTGACACTTAGTTGGGATTATTAAAATTTAATCATCGGTGCTGCCAAGATTTCCTCCTTATCAGATTGCGAAAAATAGTCAGATATAAGAAGATATTACTTGCCAGTGGTCGCGAGGAAAAAATATGTATGTGTGGGTGGGGGTACAAGTGTTTCAAGTTTGACAGCTCTCCACTCGGATATTGCCAAAATCCTTTCTTTAAATCTCTTTTAATTGAATAATGTTATATATTTAATGTTAGGAATTTGCATACATATTTTCTTTGGAAAGTGTCACGGATGGCTGAGAAACAATAGCTGACATATTGTCAGTGCTATTTCTGTTAAGGCGGCTGAGTGTTCGTGAAAAAGGTGGGTTATATTTTATTCTGACGTCAATGTGAGGAACTTAAACTTTTTATTTTCTTAAGAATTGTCTCCACATGTCTGAAATGACAACGCCAACGTGCTGATGCTCAGCAGGTATAATATAAAGACGGCTCATTGTAGTTCCTACTTTTAAACACTAAACACATTGTGCAACTGAGGCTGACGGGAAAGTGATTAGTGAAAAGTCAGTGATGACATTTCATCCTGTGGGGGGGTATATGAATCTCTGTACCAAATTTCAGGGCGATCCAACCAATAGTTGTTGAGATGTGTTACCTCTAAATTGCACCAGATCCATGTTCGGCCCGTCTCCAATCCGCCAGCTGATAGGTTTCACTCTAGTCTATGTGTGTACTTCTACTGGCTCTGCCGCGTTGTGTACTCTACTCCGCTGCAGCTCCAGCAGTCCGGACTCTTCAGTAGCAGAAACGCAAGGCTTCTATTTGTGTTGGATGCCGGAGCACGGTACATGAATTCAACCGAATTCAGCACAGAGCAGACAGGAAGTGAGACACTGAATCAACAACATAACATCCACTCAATTTTCATAATAAAACACTCAAATCTCAAAACAGAGACAAATCCAAGCACTTCTTCTAATCCCTCGGTTGGCAACACTTACCTTTTGTCTGCTTGTTGTTGTGTTTATAACACATACGTATAACTGCAGTTGCGTGTGATTCTATTATTATCGCAGAAACTCCACTGTCTTGCAGCTCCAGCTGTCCAGCAGTGCTGCGTCGAGCTGCAGTCAAAACACAGCCGGTGGAGGTTGACGGACGACGGAGCACGGAGCAAAACCATAGCGGACCTGTTCTGCAATGAACATGCAACCTGTGGTGCAAACATAAATTTAAATGTAAACATAATTTCTAGCAGGAGACAGGGAAGATGTGTACAGTGTGTGTAGGAAAAGACTGGACATTCAAGCTAATGCAGTGTTCCAGACAGAACTCCAGCTAGAATGAAATGTCCAGATGAGTTTCCAAGTATCAAGGTGCCATATAATAAAATGTATAATGGTATGTGTTACCACATGTGTCATTCTTCCTTCTGTATTTGGTTTATAATACACGGAGGCTGCATTGCTGAGGGCGTGCACTGGAGTGATCACTTCCCAAAGAGACATCATTTAGTTTTGAATAGTCAAGTGTTTTGTTCACCTTTGGCGTCTTGAAACCTGTAACACTTAAGGTCGGACGCTGGAAATTCCGACCTCCAACATGGTCTGGAACGCAGCGTAACACCACACACAGGGGAGCACGTCTGACTCAATCAGCCTTTGATGCAACACGCCTGACAAGAGAGCCACTGTGGAGATTTTTACAATTGACCTTTTTCACAGCAGACATTTTAGCTTGTCAAAGCAGGAAAAGCACAGGTGGAAGCGCGGACATGAATGATGACTGTGTTCCATTTAGTGTCCCTGGAAGCCTCTCATGAATAACACCAAACCCACAGATGACACTCACTTTTTTATCGTTTCTTTAGCTGAAACAGGAGGTTAAGACTTTGACTGTGTCACTAAAGACTCTTTTCCGACCTCATTTATTTTCATCTGATTCAAATAGACTGACTTTAGTTATTTCCAAAGAATGACATCACTCTTTTTTCTCTCCGTCTGATCTAAATTCTTCCTCTCTCAAAGCAGTTTTTTTCCTATTATTTTAAAATTATTTTTCAGTGGATTTCATGATTGCGCTCACAATGTGTGAGGTACAATGATTGCAATTAGCGACCCAACGTGAGCGTAAGAGGGCCTGTGATTGCCGTGACATTTTTTTAGCGCCATCGTCTGTGCACTATTATCAGAAGTGTGACAAAATGATTCTACTATCTCTCGTTATATTCTGTATTCATACCTGTGCCGAAGAGGTTATGTTTTTTTTTCATCCATTTGTTTGTCCGCTCAATGAAATCTGATGAGGAGATACAAGTCACAGAGCGATCGTGTCTCATCACCACCCTCAGTTTCAATTTAATCACGCTATGATTTAATTAAGCTGGGAATACCTGTTTTTGTTATCTTATCATTATGACATATAAATCTCCAGGAACTAAGATAATTAATTTGTGATCCCTAGATAACAGCTCCCCAAGTGGAAAATCATGATCCCGTCTAAAAAAAAGTACACGGTGGCCCATAAATTCTGCTTTATTATAATTTGGCAGAGATCTCTGAGTTTTTAATGCAGAAGATGCTGTTTTCAACAAACTCACAGAGTAACTACTAACATGACTTCACTGAATTAACCTCACATCAGCAAGCTGGATACAGCTGATGATATCGGCCGGTAACAATTGTAATTCCAGCCGGCAAAATCAGCAGTCACACTGAAATCAAAGGATCGCTGTTTAAAAATGAACTAAGAATTCCGAGTGGGAAATCTGCCAGTGACAGTGGAGCTCTCGATGGCTTACACCAGTTATGATAATCCACGTTCCTTCTTTTTTCTCTCTGTGTTATTTTCCTCTTTAAGTCCTTCGGCTTCTTTGTCATATGCTGATTACCAAATGCTAAAAGAAAAAAAGCTCTTTAAATGGAAAGACATTTGTCCGACCGTTCTCTTTATTTATCACCTCTTATTATTTTCTGCCTTCAGGCTGTTGCACACAAACTGCCCTGCCCGACTCCTCCGCCCTCACAGCAGCTAAGTAGAAACGTGAATATTTTGTACATTAATGCAGCTCGTATTAAGCAGCCTTTAAACCTGGACGTCCTCTGTGTACGCCCCTCCTCACCCTCTTGAGAACGTCCTCGTCACTTTTCTTCTAAACCTGAGCCTTTGTTCTAGTGTGAGCACGGCTAATGTCACTCATGATCTTAACTGTGGGGAACCAGCAAAATATTTTCCTTGTATTTTCAGTTGCGCTCTGTGCGGTTGCAGACTTAAATAACCCAGGAAATGTAGAATGAATATGTGCAATTAGCTATTGTATCTATCTTGAGTCTGGCTTGGATCTCTAGTCTAATTAACTCACTAACCTACTTTAGCTAGGAACAGATAACTGCGGTAATTAGATGTTATGTATGAGTTAGAATACACTGCAGTGAATTTGCATTTTGACATTTCGCATGTCTGATTCTCAGAAGACTCTATTAGAGAAAACTGTATATTCTTTTGCAGAAATACAAAGTCTACTCCTCATTATATGCCCTTTAATTTTCAGAATATTTCAACAAGTCCTCGTACCTGAACGGAGACCATCCTCAGATGCAAATTAACACTTCCAGAAGTTTTTACAGGAAAGGAACAAGAATAACATACCTTTGTTCAAACAGTGTTAATTATTGTACAATGCACCTGCTAAATGTTTCTCATTCTGACAGAGAGCTGTACAAGGCTTGATATTTGCAGGAAAATTAAACCGTGCGATCTTTGCAGCACATTTATCCGCCAGCATTCTGTAATTCAGAAAATGGGCGATATTAAAAGTGTATGACACCCCTGACAGTTTACGACCGCACAATCTTCCCTGTGGCGTTTTCTAAAGTGTCTGAAATGTTCAATGCATTATTGATCAGTCTGCTCAACAAACAATGCAGATAAAGTGTTTAGCCTCCGCAACAAAATTATACCTGATAACAGAATTTCTTACAACACAGAACGTCGCCATGTGGTCGACAAAAGTGGCGAAGGTTTCAGCGCAATAAAAGACATAAAATCAATGTTTACATCTGTTCTGCTAAAAGACCATAATTGGTTTCTGCAATTTTTATATAAATATATTGTTTTAAATGGCAACATGCCCACCTGATGACAGGCAATCTAAAAACTGTATGAGATAGATAGAAAAAGCCAGTCTCAGTGATGGTCTTGTTTGCTTATATAGGTCATAAAGAGGCGTCAGTTTTAATTGAGGCAGTTTCATAAGCAGTTTAAAAACTCTTTGAACCATTTAAGTAAGAAGTAAGAAAGTTAGAAACATCATTATATTATTATTACTTGTTTTATCTGTTTTTTTTCCAGCTCTGGTGTTTTAAATAAATTGGGGAGTCAGGCTCAGTTGGGTTCAGTTGTTTCATTTTTGCTTTATTATTATTGATTTGTTGTTTTTTACAGAGCCTAAAGCACTGCAATCATCCTCATTTTTTTTTGTCAGACAGCTGAGTACTCTTGTCAATAATACTGGTCCCCTTTGCAGGATCACATGAAGCTTGTAGGTGATAATTTAGCAGCGTTTGCTTCCTGTGGTGTGATGACTATTGTGTTTTATAAACTGTGAGTTTTGCCTGAAGTGTCTCTCTTCAAGTAATGTGAAGAAGGCATTTTGACTCTGGAACAACTGTCGCGAAATAAAAAAAAAACTCTTAATGAATGAATGAATGAATGAATGAATATAACATTATGTTATGGTGCAGTGGAAAGAAAGTGTCTACAAGTGATTAAAGTGTAAATTCATTACTATCTAACCTGGTGCAAAGCCCATTTTGTGTACCACCACCATGTTTTAGCGTATGGCCCAACACCTTAAAGATGTTACACCACATGGCACTGAAGTCAAAGGGCTAGGGAACAGCTTTAGAGGAACCTGAAATTTAAGGATCAGAGGTTTCAGTTTAGGCAGTGTGCCCTCAGGATTTCTGCTATCCGGCTCAACTACACTTGGTTTTGTCTTTCACACACCTGCTTCCAACACATTCCCACTCCCAACTTGTCAAATTGGGCTGCTTGGTCAGTGGCCTTAGCCTTTGGCATCAGTTTTTGCACGTCAAATTAGCTCAAATACAGTACATGCCACATCTAGTTAGACTTTCAAAATAAAGCGTGCTGACATATTATGACTTTTGGAATGTCATTTACGTCCTCAAACATTAGGCAAAAAACCCCTGCTGAGGTAGGGTTAACCACAGAACTACTAGATAGGTTAGGTTTAAGCAAAAATAAATAAATAAATAAATTCTTGATCAGGTTCAGGCAAAAACAAAAACAAATTGGTTAGGGTTAGTCAAAAAAAAAACAAAGAAGAAAAAACTTTGTTAGGATTAAGCAGAAAAAACCTCCATTAGGCTTAGGCAAAATAACTTCTTCGCTAGGGTTAGGCCAAAAAAAAAAAACCTTACTTGGTTAGGTTTAGGGAAAAAACCTACTTTGTTAGAGTTAGGCAAAAAAATCAAAAAAACAAACAAAGTAATTGATTAGGTTTTGACAAAAAAAAAAAAAACGGTTAGGATTCGGCAAAGAAATTAAAAATAAAACTACTCGGTTAGGCAAGAAAAACTACTGTACTCGGTTTGGCTCAGGAAAAGATCATGCTTTGGGTTAAAATAATGACCTGCAGTCTTGTAACGTAAGTGACAGAAATCACATAACGTCACTTACATCATATATGTTGGTTAATTTATTTACATGACATGAACTAAAAACAAATAAAAATCACTTTTGAGCAAAGAAGGACACAAACCCCACTCTCTGGAGGGAAAGTCCTGTGAAAGACCCATCCAGCCACCCAACCAACCCTCTCACCTGGACTTTTCTTGCTCTTGTGAGAACAGGCTGCTGCTTCACACTCTCAGGACCACGGCAGGTTCGAGTTCATCATGTGCAGCTACGACCGACCCAGATTTATGCAAGGAATCGGTTTTCATTTCCGATCATAATTCAACAGCTAAAGGCTGCAGCTCCGTGCAAGGTAATTCACAATCTATTTATGACGTTGAGTCTGCTTCCCGTGAGGTACGTTATTTCAACTCGCTTGACAGAAATAACCAGAGTTTATCAAAGTGAACTGACTTGTTCAGGACCCAGCTTGCACATAAAAGACTCATAGGAGGTTACAGTACATGATGGCTGTCTCTTTTTCTGTCTCTGCGCTTCCTTCTGTCTATCGCTGAGTGGGTCCTCTTATTTGATAGAAATACCCACTTTCAGGTCCAGCGGTGCAGACAGAAAGATGCCCATGTTTTCGGAGGTACAGCTGCCCCCCTGGGTGAATCAGCCCGGCTATGCCTTTAGACTGGCTGAATGCATCACTCAGCTACTTCTCCTTTTCTCTCAGCTGGATATCTATGGCTCATTCACCTTGTTGAGAGCACAGGGCATGGAGAGAGATGGCGGCGGAGCGAGATGGAGAGATACTTAGTCGGCCAGTCAGTTTGTATGAGGTACACAAGGGGCAGAAGGAACAGAGGGTTGGAAAGAAGCAGAAGGGCATCCAAAGACAGGGCAGAGTCAGAATTAATCTGAGAGATGAACCCGCTCTATTAATAAGACAAGTGGTCACCGCCAATCAGGGCCTGTAAATCCTCGTCCCTACTATTCAACCCGAGGTGTGCCGCCTCCTCCCGCCCCCTCCTCCGCAGACAGATGGTCAACAAAACCAATTAACCTTTCTTCTCTCAGTGTCTCACCTGCGCCTTCATTCACTTCTTCTCAATTCAGGCCTGCCCCCGGGGGGAGAGGCTGGCACAACCTGAGCTTTTCATCAAGGAAAGACCACCGCACGACTCGACGGCGAGCATGACGCTGCCGTGTCCTCTAGAGTTGTTGGCATCCTTGAAAAAAGATGAAGCCAAACAGCCATAACACGGAGCCAAAACGTCTCATCGGCAACACTTTTTATTGCGTTGAGTGCAGGTCAAAGATAGTCTACAGTGACCTGCAGAGATCAGTAGATTTATAGTGTAGGATAGGAAAACAATGCCCATGACGAATATAAAACAGAAATGCTCTAATATTCTATCCTAATGAGAATTGTTTCATACAGTCTGCGGGAAAGCTATAAAACTGTAAAGAAGTCTACAGTAACTGAATATCTGGCAGGCTCGTTGTGGATTAGTGAAATAAACCATGAAGGATAAACAAGACAAAACATGAGCAAGCAATTTTCTCCGCCTCAGAATATTTGTTTATGCAATTGCACTCAAAAGGAGGTTTCTCTAAAGTGATACATTTAATCTCAGAAAGATGTGTGATGTAATTATTTGGGTAGCTGCGCACGTAATTTAATTCCCCCTATTTATTTGTGGCCTAATTTCACTCGCACTCCACATGAAGGCTCGTAATTTGAGTCTTGGTGGAGATTGAGGCTCGTTATGACGATCTCAGTCATGACATTATGTTCTCATGATGTGAATTGCGGTTCTTACTGATTTAGAAAGTCCTGCGAACACGCCTCAAGTCATGTTGAGAAATATGTGCACCTCAAGGCTTGATCAAATAAAATTTGACATTGGTGGTGATTGCCTTGTTAAGCTAGAGACTCTCGAGTGTTGCTATTTCTGCTTCATTCTGCTTCACAGCTACAAAAAGGATTTAACGATTATTTGGGATATTTAAAAGGAAAAGAGAAGCCTGGGTGCATTCATACATAAGCAGTGTATGCACCATGCTTTTTTGTGAGTATTTCTAAAGCAATAATTGTCAAAAGAAAACTCTATTTCAGTTTTCCAGCCGGGGGCCTGCTGCAACTTTTCTCTGCAACATCCTGTGGAAATAATTTACCGATCACTGTAAATCATTGATCTGAATCGAGCCTTTGTGTTTGATTTGAAAGTACTGTTGTATTTTTAACCACACAAGAGGTCTCTGTCTGTCTGTCTCTCTCTCTGTCTCTCTCTCTGTCTGTCTCTCTGTCTGTCTGGTTCAGAATGAAAATATCTCAACTATTTGATGGAATGCTATTGAATTTGTTACACAGAACATTGCAGCTAGATCATCTGGTACTGTCATGTTCACATTTGTGTTTTTTAAGTTGGTTCTTAGTAACCGTTGAATGGATTGCGATGAAATTTCATACTAATATTCATGTTTTAACAGTTTTGACAAAGCTTCTACCATCAGGACAAACCCTTCCTTTGTTCAATACTTTGACCTATGATAAAAAAACAAATGACACTCCTACTAGCCTGCTACTGCTTATTGCCAAATATTAGCATGCTAACATGCTAAACTAGGATGTGGAACATGGTAAACATTATACCTGTTACAGCATGCTACGGTTGTCATTGTCAGCATTTTAGCCGACCTGAAAACAGGAAACAATAGAAAGCATAAGAGGCCAGTGACAATGTTAGGGCAGATACTGTTTTGTTTTTACTTCAGTCTCTATTTTGAGCTCAACGCAGAGTAAATGATGTTCGAGTGCTCGAACCGACACTGATGGAAAACCACCAACGCAGCAATGTCCAGAACTTTGAGGCGCTTCAAAGCATTGCGCCAAAAAAGGGCCGAAAATATATGTGTCCATGCAGGGCTCATGTGTCCATTACTGTCGATCAGAGCTGGCGCCAATAAATACCCGTGACTTCTCATTCAGCCATTTGACAGGGGAATGAATGTCGATCGAACCCTCGCCCACGGAGGACAAAAGCCTGATGTCATGCGGCGTTTGTTTTTTTTGTCCAGTGCGAAAGTGATTTTCGTCCTGTCTTTCTTTGAAGCATCGCATGGCCATTTCATCCATCTCCAAAGTAAAACAAATTCCACAAAGAAATGTTTGATGTTTTAATTTTGATCTTATTCTCTTGACCTGTCGTCTCTCTGTTTCATGGTCATTCTGTTTTGAAGTAGACCAAAGCGTTGAATATGGCATCTCTTTCTACTATTCGATAATGGAAGTGTTACTGTATGTGGTCTGAAGCAAAATCTGTTTCTAGGGTGTTATCGCGTGTCGGTTCAACAAACAATGAAAAGAGGACTCTGTTCTGGTTAATTGGGGCTGATGCATAACGAGACAGTTAAACAATATGGGATTGACACAATAAATGCAGGACAAAACCAGGTACAGACAGGTGCAGCAGTGTTGACATTTTAGAGCTGAAAATTGGGTTGAAAATGTTCTCTAATGAAATGTCATGGCATGTTTGAGCCCTGTGCATGCATGTGTGTGTGTGTGTGTGTGTGTGTGTGTGTGAGCCGTCTCTTTCTCTCTCATTGTTCTTCTCTTCCTCCGTCTCTCTCTGCGCTGAGATGAAGGGACAGACATGAGTGATGGCGACTGGCACAGGTGGGTATTGTTTGTTGGCAGAGGAAGAAAGTCGAGAAAGTAGATGACAGCCACGGCTTAATGTGTTTTTCTCTCTCTGTCTCTGTCAGGCACACACTCACACACACACACACATCTGAGTCTCCAAACACACTCACACGGAGACTGTGACACCAACATCTCGACGCATTTCTGACACTGACACCAATACACACACAAACACACACACACAGTGACGACAGTGTGAATGAGACTGAGATGAGCAGATACTAATAGCGTAGTACCTGTCGGCAGCTGATAAAAGGGCTCAACGGGCTACCAAATGTCAACGACAAAGGTAAGCCAGCTGTTAGATGATGTGAAAATAACTTAAACACAATCCCTGTGATGAGTGTTTAATATGAGCTTGAGGTCAGTTAAATTGATCGACGTGTTTCCACTGTGAAAAATATGAACTTCTCGATCTTTTCTTTCCCTGCTGTATTTCTGAGCTATTATTCATAACAGGGGTTCCAGGTTAATGTTGCTGCTAAATGAAAGGAGAAGACCTGGCATTAAAAGCAGATGTTGGATCGTATAGGTGGACAGACATTCACTGAGGCAGCTTCAAATCCATTTACATGCAAAAAACAATTACAAAAATAAAAACTATAGAATAAAATAGCAAAATACAGAGACATTTGTAACCTGGCTAATTCAAAATCAATGTGCTTTGCATATAAGAAAATATTAAATGAATCTTAAAGATGAATGAAAATCACATTTTTAACCTTGTTGTTTTTAAATACAAGATAAATCATGAGCAAAATAACCAGTCAATGCCATGGCTGAGCATTTCTGCTTTGGAACTCTAGAAAAAAATTTAATTCAGAAAACCAGGGTTATATACGTCCCAAACCTAAGGAACCAATCCCGTCATCTTGTGGGGTGGGTCATTCCATATCATTACCATAATGCTGTTGGAAAAAGAGTTGTGTTGAGGAGAAGTCAGGTGTGCCAGGTGTAAGTTTCCATACTTGACAGAAAAATGACAGGGACACGTTCGGTATTTAGTATTCCAAAGCTGGAAGAGGAGAAAAGGTCAGCATTCATGTTTTATCAAAAGAAAAACCAATCAACCTTTCGGAGAAAACTCTCGTTTGAAGTACTCTTTTTCCTGAGTACTGTTGTTAGAATTTCACCCAAAAACCGATGGGATTTGCCAAGAACTGTTAACACTGACTTGCCAAGTCACAAATTCCATTCATGATAAATGCTGACAGGAAATGTTATAAAGCTTGAGGATGTTGACAAAGAAAGTTAGCCATTTGTGACCACAGTTGCCTAATCGCAGATCCAGACTACCCACCAGTATTTTGTGAAGATATACGATTTAAGCACAATTTTGCAATTTCAAAACGTACAAATGCATCTGCTTATTGTGAACTCTTCATGATTGATATTACAATAGATATGCTTATGCCCTGTATTCATATATATATATCCCACTCAGTGCCTGTTTGGATGCCTGCTCCCCATGATTAAACAGGTGGATCAGGAAATGGATGAGCAGAATATTGCACCAAACTCTGTTGACACATTGCCAATCAGTTGACCTTTAATTGATGATTATATTGACCCACAGCAATGACAAGTATCTGTCTCATCAATCAATAGTGTCTGCCATACCATGGATCAATGAAAGCATTATAACTGTAATGTCAGGAACATAATTTTTGTTTGCGATCTGTTTTTTTATTATTATATGCAGCTAATATTAATTTATGAAGGGCACAATTGTAAATATAGCTCTCCAAATACTGGTTTCTGAGACAACATAACATGACATATTTAGTATTATCAGAAAGGCAAATAATAAACGTAGCTACTTTCTTTCTGCTAATGAGCATACAACTAACTTGGGTGGCACATATCCTAGAATCAGCCCTTTTGCAGATGATACTGTAATACTCTTTCCTAGTTCCCCGCTTGAGTATTTGGCCTGTTCTTTCTACTGGTACATATGCTTATTATCTCTTTATCTCTTTCCTTTCAATATCTGTATTTGAAGTATGCGCTTCCACATTTCCAAGTGGAATAATCTGAATTTGGGAAACTGAAACAATGCTCTTTTCTCCAGCCCAACCAGCCTGACTGCCCATGGGAAAAACACTTTGCTTCCAGCTGTTTCAGAGGAGCTGTTAGAAGAAATATGTAAATGTACTTGGCAGCTGTCTGGCGTGAATATTTCCACAAGGGCATTGCTAAGAAGTGAACACTTTTGATCAAACCTTTCTACGGTAGATAACCTAATGAATACACTGATAAAACCCCACTTAAGATGCTCCTCAGCTCCCAGTGCTGTGCAATGAGTAATTTCATTCACGACATCTACAACTTTTTTTTTACTTTTACACCCACAAAGCACTATTGAAATGGATATTCAGACATAAACCCATTCAGACAGATTATTTGTGATGATGAGAAAGTAATTTTGTGTGAAATGTAGCAATCTATGGTCCATTTCTCCCTCTATGACAGATGGACGTTTATTTTTGTCTCTACCAAGAGTTGTGAGTGCAGCTGGGGGAAGATAGATGCTATGCAGGCATCGTCGGTGTTCTTATGCCGTGTTTGTGTTTGGCAAAATGAAACAATTCTTTATCAGTGATCAACAGCTGCTCCGACTACTATCTGGTGTCAGACCACACAAACTCACGCACACAAACACACAGGCAGGCATGCCAAATGACTGAACACATCAATTCTGTCACGCACTTGATGCCAAACACAATTCTCTCACAAACAGGTACACACCGACACACAAGCCCACCATTATCAGACACTGTGTCACAGTTGCTGTGCAGGGAGAGACAGAGGAATCATTTGATAGAGTTTCAGACAATGCACAGTGTCTGCTTCTCCATTCTTTTTCCATTACGAGGCAATATGCTCGCTCAACCTTGGCAGCAGCCAACAGCTTTTCTTTGGCAGACCTGCATTTGAGAACAGGACTGCCTATCTCCTCTCTATTCTCCAGCTTCCTGGAATAGCTTGATTGATATGACTGTCTGTGTGTGTGTGAGCCTCTGTGTGTGTCATACCTGTGTGCATCATGACATGGAAGTGGAAGTGAGACAGAAAGAACAAACATATTGTTAGATACATCTGCCAAAGAGTATTTTTTTTTTGTCAGTCAGTTAGAGAGACAACTCAGATAATGGTCACGTATTTCAGTGACTTTTGGTAAAAAGGTCAACAGTGTGCCAAAGACCAAGTTATTAATTTTTCGGTGAGGACAGCACCAAGAAATGTATAGTTGTGAAATGTAATATTTTTTTAACATTGCTCCGTTGAACCATTATATGAACCAATATGCAAAATATTTTTTTCCTAAAATGTCCATTTGTTCAACCTGCAAATTTCAGTATGGGCTAAGAGCCTGACTCTGCCAAAACGAGTTGATTTATTTAGGTTAGGCTCAAAAACCCATACCTGCACAACTGAGTGAGTGTGGCTTCTACTCCATTTCAGTTCCAGACAGAAAATGGCACAAAGTGCTTTTGCTGGTAAACTACTGCCAGTTCTGCATCACACTGGAGCCGGAATATGAGGGACAACCTGACTTTTTGCCTCCGCTCTCAGGTGATATGGTACAAAAACGGCAACATCTAGCCCGCTATTACAGTCATAGTGCTTTGGCGATAATGTCTGAGAGTATGTCATCACCTACATCTACGTACCTGCACCTACTTGCACTTGTGATACCGGCTGAGCCTCCCCTTTCAGTTTGATGGCCTGGGAACCCGTGTGTGTGAGAGCGTAGTGGATTTGTTGCAGGGTTGTGAATCTCTCTCTGAGTGAGAGTCACAGGAAAGAGCATATCATCAAGGGTAGATATGTTACTTTAGTCAGCCATAAAGTGTGAAGATAAGCTCATTCCCTGTTTATAGAACATTACTAAGGCATCTTCCTGCTTTCTAAAAGCAGTTGGTCCGAACTGTAAAAAGCTTGTTACCAGCTACGAGCCAGGCTGAAGTAAATTACAACAGCGTCAAACTTGAGGTCTAACAACTACGTTTTGGAGCCGCGGCTCTGGCTAGATAATATTAATTTGTGTTTATCAAAGGATCGAATGATTGGTTGTGGAATGTTTTGTTTCCTTTTGTGATTGTATTTTGCCTGCTGTTACTTCAAATGTTGCTACCACAGTACCAACAGCCTGGTAAACTGCTGGCAAAAGCATTATATGTGCTAATTTCTAAGCATGTTTTTTTAATTTTGTATCATGCAACTCATCCTCAAAAAAGAAACATCTCTACCTGCTTCTCCTCTTCCTGCTAATGTTTAACTCACAGCTTATAGGAACTCAACACTATACTTTCAACACCAAATGAGTCCTGCAGTCAATTCAAGTGACTTTCACCTCCCTATTTCCTAAGCAGCACGTTGACGTGACTAAAAACAGAGCAACCCCTCCAAAAAATTGGTACGTAAAATATTTGAATTCTTGAAGTCTGTTGTACGTAAACTACCATAACTCCTAAATGCATTGTGCAATTTCAGTTAGTAAGTCAGTTAGCAACTCAGATGACACGTGCACAAATCACACTGGTTACATTATTTCCGCTACGGGGAATTTATTCTTGTACAAAGACCAAATAATCACTGACAGCTATAATCTGCCTCAAAATGCACAGTGACAATCCTTTAAACATTAAACCTGATATTAACCCAACAAATGGAGCGATCTCAGTGAACGTGTGTGGATGCTTCGTATTCCTCAAGTGTCTTCGCCTGTGTATTTCTGGCTCTGTGTGCATTTGAGTTCATCCCTGAGAGACAAAACATGAACCTGTGTGTGAGGAACCCACAGAGAGGAAGCGAGAGATGTGCCTTTGCCTGTGCTGTTGTGAGTATTTTTGCCTCTGTGTTAACTTGCATGTCTGTGTGAAAGAACGAGTCTATATATAAGATGTGTGTATGCGTGTCAGACAAAAGAAGACTCCGTCTTTGTTCACCAGGACTGTGCATCTGTAGCTGTGTATCTGAGACTTTACGAACATTTGTGCGCATCTGGGTGTGTGAAAAAGGAAGTGATACGGAGATAGATGGAGACGCACACAGCACATGCTTTCCTTTTCACCTAAACAGAGGCGTGGAGCGCCTTGAAAACATGCATTAGCGCGCTATCTCAACAATTCCACCATGAAATCCCTGTGGGCGCGGGATGAGATGGTTCCATCCAGAGTAGAGTGGAAAGTGCAAACCAATATATTCAACCTGAGCAGTGCGAAGGAAAATCTATAGTTCCTTTATGGACAAATCCAACTAGCTGGAAATGTTACCTGAAACCTGTCCCCTCTGGCAGCAGGTGAGGCTTCACGTCTAGACGGCTCCCTTCGCTTTCAGACACCAGAGTGCAGAAGCTGCTTGTGAATCACAACACGCAGCGATAAGTGCATTTGCCTTTGCAAAATAGGGTATCTGCTGTCGGAGAGATGGTGACATCTTATCTGCTCAAGTGTTTAATGGCATGAAATCTGTCAAAGAGAAATTCAGACAAATTGAAAACACTTGAAATCATAATCTGTGTTTTAAATTGCATCGGACACTTTTTACTAAACTGTGAACCTCTCTCTGATGGATGTCTTCTGCTTTCAAACTTCAGTCTTTGCAAAGGAGGTAATGTCTTCACCCGTGTTGGCTGGTTTGTCAGTGGGATTCTACAAAAACTACTGAACAGCTTTCCATAAAACTTGGATGGAGGATGGGTTTTCCGGCCCTTCGGAGTAGACTTTATTAACTTTTGGTGCGCAAGGGACAGATCCAGGATTTTCTTTTCACTTACTGGGACTTTGTGAGATAATACCCCTTTCACCAAGTCAGAAAACCCACTAAAACTTCCTAATACCTGGCTTTTGTCTTCAGTGTGAATGTGTATCATCAGTATATACTCCTGTGTCCGTGGTCATGGGTATTTATCACGTCTGGCTTCGATTGTCTGTGATGACAACACAACACCCGGGTGAACACGCTGAGATTCGACCTCCTTCAGGCATAAAGCTATGACACGTATTGAAGTTAAGGCTGCTGACTTGCTAATACATTCCCATCCATCTCTATTCAAGCAGTGCTCAAACACTGTTCAGTTGGCACTTAGTTTGAAAGAGCGACTGAAGTTAAAGATATTTAAAAAAATAACCGTCAGTGGCGTCCGGGCCTGTCGACTGCCTGCTCGGTGCTGCAGATGTACCACTCTCAACATAGATGAGAAAGAAGCGAGATGTCTCCCTCCTTCACAGCTTCTTTTAAAAACACAGTTTAACTTTGGATGTAGTCTGATGAGGTAAACGATCTGCTGATTTCTACCTGTCCCGGCCTTATCGGTGCCTTTGTGATGATGAACAAAGCCACAAGGAGGAAAGAGTGCACAGGAAAATAACTGTCCTTCACCTGTTGTGTATATTCTCCTCATGTCTGTGACGTATTCTGCAGATACAGACATTAACAACTGTAGTAAAACGCTGGTACGATGTCAGTATGACTGTCTACAGGTCGTTTTCAGCTCTATTTTGCCGAGAACTGCGCTCGTGTGGCGGCAAAAATAGGCAAGACTGTTGAGTCTTGCTGAGGTATGCGCTCTACTTCGTGCCTGTCCAGTTTTCATTATTTCAGCTAGTCGTCTCCGAGTGTTTTTTTACTCCCTGAGTATATATGTGGGGATGCAGTTGTGTTTGGAGTTAATAAACACAGACTGCACTGAGACTCACTAAATCAAATATAGTGTGTTCTGTGAAAAATTGATTCGTGTTGAATGGAGATGCTTTTGACCCGTTAAATCTAAAACCAAAACTAGATAATGTCTTCAAAATTCATGATAAAGTAGAAATCTATTTGTCTGACCTTTCCTTTCCTTTATTACCTGCATGTATGTCTGAATGTGTTGTTTTCATCTGCGTCATCTCAATCTGTCAAGCTCCTCGATACGCCCTCATCACTCCTTTAATGGTTTGAACGATGCAAACATTAGGCCTTTTTTAAAAGCGTATGCCGAATCAATAAGCTGACTGAACACTCTCTACTCTAAAGCAGTTCCCGTCATGCCGATAAATCCTCGGGAACGCAGAAAAAACACCCTCCAAAATATCGACAAAAAACGCAATCAATCCATTCTGCCATTTAGAGAATGTCATGTTCTCAGGCAAGATTAACCTTTATTGTTCAAAACAATGCCACACCACTGTGTTTAAAAAGGGATTATTGTTTTGTTCCACTGAAGATTAGATGGCAATTTATCCACACACCTAAAGGCAAAATCCACAGCAACACAAATTTGAAGTTCTTTTCATCGGGGACTTTAGTGAGTTATGTGAAAACCTTACACAGAAGCGGATGCTCCCTCATTTATTTAACAAAGTATAATTTTGCTTTCAAGACTATTCAGGGTTCCTTTTATTCTGATGTCCTGTAGTGGTTTTAGTGGCGGACATGTTGGAACAGAGCCAGAGACTGACGCAGCTCCACTAATGGAAGCAATGTGATAATTGCTCTGGGAGACTCCAGCAGCAGCCTCGATGTTCCTTTGGTTGAGTGCAACAAGCTTTTAGTTAACAGTTTTACATCAAACTGCTCTCTTTCAGCTTCCACACATGGCTCTCTGTGAAGATTTAATGGCGTTCACCTGCTCCGGGATCTCCTTCCATATGTCGTGTTCAGGAGGGTGCAGTTCCACTGATTCTGCTGCAGAATATAAAACATCTTGTCTTGTGTGGCTGTGCACTTTAAATATGTTGTTCATCTTTTTATAATCTGTGTCTGTCTCCATATGTTTTGTGACATCTGACAAGCAGAATGTCTCTGGCTCTTCATTCACGACTTCTTGTCTGATTTTGCAGAAGTTTTGAGCAGGCCTTTTGCTCTGATGTTGTGAATCATCTAATTGAATCACCTAATGACGGATGACCTGCAGCTGTGGGACTGTCAGTGGGGTTTATCAGATGAATGCGGGCCGCTAAAGTTAAATCACCAAACCAAATTGAAGAAAGGTTTGAGGCCAAAGCGTTTGAGCTGCCTTCGCTCCCCCTGTGATAATAAAAACTGTCAAAGTACTCTACATGAAGCCTTTGGACCATTTGCACACCTTTCCTCCACTTTTTATGACAATTACTTTGATTTAATCACAACCAGCTGACACAAGGAGATTGAGTGTGTGGCCTGAAACTCTTTACACTGTGCTCAACCAGTGGTTTAAAAATCTGACTGCATAATACCCCAATCTCCATGCAGCACGAGTTCTTTTTCAACTTACCTCACTGCCATTGAGACCCAATAATGTTTTATTACAGTAATTGAGACAGCCCAGCCACCAGGATGAAATATTAGCTGCTAATGTTGATACGTTCACAGTTGGACATGTCATCGGCTACGTACCGTATTGACATGTCTACAAAATGTGTCACATCACGTTCACAGTACATGTTATATCTGACCAAGAATTGTAGGCGACGAGGCTGTTCTCTGATGGCTAATGAAACATTTTAGTATGTCCCCTTTGCAAGCCCTATAATTGTGACAGGAGCAAAGGAGGAAGTCAGGTGACATTGAGCGACAAAGTTGCTTCAGGAGGAGGTCTGGGTAAATGGATGCTTCAACGGACCATCAGATTTTCCCCTAACCTTAGGGAAGTAGTCTTTTTTAACCCAAACCATTATCTTTCCCTCAACATAACTTAGCTTGAGTCACTTTCGCGACAAAACCAAACCTAGTCATAGCATTGTCACATCATTAAACTGATTTACCAGTCACTAAACACACCTGTATCTTGTAAAAAAAGCACTGAAGAGTCAAAGACAAACAGACCATTAACGTCGTAAGAGTACGCCACCAATTTAGCACTGCAGTCCGATAAATTGTCAGACTCACAGTGTAAAGTTCAATAAAAAACTAACTAAACTTGTTATAGCTGAACCTGAGATACGATTGTTTTTATTCCACACATTCTGCCAGTAGCGGCTAATGTAGCCTCGAGCCGCTAGCCTCAAGCGAATTTGAGGAGCGGGCATCAGAGGTCTTGGTAAGCTCGCTTCTTCATAACTCCACACCTCCTGACTTTTTCATTTTCAAACTTGTAGTCCCCGAGCAGCCCCTGACTTAAATGTCATCACCTGAGGCAGTTTATCAAATCTCGCGCGACTCTCCCTGGATTCACAAAAAGATTTACACACAGCTACAACGTATGCGGTAGATAATCTCCAGCTACCGTGAACAAACTTTGTGTAAAGTTCTCCTTCGATAACCTGAAGACATTCTGTTACGCTGCGTTTTGTTTTTATCACAGTTCCTGGGTGATCCAACATAGACGTGATGATTGACAAGGCATAGAATGGCAAAGAATATTTTAGAGCAGAAATATTGATGGGGCGGTAGTAATGTTTTCAGCAACCTTTAGAATTTTGCCTCTCATTTTGTTCCGAAAGAAAAATATCTCTTGCATTGTTTTTGAGGAAAAAGAGAGGCTGTCCATATATTTAAATTTCCAATTATTAGTGCAACGTTTTGACCTTGGTGCTGTTTTTCTGTCCTGCACCTGTATCTGGGTTTGGATGTACACAATATACACCTTATTTACTTTTGACTGCATTCATTATCCAGGCTCACTGAATATCTCAAAATGACAGCCATCTCATGAGATAAGGGCATATTTTGCATTGCAAAAACATTAACATTTGGGCAGCTAACATGAATTAAAGGATGAGCAGGGGGATAGAAAATACGAGTTTTTGCGGAATCAGCTTGGTTCGGACGCAGCATTCCTTCAGCCCACACAGCCGTTGGAAGCCGTACGATGCTACAGATGAGTCTTAAAACCGATCATAAATTCTTGGGAGGACACAATCCACACTGACCTTTTCCTCTCCCCCCACCTCTCTCTCCCTCTGTTGCTCCCCTTCACACACTGACTGCCTCAGTCGCTCATTAATTCTCCAGTTTTATCACGCTGTCTCAATCTCTCACTTTCCCCCTCACACATAGTCAGACTTGTCTCATTTTTGTTCTCTGGCTCCCCGCTCCCTCTCCCTCCCCCCACCTCTTCGCTCAAACACACTCACACTTTACTTGCTCTATCCCCCTCTCATACACCTTCCCTCAGTCCTGCCGTTTTTTCACTTCTGCCTCTTTTGCTGCCCCATTTCGGCCCTTCACGGTTGCACCGGTGCTCTGAAGGGCCCGTGCTACTGACACTCACCGAGGGTGGTCATGCTAACAATTTTTTTGTCTCAAGTGACCTCTGAAGAATAAAAGCCTGAAGCTGACTATCCAACCTTTCCCACTCTCTCTCTCTCTCTCTGTCTCTCTATGGGGCCAATTTAGCTCCTCACCACCAGACTGACCACAACTGCGTGGCAGGCAGCTGGAGTCAGGGGAGGTATAGGATCATCATTATCACCCGAGCTGCAAAACCAGAGCTGACCGCACATTTTACCTGCTGCTACGAACCAAACTGAAGCTGACGTCTCAGGGGTTCTGCTTTTACTGTCCTGAGGTTCATTGAGTTTGAACTGCAGTTGTGTCCTTGGATCGGGTTTTATGTTAGGCTACCGACATCACATGATGTTGTCTGGGAGTTGAGAATATCAACAGCCCAAATACCTGATGGGAAATAAGCCAGATATATACATGAATTAATTAAAAGCATATTAAATCATCGAATATACATTTGTACTATGGAAAAGTTTGTTTTTGCCTTTGCTGTTCAGTGTTTAGTCATGTTTTTTTTTTTTTCTGTCCGCCTCATCCCAGCTTTCCCCAGTGCCCTGTCAGCGATATCTGTCCGTGAAAAATATATATGGGTAAAGTGTGGCACAAGATTCAAAAGCTGTGTTCTCCAGCAAAAGCAACCTATTCACCAGAATAAAAGTTGGCCAAGAACGTTTCTGCACAACCACAAATCAGC